>OY829103.1:4914630-6143287 GCA_963691645.1 Pelosia muscerda
ACGACATAGTTGTTTATAACGAAATTGATAATATGCCTACAGAAGAACAATTTACATGTGTGCGTAAATTGTCTTAAAAGAAAAAGGTCACAAGTAGCGCTAGAATGTTGACGCTATAGTTGCGTAGGATTGCTACTGCACTTTTGAGTTCTACTGTACGTATATTTTATATTTATTCTGTAGGTACGTATATTTTATTTTAATATTCATTCCGTGTGATAAGTAAATAAAATGGTTCAATTATTCACAATATTTTTTTTATTTTGCCTTTCAAATTAAAAAAAGTAACAAATATCCACGAATAATTTCTAATAATAGATTCATTTGTGATTATTATGTGATCCCTGCAAGGCCTCCAAAATTTTCTTCACAAATTCTAGTACAGCCTTGGCAACTTCCATGTCACCGTTGAGGTCGATATGCATATTTTCCCCTGTGAACATAATTATACGATAAGTTAGGAATAAGTTAGGTAGGAAGAAGAAAACACGTGAGCTGGCATGGAATTCCAAGACAAATGATCCAAGATTAATGGTGCGGCAGAGGAAAGACTCACCGAACCACTTGGTTCTTGATGGAGTATTCCGCACCGTATGCGGGCGACATCTAAGCCCTGCACATGTTGTCTTGTGTTGGAAAGGAGAGGGTGGGATTAGTTGGAAGAGCTCATCAGTAGCCCACCTATATTACCTCCATAGTATAAAGTTTATACTATGGAGGTAATATAGGTGGACTACTGTATACTATAAACTTTAGATGTAATTGTCTTATCGCTAGGAGGACGATGTAGACATATGAACATTAGTAGGTACATTGATGTGAGCAGTATAAGCAGTAATTCATATAGTTTATTGGGCTTGGATTTTGTTTTTTTATCCGACTGCGACAGAAGGAGGGTTATGTTTTTGCATTAGACTTATAATATTTGGTAAAGTGACGGCGGCTATACCTACTCCTTAAATGCCCGTGTTCACACGAATCACCAATCGTGAATCTGTCTTACTTCATGCATAGCTTCTTGAAAAGCGCTATGTCAATCAATTTAAACAATCTATATTGAAATTACGAAGTAAATTTTGTAAGTAGTCGAATTATTTCATTTTAATTTATTTATTATACCTAAATTTTATTATTTTCTCATAAGATATCGATTTTAAATTGGTGTGACAATGTTGTGACATTAAAATTTATACATAATACATATATATCAGTGAATGATAGGGTATATTTGCGAGATTACATTTACGTAAATACAGATAAATAAACGTTAATTTCAGCCCTAGTCCATTGAAGCTCAGTCTATTTAGTCAAACTGTTAAGAATACTTAAGCCGTAATGGATACTACAAAAAGCTCTCATTCAATTAACTCGCTAAGTGCTTAGTACATTTATTTGTGAACATCGATATGGCGAAGAGATGACGTAGGTCCAGGTGAACTTCCCTTAATGGCATTGCAAATAATTACTTTCAATATTTATCGAATATGATACATTATAGTAACATACATAAGGTTCATAATGCCACGTTGATATCTGATTAGGTATATTTTTAGTGTTTGATCGTTGTCTATACCATATTTTTAGATATTTGTACATAACATAAATTAGTTAACCTTTTTAAAAGCAAGCACACATAAGCATAGGACCACACTGACCACACTCATCATATTAGGTTCCGTTAGAAGTAGTTATGCAAGGTAAGTACTTATCATTAAAAAGTTTAAGCTTTAGGTACGTAAAAATGTATTGAGGCTCATCAGATCCTGACGATAAACCGTGCAATCTATAATTTATAAACATCGCAGGTTTATAAGTGCCCCATTAATGCCAATAGGCTCGCCACCTATTACAATGGGACCAATAAACTGGCGAAATGTAGGTGCTAGCACCTCTACCTACCCCTTCGGGGATATAGGCGTGAGTTTATGTTATGTTATAAACACTGGAACTGGAAAGCCGACCCCAACTGAGTTGGGAAAAAGGTTCAGGGAATGATGATAAACATTGTAAGAATAATACAAATGTCCCAGCTCTGCCAAGTTCTCGTGGTGAAGTGGATGTGCGACTTTAACCGAGCACAGGGCACACTATGAGAGAGGCCGACTGACGCAAGAGATCACCGGCCACGGGTGCTTAGAAGATTGACTGCGTCGAATCCAGACGGCGTAATGTGCTCTCTGAGGCACGACCAGACCAATGCAATGCATACAAATCTTTGCACTGAGCGCGGATCGAACCCGTATTGGAGCCGTTTTTATTACCATCAGAGTGCCACAGAGACTGTCTAATCGGTCAAATCATTTTTAATATCATGATTCATTATTGAAGGGAATATGAATAACTAAACAAGTCTCTGAATCTTTTCCCAACACAGTTGGGGTCGGCTTTCCAGTCTAACTGTGATGCGGCTGAACTTCGATATTTTCCGTGAAGCATCCATCTTACCTCCACAACCAATGGTCCAATAACCAATGGCGATATCGAAGTTCCAAGTTAGACTGGTTGGACATTTGAGGGCTCCGACTACCCGTAACGACTGCCATAGATGTTTGTATGGAAACCGGGGCCGACTCCGAGGCAAGACCAGAACAGTGCAAACAGCCATATTCATGCATACTACTTTTTGCACTGAGCGGGGATCGAACCCGCGCCCCGTGCGTTGCAGTCGCGTGTACTACGAGGCTGTCTAATGTAATGGCTGTGTAATATAATAATTAAACAAGTTTTATTAACTTAATTTTATTTATTATTCAAAAATAATTAAGAATACTGAGACTTAAACTATGTAAGAATATAACTAAATACTCGTATTAGCAATAACAGCGACAAGTGGTGGGACTGATACATCGCCCGTAGCGGCAACCAAGACGTTTACAGGCGTTGTCACACGCTGCGAAACCGCAATCTCTCGAAGCTATTGGGATATCTTCAGTTGCTAGTTCTTGATTATTGCTTTCTGAAACAAAAACATCGATGTTATTTGTTTTGTTATGAACATTTGACGATCCTTCATTATAAATTGTATGCATCGTCATCTTCCGGTGGTGCTACGTCATCTCATAATAAAAAATAATAAAAAAAAATTGTTGATAATCAAGCTACAGGGGCTCATAGTGTTAGCACAACTGCCTAAAAACTATGTTAGTAATAACATGCAATAGGATTAAAATTAAATCTTTTAAAGAAAATACTCACTACAGGCATATTCATCAAGATGCCGATAAAACATGCAGCTTGGTGAACCTACCAATGGTTGGACCATCCAACCTCTCAGTATACATCTTCAGAATGCTGTTAGTGATTCCCCTCACTCTGCCTAATATTAAGGCTACCTTCTTACGCATAATTGCGTAGTAGTCATCCGTATGTGCGTCAGCAAACATACCGAATGCACTACAATAATGTGGAAGCCTTAACAGGACCCTGAAAGCAGTTGTCTGATTTTTGGGTATGATTAACCCAGATTGTGTTGATCCCATTTGCATCTGAATTTTCCCTTGTAACTCGAGGTCCACTTACTCTATGTCCTCCTCCTGGTTGTATTAAACTGTTTTGACCTTCCTACCAGGAAAAAAAAGCCTGCACCAGATATGTCATCTTGCAGGTGAGTTCCATTTAGCCAATGGGGTCCCATACATTCAGTTTGGAGTATAAGAAATTGTATCTGCTAATGAAAATAAATAACAGCATACATTTACTACTTACCAAAAGCTTCCTGGTGTTCATATGCCTTTAGCAAGTCATAAAGGGGGTGGTCTATAGCAACGGCCGCTGTTAGCTGTGCGACGAGGATTGTTGCGAGAACTGCAGCCAAGAACTTCATTTTGACAAACTTCGAAATTGTGTAAAAGACAAGTTACGACTGAAACTGATTGTCTAATGTATGATGTACCTAAACAGGCTCGATATTTATACTCGTGCGTAATCATTGCGATTACATGTATATTAGTATAAGCAGGTCATTTTGTTTATTTGGTTATCAAACACGTAAGTCTGACCAAATTATTGGTTTGTTACCCCACGTAAGTGAGGAGACGATATTTTGCGCCGACTCGAAATAAGTGGAAAAAGTCCAAATAATGTTAATGACGTAGGTGACAACCACTATACCATAACCACCCTGTATAATTTATGGTTCTTGGTAATCTATATTGGAGGTGTGATTTGCACCCTCTCAGGTCGCAGAATGCACCTCCGTCCTACATGGAGACTGCAAATAGGTAAATGGAAGGTAAAACGCCCCAAAGGTAGATGGAGTGATGACCTGAAAGAGATGACAGGGATAGATTGGATGCAGAAGGCAATGCGTCATTGACAGACGCCTGTCCAACAGTAAACTCATCATTATCATGTAGTTTATCAGTGGCCAATGTGAACTTATAGCTCAGAATCAACCTTCCTATTCTTCTTCCTACACTTAGCACGATCTTGAGCATCCATGGTAATGAGACCATTGGGATGCACGTCACGCTCCACTACGGGAAGCCTGAGATCTGCGCGGACGGAGTCACAGGCGCAGCTAGTCCATTCATATGCTTCACCCTTCAGCAGTGGGTTCAGATAGGCTAATTAATGGATTGATTCTTCTATATTCTGTTTATATATTATCCCTCAAAATACAAATTGCCATATGTTATGAATAAGGCGTTCGAATAATAATATATAGTATTTGAAATACCGACTTACCGAGCAATAAAACACCTCTATTTTACTTACCCATCTAATATGAAACCTCTCATTTTATTTATTTACAGAAAATTATTATTATATATTTTACTATTTACAGGAGTATAAAAGTAAAACTGCTTTTAAATAAACAGGCAATGAGTTGTCTTTTACAGGAAGAATAAAATCAATACAAATGTATGGTGATAGTTTTCTCCGTAGTCTACGTCGTAGACATGCCTACTGTCAAGTATTCCCTCTACGAGATGCATCTGAGTGGCTACGAGCAAAAGTTAACTAATATAATATTACTCGTAACCCTCATTCAAACACTTCAAAACATAATGGTAACTACGCCTGTAGATGTATAAATGACGCTATTGTCCAAGGAAGAGTAACAGTAATCAAAAATATCAACAAATCCAGCTGATTCCCATACATTACTTGAAAACCGATATATTATTAAAGTAAGGAAAGTTCGACGTCACGAGCCAAGCCGGGACGGGCCAACTAATAGCTACAACCTCAGTTTTTAGGTGGTTTCTTCTTGAAGTATTTATAATAATGTGAGAGTTGCCATGAAGATATAGCGGTGCTTCAGCTACGTATTCGTGCGGCTCCAATATTGGAATACAAAATCACTCGTAACTACAACCTTAATCCTAAATAAGGTTATATGGGTGCGTTTTTTTTTGGCTTTATTTCTGACCTAATGATGTGGTAAAAATTTCGAGGTCATACGATTATGTAGCTTAAACAGTTCTGAAAGTAATAAAGAAATTAAGCTAAGAAGGATCCACTTTAAATCGTGTAATTTTCAGTGACATGTGAAAGTTAAGAAAAATCTGGTTAAGTCATGGTAGCCACGGCGTTAATAGATTTCAACAGGTTTTCATCTTTCTGCAAAAAAGTAGCAGTCCTGGGCAAAAACTGAAGGATTATGAGATGCTGTAAAAGATAGGAAATTCTATAGGAAAAGTATGAACATTCTCAACTAACGAAATGAAACAAATTTAATCGAAATCGGATCATCTATTCGGTAGTTACGATGTATAGAAAGACACACAGACTGGTGAAACTGGTAACAGCCTGTCAATTTTACGTTGAAGGTTAAAAAATATGTATCGTCGTTCTCTGATAAATATATTCAATTTTTTAAAATAAATTTTGATTTCTGATACTCTTGGCTTAACGCCACCTTCCATTCATGTGTGTTGCGGGCTCAAAGTGTGTATGATTCATCGCAGTTGAATGGTAGCCTCCCCGTCACCTTTTTTGTTATTGATTGTAAATTCGCGTTTCTTTACAAACTTTGGTACTTCTGTGATATGATATGACGATGTTATGATCTAAATTTAGGTCTCCTTTTCTTTCTTTACGATCTACTTACTATCTGTGTTATGATAATAGGACGAATGACACATAATTTCGGTAACATGTAATCATGTAGGTATATAGTATAAACCTATGTCACCTACATAGATGTTTATCTATCTAGGTGGCATAGGTACCTATATAGTTCTTAATAGGTAAAAACAAACTTCATAAAACTATAGGTAGTGAATATAGATAGGTGCAATCAACCACAGACTGTGTCTGCATGACCACAGTTGTAGTGAATTAGAGAAAGCTAGTGTTGATAATTTTCATGAATTTAAGCAACTATACCTCTTTTTATTGTACGAAATATCCCCACGGATACTACCTCCGCTCAAACCGATGGAGGTGATTATGTCGGACTTTTCTTTGGGGATTTAGCCACTGCTCTGTGCCTCTAGCATGAGCCACTTGCGAGAAACTATTCGTATCGAATTCAAAAGCAATTATTAATTTACGTTAGGATGACGTCACTATCGAGTTACTGGCCAGTTCTCGAAAGCTAGGATTATGGACTTCGTGTTACCGTCTAACGTATTACTCCGTTATCGTATCGAGTGCTCGAAACCTTCTTTTTTGTATACCTATCAATGCCTTTACATTACGAATTCGATATTGGTTCGTTCTATAGGCACTGACTAGCGATATTTTGCAGCACCCGTGGTCACGACTTGACTCGTCGTCGTCGTCGTGACCACGGGTGCTGCAACGCACCCGAAACTTCGGCAAAAGTACCTAAGTGTTCAAAAAATATATCGCGTGAATTCCCGAACATTATATGAGTAAACGCCGCGAGAGTTTAAAAGTTAGGTACATTAAAAAACTGACTAGCGAAATTCGATTGTCAGACAAAGTTAGGATAACATGACATTCCGACAGCTAATGTCACTTCCATACATTTTCGACCTTTCTATTGCCTAAATCCAACCACACGTCCTGATCAACGACCTGATCTCGTGAGGGGCGGACACACGGAAACAAATTTACTGGCGTGGCTAACGTGGCTCTGGTAGACTTTCTTGAAAAATCTCTTCTCTCTCTAAAAGTCTCGCTATTAATAATTTTGGATTACATTTACCACTTGCCATTGGCGAAATTGCGGTGAATCTGCTTGCACAAGAAGCCATCTGAAGAAGAAAATCTTTCTATTGACTAAGTAGCCAATAGAAATGCATTTTGTCTAGGCTCCCTTATCTACCAGTGATATCGTCTACGCTTTCTTTCGGATGAGTCGCTGTGGTGGGTAATCCGTGTCCGTCACCACACGGATTTGTATGTATGATTCGGTTTGTAGGTTACGAGAGTAGTATTACACTAAACAATGCAGCTTACCTGGTTTTATCTGACCTGCATAATAGATACGGAAATAAACTAGGTTGCCTAGGTTAATGTATCTGTAATCATGATGATTATTTTCGATTACGATGATAATATAGCATCCGCCAGAGTATTAATATCGACTTTCTTCACACAAAATCGTAGATAGTGCATCTGGAACTATATTTGTCAAGCCTATAGTTTTCATTGAAACCGCTGCTTAGCTAAAGTTCGACCACTACTTGAAATTCTCAAACAGATAGAGAGAAATAATTCTTTGATCTCATATGACAGGAGAAGACTGTTGTGATCAATAACATTTGATTAATAAATACCAAAGTGGGTAATATTTTGGAAGGTAAAATGTACACGAGGTACCACTTATGGGAAGATTTTGGTAGCATAAAAGCAGTTTATAATTCAGCGTCGAATGACTCTCACTGATTCCCAACGCAGGTAAGAATTCAGTTCTACACAGTACCACTAATAATGATATCAATGTAGAATATTCATATCTCATATTTTGTTTTCAGACAATAGAAATGATAGCTCTACGCGCCATAAGTTGCATCTTCTCTTTGTGCCATACTACTTGCAAAAACTTTGGCTACAGGTTTAGCCAATCTAACTAGAATCAGTTGTAACTATTGCAAATAATAACCACTCAAAATTCGTTAAATCTGAATTAGTTAAAATTATAACTTTACTTCCTTCTACAAAGGACTCACCGATCAAAAGATAGAACACGACTTCGCACAAAATGTAACAACAAAATTTTGAATAATTATTTAATTGGAATTAAAGTGGTCGTTTCAAGTTAAAACTTGTACACCGATGTGCTATATTGGATTGGATTAGGACTTTTTCTCCGCAGCGCGTGCAGGGTTGCTGGCTAGAGCAGTCAGCCTAACTCCACCCAGAAACGCAGAAGCTTACCGGGTCTGTGCTATACTTTGCAATGCAACGTCGTCATCTAAGTCGAGATGAAATGCTGAGAGCGGTGGGCATGTTAGAAGCTGGCGCTACTCAAGTCGTGGTTGCTCAAGCTCTGCGCACCAAACAAAATGTTATTTCTAGGTTGTGGAAACGATATCGGACATACAGAAATGTAGCAGAACGACATTTCGGAAGAAATCGAATTACCACTCCTCGTCAAGATCGTTTTCTCCAAAATACTGTTAGGAGGCAACCTAACATTACGGCGATGCAACTAGTGCTAAGACTGCAGACTGATCACCAGCTGTCAATAAGCGGCCAAACTGTCAGGAGACGGTTACATGAAGTTGGTTTACGCTCTCGCCGACCACTTCGAGTTCCAGCTTTACGCGATATAAATCGCAGAAGAAGACTCGCTTTTGCTCGTCAATATATGTCATGGACAAACGAACAATGGTCAATGGTGCTATTCACTGATGAGTCACGATTTGGATTTCGCTCAGATTCTAGAAGAACACGTGTTTGGAGACTCCCAGGTAGAGAAAGTCGTCTCCAGCATCCACAAGAAGTCCCTTTATACCGAGGCAACACAATCATGGTGTGGGCAGGAATTCGCATTGGAGCGCGAACAGATCTCATTTGGATAAGAGGTAGCTTGACAGCCCAAAAATACCTTAATGAAGTAATAGAACCTGTGGTCCACCCACATAGGGAGTACATGGGTCAAGAGTTTCGACTCGCTCATGACAATGCACCTTCTCATACGGCGCGACTGGTAACAGCTGCTCTTCGGGAACGTGATATCGCGGTTTTGGACTGGCCTGCTCAGTCAGCTGACTTAAATCCAATTGAACATGCATGGGACATGTTACAACGAAAAGCATTCAGTAATTTTCCGCAAAATATGAATACAGAACACCAGCTTTTCCAACATTTGAGAAGCACATGGGATAATATACCACAGGAAGATTTAGATAAACTAATATTTAGTATGAATAACCGATGCAGGTGTATTGTTAGCGTTAGAGGGGGCAACACAGATTACTAGATTTAAAGAAGTAATATTTTACTGTTATGCTACCTGTTTTTAAAGACTGCAATACTGAAGTTTATAGACTACCACAACGCTTGCCTTTAGCGAGGTCATATACTTGTTGAACCTCAAGGAAGTACTTGATAAGCCACCTACAGTACGAGCTGGGCATCCGGTGACTAATGCCCAGGTCGTACTGTAGATAGCTTATCAAGTACAAAACTGTACTGTGGCGAAAACTTCTGCGGGTTTTAACTAAACTTCGATGTCCACAATCTATCACAAGAAGGAAATATGGTAGTTATATCAGTTTTTGGATTTATAGGGCTCCAAATACCAGTACGTAATGACTGTCATGCATACTTACTCTATATTAGACAACTACACACAATTATATCTCCATATATTAGTACGGGGATCCCCTTAGCCCTACCTCGCGAAGGAATAACATTCTCATTGTATGAGTCAGTCGTAACTTTATCGATATAACCGCAAACATAGTCAATAAACCGTGAACAAATATGTAACATTAAAATTTAGAAAACCACTTTACCCTTAAACATTTAAAGAGTATTTTTGAATGCGAGATCTCAAGTGCTGCTCAATCTTGAATAAAGGGAAAATATACACATACCTAACTTCGGCAGTATATAAATTCCCGGACGTGAATTATATTTAAACTAGTTCCAACTCGAAGCTTGACCTGTATACAGAGGTTGAAAAATTGAACACGATGAAGGTCTTAATCGCAGTTTTTGCTATTGTCCTTGTGGCACAGCTCGCAAATGCTGCAGTCACATTTTCTTTACGAGATCTGATTCAAGCTTATGGAGAACCACTCAGTACCGGTAAGTGCAAAAATGCTTAAAAAATACACTATCTACTGCATTTTTAATAAAGAAATACTAGATATTCCTTTGTTAAAAAAACTAAACATTAACTTAAACAGTTTAAACAACACCAAATAAATTATTCAAATACTGACACTTAATTATAAGATTGCTGCTTCAAATAAGCGATAAGTGGTTGTAGTCTCCAGAATATGAATTGTATATCCAGAAATACTTGACGGTAATGGGCTCACCCCTGTTACGATGGACTTAAAATCATCATTGTTGAAACCTGGGTGTTAATACACCTTTGCCCACCCCTTCGTGGACATATAAGCGTGAATATATGTATGTAATATATATGTAATTTTTATTGAATTTGTCACATTCATTCCCAATTATTTCATCTCTCGACAATTTCGAACGCTGCATTGTAGGCAATGATTGCACTGCGCAACTGCACAACACAGCTATTGACATATTTGAATGCTGCTATATATTTCTTTAATATTTGTTTCAGAAACCAACAATGTAGAAGTGGCAAAAGCAGTTCTGTTCATCCCAACAAGTTTGAATACTTGTCTCAATGCAAAATGTGAGGCTATTTGTAAAGCGCTGGGCTACAGATATGGTGTTTGTATATCTGATACAACGTGTCGTTGTTCTAATTAATTCTAAAGTAAATAAATATTTAAAAATAATATTTCATCACTCTGGACTACAATATTTCATTAAATACTAGAATAACAGCAGAAACCAAAAGTAATTTAGAGACCTCTCACACATCCACGACGACACTCATTGGGAGAGCCCTATGTCCAGCCGTAGACTGCAATAGACTAATTGATCCCATATCATTTGTACTTTCTGCCACTGCTGCGTAGGTACTTCTTGGTACCTATTTGGAAACAATTGATTCCTACAAGACCAGTTAAGAGCTGGATTTCGCCAGTAAAGATCAATTTCATTAAACTGAGTTTTCAGGTGGTACGCAATAGATATAAACAGTTAGTAAAATGCACATTATAAATCGACCTAAGCGCGTTTTAATGCATCAGTGAAATCCAGTCTGTGATTTGCTAATAGCAATAGGCCATTGTTCAAAGGATGCGCGTGATCTGCGCAATGTGCCTACACCCTTAATTTACCAAATAATCATAAATAGATATTTATCTACCAATCATATCAATACATACATAGATGTTTGCCGAACATAAATAATAATCTGATAACAACTGTGCTATCGTAAATTTATTTTTGTTTGGTTTATATTTGTCGCATTCATGCAAAGTTCTAGACTCCATCGCACTTATTGCGTACATTCCGATAGATTTCAAATGTTTTAGTGGGTTTGAAACCACTAAAACATTTGCGTTGCGCATCCCGTCAGAATATTTAAATGTTCTGACAGCATGCGCAACCTAACATAACCTGTGTCTTTTCTCAAGGAATTACTGACTCCGTATCTAATTTCATCAAAACTCATTCAGTGGCTTAGGCGTGACACCGCAGACACACAGATAAGTTATTTTCGCATTTATTAATATTAGTATTGATTTTGGAGTTTTTCCCGTGGAAATATATGTTTTATGTTTAATAGTTTTATAATCTACTATTTGTGACATCACGAATAAATGAATATCAGAATAATATAACATATTATTTGTTTTATTATTTATATAAGATATTTTATTTATTATTTTATTGATATACTTATTTATTGATAATTGTAAAATAAATATAAAATAAGACAGATAGATAGTTACACTTTATTTGTACATAAATTATCAATTAAAGCTGATATAAATTGACCTCTTACTATATTCTTGATAGGTATGTACAAAGGGCGGCCTTATCGCTTCACGCGATTTCTTCCAGGCAAGGACAGGAGTGTGGTAGAATAAAATAGAGAGATTCAACTCGTTCTCTATCTTGTAAAAGTTTTTTTTTATATAGGACTCGTCAATTTGCCTTCGCAAGAAAAAGGAAATACATAAGCCCATAAAGAATTCCAAAACTTAATGGTGCGTTAAAGTCCACCAAGCAGTTCAGTGAGACTTTCCTCACTGAAACTGAACTGGAGTGGAATATTCTGCACCGTATGCGTCATCTAACCCCTGCACGTGTTGTCCTGTGTAGGATAGGATAGGGTGGTTGCCTACGAATTATTCTTACGCTTTTGCAAATAAAATAATAAAACTAGATATAATATAAAAAAACAATTCGAAACCTTCCTTGATAAGGGTAGAAAACTTGCAAATTAGAGAATTGATTGAATATATTCTATAGTACGCAAAGCTGAGCTCGATCCCCGCTCGGCGCTCAGTGCAAAAAGTTGTATGCATGAATATGGCTGTTTGCACTGGTCTGGTTGTGCCTCGAAGAGCACTATAAGCCGTTGGTCCCGGTTGCCATACAAACATCTATGGCAAACGTTACGGGTAGTTGGAGCCCTCAAAAGTCCAACCAGTCTAACTTCGATATCGCCATTGGTCATTGGACCATTGGTTGTGGAGGACAGGGGGCAGTCGCTTCCCGGAAAATATCGAAGTTCGATAGCATTACAGTTAGACTGGAAAGCCGACCCCAACTGTGTTGGGAAAAGATTCAGAGAATGATGATGATTCTATAGTAGACACAATTTAATACAGAAACTAATTATATCTATACTAATCACAAAATAAAAGGCCCGTTTTGGCATTTGCCTTCATGACGTAATTAGTGATGTAACAATACGATTCGGTACTCGATACTCATGATAAATCGAATCCAGTTTACATGGGGATTTAATCGATTTGAATAATGTATGTAAAGTACATTGTATTAAAGTTCTGATTAGAAAAATTAGCTTAACCTTTGATATTGTAGATATTATAAAATGGTGCAATATTATGAAAGGTCAATTTGCTTTTATTTAATATTTTAACCGGAAATGCCGAGACAACTCGACTCTTCGAATATCTAAGTCAGAGATAATCCAAAAACATAGCCGAGTCAGGAAATATTATCAATAAAATAAACGTAACGGGCGCACAGTCAACTTCACAAGATGGCGAACACACGCATATGCCTCTGATCAGAGACAAGTTTAATTTCAACATTCTATAGAAATTTATGCGGCCAATATTTACTGCTTTAAGCTCCAAGCTCATAATTTTAAGCAAAAGATAACTACACAGTGAAGTTCAATAATTAATTTTAGTTTAAATAAATAAAAATCAGGCTTGAAAATCATATCTTATTCGATATATTTTTTACTTAACTGATTATTAATAGTCTGTGGACAACGTAATAAAAATCGTTATGGACAGCACTAAGCCGAGTGGGCGGTACCTGTCCATGAAAAATGTAATTACCTTTATAACATTTCAATTGGTAAAAAATTGAGAACTTCATGGGCGCGAACTGTCAAAACGGGCCTATTATTTTGTGACAACTATACGTACAAGTCTGAATTCGTGAGCATAAACAACATAATTGTTTTTCATTCACGTTGAAATTCTTAACATACTCTACTATGAACTGGGCTACAACAGTGATCTAACCGATATAGTATTTATTAATAGAAGTAAATGAAGACAACAGCTATGAAATAAGTATATAATTTCAATCAATCAGATTACAAGAATCAGTTTGAGTCAGTCCATTGTGTGTATTGTACAGAAAAAATTGAAACATCGTCGTCATGTCCATATTAAGCAGTGTAGTGATTTCAATCTGTGTTACTGTTCTACTTGTACACCGTGCAGACACATTCGGTGAGTAAAAACTTGTAATTCAAAACGTTAGATATTGAAAAATTATGAATAAAGCCATACCAATACCTTCAAGGTTCCAGTCGACCTTACGTGCTACTTTGTGTAACCGCTAAATAAGAACTATGCTGATTCGCCTGAAATTTTTGGTCATCATTTGTCATGAATTTTTTAGTCATAATTTATTTGTCAGAAGTTTTATTCCTAAAATCGGAAGTCATCAACAGACAGTTGTCATACAAAGAATATTCTTAGGTCATATTTTTGGCCTAACTTTTTCTTCATAAATAATAGATAGTTATCATAATTTCATTACAACCTCTGTGGCGTGGCGGTACAGCACGCGACTGCTACGAAGGAGTCTTGGGTTCGACTCCCGCTCAATGCAAATATTTGCATTAGTCTGGGTATTTACAAAAAAATGTATCTAATATGTTTATCCGCATTCTGGAACCCATAACACAAGCTTATCATGGATCTGGGTGGCGTTGTGTATTGTCCTGGAATACTTCAATGTGCAATATTACTACACGAGGTCTTCGTATTCCTACGTAACTGGTATCATATGAAGATGTTTTTTCTTCTACCGTAAATGGTTACGAACCTACAGTTGCGTACGCGGCTGTGTGTTATTCTGATAAGCTATTTTATTGTAAAGTTTCATTATAATCAATTCAATAGTTTTTACGTGAAAGAGTGACAAACATACATCCATCCGTTCTAAACTTAAACGTTTATAATAGTAGGATAATATGTGTACCATCACTACATAGTATAAAACAGAGTCGCGTTCTCTGTCCCTATGTCCCTTTGCATGCTTAAATCTTTAAAACTACGCAACGGATTTTGATGCGGATTTTTTAATAGATAGAGTGATGTATATCTAATATATAAAATTCTCGTGTCACAGTTTTCGTTGCCATACTCCTCCGAAACGGCTTGACCGATTCTCATGAAATTTTGTGAGCATATTGAGTAGGTCTGAGAATCAGCCAACATCTATTTTTCATACCCCTAAATGCTCATGGAGCAGCGGGAACGGGATCACAAGTCCACGCGGGCGGAGCCGCGGCAACAGCTAGTAATGTATATAATCATCATCATGCTACAACCAACTGATGCGGAGCAGAAGTGAAAAATGTTGCAAAAACAGGGTGACGCAGACGAAGTTGCGCGGGTCATCTAGTAAACTATAAACGTATTTTCTAAGTATAGAATGTTTCTTTGCAGGAAAGTACCGTTTCGCAACACGCCGTACAACGACCACAACACCATTGTACCCCACATACATTCCAATGACTTTCGTAGGATGCTCAGAGACGATGTGCCAAATAATTTGCACATCACATAAATTCTATCACGGCACGTGTATGGATCGAGACACTTG
This sequence comes from Pelosia muscerda, assembly GCA_963691645.1. NCBI lineage: Eukaryota > Metazoa > Arthropoda > Insecta > Lepidoptera > Erebidae > Pelosia > Pelosia muscerda. The sequence continues at coordinate 4,929,931 of OY829103.1, forward strand.
CATATGTTACATTTAATATTATTCATGGTTTCCCCGCCGTCGCCGGAGCTTCATGAGAACCACCCTGGCTACAGACAGTCTCCCACAGCGAGCGAGACAGCAAAGATGGGCAAACACACATTCAGTTTCGGCAGGTTATATCACACCTAACGAAAACCTGCCGCCTGGACATCATCTTCAATCACCGGTGCCGGGAAAATATGGCAAAATAGGGCTATATCGGTCACAAGAGTCCTGCGATTGCGGGGCCCGAACCCAATCCATGTCGCACTTCCTCTCTTGTTCACTGTGCCCCTACACTTGCACCACCGAACATCTCTGTAGAACAAAGGAAAACGTTATTGCTGTAGCCAACTAGTGGGTCAACAAGATTTGATGAAACTAGATTTACCCGAGCCATTGAATCGAAGAAGAAGGAGGTTTTGTGTATGATAGTATCATCATTCTCCAAACCTTCTCCCCATACATTATGAAACGGCCGAACTTCGATATTTACCGTGAAGCAATAGTCCCCTGTGATATCGTAGTTCAGTAGCACTAGCATGAACTCCTATCGAATTCGTAATGTAAAGGTTTCGAGAGAACGGAGCATTGTGATTGGCAGTCTGCCTCTTGTGAACCTGTGTGCGTGTGTAGCCCGCCAATCGCAATGCTCCGTTCTGTCGATACCTTTACATTACGAATTCGATAGTAGGTATTTCGTGCTAAGTCTACTGTAGTTAGACTAGCTCCTTTTTCGGAGTCACACTACCAGAAACAAATGCCATAGATGTTCGTATGACAAATGTAATGTAGGTACTAGGCATTAAGAGGTATCAATAAAATTAATAAGAATGGTCATGGTCACTGATTTTAAGACTGACCTGACTGTTCTTGTTTAACTGTATACTATGTTTAAAATTACAGAATTAGGTACTGAATATAAATGTTAGGTAATTTGGGATTATTTTATTAAAAAATGTCATTAATAAGTACATTTTATTTTATTTAGTTCCTGTATCTACCGTAGGTACCAAAAAAAAATTAAGTCTGAATCTTTATTCCGTGACCGTACCTACACATTTCCACCTACAATTTTTCCCCTTGCGGAATTTCCCACAGATACCCCTTGCCGAAGTCAGCGAGGATGGTTATGTCGGACTCGAATCAACTAAAACCGCACGCCCGTCTTTTACCATCAGTTGCCTAGGGTGAAGTAGCCTCTAGCATATCCTTCAGGCTCCGGCTGAATCTACCGTGTAAAATTAATCGTGTAAAATTTTATAATTACAAAATTGAGAGCAACACGACAATGCATAAAATGATGAATGTATTATAGAGCTCCGTAACCCACCCACTAAACAACCTAAACCCATTCCTAACCTAAAAACTTATCGGTTGTAAGAAATAAACTCATCCTTTAAATAATTATCATTATAGTTGAAAAAACTGAAAATGATGCTTTTAGCAGGCATTAAAAATTTAGCCTGTCCGCCATCTTAGACGTCCGCCATATTGGATTTAAGTCACGTGACAATTTTTTTCGTTTTCCTGACAGTAAACTCTTTCATTTGATACACATATCATCGGGGTGGATTTCAAACAGCCAGTTCACCATCTTGGGTAGGTCGCCATATTGGATTTGTAATGACGTTTCTTAGCTAGTCATGTATTGTGATCAGAACTCAGAGCGGGTGCAAAAGCAAAATTTCATCCTAATCGAAGTACGAGAAGGGGGTCAAATTAAGATTCAAATATTTTCTTACATACATAGTTACAAGTGAAGCTAATATAAGCGTGTTAAAAAGAGCCGTAGAGTCAAACAAAAAACGTTATCGTGGTACATCTACGTTCTCTCGCCTCTCAGTGTTGACGATCTGACAGATTAATGACCTCGTCACAACCCCAGGTGTCGCCACAAGCTAAGAAAGATTGCAACACTTTTTCTACCCCTATACTAATCTACCGTTGTATGATACTTAGAGGCCTGAGATGTTTTGACTTGTGTTCGTGAAATTTTGCTATAGAAATAATAAATGCTTGAAGTTAGAATGTTTTGCGTACATTATATTTACGGCTGTGAATTCCAGAAGAGGTAAGCAGTGGTGTATTATGTTTACATAACACCCACATTTCGTCAACTTTGATTTTCAGTTACATATATTAGGGTGCGAGAGACTCGTCGGAATAGGGATGTTTTTATCCGTCAGTATTAGGTATAGTTGTAGATAACAATAATTTTATCTAAATTTTATTAATAATTTGAAGTTATAAATTTTATAAATTTGTCTCTAAAATTGATCTATGTAGTCTCACCCCGAAACTATTGCCTACGGTAACCACTTTCCTTCAGAGGGGCCGTGTGCTGGTCTACCACCTCAGTGATATAAAAAAGATAAAGTCAACATTTATAAGAGCGGCGCTACGGTCAAGATCTAGTAAATATGTAATAATGTAATAGGTGATAGTTTCAATAATATTTCTGTCCACGACGCATAGTGACGTAAAATACTCTCACCAAACCGTTAAGGACCTCTCAAAGCTATTGTTTCATCGGAACGCCGAGGGATATTACTATTGGATCGTTGAATGTTCTGAATATCAATCGTCGACCTTTACTGCTCCTAAAATAATTGGGATTTATCAATGACATCATATATGCAATGACAGCAATACATGTACAGGGCTCCTACGGGACCATAGGACTTGATACCTTCACCGAAGCCGGTAATAAAGAGTGGTTATGTCTGCCTCGGTTATGTCTACTAAAACGCACGCCGTCCTAACCCGAGGCCGCCGCTGGGAATGGGGACCACGGTGATCTGTCTATCTATCTATCCATCTAGCCATCGGGTAAGGGAAAGTGAGCGTCGCGCGCCGCCGCCTGCGCTCGTAGAGGACGAAGATCATCCTCTCGAGTCGCCTCCGCTGATCCGGCAGATTCAAGAGTCTCCTCCTGCCCCAGTCCACCGTCTTCTTCTCGAGTATTACTTGCGTAGAATCACCGTGAGAACTTCCAAACCTAGTCCCGCTCTACGGGTCTACTAGGGCCCGCCTAGGCATCTCCCATGCCGGGTATCTGGTCAGCGTGTGCAGCCCCGAGTCTCTCGTAATGCACTCGGACGTTAACTCCTTCTGAACAGATATTATTGATGCTTCTTACCTACATTATGTACTTACCAAGAGACTTTATATAAAAACTAGCTGATCCGGCGAACTTCGTACCGCCTTAGCGTAGCTTTGATGCACTACTTTCAATCTTTCTGAGAGATTTTCTTTATATTTTTTTCCGTAAGAACCTTGTACAGAAAACTACAAAAAAAATCAGCCAAATCGGTCAAGCCGTTTTCATGTTATGTCGTGACAACGGAAAACGGGTTTCATTTTTATATATAGATGTAACCATAACAACGCAACATAAAACAATGTACCACTATCAAGGTGAATATAGCGAAAGGGTTTTATGCCATCATTAGAATAATAACATACAAAATACAACAGAAAAAGCGTTCTACATATTTTCCGTTCACGGTAAATAAAAATGCTTCAGTAGGATATACGTCAACGAGTACCCTCTTCATATCTGGGGTGAATTAAAAAGGAAAGGGTCGATGTCGCTAGAGATTTATGTGCTCTGAATAATATAAATAAACTAGCTGACCCGCGCGACTTCGTCTGCGTCACCCCGTTTTTGCAACATTTTTCATTCCTGCTCCGCACCTGTTAGCCGTAGCATGATGTTATATACATATAAACCTTCCTCTTTAACCATTATATCTATTGAAACAAACCGCATCAAAATCCGTTGCGTAGTTCTAAAGATTTAAGCATACAAAGGGACAAGAAAAATAGGGACAGAGAACACGACTTTATTTTATACTATGTAGTGATAGTGAAGTGATACACACATACGTATCACTATAATAATTGCAGTCTCTCGCGACGTAGTTACGAAGTATCTACTGGATTCACAAGGAATATAAAATACTTTCTTTGGCCTTTGGTAAAAGAAAAGGCCAGCTTTCATTATTAGCTTTACTATTCTCTTTGTGTGAAAGTTTGTATTTTTATTTTTATACTCAATTCACGCAAGAACGGCCCTGTGGACCTAGGCCTCGATTTTACTAATTGTCAACCATCATCAAGGAACTGGGATTACAAAACATGTCATTCAATTTTAGACTCTTCCCTTACACATTTATAGCTCAAAATTAAATGACATTCTTTAGATTAAATGAAATGATTTAATAAACTCTTTTTCATTTAGTTTTGAACTATATGGCAGTGTAAATAAAGCCGAAAATGCCATGGCAGTTTTTGTGATCTCAGTCGTGTGACTATAGTTAAAAAATTTTAGAATCCGGGTCTTGGATGTAATAAGGCACAAGAAGTGATCTTTCCTTTTATACCACAATAGAATGGCTTATAAAAATACGTTATGAGCTCCTGCAGTGTCGATAGAAGAGGAATTACATAACATGCAATGGAATTAATGCGTAATTAATTCTGAACGAAATCCATTTCAGCTTAATTTTTTCACATCTCGCCTAGAATACAGATTGCGTTAATTAATGAAGGCGATGAACACCGTGAATAGCCAATCAAATAATTATTCACAAAACATTTTGCCGACGTCAATTAAAGTACAAACTCAATTTATATTAGCAAGAATGTACTCGTAGCAGTTTGTTTGCGAGTTTTGAATATCTCAATTTAGTACAATTATGGAAAACGAGATAAAATAGGTAGGTAGGTACTCAAATATTTCAGATTGTAAAATTTTACCTAAACAAAATTTACTCAGCTACAGATACTATAATAATATATTATGCGATTTATAATTGTTATATTATCTTATAGCTGATGCTGCATCACCCGTGTGGATATTATAATAATGGTAGGTATGTCCGTAGCACGAAAGATTATCGAATTCGTAATGTTAAGGTATCGAGTGAGATAAGCATTCACACACACACAAGTAGTGGGCAGACTGCCTATCACAATGCTCCGTTCGCGTTCTCTCCATAATATTTACATTACGACGAATACGATACTTTTTTCGTGCTAAGGCCACTGCGCCCGTAGCACGAAAAAAGTATCGAAAGACCGAAGCAATACGATCGGTGGCCTCCCTACTATGAACCTTTTTTTTATCCTGCGAAAAAATCCCCCCAATACCCGGCGATGCCGGTTGGGCAGGTTATATCGGACTCGAACCGACTAAAACGCTCGGTGACTTTAGGTCTTTAGTTACCGGAGATAATGCCGTCTTTACCATAGGGGCACTAAGGGCACGTGTCCTGGGCCCACCGCCATCTGCCACCAACCAAAAGAGAGACAATTTCTCGCACATCAACTTAAGAAACATCTAAAAAGGCCGTCTAAAGTCTTGTGTGCCCAGGGCCTCTGCCATATATAAAAAGGGCTTTGGCCAGAAATGATAGTCAATATATCCCTTGCACCCCCGGCATATCCTTCGGGAGCCTACTGTGTAGATACCTGGGTATGTGAAGTCTGAATGCTCTGAAACTTTACTTTATGTATTTAATAGTTTTTCGTGCTATATACAGCGTCCACAATACTCTACATTAAAATACCTAGGAGCTAAATCTTTTAATCTACTCACGTGTAGCACCATATATGAATATTCCTTAATACGCTTATTGTTTCAAAATATCCAGCCATTATTCTGATCACAGTCACCCAATTCTCATTCATCAGCGCTTTTGTGACGATATTAATTTGCAGACAATACCGAAATGATTAAAAGTGAAAATTAATTGTCGAGATTCGTCAAAAGCTCTTAATTAAGTCCTATAATTGAACTGTGGAATCTGATTGAGTACTTATTCGTTTGTAAGGACGATCGTAGGCACTTACACTCATGGTATAGGTATGTATAGATAACCTAGTATTCTAGTAGGTTTTTGTTAGAAAAGGGGCAGGTCAGGAGGTAATGAGAGAGAATGAAGCGATAGTAGTATGTCGGGATCGTAGTAAATGGAGATCCGTGATCTCTGCCTACACCTATGGGAAACAGGCGTGATTGTATGTATGAACGTATTGTGTCATGATTACGAAGTATGTAAAAAGTGCTTAATATTAGTATTTTTGTGTAAGAATTCCTAGTTTATTTGGGTAGGTACCCGTATAGGTACCTACCTATCCTAGACTATCGGTCGCCATCCAAAATGCTGGTTCGTAACTATATAGTTGACTAACACGAAAAAATTATCTTTGTTCGAAACCAGTCGTCCTAATTCATAGACATGTACATATTTCTACCAACCTATAATAAAGTTAATTTTGTTTATGATTTATTTTGACAGCGAAAGCGGTTATAAATTGACACACTGCATAAAATATTTTTATTTAATGTTGATAAAAACGCAGTCAGTATTTTTAAAGTAAATAGGTATTCGTTAGTCGATTTAAGAGTTTACTTTTCAGTGTTTCTTTTTACTTAGGTATCTAGTGTTTTAAAAATTAAGGACTATAACCAACCACAGAAAGTGATATACTTAACTGCGTCTTCAACGCACTTCGTTGGAATAAATCTACCGCCAAATCTAGAAGAAATAGGATCTCTAGGCAGCCTAGGTAGGTATGTTATAATTCGCATATACGAGTTTGTTTAATCCGCTCTAGATTGTATTCTAAGTCTGTGCTCTAGATGTACCTACGTAGGTAGTTAGTTAGGTAGTAAGGTAGGTAGGTAGATACCGAGCGAGCAGTCCTCACTTAAAATTCATATATACATACATAAACTCACGCCTATAGGTTTCCCTCGAAGAGGTAGGGCAAAGGTGCTAGCACCCAGTGGCGAGCCTAATTGCCATTAACCGGGCACTTATAAACCTGCGATAAATACACACATAACTTCGAAAAGCATCGAAGTCATTGGTGTGTGCCATGGTAAAGCCTGGGATCGAACCCGAGACCTCGTGGATTTTGTGTTATCAGTGGAAAGACCAAGAAACCCTTTTTTTATCGTGCGTATAATTCCTACGTATACCAGCCCCGCCGTAGTCGGAAAGAGTGGTTTTATCGGACTCGAACCGACTAAAAGGTACGCCGTATTTGGGTCTTCGGTTGCTGGAGATGAGACAATAAAGACATATCTCTCGCACCCCAGCAGACCCCCCGGTGCCATCTCTTTCCAGATCTCTTTCGAAATGGTCCCCTATCTTTTGTGTGGGATTCACTGTGTCTCCATCTATCCGCTGGGTAAGAGGCGCACATGACGCCACACAGCCGCGGCTTGCTTCTGCTAGGGTGACAGACAGTTCCCCCCGTCTACCCCAGGCCCGAGGCCATGGAGAAACGAAGGTGCATTCTGCGATTCTGCATTCTTTGTCTTTTGCACTGACGGCACAGAAACTTTCTTAACCTTCACCTACGTACTTCAGTCGAAAGTGTATTAAACCAATTATATAATTAGACCTAAAAAGAGATAGTATTGATACACACAATCATCCTTCTGATTTTAGTTTGTTCTTGTGCGTAAACCCAGAAATGAATAAGAATATGAAACTTTTGGCTGCACTTTTTGCCGTCCTCTTCGTCCTGCAGCTCGTAAATGCGGCATCCAGCAAATTTTTCCACAACGACATAAAGGATTATGACGATCTTCACCAGAATGCATTCTGTGATGGTAAATAGATATTTAATTTCACTGCAATATTTCTTCTTCAAAGCAGCGTTAATTTTATTCCGGTCGCATCTGAAGCTTCCACGTCGGGAGGCCGGTTTCCTCTGTTTCCAATCTAACGGCGTGTATAGCTGAACTCACAGTTATACTGGTAGTACAAAGGCTTTAGAAACTAGCTAGGTTTCACTTTCAGTGATGCCGAAAAGCGCACGATGTGAGTAGATACCTAAAAGCCCGCAAGAGAATCCCGGGCTCCGATGTAAAGGTCACGGGAGCAAATGGATGTGAAAAACATTGAAATGATGATTCTTATAGATACAATTAGAGAAACATCAACATCGGGAACATACCTAAGTCCTAGGTACTGGTAGAACTTTTGATCTAAAATCGATCCAAAAATTTGATCGAAATTGACCAACATTTATCAAACCACGTTAATTTTGATGATAAAAACCTTTACAATATCAGATATTCAAAAAAAACACAAAGCACATTCAAGTAGTATATCTAACTGTGGTTCCCCTTGGACTCCTTGGAGCCACTATGCAGAAATTATTATTATCTATGACCATATCGTTCCCCTCTTGAATTCAAAATCCTAATAAACTACACAAATTTTCGTTTCAGCAACTGTCAAGGCCGATTCAAAACGAAAAGTGGATTCATTATTCATACCAATGGTTCTGAGATCGTGCGACAACTCTGCGTGTGATTCAGCTTGTTTATCACTCTACTACAGCCTCGGCAGGTGTACGACAGCCAGTGAATGTCAGTGTACCAAGTAGAAACTCTCTCTGCTTCAAATATCATTATTGTAATAGGTTATAGTGTGTGGACTTTTGGTAATTAAGTGCTACATATTACTTTTAATGTTAGTGTTGTATTTATATTGCTTTCAAAATCATACCAAGATTGAGAACGAGATGCTCAACCAGCTGATAAAAGCCTAAATTATTATAAGTGTTTGTATCAAAAATAAACTACCTAATAAAAGCAAAGACTTTTTTATATTTTCACTAAATTAATATTATTGTACTGTGAAAGTACATAGCAATATCTATTAACACAGTATTATTTTATTTGGTAATAACCATCTTCTCTGAGAAAGATTATCACACCATCTCATCCGAAGAGGCGACTTACGTAAAAAATATGCAGACGATATCGAAATAAAACCCTGTCCCAACCCGTCGGGCCAAGTAAAGCTCTGCAGAGTACTTATTAGATGGTCTCGACAGGTTGCTGCGACGTGCGATCCGCATTATTGGGAGTCCTCAGGTCACGAATACCCTTTGCAGATGCGTAGAGATGTTGCATCCCTGGTAGTATTTTACCGGTGAATGTTCTGGATGAGCTCTTCTAAATTATCCCACCCTCTCCTTTGCTACACAGGGCAACGCGAGCAGGGCTTAGATGTTACCCGCATACGGTGCAGAATATCCCATCAAGAACCAAGCGGTTCGGTGTTTCTTCTGCCGAACCACTAAGTCTTGGAATTCCGTTCTTCCTACAGTCCCGAGTCCTTTAAGCGGGACGTGAAAAAGTATCTGGATCCCCTCAGCCATTCATCTCCTAACCAGGCGACTGAGCAACTGAAGCGTGAGATTAGGGTAATTTTTTGTGTGATGTGGAGGTAGTGAACGCGACTGCTACGCAAGAGGCACGAGTTCGATCCCTGCTCAGTGCAAATATTTTTTGTAGTTGTTGTAGTTGGAGCCCTCAAAAGTCCGACTAACCTAACTACAGAACTTAGATATCGCCAATTTGGTTGTGGATGTCCGATGCCCATCGCTTAACGGAAAATATCGTAGTTCAGCTACATCTTAGTTAGACTAAAAAGCGGACCCTGAGTTGGGAATAGGCTCAGATTATTTTTTTTATAATATATCCCCGAAGGGGTAGGCAGAGCACCCACATTTCGCCAGTTTATGTTAAGGTCCCAATGTAATAGGTGGCGTGCCTATTGCCATTAGCCGGGCACTAATAAACCTGCGATAAATACACAAATAACTTAGAATTTTCGATGCTTGAAAAGTCATTAGTGTGTGCCATGGTAAAACCTGGGATCGAACCCGAGACCTCGTCTCAGCAGACCATTACCCATACCATTAGGCTACCGCGGTTTTTTCTCGCGGTCAGAGAATGATTGATTTATATAAATTGAAAAAGTATGAAATCTGGTTACTAAACTTAAAATAAAAAGTAATGAGTTAAGTAACAATCAATGTTTTATTTTCTTTCTAGGTAGACTGACAACGGGCTCCGTTTCGTATTCAATCTCTACGCGCGGCTTCTTTTGATGTACCCTCTTCACAACCGTATCCTGCAACAATACAATACACCTTTACACCTACGATTCACCAATTTTTTCTCATAAATTTCAATTGTAGTTATCAAAACTCAAAAGAAGTCACATTTCGTGCACGTTTACTTTGGGCATTGGTCTTTTGAGCTCCTTCATAGATATTTTCTTGCTATTAAACAATATTTTTTTTAAATTAAGTACCTCAATGTCGGACGTTTCTGACTCGAAATCACTGGCGACATAAGCATCCTCTTTTCTGCCGGAATCACTGTCCTGTTAACAATAATAATTAAATTAAGATATGCTGATACTCTTTCAGTGCTTTGCTTGTATGTTACATGCATTAACTGATACCTTCCAATAAACATCCGCCTATGATGTAATGACATTAAGTATTTAAACGTTAGGCTAAATAGAAATACATAAACAGAGGTAGGTAGAGGTGCTAGCATCCACATTTCGCCAGTTTATGTTTAGGTCCCAATGTAATAGGTGGCGAGCCTATTGCCATTAACCTGGCACTTATAAACCTGCGATAAATACACACATAAATTTCGAAAAGCATCGAAAAGTCATTGGTGTGTGCCATGGAACAACCTGGGATCGAACCCGAGACGTCGTCTCCGCAGTCCATTACCCATACCACTAGGCTACACTAGGCTAGGCTAAATAGAATCTCACTCTATTCATATTTCCACTACAGGAAAATGCTCTTAAATGGAAAAGTTATAACAAATATTTAGTAATGCTCACACCACACTTGTGGGTACCCACACAACCTCAAAAGGTTGTCAACATGAATACGTCTAGTTTTGTAAAGAAACGAACCATACATGCAACTATCTGTCATTTGACAACCACATGGTACTCCCAAGTATATTGTTGCCTTTAAACGGTTATTTCTTTCAGTTATTCTTCTTCTTCTGTCGAATCGACGGCATTTTTGAGTTGCCATTGTGGTGTAGTAATTTGTTTCACAGCAGCACCTCTACTCAAGGAGAGGGCCCCAGCATAGGTTTCGCTCTACGGGAAGGCTTACTACGTCCCCTCCCCCTTTCGCGATTTGACAAAACTTACCTCATCAGTGTCCATATCACTGTCAGCTTCAACAAACTCATCAGTTTGTTCAACAGTTCTCTCCAACTCCTTCTCTAACTCCGGCTCCATCTCTCTCTCAACTTCTTCTTCTTCTTCATCATCTTCCTTCTCACTCTCACTGGATATCTCTTCAGCTTTGAGAGCGGCGTCGAACGCCATTTGTGGGAAGTTGTAAATATCATTATACTGTAACATAAGAATTTATATAAATATATGATAGAAAAGCATAGTTTGAAACAAAAGCTTTGGCCAAATGTATGTATATTTTGAGATGCAACAAACAAATAAACTCGCTATACTGTTACTATTACCGACACCTCTGTATATAAGTGTCTACATAATTATACCTAGTGGACAAGTTTTCTCTTCTCTCAGCACTCCCAGGACTTTTCATTTGATATTTTTAAATTGTAAGCCTCTGTGGTAGTGAACGCGACCAGTGCAAATATTTGTATGCCTGATATGATGATTTGACTGGTCTGGTCGTGCCTCGTAGGGCATGTAAAGCCGTCGGTTGCCACACAACCATCTATACTAGTTGTTACAGGTAGTTGAAGCCCTCAAAAGTCTGACTATCCTAACTACAGAACTTGGATATCACCAATTTGGTTGTAGAAGTCCGATGGCAGTTGTTTCACCGAAAGTATCGAAGTTCAGACGCATCTTAGATAGACAACGACGTTAGGAAGCCGACCCCAAAATTCGATTTGAAATGTCTACTCACAGTGCCCTTCTTTAGTCTATCTAGCAGTTGTTTCTCAATAGCATTGTCAATTCTTGCAGCTACCAAGGCCTTCTCTTCACGACGTCTCTCTCTCCTTTCTATTTTACGCTGTATCGGCACTAATTCTTTTCTGCAAAAATATTTTAACATGAACTAAATAACTTTAAAAATTCACATTACTATGTTAATAAAAGAGAGTCAATTCTCATAGCAAGAATCTGTTTTCTGTCTTTATCAAGAAACATCAAGAACAGGAATTTCTTTATACCACTTAGGTGGCATACACACTCATGGCCCTTTTTTGACGAGAATAGGGCCTGTATCTAACATAATTTATCTGTATTTCTTTTTTTTTAATAGAAAAATTAAAATGCACTTACACTCTTCTCAATTTCAGCTTTCTCATACGTATGAGGTACTGTGTTATCTTGACGAATCTCTGTTTACATTTTGCTTTGATGAAACCAGGCCAGTACAAGAGATTCTCGTTTATTTGATATATTGCCTTCTCGAAATTTCTTGACAATTTAACTTTTTCCCATTGTTTTGAAGGGAACATTACCCTGTGAAGTTAAATCTCTTTTAAAATTACCTAAACAATTGAAAAATGGAGTGATAACAATGATATTTATGAATAGTACATACATTCACAAGAATATCCAGTATGTTGGGATGTCAGACAGCAATCACTCCCGTAAAAGGCTATACCTATCAATCAAAAACAATAAGCAGGCCCCAAGCTCCAACTTTCCTGCTACTTACTTCCAGTGGAGGCGCCGTTAACCGGATGGGTTGAACAGCCCTTCTGTGGGGGTCATTTCACCCATTTCCCCTGTAACGTCTGTCATAGACATCTCTATGAAAACCAGGACCAATGGCTTAATGTGCTCTCTGAGGCACGACCAAACCAATGCAAATATTCATACTTATGTACACAAATATTTGCACTGAGTGGGGATCGAACCCGCGCCTCCTGCGTAGCAGCTGCGTTCATTACCGCCACGCCACAGAGACTGTCCAACTTTGCACGCACTCTGAATATGAAATTGATATTCCGTTCTTTGCTACTGTTGGTGACAACGGTACAAAAAGGAAGTATTTTTCCGTTTCATTCGCAATTGTCACATCCAGTGGCATAACCTGGAATATTTCATAATAATACTATTGATGTAAATAAGGATAAATTATACCTTTCAGCCGTCTTCATATACAAGTATATAATACCATTTTCTTCTCTGATTGTGGCGTATTTGCTGTTAGCGAGGGGGCAAGATGCCCGACTGCATAAGCCAGTGAGGTTAAATTCGTTCCGACAGAATTGTTGCGTTTTAGTTCTGAAAGTACAAGTTACAGGAGATTATATTAAGAAAAATTTAAGTAATGTATATGTTCAACAATGGACCGCTAAAATACTCACGTTACTTTATGGGAGCAATGTGTTTTGTTGATGATGGCCCAAACAACCTACAAATAAAATTTCTTAGTTAAAACAGACTATAAGATACACACATAAAGAAATATTTATTTCATCGTTCTTACGTCGTCGTGTTGCATTTTTTGATTGTTTAATAGAAGAAACTTTTAATAGAAGTTTAAAACTAATTATCGCAACAAAAGTAATAACACGAGAGAACAAAAATGTGGACTTATTGACATTTCATTTCACATTTGGTTTTGACACTTTTGGCATTTTTTTAGCACAGACTGTCACAGACCACAGTCAAGTCAAGGCAAGGTCCATTTTATTTCATCTTACTCTTTGGTTTTCGTTTGGTCTCTATTCCGAGTGCGCAAAAATAATGGTCGGGAAATTCCCGTATTTTGTTAACCAAGAAGTTCTTTTTCCATAGCGCTGGCGAGTAGCTACGCACGATGGTAGGGAAAACCCGGATATCAATTTTTTATTTTTTTAAATATATTTCATATAATGGCGTTGAACTGCCAATTCCCTAACTGCACGGTTGCGTCCAAAGTGCAGGATGAAGGCCAAGGGCTCTAAACACTTGTAACATAATAATATTCATGTTGCGACTAAACAGTCTTGATGTTTTGTAGTAGTAAATGAGTCGGCTAATTTGAAATGACGTAGGTAACGTACACGTAACACGTATCATATTCCTGCAAGTCTTTCTGTTATGTAGTTTATCCGCATTCTAAAACCTATAACATAGTTCAGTTCAACTATGTTCTGTAGATGGTGTACGTGTTAAGGTTTCCTTACTCAAGAAGTAAATTGGGGTTTAATTACGAATCTCACTGTCTGGATCTATCAACCATACACGATTTTCTTGAGTAGTTCTTGAGTAAGAATAAGTATTATCAATTATGTGTTTTGTCAATTATATATAAAAGTGAGCTCCACCAAGTGCCATCAAACAACAGTATAAATAATTTGAAGTTTGATTTCTAACGGGTGTTTATTATTGGTTGTTACGACCAACTGAATAATAATTTTATTTATAGAAGAAGTAGGTATGATTGTTTTTGGAAAATTAATTTATAAATGGTGCTGTAATAGTTAAAATTGGTATTCTTATACCATTAGTGCTTCTTACCTTACTTAAGTACAATAAGTAGGTGAGTCAAGTAAGGTAGCCTTCGGTTCTTAGCGACAGCGACGCGCGACGGCGACCCGGTCGCTCCGAAGCCAGTGCAGTGCCGTCGCGCGACACAGACGAGAAGCACATCAAAATGGCGGTGTTTTTTTTTCATAACTTTTCTTCTTTATAAATTAAATGTCGTTTTATGAGTATTTGAAAGCAACCCTCTTCTCGTGAAGTGAAATTGAGTTGATCTTCGTCCTTTTTTTCGGAGGCATAGATGATAACATGATAAGATTATCATCATCTTCCTCATCCTCCAATAGCTGTCGAATAACTTTTTTCGCTCCGGAGAAATGGTCCGACATACCGTACTACAATAGAACACAACCGTCACACTTAAATCTGCGGGAAGACCGGCGATTAGTAGTGTGATAAACGGCTTTATTCTCACAACGCTTAATACGCTTAAGCTTGTCTTTGTAAGCAGACTTAAAAAAGTGCTTTTCACTTAAAACGCTTTTTTAATAAGTCGTCTATAAACGTACGTAAATTGGACATGTTTTGTTATTTTACTTAATCAATAATATTGTGTACCTACCTAACTATTTTGCTGTCACTTCTACACTAATATAATTATAATAGTAAATTAGTCGTTCGAACATTGGAGATATTTTATATTAACGATTTCGAACATAGACATTGTTATCAGTCTCTATTACACTTATTATACCTATCTACTATATTCACAATTAAAATTATATACACTGAACACTAATTATATACAATAAGTTTATAAACTACTAAAATGGATACCTAATTAAAATACGAAACTTGCATACGAACTCGAAAACTCGCGAAATAGGCAGGTAACGTCATGGACGATCGCTTTAAGCCGACAGCGAAACGCGTACTAAAAAAGCATAAAACAAAATAAAGCTTAAGCTTAAAAAGCATAACAACACAATGAAAAATTATACGACTTGAAGTAATGTAGTCTTAGACACGTTTAAATCTATATTGTCGAATTATATTCAATTTAACCGCATAATCATGTTGACAAAATTTTATATTTGCGACTTTATTTTTGACCATTATAGTCTATTTTCCGACGCGCGCCAGTGCAATGCGACGCGGTCGGTGACAGAAGGTACATCATAACATACCTGCGCCCAGTGCGCACCTAGAAACAAGCGTGCCATCTCGGTTTCGTTTAAACCAAATAAGCTTATGCTTGTAAACGTACTTAAACGCTTGTAAGGATAAGCTCAGACTTTTCGTTGTGTTGTGTTTAAACGGCCACTACTACCGGCGATGTCGCGGTCGCTGACATCCGAAAGCTAGGGGTCGCCTTGCGACAGGCGACCATGGTCGAGGTCGTGTAGTCGCTGGTCGCAGTCGCTCGTCGCGGTCGTCGAAGAACCGAATGCTACCTTAAGAAGAAACAATATATAATCTGTGAATTAATTTAACACATAGAGCATAGAGGTGGATTTGGTTAAAATAAACTGTCACCCTGACATTAATTCCAATTCTATTTTTTCAATTTGAAATCGTATGTCGGTTATTTTAGTGTTCTGTCTGTTTACGTTTTGTTTTCTTCACGCTTATAAAATCGCTTGAACAGCATAATGTGAAAATGTTGACTGTGCTCAATTTCAAAGTTTGCCTTCTATAAATATTGTGCCATATTATTTAGTAGTAGATGTATTGCTAGAAAATGAGTGACAATATAAAAGTAGTTGTCAAAGTTAGACCTCTAATTTCTCGCGAAATTGAGGATAAACTTACTTACCACTGGCGCGTTAAGAATAACACGCTATATCAACTCGACACGAATGGCAAGGAACTTGGACAAGCTTTCACATTCGGTATGTGATATTTTTTATTTGGGGGTTATCAAATAGTCTGAGAAACTATTGTGATTCTAATGAGAGTTTAATAAATACGTCACAAGTCGAAGGTTGTGATTGGACATAGTGACTTTCAAAACTATTTTTCAGACAAAGTTTACGATGACGATACGAAGACGTCGGATGTGTATAATGACATCGCAAAGCCAATTGTTCAAGCCGCCACGGCTGGTTTCAACGGTACAATATTTGCCTATGGGCAAACATCATCAGGGAAGACGTATACAATGACCGGGACAGACCGTTCTCCAGGGATAATACCGCTGGCTGTACTCAATTTGTTTGAAATCATTAAAAGTATTCCTGACCGGGATTTCTTAGTGAGGTAATTTATTGACTGTGTATCCTAAATTTACTGAGTCACTCATTTGAGGTCTAAATTTTAGCATTGATACTTTTACTCATGCATGCAGCTCCGCCTGTGTAAAATTTACACACAAGAGTGGTTCCCACAAGCATAGAACCCTATTCCCCGAATATAAAGTAGCCTGTATGTATTCCAGAATGTTATCTATCCTCGTACCAAATTTCAGCCAGATCTGTTCAGCCATTTAAGTGTGAATGAAGTTAATAAGATTTATGAAAGTAAAAGCTTGCTAGATGTTGACTTTGAGTGCTAACTATTGAGATATTTCATTAGCATTATTTTTATAACTGAATAACAGCACAGCACATTCTATTGAACAGTCAGGGACACAGTTTGAATTTATTTGAAGAAGTAATTCTGATATAGATGAAACTACAGCTAAGAAATGTTATCAGTCTGATAAGATTGTAACAACTAGAATCAAAACTAATTCATATAACTGTCATTGATATGTTCATCTATACTTACAATTATTTCAATTCTTCTTTTTATCATATTATACCAAAACTATCTCCTAGATAAGACACACAATCATTAGTAGAATAGAATCAATTTATCACAAGTGGTAAACCATAGATATTAATATTACTAGCGTAAATAGACGTACAGACTCCTTCATTACCAAATTACAGAATTTAAAATGACTGTAGCAGTGAGTTTTGTCTTTTAGTGAAGGAACATTGATGTCACTGTAATCTGTCAAAGTTTATAAAGGTTTATAAAAAAATTTGCTTATTCTGTCACTTTCTCAGTGCTTGGTTTTGTGTAAAAATATGTATGTTACTTACACACTTTGTTTGTCTAAGGATAACATTGTTGTAAGCATACATCCTGTAAATACTAAAGATTGTGCCACTAGTCACGTTAGCTGATTGTACATTCTAGTTCTTAAAAACAATCATGCTTGAAGGTCAAATCACAAATCCTACGGCTGGTACATGCCAAGAGGGAACAATGCCTTTTACTTATTTCTTATCTGTGTACTTAATTAATTCTCTATACTTCATTTATTTAGGCACCCACTTAAAAAAAGGTAAACAATCTTGTGGCAACTTTTTATAATCACACAGATCGCCTTCACTTTAATTTTTCTTGTGTTTACACACACATCATAAACATAAACAGCCCATTCTCCCCTCCTTTTTTATATATTACAATTTTTTTAGTCTCATGGGTTAGTATGCTTACCATGGATCTAGGGAGCAATGTGTAGATTGTCCCAAAACGTTTATTATTTATTTATAGTATGTGATTTGATGAGAGTAAAGCATGCAGAAGAAATCTTACCAAAACGTTAAATTTTAGTTCTTGTTAAATGTGCAATTTCGCTTCTATTCCAGGGTATCTTATATGGAAATATACAATGAAACTGTAAAGGATTTACTAAATGTGGAAAATAATAACATCAAAATTCAGGAAACACTGCAAGGAATCAAAGTGGATGTTACAGAGAAAGTCACGTCGTCACCTGAAGAAGTACTTGAGGCTATGAAAGAGGTACTTACTAAGCATAGCGAGTTGGTGTTTTTACTTGCTTGTTTATTACTTTTTTCCTGTCATTAAAGTCCAAATGAAACTGGTTTTTATGACTGAACCCAAATTTCAGCCAAAGACTCAGTTCGACTGAAATAGCGACACATTATTATTGTATTTGCAAAGAAATTGGAACAGCTTGAAAAACCTGGATCAGGCTAACACACAAGAAAGACAACTGGAGATTGTTGGGGAAGGCCTTTGCCAAAGGCCACACAGAATAGACTTCAATTCAATGTACAAAATTTAAATACAACAAAACTAACAACATTCTGATTAAAAACTTAAATAAAAAAAAAGAAGTAATATTTTGCAAATAAAGCACACAAATTGTTCTTGCACTATTCAGCAGATTTCTGTAAATTTGAAATTTGTTTTACAGGGTGAGGTGAATAGGCAAACAGGTGCCACTAACATGAACGAGCTAAGTAGCAGATCTCATTCAATATTTCAAATTGTAAGTACACTTGTCTGATACTTTCCAAGACGTTAATTGGTATTGCTTGTTTGGTTAAGCACGTAATTAATTTCCTTGCGATTTACACCATATAGCAAGAAATCGGGACATTTATTTAGCTACAACATTTTCGGTTAGTAATTTATCTTCGGCATACCCATTTTCTTTTCAAAGTGGTCTTTTCAAAGGTCATTTACTCACAACTAAGGTACTAACGGACACGAGCTTACATTCCTTAAGTACAAATATTTTTGATGCATTCCAACTCGAAACGTTTATACTCATTTGACGTTCTTGTCATTTTACTCACTTTTTAGTAGTCATTTTTTATCACATAGTAATTATGTTAAAAAATTTAAAATGTGTATGTGCTTTTTTTTTATACTACGTAGGTAGCAGACAAACACACGGCCCACCTGATGGAAAGCGGCCACCGTGGCCTATGAACGTGTGCAACACTAAGGGTGTCACACACGCGCTGCCCACCCTGAAGGGAAAGGGGGAGAGCTGGGAAGGGGTGGGGAGGCTAGGAAGGGGAGGGGAAGGAGGGGTATAGTGAGCTCTGGCTACCCTACTTACCGGCGGGAACACAACACGATGGTTATTATGACCGCGGTCTTCTGTAGGGCGGAGGTACTTCCCCAGTTGGACAGCTCATTTCGGACGGGAGATACCGTCGTGTCCTACCTCTGTAAATCCGTGCTACATATAAAAATATATGTGTATTTCTTATTGTACCTAAGTTTCCTAATCTGAGAAGTTGGTACACTTTATTTATCTAACAGTTTTATCAACAATCATTTTTTTATGTCTATGTAAGGACATTGTAAACGTTTTTTGTGATTTGGTAACAATGCGTGGGATTCAGTACATTCGGCACATTATTAGGCGCTTTTTATGGACTTAGTGATGCAATCTTACGTAATTAGACACCCACATGTCTGAAGGTTAAGCAAGAATTTGATATTAACAGGTGGTTAGACTAAAACTCATATTTCTAAATATTAGGTAGCTGATATAGAATTTTATCTTTCGAGTAAAATGACTTCCTTCATCCTTGTCGCTTCCGAAGCTTTCAATAAGGAGTACGAGGCCCTTTTCTACAGTCTGCGTGTTTGGCTGAACTTCGATTTTTCCGTGAAGCGACTGCTATTTGACTTCCTCATTAGCTTTATCGAGGAGCCAGTTGAAAACCAGCGCCAGGTACTTGTGCCTGGCATTACGCTGAACTGGCTCCTTTTTTCCTTTTGCAGCACAGATGTGCACGACGTACCTATTTATCACACTCTTTTTGTATATTTTTAATTTTTAATGTAGTTAAATGTGCTGAAAAAGGCTAAATAAAGTATATTTTCTTTCTTTCTTTCTTTCTTTCTTTCTTCTATTTTAGTAAGGCCAGTTGTTCAACTTTACAGCACTTCTACTATGACGACCATAGAATAAAATGATTATATTGCAGACTGGAATGACCCTTGATATTTCGATGTATTCATTGGATATGATTATTTTGCCATCGTATTCCACTATTATATCTTGGCATAATTAAATTACTGTAATTGTGCATATTTTATAATTTAAACTCGATAATTTTGTATGCCCTTGGCGGAATATAGCTTTACTATATTAACTTTATTACACTATATTAATAATTTGAATTTGATATGGTCGTGACCAAGAATAACAGATGGCCGTTGGATTCAACATGTTCTCGAATGGAGACTGCGTACCGGTAAATGAAGCGTGGGACAGCCTCCTGCGAGGTGGACGGACGACATAGTCAAAGTCGCGGGTACCCATTGGGTGCAGATCGCCTCCAACCGGTTGGATAGGTGCTCGATGGTGGAGGTCTATGTTCAGCAGTGGACGTCCTATGGCTTAAATGATGGTCGTGACCCAGACTAACACTTGTTAATATCTCGAAATAATTTGAACTTTGATTATTCTTCCAGACCATAGAATCCCGCGAACACATTGAGGGCGACAGCGAAGGCGGTTGCGTGAACGTGTCGCAACTAAATTTAGTGGACTTGGCGGGCTCAGAGCGTGCGGGACAAACCGGCGCCACAGGCATTCGATTCAAGGAAGGCACGCACATTAACAAATCGCTTTCTTCACTTGCTCTGGTCATCAAACAGCTATCTGAGGATCCTAAAAAGTAAGTTCGACGTGTTGATGATTAATATCCAAGTAACATAATAGTTATGTTAATAGGAATGTATGAGGTCCCACCAAGACGGCAGTGAGTAGGGTAAACCAAAGCTCACTATAGAGGTTTTGTGATGTCAATGGGAAGACCGAGAAACTTTCCTTTGTCTTCGATACAGATAGCATAGAAACTCTACATGGTCGGCATTACGGGTGAGACGCCCCTGTTGTTGTCCATAAGCCACGGTAACCACTTCACATCAGGTGGGCCGTGTGCTAGTCTGCCACCTAAAAACTAAACTGACCTCACCTGCCATTCGTGTATCAACCGCAGTTGTTCTTACAACACATATTCACGAACGTACTGACGCGGTATTTGCTGACCCTGTCCCAAAGTGCAGCTAATAGTATGATTACATTGATCCATATTCTATATTTATAATTTTCATTTTCAGACATGTGAATTACCGCGACAGTAAGCTTACGCGCTTACTACAGAACTCCCTCGGCGGTAACGCTAAGACTAGTATCATCTGTGCGGTCACGCCGGTAGCCGTAGAGGAGACTATTTCTACTTTACAGTAAGCTATTTTAAATAATTGATATTTAAAGAACTACAGTATGTAAAAATCATTAACATAACTATTTATTTACCATAAAAGAAAGCTTTATGACCTCAAGAATGCGACAGAGCCTGGATTCTACTAATTGTTAAACCATTGAGATTTTTAGCTTCATTTGCATAGGCTTAAAGTTTTTAATGAAATGAAAAAGTGTTCATCATATTGTCTCGTTCAATATCATTTGATTATAGACTTTAACAATGTAGCAGTGAAGTTTAAATTCAATCTAGACACGCGGGAGCGTGTCAAGCCATAGTATTTTCTGTAATGACAATGGCTAACTATTAGTACAATCAGGAAATGATCAAGCCATTCCGGCAGGTTTCATCACACCTAACGAAATGCCTTGACATCATCTCCAGGGGCCAACTTTGAAGTCAATATGGACCTAGGTTGGCCCCTACAGGGAAAATATGGTGAAATGGGGCTATATCGAGCGGTCCAAATTGCTTCAAAATTTATTCAAACTGTTTGGTTTGTGTTACAGATTCGCGAACCGCGCGAAAGCAATTAAGAACCAACCCGAAATAAACGCGGTCGCTACCGACGCTACAATGATCCAGCGCCTCACTAAACAAATGTCCAAGTTACAGTCACAGCTGGAAAGCAAGAAAAACTTAGAGGTAGCATCATTTTACATGTTAATGCATGATTCCTCCCTGGGCCCGTCAGTTCATGATTAACAACTAATATTATCAAATGTACTTGCTAATAAAACACACGATTGTGAACTCTAACACAACGGGAAAAGGTTGTAGAAATGCGCACATTAAGTTAGTTCTAGAATGCAATCTCAAAATTAATTCTGACTTTTAAATTAAGCGATTTTGAACTATAACTCGATGTGTTAAGAGTTGTTGGAAGCGCTGTTTAAGACTACGAAGCAAGGATAACAAGAAATAGAATAGTATTACAATAATTGTTAGATTGACACACACGCACAAAAGTAGAAGAATACGCCATCTAGCGCAATGAAACTGAACCATTACAGAACTGCTGGCCTTGCATCACGCAGTTGACTTTCACGCGTTGATTAACAACTTCGACTTGTCAGACTTGGTCACCTTACCTAGAAGGTGAATCCTCGAGATCTTAGTGAGTTCCTCCACAGTGGTGACCTCGTTTTTTTTTTTTATCGTGCGCAGAATCCCCATAGATACCACCTCCACCAAAACCGATGGAGGTGATTATGTCGGACTCGAACCAACCAAAACGCACGCCGTCCATGGGTCCTTGATTGCCGGAGGTGAGATTATACAAGACATATCTCTCGCACCCCGGCAGACCCGGGGACATCTCTGTTGAGATGACCCTCTTCCCCCAATGTGGGGACCATGGTGTCCCCATCTAGCCCCTGGGTATGGGGTGGCATTTTGCGCCATAGCCGTGGTCTACAGTGGTGACCTCGGTAGTTTTATAATTGTGTGTTTTATAATATTGTTACAATTTGCTTGCAGCAAGACAATTTCAACCTACAAAAGCAGATAACAGCCTTGCAACGATTAATACTCAACGGGTTTGGTCAACGGAGAAGTATAGATATGATGCAAGGTAGACGTAAATTGCAACTGCCTCGGAGAGTCACCATACACTCTACTGTATCAGAATTAGAAAGTGAACCGGTAGTCGAAGTGCCGAAGTTCTGCACGCCTAGTTTGAAGTACAAGTAAGTTTATATAGGGGCAGTTATGATTATACAGGTGTAAGGAACGCTCCTTAAGCCGAAGGCCCCTAGTAGTACTCATGGTACACGATATATTGGCATGAAAAAAATTACGGCAAAGAAAATTTCTCTCCATCATATCAGTAAAGCTAAATGAAACGAAAATTTCATAAAAAAAAACCTCACTGCAAATAAAGTACAAGTAGCGCCATCTTGCGAATTCATGTTTTTTCATGAAATTTTGCCGTTGCCGTATTTTTTTTTAGTGGCAATATGTTGTGTACCATAAGTACTACCAGGGGCCTTCGGCTTCGGAAGCGTTCCCCTTACACCCTGTTATTATTATGTGTTGTAGATGTATATTTCAATGATGAAGGGTGGTAACATCAGTGAAGTTGTTTGTCTTAGTTCGGAGATGGAAAGATTGTGTAAGAGATTATATGACCAGAAAAGGTGTGAATGTGGAGATGACCGCCACTAGAGATGAATGGAAAAAATATACATGTTGCACCAATCTTGAAATAAATATGGGATAATGTGTAGGAGGATGATAAAGGATGGAAATTTTCAAAAAGATAGTTGGTGAGAAATCTAACTTGTCATGCATTGTGCAGCCCATTGGGAAGTCATCTGTAATGGATTAAAGGCCTTGCTACTGATGTGTGATGGATTACCTTAGTATTGTTCCTGGATACTGGGTTCCTTGTCCTTTTAATGCTTGCTTGTACAGCTTTTATGAACTTAAGCCTTATCATGGCTTGGCCCCATGGGTTGTGGTGAGGTTAAAACTATTTCGTGAACTCGACTTCAGAAAAGGTAGTGTACTTTAAAAAATAAAACTAGAACATCAATAAAGGCATACCCGTTTTATTAATGAGAAACACACTTTAGTGAAAAACCCTTAATATTTTTAAATTTAATTAAGAAATTTCTTTAATTCAAGTGTTATTTCACAGCCCGACACTGCTTCAGAATACGTCCGATTTTGTACCGATACATACCACTAACAAGCTGGCGAGCGTGCCCGAAGAGCCCGTTCGACTGATTACACCACCGCCTCGCAGGACTGTCAACTTTAGTAATGAGGTCATCAACCTAGGTTAGTGCTCTTTTAGCCCCCTGTGATAGGACTGTTAGACAATACTTTTTCCACAAAAATACCATATAACAACGCAAGCAAAATAAAGCAAAGTATACACCGACGCCTCCAAAAGAAAAATGGTTCGGAAGCCGGCGTACACTTTCTAGAACTTGGAGGTGAAGGTCCACTTCACCTGCCACTAGACAAACGCAGCTCAATTTTCCAATGTGAGTGTGTTGCTCCCCTGTAAGCCTGCGTCTACCCTATTCGCGACTCGAAAATATAGAATGGTTATTATGCTTCTAGAGACCACAGTTATTTGCCAGCAGCATTGAAAGTTTGCAGGTTTTTATTTATATGCGGACTCGTATCTCCCAACCCCAAAAGGAACGCTTGCGTCAAATTCTCTGCCATTATTTAGCAGTTGCATTGACTCTGGTGAGGTTGACTAGGACCTAGGTTTGAACCTATTACAAATCCTGTGTGCTTATATGCCTATGTTTTGCCTATATAATAATTACTTCTTCAAATTTAGATCGGAAATAGTGTATGCGCGATCTTTCCCCTACAGGGGGAATGCTCCTGTCCCCAGGTCTGCCGGGGTGCGAGAGATATGTCTTGTATAATCTCACCTCCGGCAATCAAGGACCCATGGACGGCGTGCGTTTTGGTCGGTTCGAGTCCCACATAATCACCTCCATCGGTTTTGGTGGAGGTGGTATCCATTAGGATTTTGCGCTTGATAAAAGAAAAAAAACTGGGGGGAATGCTCCAACTGCTTAGCGCGTTTGTAGCCACGTTTGATGCATTCGAAGTTCTATTAAACCATCTTTAGGGGCGATGGCGGGAGTCACTCATACGAACGACGAACTATCCTACGAGTTATGATAATAATAGTTATATATATATTTCCGCAGATAGTGACGATGATACAACGCACGACGACCAAGAAACTTGTTCACCAATTCACAAATGTTACGGTAATTATGTTCATACTGTTTTAGCACGCAGCTCCGCCCGCATGGGCTATCGCGACTAAATATGGGCTAGGACCTTTTAAAAAACCTAATTTTTCTGTGTGTCAAATGTCAACAGAGGCCTAATACTCGTATCATTCCATATCTAATTATGACTAATCATAAATATTGTATCTATAAATTTAATTTTATTGTTGAATAGTCATAATATCTTAGTGGGAGCTTTGATAGAAAAAAAATATAATTCCAGGTTCATCTAAAACACCTCCTTGTGTACTAAGAAAGAACTGCAAAATTGCTGAGAAGAATTTAAAAGATATAGTTGAGCTGACTGAGAGGGAAAAGATTTTTTCGCCTAGTGCGGTAAGTTCTTAAGACCGCTTGCCACGATCCGTCCTTTTATAAACGCGTGCGCGACTTCGCGGAATACGCACCTTGGGATGAACGCGTCCTTGTAACCTTACATAGCGGCAACCCGGAATTGGGTGTTTCGGCCAGGTTGCACTAGCCGTGGTCACAAGCTGACTCCACTTCAGGGGCTCTTGAAAATGTATGGGAGCGACATTTGTTGTCGGAATCGGATCACATGACATTCGACAACAAATGTCACTCCCATACATCAGAGCGATGACGAATGTAGATTCGGAACGAATGCATTTTGGCTAGAGCCCCAGCTATTCTGCATAATATGATACGTTAATATCGGGGTTTCGCTAACCATATAAAAATACTTCAAATAGCTTTTTAATTTTTAGGTTGAATTGATGGAAAAATTAGAAGAAAATGCAACTGTAATGGCAAGTTTACAAGATGAGGTTGATTTAATTAAAAAAATAAGCAAAGATAAAGACTTACAAAATGATATATTGAAGACTAAATTGGAGAAGAAAGAAGCTGAAATAAAATTATTGTGTGCTGCTAAGGTAATGTAGAAACTACGATGATACTTAAGTAGCAGACAAGCACATGTGGTTACCGTGGCCTATAGACGTTAAACACAATGTAGTAGATTATTAGCCACTCAAATAAATATATTTTATTAGAGCAGCCTTTAGCCAGTAGTATGCAGGGTAATAAGTGCATCATCCCTGTACCAAATATTTAGCCATATGTATTTTAGCATTTGAGCGTGATACATTTACAAACATCCTAATTTCTTTACAAACTCACTCATTTATATCATTTCCAATCCAATACAACCATCAATAAAATAAATATGTACTATCTAGTCTATTTATCTAGTCAATTCCCACTAAAAGAGCAGCGACTTGCGGAAAAATATGACAAACCATTTTGAATCTTATCTACTGGAGAAAAAGTTCACAGTAACTTTTTCTAGTAACAAATTCCGGCTGCTGCTATTTCAGTGAGAATTACATGTCATACGAACTGATTAATTTTTTATTCTCTCCAGTCTGCTTCTTATTAGCCGCAGCTTATCACTGTATTCTTTATCTACAGGATGACCTTCAAACTAAATGTGAGGATTACAGTATTAAATTAACAGAGTTGGAAGTAATTTATGAAACATTTAAAACTAAAGCAAAACTAAGGGAAGAAGAACTGTTATCGTTGTTGGATGAAGTCAAAGTTAAACAACCCCAAGACATTGGTAAGTTTCGTTTATAACCCAACAGTATAGAAAACATGGTGTGTAAATGTGACTGGGGAAAATGCAGTTTTTTTTAAATACCATGGGTTGGTATGGGGGCTGATTTTCACAACTCAACGTCATAGCGCGGTTTTTGCGTGAGTATAGGTAAATTATTCAAATCACTCCAAGTCGTCGAAGAATGCCAGCAAGGCCTTCACGCTATTACGGTGTTCTTCAAAGCAAACCATGAAAAAGCGTCTGTCGAGTGAAGGACCACTATTTTAGGATCTTTTAAATCTGGAATGGTGACCTATTTTATATAGACTTCACCCAAGCTTATTTACATTAGCGGTGTGCAGTCATTTGACAGACTAAATATAGAAATTCAAAAAAAAATGAAATGAAATGAAAAAATGAATGAAATTAAATAATATTAATAATAGTCAAAAAGATTATTTCACCATTTTTATTATTTTATAGGTAAATTGTCGCAGACCTTCGAAAAAGACATTCCCTTTATGGATATTTCTAAAGATATTTCCTTAGTCAATAGTGACAATGAGATTAGTATCGTTCCTGATGAAACTGAAGATATAAATAATATTATAACAGATACACAAAAGCAGCTAGCGTCTAAAAGCCAAAGTCTCGTGGAATTAGAACAAAATCTTTTCGCTCACAAACAAAAAATTTCATCGTTGGAGAGCGTTATCCAAGAACGTGAGCAGGCACTTTCTTCTTTCATCGAAAAATTTAATAATATAGAAACAGAAAATGCTTTACTTAAGTCTTCAATAGAGAATCTAAATAAAACCATAAGTTACCAAAAAGAAAATTTACTTACCGCGAAAAAAGATATTGAATCTTATAATTCTGTGATCCAAGAATTAAAAGTAAAATTGAGCCAAAGAGAAAATTTGTCTACTATAAATATTGATGACAGTGTACTTGAAAGCATGATAACTAGTGAAGAACATTTTATAGCTAATAATGAAAACATGATGAATATTATACGTTCTTTCAAATTGGCTCTTGATATGCGAAACAAGCAAATCGCTGAACTAAAGGACAATGCTAAGGACATAACTGAAAATGAAAAACTATTGAAGCAACTTCAAGCACAAACTGAAGAAATTTCTGTATTAAACTCAACAGTAGACAATTTGAAAAAGCTTGTCACTGAGAATATAGCTACTATTAGAAAACTTATGCATGAAAATGAGGACTTTAAAGTACTAGAGCAAGAACTTTTTAACGAAATAGCAGAATTAAAAGCTAGAAATAATAAATTACAAGAACTAAATAATGAAAACAGTTACTCTCACCAAAATTTAACAGAAGAAATTAATAGACTAAAATTAGAATACACAAATAGTAGTACTCAACAAATAGCAGATCTAACTGCTAATCTTAAGGAGAAAGATGATTTGATAGTTTCCTTAAATAAAGATATCTCTCAATCCAAAGAAATATTATATAAAGCACACATTACCGTCTTTAAATCGTTGTCGATACTTCGTGCTTTAACAGGCAATCAGGAAGTGCCAGAAATTAAGGAGAATTATGTGAATATATGTAAAGTTTTAAGTAACAGTTTAAATACCTTAGAAATAGTGGCATGTAATATTATCTCAGAAAAAGAAGAACTAAATAAAACGATTGATGACTTAAACGCAGATCTGAAAAACCTTCATAGGAATCATAATTTAGAAATAACATTATTACATAACCAAATTGAAGAAATTAATAAAAATGAAAATGATTACAAACAAGAAATTGAATCATTAAACTCTAAATTTAATGAAGCTATCGAAATTAGGGATCTTGAAATATCATTAAACGCAACCAAACAAGAACAATTGCAACAGTCTTTAGCTGATAAAGACGGAACCATAAAAAATCTAACCGTCCTGCTAAAGAACATGGAAAATCAATTTAAAGACGACTTGTCTAAAATAAACGATTTAGAAAACCAGCTCAAAAATGCACGAGAAGAAAATCATAATTTAGTTAGGAATTTCTTTAGAGAAATAACTGATGTCGCAATCAAATTCGATATACAAAACTTCTCTGACGAAGACTTAGCTGACAGTGTTAAAATATATAAAAATACACTACTGACTCTTGAAAATATAGCTAATCATATCACATTTATCACCATGAGAAATGTTGAATATGATAATAATCAAGCTAAAACCAATAATAAGACTACGCAGCTAACCGAAAATAATTGCGATTTCACGAAAAACAGTACAATGGAATTAGCCATCGATAAAAATCGGGAGGAAAATGTTGAACAGAATGACGATTTAATGATAAATCCACAGGTTTTACAAGATTTGCAGAAAGAATTAGAACAAAAAGTTAGGCAATTAAATTTCATGGAAGACAAAGTCCGAGAATGGAAAAAGCAATTTGAGAGTTTAGATTTTATGATGAAACATCAAATGGAAAACTTGAAAATTGAGAACGAAAACCTTAAAACGCACATTGAAAATCTTGAAAAAGGACGAACTTCTGTAGCCGTAGATGACTATACAGCATGTGATATAGGAAATAGTAATAGACTTTATAATACAATCTCACAAAATGAAGTCGTATCGCCGCCAAGTCTTGTAAAAATATGCTGCGAAAAAATAGTAGACTCTATGGAACTGCAGACACGCGACTCTAAATCAACTATTAGTAATTTTGAAGTAGAAAATGACCTCGATGTTAAGCATTGCAATTGTAATCAACTTAAATTGGACTTAGAAGCTGCTAAGGTAGAAAATTCTAGGCTATTGGACAGTATGGCAGAAATGGAAGTTTTAAATCAATATCTACTAGAAGAACAAGATGTTGTTCGAAATGAAATTCAACTCTTGTTAGAACCAGCCCAAGAACTGCAGAAGAAAATCATTAACCATAGAACTAATTTATCCATCCTAACTGCCACAACTTACGCTGAAAATAAATCCTTACAATCCCAAGTGAAAGTACTTCAACATCACCATAAGCGTTTTCATAATGTGTGTCAAAGGGATATACCAGATGTTAAGAAACAATTAAGCAATCTGATGTCTTTATTAAAGGGAGACTCATCTATTGTACACGAACAAAGCCCGAATTTCAAAAGATATTCTTTACCCAATGTATTAAATAGCAGTACTACCCCTCCTAACTTTAAAAATGAATCTACTTTAGATGGAGATTTATTGATGTTGGATACTAACGTTACTATTACCACAACCGCTGATAATACCCTTACCGGTCATGACCAAACTTGTTTGGATATGACTCAATTCTGCAGTGAGGCCACTTCGCAAATAAATGATTTAAATCAAATAATAGATGCAAATATACAGCAGGTACAAATTTTAGATTACTCTAATGAAATATTTGAAAAGATAAACTTGTTAAAAGATGAAAATACAAGGCTACAGGATCTAGTAAATAAATATTCACAAATGACACCAACTGCACCAGATCCACAGAATGATGTTTCTAAAAGCGAGTATAATTTAGGTGTCGTTAATAGTGACAGGAATTGTGCCAATTGTCAAGAACTAACCATATTAAAAGAAGCGCACGAAATAGTAAATGAGAAACTAAAAGATGTTACTGAACAGTTCATTGAATGTAAATCGTTAAAAGGTGAGATAGAACAAAAATATAACAAGCTTATTCTTGAGAAAAATACTATGGATGCGCTACAAATAAAATTGAGTATTTTTGAGAAAGAATATAACGGTCTAAAAGAAGATATCTCTAAACTGCATAATACCTTAACTATAAAAAATAAAGAACTGAACGCTTTGCGGGAAGAGAATGACACACTTTCTAATCAAGTTATGGACAACGTTTCGGAAGTCGATGAATTGACCAAAGTCTTACAAACTTTAAAGCAACAGAACAATGAACTCGAGATTAAATGTAATAAATTAGAGCAATCGACTCAACCTTTGAAAGATAAAAAAGCAGATGGGTATATTTGTGAAGAATGTGTATTAAAAGATAAACTTATACAAGTAATGCAGAGTAAAGAAACGAGAACGCGTGCAAAATTAAATAGAAGTCTTAGTGATTCAGATACATTGTCAAGATGCAATAAGATATGTACTCTGCAAAGTGAATTACATGCAGGCCGAGAAGATTGTAAAGAACTCACAGAAGACGTTGTAACTATAAAAAACCATTTAGAACGAAGCAATATTTCAATGGACTTAGATGAAAGTTTAATTGACAATAACATTTCTTCTGTTCTTAAAGATTATGAGGTACCTAGTCCTCAGTCAAATAAATGTAACATGCCTGATATACCTGAAGAACGTACCACAGATATCTATATGGTGGATAAAATGGATTGTTTGAACTACTATGTAGAAAAAACTGGGGCGCAAAAAAGTAGCTTAAACAGTGATTCAAAAATAAATGAAATTTTGAAAATGCTATATGAAAATCTAATGATTAAACACAGCAATGAAATAGAAAACCTATCCAACAAATTAAAAGATTATGATGAAGCCAAAAGTCAGTTAAGGAATCAGTATAACGATTTAACAGAAAAATACTGTCTAATAACGAAAGAGCTCGAAGACAAGAATAATAAATACACAACTGTTGAAAATTCTTTGTCACAGTTAAGAACTAATATTAATACTATAAACGAAGAGCTAATTAAAGTTGACGTCATAAGTAATGCACAATTAATGACTATTTTAAAAGAACCCCTCATTTATTTAGATAAAAAATTTGATTTAAGCAGTACTAAAATCTTTGAATATGTTATGATAGTTGTAAATAAAAATCAAACTGAATTATCAGAAATCATGGACAAATACACAAAGTTACAAAAACAAATAGAAACTGTAACAATAGAACTTGATTCAGTTAATAACAATTTATCGAATTTAAAGTCACAGTTATCATCTAAAGAAAAGGAATACGATCTACTCAAAGTTCAAAAAAAAAGAGTTCATGAAATAACTAATGCAGTTACATTAGACATAGTTAAAAGGGAAAAAGAGTTAAAAGATACGATTGATAAAGGATATCGAAAGCTTCTGGAATTTGATATTGTAAATTCAGACAATCTGGACTCTAACTTGCCTTTAAACACTAATATCAATACATTGTTTGATCTTTTGGTCTCTGAAAGCAACCGTAATCGTCACAACAAAGAACGTGAGAATTCCGCCATTCTTCAGGAAATCAATAGTTTGAAACAAAATGTGGATGAGAAACAAAAAGAAATAGACATACTTAGAAATCGTGAACAAAAATTACAAGAAGTCAATAACAGCATCAATTCAGATTTAGTCTCCAAAGAGAACAAATTACAGACTTTAACAAAATCACACGAGGATTTGATCAAAATTCATGAAAATGTAATGCGAGAAAACCAATCGAATATACTTAAAATAGAGAAATTGATGGCTGAAATTCATATGTTAAAGACTTCCATCACAGAGAAAGAACATACAAGAGAAAGCTTAGAAATAGAATTCCAGGCCCAATATAGTAAGAGTGTCTCAGAAATCTCCGATCTTGTAGAAACTGTGAAGGGACAACAAAGCGAGATTATAAACTTGAAACGACTCAATGAAATGATAATGAAAGAAAAAGATTCTTATGCTGAGGAATTGAAAAAATCAGCAGACGCAATCCAGAAGAACAACATAGATATAGATAAAATGACGTCAGACATTCTGATCCTTAGAGAATCAGTCAAAGATAATGGTACTGTGATAGAGACTTTGAGAAACGAGGCGAAATCGCTGTTGAAGCAAAACATAGAATTGAAAGAGCAACTAGAGAAGAAGATTAAAGAATGTTCGAGATTGGAAACAAATATAAAAACGCATGAAAAGACAGCACAGATTCAGACTAGGATGATAATGAGGTAAAATATCAGAACACTAAAGCGCGATTCACACACAGCGCGGGTGCGGGTCGGGCGCGGGTCGTTTTTCAATCCATCGCCGTTTACAGGATAAAGTAAAAAAAATACCTTACTAAGAAAACGGCGATGTATGGCAATAACACCCGCGCCCGACCCGCACCCGCGCTGTGTGTGAATCGCGCTTAAATATGTTACTAATGTTCATCATTCTCTGAACCTTTACCCAACTCGTTTGGGGTCTGCTTTCCAGTCTAACTGTGATGCGGCTGAACTTCGATATTTTCCGTGAAGCGACTGCCATCTGACCTCCACAACCAATGGTCCAATGACAATTGCGATGCCGAAGTTCCAAGTTAGACTGGTTGGACTTTTGAGGGCTCCAACTACCCGTAACGACTGCCATAGATGTTTGTATGGCAACCGGGACCGACGGCTTAACGTGCTCTCTGAGGTCCGAATATGTTACTATTGTTATAAGTGTGAAAGTATGTGAGTATGAATATGTATGAGTATGTGGATGTTTGTTACTCTTTCATACAAAAAGAATCGAACTAATCTGGATGAAATATTGCATAAGCATGCTGGTAATAAAAATTGATTGCTTATTTCTGCTACAGGATAGAAAAACAGAAGGGTGAAGACGACAAAAAGTTAGAAGAATTGACACAGCAATATAATGCTCTGAAAAAGGAATGCGAGATTTCACAAACTGAAATAGAACAAATGAGGAATACTAAAGAAGAGCTGCAGGTAAACAGAACAAACTAAAACTAAAAACTATAAATTTAAACAACAAAAAAGCAACCGCGGTAGCCTAGTGGTATGGGTAATTAACTGCTGAGATGAGGTCTCGGGTTATATCCCAGGTTTTACCATGGCACACACCAATGACTCTTCGATACTTTTCGGTATCGATTTGGTTGCTAGCACGTCTGTCTAACCCTTAGGGGATATAGGCGTGGGTTTATGTTATGTTATAAATTTTAATAGAAAGTACTCAATCATCTCAATTTTCTTTTCCTTGAAACTTGGAAAATGGAATATCCGAATTAGTAACAAGAAATTTCTGAAGGGGGAAAGCTTCATTAAAGAAGAAAGGTTCATTATGGGTTGTTGTATCATAATAAAAGCTCGCATTTGCGAGCTCAGCTGTTCACAGAACAACTAGTATTTTTAAGGTTACATGTGTAGCACAGTAAAACGGGGTGCTATTCACCCCGTTTTACTGTGCTACACATGTAACCTGCAGATGCAGGGGTGAAAAGAAATAAAATGGTCAATGGAATATTTTAAATAGGTTCTTTTACTAGATTTCAAATAAGCCTGTTATCAGACACTTGATTATGTTATTACAATGAACTAATCCAATGTTATTACAATGAATTAATCCAAATTTCGCTTGAAAGAAAATAACTACAGAATTTAGCTGACCATATTATCCCTTTTCACCCCGTTTGACGGTAATTTGAAAATATTCTCAATTCTCGTAACCAAATCCACAGGCCCGAGTTACCGAGTTGGAGGCTTCGTTGGAAACATATAAGAGTCGGCCTTGTACCGATGGTGTCGCTGACTCGTCGCGCCATCGCCGACGGAGCATTCACGACTCCAAGCGTATCTTTGCTGACGAGAAGTTTGACACCGGTGGTAAGTGTATTGCGAGGATACGTTTATTTTCATTAAATAAAGGTCGCCCTCAAATGAAAAAATGGTTTAATAATTACAAGTGTCATAAGGCCGTCATTCGCAAAAAAAAACTGCATCGTTGCTACGCAGAATACGGGACAGTGGCAACAGCATTCTCAAAACAGTGGCAAAGAATATCAACTCTCCAATTGTTAATTTTTTTCCAATTGTTTAACAAAAATGGATCACTGTAATTGAATTGAATTGAATTGAATAAGGTGCATTTGTAACCCATGAATGTGATTATTACAGTGACTTTTACACTTCGTGTCATTTTAATTTCTGTCACTTTTTGTCAGAACAGCGAAATAACATAAACTCACGCCTGTATCCCCGAAGAGGTAGGCAGAGAGGCACCCACATTTCGCCAGTTTATGTTTTTAGGTCCCAATGCAATAGGTGGCGAGCTGTTGCCATTAACATATACCATTATAAACCTGCGGTAAATACACACATAACTTCGAAAAGCATCGAAAAGTCATTGGTGCGTGCCATGGTAAAACCTGGAATCGAACCCATACAACAGCATAATATAAAATTAAATTAACGAAAATATTTTTTTAATATTCGATTGCTATAATATCGTATTTGTGATCCCCATACGTAATGTATTTCTTTCAGATCATCAGAATGCAGAAGCTATATTCGGTTTACGTGCAAAGCCAGATGACTTATTCGCGGATGGCGATAACGAGGCATCGAATAGAAGCACACCCACACGACTTAGCAAAGGGTAATTCATTCTCTGAACCTTTTCCCAACTCAGTTTGGGTCGGCTTTCCAGACTAACTGTGATGCGGCTGAACTTCGATATTTTACGTGAAGCGACTGCCATCTGACCTCCACAACCGATGGTCCAATGACCAATGGCGATATCGAAGTCCCAAGTTAGACTGGTTGGACTTTTGAGGGCTCCAACTACCTTGCATGGCAATCGTGACCGACGGCTTGACGAGCTCTCCGAGGCACGACCAGACCAGTGCAAACAGCCATATTCATGCAGACAACTTTTTGCACTGAGCGGGGATCGAACTCGCGCCCCGTGCGTAGCAGTCGCGTGCACTATCGCTACGCCACGGAGTATTCATCATCTTCCTATAACTAATATTATGAAATAGCTGACTAATGTCAACTAGTGAAAAATCAGCCTTCGTTACCACCATTCGTCGCAACAGCAGTCAGGAAAACAGGACCATTGTATTTGGTCCCTCTTGCCGTATTCTGGGCATTGTTGTTAAGTTAAATCGAGCTATGCATCTGAGGCTGAGTCTGGGGTGTATACATACATGCACCTAAAGGATCTGGCTGATGTTAAACGG
Organism: Pelosia muscerda; assembly: GCA_963691645.1. Lineage (NCBI taxonomy): Eukaryota > Metazoa > Arthropoda > Insecta > Lepidoptera > Erebidae > Pelosia > Pelosia muscerda. The sequence continues at coordinate 4,965,470 of OY829103.1, forward strand.
TCCTATCCTTTAGTCGCCTTGTAGGACACCGCATGGAAAGATATACGGTGACAGCTGCCGGCAACCTACCTGTAACAAATACCTAATAAAATACATATTACGAAATAAGGTGTATTTAAAATGTTCATTGTTATACTTACTTTCTTTTTTTTCCATTACAGACGCGACAGCTTGTCTCTTTCAAGAGCTGACCAGGTATGTTATAAACACTTATTGATTTGTTTTTCTTTCGTGCATACGATTAGCCACCCCCCCCCCACTCCCCCCTTATCCCCCCTAAGGTCAGCGAGGGTGATTATGTCGGACTCGAATCGACCAAAACCGCACCGTCATGGGCCATCGGTTGCCAAGGGTGAGGTAGCGTATAGCATATCTCTCACACCCCGACTGATGTTCTTTCTATTATATTAGGAATCGATTTTTCAATTATTTACCTTCTTTGCCGTGCTACGGATATACTCTTAAGTTAGTTCTGGGTAGTTGAATTTTTCTGATTGAATGTCTACATTTAGGGTAATGTAATATGTAAGTAAAATTCTTTAGAATGACGAACGAAATGGGCAACTGGGTGAAATGACCCACGTAAAGGGTACTTTAACACGTCCGGCCGACTGCATCCTCAGAAGTAAGGAAGTAAGAATGACGAAGCAGTGTCATTCTTAAACACTGTTTTAATGCCTAGCCGAAATGATTGACAACCTGAACTAATTGTATTGCTAACTTTCGCTTAAAATTGAAATTAGGAAATCTATGAATCTAATGAGTAATAACATAATTTTCCTCAGACAAGATTATTGCACGATTCTTTCTCGCGAAGAAAACTACAAGTATTATTGCGAAGAAAAATCTTGGTATGACTTTTGTACAAGTAGTGACTACAGAAAGAAGTGGCTTGTAGTTTTAGAGCCGTTTTTGATATGACAGAAGTAGCATAAGTAGTTAGGTGTCCTTATTAGGCAGTCCTCATTCTAATAATTATTTCTAAATATTCATATGGTCTTTTGGTTACACATACTAAATGTATTTAGTATTTAACTATGTATAGTACATCATTTTGCATTTTTATATGAGTGGGTTAACTAGATGCACTTAAAAACCAGAAAATAGAAGGAACTTGAATACAATATGCGCAAAAGCGCAGACAGTAGAAAGTTTAGGAGGTGAGATGGTAGTCCATCCTGTAAAAGTCACATAACCCAAACCTGTTAGCGCATAATCAAATATGGTTTGAAATAAAGATTGTTATTGTTCCAATGTGAATTTTCAATGAAGGAGAAACAGTAAGTGAATCCTGAACATGCTAATACAATGATGATAGATAGTAGTTATAATGCTGATGTTGTATTAACTACGATTTCAGGGTTGTAAGTCTAATGAAAATAAAAATGTGCAACTGCCATGTCCAAAAATAGACATGGCAGTTGCACCGAAAAAAATTTTTGAACATGAAATTATTATACCGACCCCAATTTCAGTGTACATATCATGAATATTTTGGGATATTTACCATGTTTGTTGATTTTATGGAGCAACCGATTTTTGAGCGCTGTTGCGAGCGCCATGATCACGGTGTACTGACGACCGCCGAGCTATTTCTTAATGTGGCCAACGGTATCGGTCCATAAAATCAACAAACATGGTAAATATCCCGAAATATTTAACAATGAATATGTAAATGACCATGTCAATCTAAAATCATACATAGTGATTGTATTATTCATTTCATGTAGAGCGACAAGGACGATGAACAGCATTCGAGACCGAGCAGTGTGCTCGACAGTCGTCGCCGAAGACAAACGTTATACGACTCGCTCCGAAGCGAACTGTCTCAGACACCTCCACCCAGCGGTAAGCATACTATTGTTGTAAATTACGAAAGCGCACATGTTTATTGGCTCGAAAATCAGGTACACAAATGAAGGTCTTAGAACTAAGGCACACATATACATTGTGATTCGCGCTTAAGTACTTCGCTGGTTTCCAAACTAAGCTGAAGCTTGTATTTTGGGAGTTAATGTGCAACGTTGTACAATCATATAATTATGACCTTCGTGAATCGTGTTTAATACAAATAGCAGAGAAAAGCGCATGGATAATTAAAAACAAGCAGAAGTGTCAATTAGGCGGGGTTCGCGTAATGCATTTTTACGCAAAGAAGTACAAATTCGACAATATGGACCTTATTATAAGAAGCTAAAATTTTAAATAATTTTTTAGAATTCATTGACTGAAATTGTGGACAAAAACGCATTATAGGTTAGATTGTTCTTGGTTGCTTGGGTACTTGTGCAGCAATTGCAGCACTGCATCCATATCTGTCGATTCTCAACCAATGAAACGTCAATTTGGATGGATTTATATTTATTTCATTGTCTTAAGAGACTTGTACGCCCAATATTTAATTCTGATCTATGATATTTGCTTCTGTTTGATGTTACTAAAAGTATTTAAAAAAAATATTTTTAGTAATTTGTTTTTAATTTTTTTTTCATGTTATCCCCTCCTAATGGCTCCGATTCTGTCATCTTAGGCGACAATGACAGGTTTGTACTAATATTTATATGGTTTTTATGTATATTCACTGTTAAAACGATCGGGATATTTACCGTGTTTGTTGGTTTCATTTCGTAACCGATATTTCGGCGCTGTTGCAAGCGCCATCGCCATGATCACGGTGTACTTTACGAAATGAAACCAACAAACATGGTAAATATCCCGATCGTTTTAACAGTGAATATGTAAATGACCACGTCAATCTAAAATTATACATGGTTTTTATGTATTTTATGATTATAAATCTTCTAATACATTGTGTGCACTTTCTGTAGTTCTGTGTCACAACTCAGAGAGCAGCTGACTGCATGCCAACAAGAGTTGGATGATCTGAAAGAGAAGTATCGAGAACTGGATGAAGAGTGTGAAACGTGCTCGCAGTACTTGAGGGAAAGGGAGGACCAGTGCTCCAGGCTTAAGAAGGAAAAGATGAGCTTACAGGTATATATCATAAATTTAATACTACTGCTGTAAATAGAATTATTACCGTGGTAGCCTAATGGTATGGGTAATAGACTGCTGAGATGAGATCTCGGGTTCGATCTCAGGTTACCATGGCACACACCAATGACTTTTCGATGCCTTTCGAAGTTATGTGTGTATTTATCGCAGGTTTAGAAGTGCCTGGATAATAACAATAGGCTCGCCACATATTACATTGGGACCTAAACATAAACTGGCGAAATGTGGGTGCTAGCACCTGTGTCTACCGCTTCGGGGATATAGGCGTGAGTTTATAAATAATAAAAAATAGAACAGCAGTCAGGAGACTGTTGTTCTATTTACAATAGTAAAGTAAGTGTAAAAGTAAGTAGTTTAAAAAGTTAAAAATAAAAATATCAAATTAATTTAAATATGCACTATTTATGATACGTTGATATATTTACGAAAATACATTTCACGGTTCATATACTCTGTTACTTACTCGCACCTAGGTTTTGTGTAAAGATATGTATGTCAGTCATACATTTTGTGTTTGTCCCTTAGTATTACTAATAACTTTATGGTGTACACAGAGTAATTTTGATTAATCCCTGTAATACATATTGTTTAAAAGGAAATTATGCTTTATCCCTCTTCTGGAAATATTCTAGTGTAGATATTGATTGATTTCTTTATTTCCTAGAACACAATTACGGAACTAAAAGGAAAGTTGCACTCATACAATCCAAATATAAGCCAAATGAACGCTTCGAAACCAAAAGTCACTGACGCTTCTGTGAATACCGACGAAGGTAAGAATTTAAAACTTAATTTATGTATCATGGTCACTGATTGACGTGCATTAAAATTATATAATAATAATAAAAAATATGTCGATATAAATATTATTATTAGTCCCAACTTGCTTTATCTACCAACCATCTATTCATAATTTACAACATACCGAGTCTTAAAAGAAAAAATATATATTGGGGGAGGGAGGGGAGAGTTTCTTGCCGGAGTTTTCTCAGGTCGGGGCCGCGTTTCGAACCGGTGGTCCATTTGCATTTGATAAAATATTGTTGATATTGACGTTTTGTAAGTGCCGTTTACTGGTCTATGCAGAATAAATGATTTTTGACTTGATTTGATTTGACCACTCGCCCGCGGTTAAACACTCCAACGATAACAATATATATTGGAATGTCAAACCGCTCTCTTCAAAGCAAGTAAAAGACTTCTTACCAGAGAGGAGATGTTGTATTATGTTGTGCATCGCCCCCCTCCCTCCCCCAATATATATTTTTTTGTAATGGATTTCCGCCAGGTAACGCCTACATCTATATCGTATCTTAAAAGAAATTTAACTTTCCATACTATGCAGTGCCATATTGACGTCGTTCTTTATATATACACTTTTTTTTTTTAATTACAACACCCATTAAACTCGTATGGGTTTATCTTGGGTGTGATTGCGTGAAAGCATGCACATTCCTGATACAATAAAATAATTATTAGTACAATTATACAAAATTCAATACAACACAAATCTCAAAAAACAAAAAACAAATACACATACATTGATAATAGGTTTTTAGTTTCCTTTCAATGAAATTCGAAAATCTATTCAAGAATAACATTCTTAAATTACGTAACATGTAAATCCATTTGGTACTCATTTATGTCTATATTACAGATTGGGCTAACTTGCATTCCGTGGTTGTTGACCGCATGTCTTACGATGTCGAGGTAGAGAAAAACAAGAAACTAACTAAAACAATAGAAGATTTGCGTTTCAAGAAACAAGATTTGAAAAATACTCTTGCTAAAATGCAGAAGGCTCTTGAGAGAAATATTGGAAACAGGTAATGTATAATCTCTGATAGAAATATGGATGTACCTACCTTCTTTTTCCTTTTAACGGATAAATGTGCTTGAATTTTTTTTTACTTTTCGAAAACCCTGGTAGGTACAGTCAACAAAAGATATACGGTGTACCACGTTTACATATAACGTTGTATGAAAAAGTGGTACCGTATCTCTTTTGTATTCTGTACGTCTTAAAAGTGCCTTGTTTCGGACCTCGTTTAGTACCTGTATATGATGATTGTGATTATTTTAAGCGAAAGACAGTTATGCCAAAAAGACTATTATAAAATCCAGGATTTTTTGAATGATAACTAGGCTTGTAAACGAACTGTTGCTAGTCAAGCTAATTATTGTATCTAGACCTACCTACATATTTGTAAAAATACCAGATAAAAAGAAAAGCCCACTGAGTTTCATTTGCTAAACTAAAATTAATATTGAGGTTTTGTAAGTGACGTTTAATGGTCTATCTATACAAAATAAATTATTTTATAATTTAGAATTTTGTTAAATATGCAGTGTTTTTTACTTTTTAATGTTGACTTATTTTTCAGTTGCTTTTGTTTTTTTTTTTTCATTATTATACTTGATACATTTGTTACTCAGGGAACTAGAAGCAACCAAATCGGAGCTTCAAGCTTGCAAACAGGAGCTGGCAGAGTTAAAACAGCGGTACAAGGAACTGGACGAAGAGTGCGAGACGTGCGCTCAGTACTTGCGCGACAAGGAGGAGCAGTGCCGCCGGCTGAAGGAGGCCAAGACACTACTAGAGGTGAGCTATACTTATACAACTTGTTCACTCCACTTGCTACTCAGCTAAATTTTGTATCTAGACTAAGTAAACTATTGTAAATAGACCAGAAAAAAAAGAAAAGCCCGCTGATATTTTTGCCGGAGTCTTCTCAGGTCGGGGCCGCGTTTCGAACGGGTGGTCCATTTGCATTTGATAAAATATTGTTGATATTGACGTTTTGTATGTTCCGTTTACTGGTATATGCAGAATAAATGATTTTTGATTTGATTTAATTTGACAACCTTCGTACTAATTTGACAACCTTCGTACTAGTATTTGGCGTATTTCTTTTCGTATTTGACTTCACCCCACCTAATGGTAAGCTGAAGGCAAAATCTCAAATAGTGGCCCGCAAAGTTCTTGATAATGTACTCTAACATGATCAATCCTTTTATTGGTTGCCTGTAAGAGATTGCCGCAGAGCGATAAGGCCGCCAATTGTATTTACCATGTGCAAACATTTATCTTTGTTGCTATTCTATTCTTGGTGTACAATAAAGACATGTTATTATTATTATTATTATTATTATTGACCAGATATTGCAAATGATTTGATTTAATTTGACAACCTTCGTACTAGTATTTGGCGTATTTCTTTTCGTATTTGACTTCACCCCACCTAATGGTAAGCTGAAGGCAAAATCTCAAATAGTGGCCCGCAAAGTTCTTGATAATGTAGGTACTCTAACATGATCAATCCTTTTATTGGTTGACCAGATATTGCAAATGATTTGATTTAATTTGGCAACCTTCGTACTAGTATTTGGCGTATTTCTTTTCGTATTTGACTTCACCCCACCTAATGGTAAGCTGAAGGCAAAATCTCAAATAGTGGCCCGCAAAGTTCTTGATAATGTACTCTAACATGATCAATCCTTTTATTGGTTGACCAGATATTGCAAATGCGCGAAAGTTTGTACGTTTGTGTATTCAAAAATTACTGCTTGATTTTATGTCTTAAAACAATATGAACAATATAGAAATTAATGGATTGATGTTTTCAGACTAAACTGCAAGAACTCCAGGCTGACGTGAACCCTATATCACATACGTCGAGGAAGAAAAGGCAATCCGCTCACGACCAAAACAGAGCCTCTACAGTTAACGTACTTGACGCCGCCGCTGAAACTAGTGAAGGTAAATTCGTTGTTACATTTTTTTTTGCACTGCAATGTTGTAAAAACCTAATGTTTTAAGTAACTTTCTTAGAATTAAATTTAATTCCGAAAAGTGAATGCTTCGACGCGATTCGAACCAACCATCTTTTCCTTATAGACGTGGCTTCGTACCGTAGCAGTCAAGAGCGTTCTCTCTGTAAGGGAAAGATTGCAAGTTCGAATTTAGTATTTACGACGACTTTTCATATCTTGAATATTTTCGAAATGTTCAGACGTCAGTGCATTCTAAGAAAAGTACTGAAAATTTTCTATAGTATGCTGACTGTTAAAATCAAATTTATTTCGTGAATGCTTCGCCCGTCAAAACATTCACATTTTCTAATATGAATTTAATATGTGTAATTATTTAGTTTTAACATCTGTCGTCATTGGATTAACTTCATCTTCTACATTTTTAACAGATTTACTAAGTTACCAAGTTGAACGAGACAGCAATGTCCACGCACTGACAGACGAAAAGCATTCTAGGGAAGTGAAACATCTAAAATTGGTGAGTACTTTCTTATTTTCACGTCAATTCACGAAATGAGGGTCACAACCCTAATTGCTATTATTATTATTAATCTGAGCAGAGATTATTATCTGTATAGGCGGGTGTGAGGGAGACGCTCCCGAAGTCGAAGACAATAGTAGTAGCTTGTTAACTTTATTAACGCGATGGAGAGTGAATAATGCTAGTAAAAAAATATCAAATCGTAATTTTTTGCCAATATGTAGTATAACCGGAGTATTAACAGGTGCCTTCGGCTTCAGGAGGGTTTCCCTAATACCCCCATAAACTAAAACGTTCATGTCAGAAACCTATACTCAACGCCGTCAGTTGTACAGGGCTACAGCTATCTATACAATATGTCAGCGCTAATAAAATATAATTGTATCCCACCCTAATCAGATAATTATATAGGGTGATTATAGTCGTTTCTAAAAAAATTGGCACCGTTTTGAGAAAATTCGTCTGGATTCCCATACATTAAGTTTAAAAAAAGAAATCCGGCCAATTAAAACTTCTAGACGATTTTGTTATCGCAACTGTGCCTAAAATCATTTGTTCCGAAACGACTCTAAAATCAGCATGCATGCACTTTACTACATACATCCTAATAACGATTTTGCTATCGCAACTGTGCATACAATAATTTGTTCCGAAACGACTCTAAAAATCAGCATGTATGTACTTTACTACATACATCCTATATAGTACCTACTAAAGTAAAGTCTATTGTTGTAGAATATAAATTAAACTATAAGCTTTCGGCAGACAGTGCAATTGCATACGCTCGCCTTTGTACATGATTCTTGCAAATATTTATGTATTATTTCTGTACTTTGTGTGTGCAATTAAGAATTAAGACCGTACGGTGAATGTGAAATTGTTGTATGTGTATGGCAGGCGGTGGAGCGGCTCATGAAGCAGAAGTCGGCGCTCGAGCAACAACTCGCGGCCTTCAGCGGCGCCAACCTCACCGCGCCCGCACTCGCCGCCAGCGGCAGCGCCATCGTACAGGTACGACAGCTTCCCGGGGGTAGGGGGGGCGTGGGCCCTGCACACGAAGAGATAGACCTGGGTCTGTCGGGGTGTCAGGGATGTTTTGGCTACTATATGACCTTCAGCAACTACAGACTCGAAGACTACGTGTATTTAAGTCGGTTCGAATCCGACATAACCTTTTCAACCGGCTCCGGCGGGGTATCCGTGGAGATTTTTCGCACGATAAATATCATGCCCATATCATGATCTCTTAACACAGATCAATAACTAAACGACTGTCAAATACGAAGTATTGGGCTGTTTTAAGAGGACATTCAGACCTACCATAAACTCTGAAAACAGGTCAATAAAACTGTCGTATTACGAATTGCGTAAATAAATTTAATTTCTGAATTCAAATTCAATACCAGTATGTCAATCATTTAAAATCATTAATAATTTATTATGAAAAGGAATAAAATTAAATATAATTACAATTTATTATTATATAAATGGAAAAAAAAGGAATATCCGAACTGCATAAATAAAATGAATAGCATTTTAAAGATGCATTTGCAATTGATGGTATAACAACCTTATAATATTATAACAAACCTTTTTTTTTCAGAATCAACAAATAACTGACGTGATGAAAGAAAATCATAAGCTTAAAAAGATAAACGCGAAGTTAATCAACATGTGTAAGAAGAGAGGCAAGGAATCTAACAGGGAAAACGAAGATCCGGCTGATCAGGGTTGAATTGATTAGAATAGGTATGCGTAGCTCTCGAACAAATTAATTTGCAGGAGATATGTAATCTCTCTAGGCTCACATTAGAGTTTCAAGGGGCACATTATATTAAAGGGGTCACACACTAAATCGTATTCACATGTACCGCGAGTGTGGGTCGAGCGTGGATTTGTTTTACAATCCATCACCGTTTTCTTGATATAAAGTAAGAAAATGCTGTATTAAGAAAACGGCGGTGAATTGCAAAACAAATCCGCGCCCGACTTGCACCCATGGTATGTGTGAATTACGTTTAAAACAGCAAACTGGCAAAAAAATGTCAATGTTAGGAAAATGTAGGTAAATTTTCTGCATTGGTACATTTGCTGTTATGGTGTATGGCCATCCTAACTTTTTGATTACGTTTGATAAAGAGCTGGACTTTTTGATTATGTTAAACGATTCATGAATGTGATTCAAATAAAAATTACTTTTGACAATGTTCCCGTAAAATTTAACTAGTAACATTATATAATTTACCTTAGACAACTAAACATAGTCACAAATAAAAGCTATGGCTGATTGTAGAAGATGGAAGAAAGACTGAATCTTAAAATATCATTCCTGAAGGGACCTATCATAGCGATTTCTGATTCAAAGATTAATATTTTGAGTACATGTTGAGTGTTTGATCTATGTCTACAATTACTACTTATAGTAGTACTATAGTTGCGGCATGCTATAATGGCCGTTTTGACACGACTGGTTTTGCTCGCTTTCTCTTTTTTTGTGCGCTGTGACAACGAACATATATGGCGAGACTGGCACACAAGAAAATAAACTTCACACAACATAAAAGAGAAAACAAAACCAGTCGTGTCAAAACGGCAATCATAGCGGTAACTATAGTATTACGATATAAACACGTTATGTACTAGTATTTCATCTGGGCGTAAAAATACTAACTTTACTAGTAATGATAAGCTTTTCGGTTTCTTAGGTCTAGTCCCTGTCATGTGCACTTAACTCTCAAGTCTTCGATTGTCCATTCCGTGAATGCCAAACTTCTGGAACGTGCATTCCGTGAACGCATAATTTCTGAAACTGCCTATTTCCGAATTATTCACCGCTCTCGATCGGTTCCTTCAGAGAGAGAGAGATCTCTCTCTAAAGGAACCTAACGTGCAACAAAATGGACATTTGGAGAAATGAATTTTATTAAATAAATACTTTCGCAGAAATATTCGTACCAAACACACTAGACGTACATAGAGACTGACCTAAAAGATTGAAAGGATGAATAGTAGGAATAGCCTGTCTGTCCTGTACTTATAATATTTAAACAACGTTTTTTAACTGCCTACAATATGGTATTACTTGGTTGTACTTAAAATATTAGTGCCTAAAACATTAAGAATGCAAATTATATTTATTTTAAACTTTGTCTTGTCCAGTTATAAATGATTGCAATGTGTAAATGCTTACTTATATTTTAATAAATATATTGAATAAACGTACTGATTATATATCGCACAAAGTGTAGTCCAATGGTATATTCCTCAAATAACGTAACATATTCAATTGTATATTTCCTAAATAACGTGATATATTGCTTTGACCACAGTAAAATAATTTATAGTTGATTTAATTCGAGAATATAGTTTTTTTTTGTTTTGCTGTATTGATTGTAAATGTACGCACAAAAATGGCGGTCGTGGACGATCAATTCTCCGAAGATTAACTGCATACTAGTATAAGTAAAGGTGCGTCAACATTTGTGACATGAGCAGCGGCCCGGACAGCGTAACACCAAGACAAATCGTTGAGTGTAGTCGTAACAACAAAGGCACACTAACTAGAGTTGCACTGAAACGTCCACCATTGGACCGAAAGTTTCATTTAAGTTAAGCTCTCGTGCAGCTGAAAACGTGACGGACACGCACTTCTGACGCGGTCACCGCAAAATGTTACGTAAATGTAGACGCGGTATAGGATGTCGGTCGGCGGTATTAAACCAAAGCAGTCCGGACTACATTTCTTGCTATCCTTTGTTACTATTATAATGTGACAAATTTGCTTTATTTATTTATTATTGAATCGTATGTCATATTTGTAATCCGATATAACAATTAACATGGCAAAGATCCCGTCAAATATTATAATAATATTTTATTTAATCTCAATCTAAAATTCATTATGCATGCAACACCGTAATTTTAAATGATGGTCTTATCAAGTTGTTTACAGAAATTTATTGTTTTGCACAAAGTACTAACGTATATAAATTAAATATTCGTCCATAAATTGACACTGCTAAAGTCGATTCTTATTCTGTGGAACTAATCATTTGCAATTTAGTTTACTGTATTTTGGTATTGATACTGAAATAAAAATGTTTCAAATTTTAATGGTTATTTATTCATACATATTACATTATCGGCACATAGTACACATACATTACATTATATCTTATTCTATTTTAATATCACCTTTGAGTTTATCACCAGTTTGGACCCCGTCATCGTCGTTTGAAGGCTTGTTATCACCATTTCCAAGCTTGCTACACTTTTGATCATCATCATCATTCATCAACAGTTCAACCCTAGTGGACAGATCTTCTAACACATCCTGGACTGAATTTGAAGGCTTTTTATCACCAGTTTCAATATTTTGATCACTATTTTCAAGCTTGCTTTTTTGAACATCATTCATAAGAAGTTCAATCCTAGAAGGCAAATCTCCCAAAACATCCTGGGCCCCGTCATCACCGTTTGAAGGCTTTTTATCATCCGCTTTGGTATTTTGATGACTATTTTTGCTTTTTTGGACATCACTCATGTGCAGTTGAACCCTAGAGGGTAAATCTCCCAATTCCTCATTCTTTTCTTTGACGGCTTGAGCTTTCTTCTCTACTTGATCGGCGAACGTTGTTCTGCCAGTCACTTTAGCAATATCTGCCGCAAGACTCAATGCTTCTGGATCCTCGAACCTGGCAAGTATGTTCGCTGCTTCCGACCAATTACCCAGAACGAGGTGACTGAAAAAACAAAGATGCTTTTATTTATGGATATCTCTTCATTGCGTTGGGGCGTCATTTTATAAATAAAATAATTTTGATAAACCCGAGTTAAGTCGAGACCCGTCGAAGCATTCTCTTTTTCCGATCTAAATTTGATTAAAACTGTTAATTATTTTTAAAAAATCATCACAGTAGAACTGGGTGAATAAGGATAAAATGGTCAGCTAAATTCTATACTTATTTTCTTTCTAGCGAAACTATGGACTAGTTCATTGTGATAATAAAATCATCAAATATCTGATAACAGGCTTATTTGAAATCTAGTAAAATTCCGAAAATGACCACTTTCTGAAAATGACCACCTTTGATTCCGAAAACGGCTACTTTCTTTGAAAGGATCACTTTCCTAAAATTACCACTTTGAATCGTATGCACAGAAAGAATAAATTACTGACCATATCGCTGATATACGAATATTTCCAGTGGAGAAGCTGCTGGCCGCCCACCCTCGTAGAGTTTCTTCTGCTATACTGTCCATATACCTGACGAATATTGAAGTAGGTTGTTAAATCAATCGGTATATTTTCATAGTATAATTGTGGAATCACCAAAGTGACGATACGAGATTTTTGTTCGAATCTTATTCCACCTTAAGCTTCAATGGCTAATGTTATGGGAATCTAAAATTCTACTAATTACGTAATATGCCAATCTGGATTAAGTAATTTCAAAATCTAGTAAGGGTTTTGTAATTACTTATTGTATTTACTATTTTAATTAATATTGGTACGTTTAACTGCAACTAATACTTCTAGGGTCAAATGATGCAAAATTTTGAGATATTTTTAACCAAGAATCAATGCTTTAATCTCTAAATACCTTTCAAAAGTCAAGATACAATTTTTTACGTCACCTGGCATATAGTGTCTCTACCAAATGCAAGCAAACCAATGCGAATTACCTTATTCGACATAATATATAGGCTTCCTTGAACAGTCTGGCTTCAGTCAAAACCGCGACAGCTCCCTTTATGTCGTGGATGCTCAGAAGCGTGGTCGCTTTCAGGAAAGTGACGCCACCGTATGACCTGTTCACTATAAAATAGAAATAAAACATATTGTAGGGAAACTCCTTTTCTTTGTATCATCTCGGGTGCATTCACTATTCCCATTTGGAATCTATTCATGGATATAGTGAGAAGATAATTCTTACTATCCCCATTAGTAATTTTGGTCATACCAGAAGCTGACACCTCAGAGCCCGTGAAACGACTGACATCTGGCCTCTACAACCTATAGGTATGCGATATCGAACTACTGCCAGCTGTTAAACCAGTTGGACTTTTTTGGGTTCCAACTAACCGTAATTGCTGCCATAGATGATTACAACCGGGGCCGGGCATATCGTGCTCTTCGAGGCACGACCATACTAATGCAAATAGTCCTATTGACACATAAAAATATGTGCACCGAGCGGGGATCGAACCCGCGCCTCCTGGGTGGTACTCGCGTTCACTACCGCCACGCCATCCATTGAGGCTGTCAAACTTAAAATATCCTTTTTCACGCAATTCATTCATCTTTTATTGAGCCTACTTCTGCTTCTGAAAACCTCTACCATTTTTCGAATCTTTCTAACAACATTACTTCCATGTATGCAAGATATTCTACCGATCTAGTCAGGTACAAAAGGGTTGATGATTTTGGGCACGAAGCAGTATGTAGGTAAGTAACGTCGCGTCGAAGGTCGGATGACCCTGATGGCCATCGTGCGCTGCGGGGCTTATAATAATGTACAATGTAATAATGTATCCATACCATACCACAGCTAATCGCTTCTTTCTTATTCCATCAAGGCTCGTCATACCACATCACACTTTCACCTTAACAATCGCTTCATAAATTCTCCCATCCATCGCTTTTAAGTTCACACTAAAAAATATGGACCTGCCTTTTCCCGTATATTCCCGTAGTTTAATAGGAAATTGGGAGAAAAAATACAAGGACTTCAAAATTATTATCAGATAAAAATGAACACTTACCCAATAGTTTATCTTCTCCTTTAGCAATCAATCGATCTATTTGAGCAATGTATAACTGTGTGGCGTCTTTCCAGTATCTGAAAATTTAAACTTGATTTCAATACTATACGAAATTTTTATGAAATTGAAATTTGAGTTTAGCTCAAAATAAATGTTTTCTAGAAGGTTTTTCACAAATTCGCTTCGAAGCTATTCTTTTTCTACTATATGAGTGTTTACTTACTCATTCAGAACAGGCGGAAAATGCAAACTTGAAATGCTAATTTAAATATCAACCTTATTCCATATAAATAAGACAGAAAATTGTAGTATCTGGTCCAATAAGACATCAAAACTGGTCGAGTATTTTTTCGCTTGCTTTGAATTGACCCTTACATCCAATTTGCGAGCCTATTATTTGATAAACGCATTCATTTACATTATATTTCCTTAGAGGAACGAAGTATGAGAGTGACACACGTATCTTTAGTCAAAATTGAAGCGCGAGAAAGAGACAGCATATACAAACCGTGAATCATTTTTTTTATAAACCATTATCAACTTTGACAAAAAAGATATTACAGTAACGTGTTTTAAATTCGGTAACGAGGTAATAAAGGAGTCTGTTTGACTATTTATGCAAGTAATATTATTGTGTATGAGTTAAATCGAGTGTACTTACTTGAAGGAAACACAAGGCGCCATGCTAAGCAAGTACGGACAGAGCATGTCCCTCTGGCTAGCGAACTGTATCATGGCGTCGATGTGTCCACGGAAGATCGCCAGCGTTATCCAACCCTCCGGCGAATCCTCGAGCAACTGGGCCGCTGTAAGTAATTTTTGGTTTCCGACCATCGACTCCCCTGGGCTGCTCCTCCAGGGGAGACGATGGGTTTTTTTTGTCACGACGTCTCCCCCGCGCTCTCTTAGGGGGGACGCTGGGATTTTTTTTGTAACGATAGCTTCCCCCCGCCTCCTTACGGGAGATCATGATGTACTTAATTATTACCATCATGTTGTATTTAATTTTCATGTAGGTGCTTAGATAATTTTAAAACAATTGCAAAAAACGGATCCAGGAGGAAAATACTTCAACAAGCGGGGCCCCGATCTTTTTTTTCCCCTCACGGATGTCGCCTTCACCAAAGTCGGTGGAGGTGATTATGTCGGACTCGAACCGACTAAAACGCACTCCGTCTATGGATTTGATTGCCAGAGTTGAGATTATACAAGACATATCTCTCGTAAAAACATATCGCTCGCACGACATATCCATTTGCTCACTAACTCATAAAATATTGTTGAAAATTACGTTTTGTTAGTGTCGTTTAGGTGCCTATGCAGAGTAAATGATTTTTGAATTTTGACCCCGATATTAACCAGATCGTATGGTAAATATCATTCATCATCAACAATTAATTATTTATTTGCTTGATGTTTCAGCCAGGTTGCACTAGCCGTGGCCACAAGCAACAAACAAAAGCATATTATCATGCAAAGCGAAATTTTAAAAGTGAATATGGGATTTTCAAAAATGAATGTTTTATTGTGAGTTTAGTCTAATAGTTATTATAAATAGAAAAATCACGATAAAATAAATAATACCCACCCTCCTTATCCAATAGTTCATTAATATCATTTATGCCACCGAAAATATTCAAAAAATCATATTCTAAGCTTTCGGATTCGCCCACATTTTCCTTCGCCGCTGTATCTTTCTCAGGCTTCTCAACAAGTTTATTGAATAGCCTTCTGACTGGTGCTAACTTGGAACTACTCATCTGTTTGTTCATCAATGGTAGTATATACCTTTTGGATGCTTTCGATACTGTATTTAGTAGACTTGCGACTTGCTGGGTTGCGACATGTTGACTTGCGACCTTTTGACTTGCGGCCTGTTGACTTGCGACTTGTTGCTCGGGTTCAGGTAACTTTTTGGATTTTAGAGATTCATGTTTAAACTCTGTAAATAATGAACTTTTCGAAGTTATGTGTGTATTTATCGCAAGTTTATAAGTGTCCGGTTAATGGCAATAGGTTCGCCACCTATTTACATTGGGACCTAAACATACTGGCGAAATGTGGATGCTAGCACCTCTGCCTACCCCTCCAGGGATGCAGGAGTGAGTTTATGTTATACATACGTTCATAAGCTTCCACGGGGTGATGTCTGTAGTCCCACAGGCGCAGGCAGTGGTCGGCGCCGCCCGACACCACCTTGGTGTCGAACTGCGGCATGGCGAGCCACGCCGCGCCCATCGTGTTCTGCATGTGGTTACTGAATATTGACACGCACGTGCCCGCTACCACGTCCCACACCTGGACATAATACCACAGATTAGACAATAGTTAGTTAGTAACAGATAACAGATAACTCCTACTACTGTAAAGTAACAGATAACTCCCATTTAGGAATGACAATAATTTCTAAACAGAAATATTACTGTACAAGTTCCAAGCAGAAATAGTGCGTGAAGTCACGAGCTACAGCTAGACACGACATAATTTATTAATTTCATTATTTACACATAAAATTTTATTCAACTTCAACAAAGTCACCGCACAATTTAGTCAGTTTAATAATTCATCAATCATGACATGACAATATTATTTTTTATCGAATTATACATTTGAAGAGTTAAGGTGTGTATTCGATTTGTAGTGCGTATCATTTGAGCTAATTTGGCATTAAAAGTAGTACATAAATATTTAGAACCAATCAAAACAATTGTTTACTAGTAATGTAACGTATTATTAACGGATGTGCGACATCGGTTCCGCTAATGAATGTGTCATGTCACATTTCTAATATTATTTTCTGTTCTGCGGTTCAGCCAATAGAGCGCGATTGAATAACAAACGTCTAAACATCTTAACAAACTTTCCAATTTATGATATTAGTAAGATACATACCCTAACAGTATAATCTTGTGATGTGGACAGGAGGAGTTCCTCCCGGTGTGGATTCCAAGCGGCTTGTAGTACATACTGCTTGTGTCCTTTCAATGTTTTCCATGTGACTAGCTCTTTAACGCCATCTAATGACAATATATTTACTAAAGTTAGTTTGGATAAGCAACCACCCACACACAACATTATAATAACAAATAAATAATAAATATTCTAGGACAATCTACACAACGTCATCTAGACCCATGGTACAACTACATACATAGATATATTTTTTTTATAAATACATACATATCATACATAGAAACATCCAGACCAATACGAAAATTCATATTAAAGCACACAAATATTTGCACTGAGCGGGAATCGAACCCGCGCCTCCTGTTCGCTACCGCCACGCCACGGAGGTCTTCAATGCCACTAGAGAGGTTTTGTATTGTCAGTGGGAAGACCGAGGACTGAAGTTGACATTCCTCTGTGGTGGTATAAAACCCGGCTTTGTTTTCTGCCCTGACAACACAGAAACTCTCTTAGCCTTCAACCCTGCCCCCTACTCCCCTTTACAGGGTCGGCAGCACGAGTATAACGCCCCTGGTGTTGCTAACATCGATGTCATGGTGACCACTTCCCATTAAGCCTTAGTTGCACGATCTTACTTTGACCGTGACAAAGCTGGTTGACCGGTACGGTCAGGTATAAAACGTCATAGCCTTGGTTGTAACTATGACCAGCCACGCTCAAACGTCAAATTCTGTCAAAAACAGAGCTACAAAATCATGGGAAACAAAAATAAGTGGAAGCGGCATGTAGTCGGTGCACGCGTGTCATTGGTTAGCGTATTTATGCTACAAAGGATAAATTCGATAATATGAACGTTTTAGATAAGAATACGTCTAAACTTTTTCGGAAATATTCAAGCTTTTTCAATTCAAAGTATGAAATGCCATAAATACTTTTTTCACTACGGCAGCTCAAACAAGTAAGTTTTGCTGCGTAACAACTGTGTGCAAAATGCGATTTTGCCCGCTGCGTGAGACAAAGTAACTTTTTAATATATATTTTTTATTTTTTCTATAAACAGTGCCAACCATAGATTTTAAAAAGAATTGTTCCGCGATGAACTTTCCAACTACATAATCTGCACTCTATTCCTTGGCCGTCCTTTAGAAAGTTCTTTAAAATATGAAGGTCCAATTTCGAAATTCTAAATTTTTTATTTAAATTATTCAAAATTTTAATGTATTAAAACATAACATAAACTCACGCCTATATCCCGGCAAGGGTAGACAAAAAAAAAAAATTATTTACTAGTAGAGCACGGTATTATTAACGGTTATGTGTGTGAGTTTGGCGCCATCGGTTCCGCTACTGCAGCTACCGCGTCGCACTTCTACTAGTTTTCTGTTCTGTGTATTAACCATAGAGTTAACCAAACCATTACTATCAAACTGTTAAATTTGACGGTGACCGTAACTTTGACGATGACCATGACAGATAGTTCGTGCAACTAAGCCTAAATGAGCCGTGTACCTGTTTGCCATCTAAGTGGTATAAAAAAATTGTCATAAAATGCTGACTGCTGTTATACCTGAGCATTCAGTTGAGCATTAGCCATTTTTCTACTTCTGAACGGAACAACGAACCTTAAGTAATTACTACTTAGTATAAAACAAAGTCGCGTGCACTGTCCCTATGTCCCTTTGTATGCTTAAATCTTTTAAACTACGCAACGAATTTTGATGCAGTTTTTTCAATAGATAGACTGGTTAAAGGGGAAGGTTTATATGTATATAACATCATGCTACGACCAACAGGTGCGGAGCAGGAATGAAAAATGTTGCAAAAACGGGGTGACGCAAACGAAGTTGCGCGGGTCAGCTAGTAAATAATAATTCATATAATGACATACTCTCTTCTGACTACTATCTACCTACTACTCTTCTGACTTTGTGCGATTCCTATCAATATTAAAAATGCAAAAAATTAAAAGCGAACAATACCTTTATTGTCCCTGTATTCTAGTATGTAGACATAGTGGTGTTTATCGAGAGAACACATTGCTATGAGATTCTTGTAGGGCGACTCATCACTAGAATTGGACGTCTGTTGTGGATGCCAATCTAACAACTGGATTGCTTTGCTGCAAAGAAAAATAAAATTAATTTTCATTATAACATTGTGAAACATAATAATTATGAATACTATTGGTAATCTTTGTTCTAAATAATAAATTTATCAAAACTTCAAAAACTCCACATAAAATGCTTGCTGTATCTAGATTTTCAAATATGGCGTAACTTAGGCTGGCAATATATTGCATTTTTTGGACTGTGTGTCTAATAGTGAGAAGAGACGACTTGTTTTACAAATATCATAGAAGGTTGACTCGTAGAAAATGCCAATGGCATTAAGTCCGCCTTTGTACATTTATTATGTATTGGTGCAAAAAGTTTAAATATTTAAAAAAAGGGAAGATAGAAGGAAAGAGAGGAAGAGGTAGGCCAAGAGGAACGTTTATAGCACAGATAAAGGAAAAGATACAAGTCACGTCGTGTCAGGAGGTCAAGAGGTTGGTGGACAGAGAGGAGTGGCGATTACTCCACTGAAAAGAGCACAGTTCTTAAGTTTAAAGAGAGAGTAATAGTGATTCGAATTTCGAAAACCAGTGCCCCGAGCACGAAAACCTATCGCAAAGTAAACATATCGAACAACGGAACATCACGATTGGCAGTCTCCATGCACACACAGGTACAAAGTAATCAGACTGACCATCGTAATGCTACGCCATTTCGATACGTTTCCGTTATAAATTCGATAGTGTTTCGTGTACAAATAACTATAGCTGGCACTAACCTGACAACGAATGCGACGGCCTTCGTCTCATGTGTGATAGGGTCAAGAACAGCCACAGCGCCCTCTTGCGAGCCGACCAATAGGCCGCGAGGGCTCCACGAGGCGTACCCAATGGCCCACTTCTGACGTTCCACTACTATCTCTATTTCTCGCGGCACTATCAAAAATTAAAACATGTTTATTGATTTATAAAAAGATGATTCAGTGCTCTTATATAATAACACAATCTGTACACAAGGTACGTCCTGTTTCAACTTCTCTTATTGCAAAAACACACCGGGTTGTTTTATCTAAAGTTTATCTTACAAGTAAAATATTGAAGTAGGCTTTACATGGCGGAAATCCATTACAAAGCTTTTTTGTGTTGCCATGGATGGCATGATGCCACGGGGAACGGGGATGGTGGTGTCTGTGTAAGTAGGCTTACGATATTCTCTCGGTAGAGCTCCTGAAGATGCATTGTGTAGAGACGAAACACGAATCTAGGTTTGTTCTTTGCACTTGCACACATATCATATCTCTTCAGGTAAAAAGTCTTTTTGCTTGTTTTGAGGGGTGCGGCTTGGCATACCTTTTCAATTTTAGCTCCTTTTAACAATTAGGGATTGTTTTTGCTATTGTTATCATTGAGATTGTTAAACCATGGTTGAGTGATGGGGTCTCCTCCCTCTCCAATATATATTTTCTTATCTTACGGTCTATTACCCAGGTTTGTAGAGTTTAAAATCAAATAGTACAATAAACAAACCTTCATCGGGCTCGTTAGTCCTATACATGACTAGGGCTCCGCCCCCGACCGCGTATAGCTCCGCGCCGCTGCCCCACGACAGCGAGTACACGCCACCGCTCAGGGCGAGGTACAGGACCCGGGCAGGTTTCTCTCCTACATTGCTTATGTTCAGCAGACCCACCTGGAATACGGCAAATAATTCAATAGCAGTAGTATATAGTCGTTTAAGATCTAACATCATGTAAGAAAAAAATAGTAAGTTTTCAGAACAGAGATAAAAGCGCGTAGCTTTTTTACAGACGCAATGCCGCCTTTCCAACGCGTCAGGGGGGCCCACCGAATTAAATCAAATCAAAAGGTTAGTTTATTTGATAGAATATGGCATAAGATTGAGAATAGAACCAGTTAGAGGTCTCCTAACACGACTACGCATGAATTTTTCATGCGTTGTCGTGTTGGTGAAGCATGTTAATTGACACGATGATCAAATTAAACTATTTAAACATGCTTCTAACAACCCAATTGCTACTTGACATGAGATTTAACAGCCGATTAATTAATTTTAGCGTTGATCAGCCTTTCGGAAACTGGGGGTTAGACTAATAATTTTAACTTGAATATGAAGAGGGTATTTTGCATTCTTACCCGAGATTCACCAGTGCCAAACGCGAGCAAATTCTCCTTAGTAGGATGCCAGGCCACAGACAACACTTTGCCCTGCACATTGTTCCAATATGTCTGCACTATGCCGGGGAGTAATCTAGTGTCGTCGTCTGGTAGTGTTGAAGAACGCCACACGCGCACTGCTCCGTCGCCTACGCTTATTGCTATTCTAAAAATACAAGAACACAAACTAAACTTCAAACGAGAAACAGTCCCCGGGTTTGTGAAGACCTCGAATGTGATTAAGCGTGATGTGTCGCTGTTCGAGAGTGAAAGGGGCTCGGCGGAATCACTTATGTACCTAACTCCAGTGCACACTCCCCGAACTACATTCGATAAAACACCGAGAGACACGCAACTCATTACTGATGTTCTAGGCTCCGGCGTCTAGTCGCAACTAGATCAAATCAAATCAATTCAAATCAAAAATCATTTATTCTGTATAAACCATTAAACGGCACTTACAAAACATCAATATCAACAATATTTTATAGATTAGTGAGCAAATGGAACACCGGTTCGAAACGAGGCCCCGATCTAAGAAGACTCCGGCAAGAAACTCAGCGAGCTTTTCTTTTGTTTGGTCTATTTACAATCATTTACTTAGTCTAGATACAAAAATTTGCTGATTAGCAAGTTGAGTGAACAGCTCATTTCCAGGCTTGTTTATCATCGCATCGATATTTCAATGTTACCAAACCAAAGGAGATATTAAAAAAACACATCAAAATTCGTTATGTAATTTTAAAGATCTAAGTATGCATGGTAAGGACAGCGGAGTGACTTCGTTTTATACAATGTACTGATAGACACTTTTGACAACCTCCGTGGCGTGACGGTAGTGAACGCTACGCAGGAGACGCGGGTTCGATTCTCGCTCAGTGCAAAATATTTGTGTGCTTGAATATGAATATTTGCATTGGTCAGGGTGTTTCTATGTCTGATAAATGTATGTATTTAAAAAAAAACAACCCGTAACACAAGCTAGTTAAACTATACCTACCATGGGTCTAAGTGACGTTGTGTAGATTGTCCTAGAATATTTATTTATTTATTATTATTTATAATGATAATTATACTTACTTTCCAGCATCATACGGACAGAACTGCACATTATACAAATAACCTCCACAAGTGTAGTGTACAGCGGATTTGGTATCATTATGCATAGAATATTTTATTATTTGTCGGTCTTGCGAAACACTATAGACGGACCAATGGTTATATTGGTGAAAGTCTGGAGATTCTAGAGAGTCGAAAGCCCTTTGCACCCGAGGAGCGTCACTCACTAAAGCGAAAAGACCTCGCTTGTGAAACGAGTGAACCACGCGACTTTCTAGTTTGTTTTTACTGAAAATTCAAATTCAATGATTTCATTTTCGAGCGAAGCAAAATTTCAGCTTATCTAGTTTTTTTTCATAATCTAAATTAAAAATATAGAAACATTAAAATTGGAATGAATCTAAACTATTATGAAAAGTAATTCTATTTCATTCCAATAATAATTTACCACAGCGCTAAATAGACACATATAAAGTAGAACAGGGGATTTGACTGAAAGTCGTGATAACCGAGATACACGCGGGCGGCTTCAGTTAGTAAATCAATCCACCTCCAGATGTAGAACTCTCCCAATATCGGGAGGCTTTGGCCTATTGTTTCCACCACAGGCAGATTAAACGTCGAGAGAGGCAAGCATCTCATCGGCGCCCCTTTTTTGCGGAAATCCCTCCATGGACCGACACAGGGCCCGCTTCTGCTTTTACCAATTCTGCCTTCACGCCTAATTGTATCTCCGCGCCCTAGGCATATGCCTACTTTGCTTTAGGATAATCCATCACAGGTTTCCACATTGGATTGGTACTGGGTTTTCTTTCCAGTATTCCTTCCCTCACAGTGATATAGTTGCGTATTTTTCCGTTAGTCGCCTCTTACAACGAGACAGGGTAGTGATACTCTTTCTCTGACAGACAAATAAAAACAGCTAATAAGAAATTAAATTGAATCTTACCAATCAATTAGCAATGGGTTGCATTCCACCATCTGACTCTTTGCATCAACAAACAATAATTTGTCTGGTGTGTACCATAGCACAGTCGGCCAACTTATGGCTTTCTGTCGAGACATTTTAACATTTTGCGGTAATGCCGACACTAGTTTACCAGTTTTATTAAATATCCGCAAACCACTGTAAAAAAACAATTGTATTGACACAGACACAGGTCATAAGAAGATGTGATTCTTTCAACTTAGCACTTATATTATTTGTGAAAAATAGAATAAAAAGCTTTATAATTTATTATAATATTTATGTAATAGTTTAAGATCTTACCTGTTTTTACTAATTGTAGCTAAAAGATGCTTTTGTGGGTGCAGACTTTTCAAAACACTTGTTTCCTTGTTATCATTAATTTGACTTTGAACAGGTTTTGCACCAACGGAGGAACTTGGATTATTGACATGTGTTTTATCCATGGCCTCAACTAAAGATTCTATTGTTGGCTCTTCCTCATTTTTTCTTTTTAATATATCTTGTTTTAACTTTAAACATTCTGCCAAGTAATCTGATTCATCACACTTTTCTTCTTTAACCTTGACCACAATGTCTTCTGGTTTATATTTCTTGTGACCAAATTCTTCAGCCTCATGATCTTTATATATATCAAACATATCATCTTCTTCAACAACACTCACATCAAAACTATCTTCAGGAAGCTTCTTAATAAATCCAGATTGTTCAAAACTATCTTCTGGAAGCTTCTTAATAAGTCCAGATTGTTCAAAACTATCTTCTGGAAGCTTTTTAATAAGTCCAGATTTTTCAAAACTATCTTCTGGAAGTTTTTTTGAGACTCCGGATTGTTCTAGGGCACCTGTTTCCGGTTCATTCCGTATTGCTTCCATTCTGGTTGATGCAGAAGTTTTTTTTTCAGTTCCAATAATAGTTTTACCAACCAGTACTTCATATTGAGGACACCAGCTCACATTCATAATTTCCTCATCTTGACTACGAATCTTGTAAATAACTTTCCCATCAGCTGAAATGATATTATATAATAAATACTTTTAAAGATGGAGGGAATAAAAAAACCTCCCTGTGTACCTACTCTACACTCCATTCCTCCAAAAATAACAAGTTAAACAAATGAACTAGACTAACTAACTGACTAACTAGTGGTTTGATACAGGTTTTTAGACTTCAAAATGCGTTACTAAGCAGAAAAGTATTTTTGTACGGAATTTTTAAACAAAACATAATAAAAAGACACACTAAGATTGTTTAAGTCTACAAATGGACTATAATTCAAATTCATTACTTGTAATATAACTGTTAATAACTACAGCTGATGATCTGTAGAGAAGATCTTTTATAATTATATTTATATTTATATTTATTCATATATATTGCAAATGCAGGTAGGCAACAGTACAAAGCTGTTCATTATAAAGTAGGCATCACTACATTTTGCCTTGCGGCATGCAATATTTTTGGATATCTTTTACCTCTTAACAGAACAGGACACAGCAGAATTTGAATCTACAACCAGATTCTTATAGGAGGAATATCAACCAATGATCAATAATCTACTAAGATACTAATAGGAAATTCTATTTTCGACTTTACATATTATATTTTTTAATTGATTGCAGGTTCAAGTCCAGCCCTTTGTGTTTATTTATTTATTTATTTATTTATTAGGCACATCAACAGATTATGTACATTACATTTCAAACTTAAATACTAGGTTTATGGACTTATATCTAGTACATAACCCAATTACTGATATGCACAGCGTTCGTAAGCCTAAGAACATGGCACTATATAAGTAAATTTAAAACAATATAATTAAAGAATTTTAAAGAAAACTAGTAACTTTGTGTTGACATTTTCCAATTTAAATCTATAAAAAGAGTTAACATACTGACTGATTCAACATTTCTTTAAGATACTGAATGTTAATATTACCTGTAGACAAGTCTATTACAAAGATGACACCCTGTTTTGTTCCAAAGGCTACATTCAGAGGTATATGTGGAGAACAAGCCATACAAGTGACCCTGAATCTCGTTAGGAATGCCGAGTATGTTTTACAAACATTAGAATTCAAGTCCCATTTCACTATGTGTCCCAGACAACCAACTGATATGGCTGTAGATGCGGTACTATAGCCCACACCTACCACTTCCTGAAACAAGTATTGAAAAGTTTCTGTATGCTTATTAAAATTTAAGTATGTGTGTGGATTGGAGCCTGTTGAATCAAGCTGGTACATTTTTGTAAACAACATAAGAAAAAACATAAGAAATTCTTATAAGCTTTACAAATAGTACAAAATTTTAAAAGAATAACAATTACATACCTCTTTTAAAGTAGAGTGCACATCATGAGTATGAGTACCTTGGATTTTATATCTATTGTTAATTTTCACCAGTGTCCATTGACTTACACCACCATCAACACTCCCACTTAGAAAGTTCCTTTTTTCTAAAAACTCAGGTGAGAGATCTACACTAACTATTCTGTAAAATTAAAATATAAGCGGTTATAGTATTATTACAAAATGTGTTTGCTAAGCTTTATACATTTTATAGTAGTTAAAAGGTAGGGTAGTCAAAGGATTCTTACTTTTCAGTATGTACTCTGAGAGCCACATGAGCTCGATATGACTGGTTATCAGATATTACACGATCTTCTGGATAACAAGGCTCTAAAACACAAATACCCTTACTGGGTCCTCCGTATACCATCCATCCATCTTTACTTATGGCAAAGTTTGAAACTAAAAACCAATTAGGTGAAGGAAACAATAATGTCTCATCCATTATAATAGTGGCAGAGCAATTTAAACGTAACAAACAAGTAACAAGATAACAAATAATAACAATTAACAACAACCGGTGAACTGCGGTGAACAATGATTTGAGATCCAGTTTTGGCAGATTTTGGCAATCGTTTTTTATTCAAAAATAAACGTCAAACCAGACCACAGAGTGAGTAATACACATGGACGTATTTTCTGACAGGAACTGGGAAAAACGAGCCGAGTGAGATGCATCCAACAGAGGTTGTTCGCCCTCTTCAAATAGGGTGACCATGTTTTTCATTATACGTAGAAACATTTTGAGATTAGTCACGGAGTTTGGCATTGTCGTTGGGCGTAATAAAACGAGTAAAAATCATGTTAAATCGATTGAAATTACTTTTACTGGAAATTATATTATGATTGCATTCATAAGCATATGCAATATGGTAGCAAGATATTTATGATCTTCTTAGGGCGTTGGTGCACTTGGAATAAATGTCCGTGTGAAATTTCACCATAATATTAGTACATAAACATTGTACAGATACATAAATGATATTATAATGTATGTAGAGTTAGGTACAGTTTGTTTGAATATATATATTAATGTTATTTAATTCCAAAATATTCGTAATATTAAGAGAGCAAAAATAAAACCTAAACGTAAAAAATTATAAACAACAAAACACACTGCCCTTCTCAAGGTAGTAAGTGGTAACTATATTGCTACCACCTTTAGATAAAAAAAAGTATTTATGGCGTTTTGTACTTTGAATCGAAGAAGCTTGAATATTTAGGAAAAAGTTTAGAGGTATTCTTACAAAAGAGGTTCATACTGTCGAATTTATGCTTCTTTGCATAAATACGTAAAGCAATGTCATGCGTGCACCGACTACATCACACTTCCACTTATTTTTCATTTTCCGTGGTTCAAATACTAAATAAAACTAGACAAATAAATCCTAGTCACCATGTCATAAAATCCTAAAAAAAGAAACCAAACTTTTTTTATAGTGGCAAGAAACTATGCCATGCCATAACTGTCACCAAAGGCTGTCACTGTCAAGTCTCCTGTTAATTCTGTGTTGTGTGTGTGGTTGTGGTGTTGTGTTAAAATTTCAATTTGTCTCGATTTTGTGTTGTGTGCACTGTTATTGGTACAATCATATGGTATAAAGGGCTGTTGATGATTCTGGAAATAGTGCAAACTTGTATTCCATAGAATTCTCATTAAAAATACTTATTTGCTTCGGTTACTGCAGAATCATATATAATCATGGCTCACTACAAAGGAGCTGCATCTGAGGCTGGCAGAGCCATGCACTTGATGAAGAAGAGAGAGAAAGCACAGCAAGAAATAGAACTACGCAAAAAGAAAATTGAAGAAGACTTGAAGATTGATAACATCGAAAACAAATTCGCTACACACTATGATGCAGTTGAACAACAATTGAAAAGTTCAACCATTGGTCTAGTAACCCTAGACGAGATGAAAGCGAAACAAGAACATATAGTGAGAGAACGAGAGAAAAAACTTGCACAAAAGAAGGCAGAGAAAGAAAAGGAGAGGCAGAAAGAAATAGAAGCAAAACAGGCACAGAAGAATAAACAAAAAAGACAGGTAGAATAGTCATACTACTTTAGTTTAGTGATAAGACTTATGTCGTAAGTATCTTAGAATAGTCATACTACTTTAGTTTAGTGATAAGACTTATGTCGTAAGTATCTAAGTTGACAGATCTACTCTAAACTTCCTAACACAAACTATTAAACTTCGCTGCAGGAGTTAGAAGAAATATTAATATTAAAACAACTCAAAAACATACTGTTTTTCTATCATTAAAAAGTTCTGTTACATTATGAAACAAGTTAATCTTGGATTATATTTATAAACACTTTTCTTTATCCTAGTGTTAATTCCAGTTGCATCCAAAGCTTCCAATCAGAGTCTGGAGTTTGCCTTTCAACTGCATGTTTGAGTAAACTTCAATATTTTCCTTAAAGTGACTGTCATCTGACCTATAGTGTTAGATTTCTTTTTCTAGTGTTTCTGTTAGACTTAGAAACACTAGCCTTACTCATTTTTTATTCAATTGTTTTAGATTCAAGCACTGTCTTTTAATTTAAATGAAGATGAAGAAGATGAGGAAGCTGATGATGATGATGCATCTTCAGCCGATGAGAAACCAGATGTGAAGAGTTGGCGGGAACAGGAGGAACCGGTAAGTTAAGCTGCTATAGAATATAAATTACTGATTTTACATTTAGTTGGTTGATCTCAATTCAATCAAAACAAAGTGACATGACAGATTTGGTGGGAATTTAACACAGAATCATGAAGAAGGTATTTATTTTTCAATTATGAGGAGGAGGAAACTAATCTTATTAATAATTCTCTTACTTTATAATTGAAGACACATGAAATCTACTTGAGATCAAGCACTGTTGTAAAGCATTCTTCAGAAGCTGTTTTTTTTATTTGTTGGAGGGTATTTTTATATAAACATAAATGACAACTGCATCATACCTTATAACAGTATTAAGTTATATAAACCAACATAAATGCTAAATAAAAAACAATAAAGAAAAAACAGGTGCCCTTAGACCCAAAATCTGGTTCAAGCCCGGTTTAGAGCCTAGCCTATAACGTTGAACTGAACTGGAGACACTTCCATGATACCACCTAAACCACACTGTTGCTATTGTGTGGATTATGTATGTATGTATGGATAAGGAATAAGGCGGGTATTGGCACGGTTACATTCTCAAGCAGCTTATTTGGAGAGTAGATGTGTAGGAAGACCATGTCCAAAATACTTCAATCTTATATCTAGCAGTAACAAATTCTTTAGTTTCATAATTTTTTATAGTCATTAAAAAGAATAAAGAAGAACCCTGATGTGGACACATCATTCTTGCCGGACAGAGAGAGAGAGGAGGCTGATCTCAAACTACGTGAAGAATTACGATTGGAATGGGTTATGACACAAGCGAGCCTAAAAGATGAGCCTATTACTGTTACCTTCAGCTATTGGGATGGTTCAGGACATAGAAGGAATGTTACCTTAAAAAAAGGTAAGTTACTTTTCTACATAATACTGTTGATAGTTCATATTCTATTGTCTTCTTATTTTTTGTTCTGAATCTCTATTTTTCTTAGTAAATTCGTCAAGATATTGAAAAGCCCTGACACTCGGCAGCATTGACTGAGATAATATTAATATGGTAGAAGTTTCTACCCCTATGAGTAAATCATCTGCTCATAGTCAGATAGATTAATACATATTAGAAAAAAAAGTTGGTGTAAATAATGTGAGGTTAGATTTGGGCCCTGCAGATTTTGGTCGAGTTATATGCACAATAGTAGTAGTTGTATGCAAAGTTTGTACTTTAAAACTCGAGGTTAGCTATATTCATATATTTAAAAAAAAATGGGAATGGGAGGGGAGGGGTGGAAGGGGAACCCAGGAGGGATTTAACAGTCCCAATGATAGCAATAGCAAGAAATCACTAAGTCAAACTGCACCCATCAAAACACGTAAAAAGACAATATGTGCAATATTCCGCAAGTTTAATATGGTTTTCTTTTTTAGGTAACTCAATATATCAATTTTTACAAAGATGCTTAGATACACTACGGCCTGAATTTAGTGAACTGAAGACTGTGTCTGCCGACCAACTGATGTATGTCAAGGAAGATCTCATATTGCCACATCATTATACATTTTACGATTTTATAGTTACTAAGGTATGGAACATAATAATTCTACTATAATATGGTGCACATACTTATAAATAAACACTAAGGCTCAATTTACACCGCGGCGGAGTGGAAGCGACCGTAACTGTAGGTACAAAGCATTATGAACTTTATGGCAATTGCAATATGATCTTAGTTAGCAGAAATCTTGAGAACACGCGCCGATTCTGCGGAACCGCGTGACCTTTATTACGACTCGTATAAGTCTGTATATTATGCACTGGACATAAAGTTCATTATGCTTTGTACTTACAATTTCGTTCGCTTCCATTCCGCCGCGGTGTAAATTGAGCCTATACGGGATGTTACGGGAACACTCCTGAACACGAAGACAGGGGATACTACTGTTAGTTAGTGTTAGTAGTTGTTAAACTGCTCAGTAGTATATCCCCAGTTTTCGTTTTCGGGAGCGTTCTCCTAACATTCTGTATAAAAAGTAGCCTAGTGGTTAATGTCGACCATAACATCATCAACTTGAATACACTCTTGCCATAATCCGTTTAGCTTAGCTTGAGCGGTTAGGAGTACTCCATTTGTTCAGGTACTTACTTAAATAAAGGTAAACAATCTTGTGGCAACTTTTAATAAAAACATACATTAACGAAAAAAACTAGGCAACTAACTGACTAACCAGTGGTTCGGTTTTTAGTCTTTAAAATGCGTTTCTAAGCAGAAATGTATTTTTATACTGAGTTTTAAACAAAACATATTTTAAAAAGACACCAAGATTGTTTACGTTCATTTAAGTACCTAAACAAATCATAAACAAATGGACGATAGGTCATAAAGGCCAATTATTGGGCCATTAAACACTTCTATATTAATCAACTTCAACTTCCAATAGTGGCTTTTGTGGGAAAACACCTATATTAATCAGCAGAGTTATTGTACGAAATGTCATGATTATTACAAAAGCGTGACAGATGGACAGGCTATCCACTCGAGTCCTTCTATCAGATATTCTATTTTCAAAATAAAAGAAATAATTTGACACTTCTTTAATTTCAGGCTAGAGGCAAAAGTGGCCCCCTATTTCAATTTGATGCCTCTGATGACGTCAGACTGGTCAATGATGCAACACAAGAAAAACAGGACTCACATGCTGGCAAAGTATTATTGAGGTAAGTATCAATTTATAATGTGGTTTTATGAAATAAAATATATGCTGGTTTTTGACATTTTCTGGGGGGCATTTTGTGGGGGTGAGCGTTGCACTAAGGCTCAATTGCAATTTCGATGTCTACTTATTTATTGTCAGTTCAGTTCTGTCTATTTGCATTGGTTAGGGTATTTCTATGTTTAATATGTACGAAATACTTACCTCATATATGTATTAACGATTATTTACAGATCCTGGTATGAAAGAAACAAACATATCTTTCCGGCCTCAAGATGGGAACCATACGACCCCACAAAGACATACTCCAAGTATACAATCAAGGGAAAATGAATCTATGACAATAGCAATAAAGGTTATAATCAAGAAGCAATCAATAGGACATAGCTTAATATACCAACGAACTATAGTAATAATATACCATGAGTATTTATAAATCTTGTTTTCTTGCATACCATACCTAGGTTCATTTTGAACACAGACCGCCTATGTGGCGGTAGTGAACGCGACGGCTAAACTGGGGACAGGGGTTCCATTCCCACTCATTGCAAATATTTGTATCCATGAATATAACTATTTGTATTGATCTGGTCATGCCTCAGGAAGCATATTCAGATAACAGTCTCAGTTGCCATACGACATCTTTGGCAGTCGTTACAAAGAAATGGGTAAAATGGCACCCGTTTGGTGAAGAGCGTCCCCACAAGAATTACGAGTAGAAGGTACATATTGGACACAGGTACAATGCACGATCAAAGAAATAGGTGTGTAGGTTTTCCTACATTTATTTCTCTATAGGATGTACCCTGCCTAGGTGACTCTGGTTGCGTGTACTAAATGTTTCGTGCGCAAATGCCCACGTATACCTTCCGCCGGCCAGCGGTAGTAGAAACTCGATGTGACTAAAACTGCGTACACCATTTTCTCATAAGCATACATGTTGTTGTGGCCCAATCAAACAATTCCTTTGTTCCCTGGCTGATCCAGAGAGATCTAAAACTTTTGCCTTCCTCGGATATTATGGTAACATATTCAGTGGGAATAGTTTACCATGGGTTGATAAAACGATAAGTGGTATCAGCCAGTAAGATAATAATTTTGTCAGTGGTATCTACCGTTTATTTTTAAATTACCTATTGTACCACCAGGGGTATGTTCGGTGGTACGGTGGGTCAGAAGGGATCTTAAGTTGTCAAGGTTGGGGTGATATAAAAAATTAAAAACATGAAGAACATTAATTATTATATTTGATTATTTATATAATTACAACTACAACAATAATTACAACAAAAGCTATGAACAGCTAACATATTTTTCCAACTGCTGCACTCTTTGGGTTTCAAGTTTATCCAAAAATTGCTGTTGCACACTACTAACACGTTTGACTTCCTTAGGAGGGGGCGCATATCGTTGGAAGTGAATAATCGCTACCAGAAAATTCCAAATCGTGAATTCTGGCCACAAGGTTTCCGAAAAATATAGCACAGTGTCGGATACCTGAAAAAAAGTTTCATTATTTATACCATATACCTATAATAAATTAAAACTGTGATGCTGCTGAACTTCGATATTTTCCGTGAAGCGACTGCCATCTGACCTCCACAACCAATGGTCCAATGACCAATGGCGATATTGAAGTTCCAAGTTAGACTGGTTGGACTTTTGAGGGCTCCAACTACCCGTAACGACTGCCATAGATGTTTGTATGGCAACCGGGACCGACGGCTTAACGTGCTCTCCGAGGCACGACCAGACCAGTGCAAACAGCCATATTCATGCATACAACTTTTTGCACTGATCGGGGATCGAACCCGCGCCCAATGCGTAGCAGTCGCGTGCACTACCGCTACGCCACGGAGGCTGTTAAATCGTGTAAATTATAAGTATTGGGAAAAAAAATCGGTAGAGGGCTCCAACGCGACGTCACAAATTATAAATTTTACGAATGTTTTTATCAAAAAAGTTTTCAAAACAAAGTTTTACAAATTTATTTTTTCAAGCTGATAAATGCTAGTCATAAAATCATGTTTATCAGTATTGAACATTTTAAATGATTGACAATGGAGTGCCAAAAGAGTCAGCTTTACAATAGAGAGGTGTCGGCCCTAGGTTCAAATTTTGACCAAAGTGAACCCACTTCTACCACAAGTGATTTAGCTTAGCTGAAAGTTTATAGATTTTTTTTCATAATTGACGTTTTAATTTTAAAAATATATTATTCCTACCTGCCATAGCATAAAATCTGACAATCTCACTTCTCCCGATGTTCTCACCATCAGCTCTGGCTCTGTGAGCTCCAGTGTTTGGGAGACAAGGTCGTGATCAATATCCTGCGCTTGTAGGACATTGTTTTTCACTCCATCAACTATGTGTGATGCTGCGCGGCTGATTTCATCTCTACCTGTTGAATTATATTTACCAGTTTCAGATATTTTCTTGAAAAAAAAAAAATTAATGGAAAGAAAAAGTACTTTTCACACTCTTTTGTTATTTTTATAACATAATAAGCTCAGTAATCTGAATCCGAAACCTTCCAAAGTCTACTAATTTTACATTGAGTTTCTACTAATAATACCTACTTTCTATGCTTTCTACTACTTCTAGATATAGTTTATACTTCCATATGAAGTTTCTATTAATTTTACAAGTAGTTTCTAGTAATTTTACATGGAATTTCTACTAATTTACATGCAGTTAATTGGAGGGTAGTCTTTAACAAAAACTGAAGTACCTGTATAAGCATAAGCAATGTTAAGTCTTAGTTTATAATTGTGTTTGGTAGCCAGCATAGCTTTGGATACTAAAGCCCTCACATCTTCAGGTAAGAGAGACAAGCGGCCAGCAACATGCACTCTTACACCCCATTCATTAATTTGATCACTGCAAGAAAAAAAAAAAACATTTTTTTGTAAGCAACACCACAACAATAATGTATCTACATATGTATAAAAAAAGAAAATTAATTTTTAATTTTACTAGGAGGGTAAAAACATTACCTATGTAATGCCTGCAGACATTTTTTAAATTTCTGTTTATACTATTTTTAGAAAATGTATTGGATTCCCTGCACATTAAACTCAAACTAAGATCTAACTCTATAAGGATGCAGTAGCAGGTAAACTGTAAAATTTGTGAGAAAAAATATTTCAACATACACTTCTTCTAATAATCGCTGAAACTTCTCCCTCGATAAATCCATTAGAGCATCTACCTCTTCTTTGCTTCTCTTGAAATTTTCGATACTAAATGCATATACTGTTACTTCTGGTATTCCAATGTCTAAGCACCACTGGAAGGTTATAAAAGGGAAGGGCTTTACTATATATGTCGACGATATGAGGGTCGGGAGGGGGTGGGGAGGGGGGAGGGGGGGGTGTAGAACCTCCCCTATGAAGGAAAAATTGCGGACGCCCCCCCTTTTTGAGATACGAGTTTTTTTATATTCTAACCTAACTTCCGCATTTTCTCGTATTGACATCGATTTAAATATCGCAAAGGGGTACCGAATAAAGTAAAGGGGTTAAAAATATTGACTCACCTAAAGTTCATCATAAAATACGACTGATTTACGGTTATGTTTATGACCTTTTTCGTTTTCGATTCGTTTCTGGCACTTCGCCGGCCGCTACCGCGGCACGCTCGCTTCGCTCGCTCGGCTCGTGCGTTGTGTGGTCACAATTCTAACCTAACCTAAACCAAGAACTATAAATATGACCGATTCGTTTCTGGAACTTGGCTGAATGACCGCAGCGAGATTGTACCTACGTGTGGAGTCAGTTTTGTAAAAATTTCATTTTCAAACAAACAATCAATAATTTAATCAATTTTATATACATATTCTATAGCTTTTAGTAGTTCCTCGAAAGGATCTTGACGATTTATTCTTATACACAAAAGATAACTAAAAATGCGTCCACGACGAATTATCAACCACGATTTAACGACAAAGATTTACGTTTAGTTTCACTCAATAATAGGCGGTAAAAGTCGGTAAATTATTATAAGTATAAATTTAATAGCATTCAGTTCAATCAGCGAAATATACGTATTTAACATAATAATATGATGGATAATATAACTTAGTCAATAAATATACGTATTTATTTAATTATTTAAGGAAGTAAAACATTTTGGTGCGCTTACCTTTGATAAAACGAAACGTTTAATGATGAGACGAAATGTCAAAAGCATTGAAAGTATGTGTTCTGTTGTCAAAAGTGATAAAATATTGGTACATTTTTACGATTTTGATTATGTTTTTCTCGTTAACGATTGATCTCCGTAACTTGAAACTTTATTGTGGAAGCTTCTATTAATAATAGCTTAGTGTAAAAAAACTATGGACTGTGAACTCGTGGACCTATATAAGAAAGCTTAGCCTATAAAAGTTTATATCTTCCAACATGTAAATTAATAATATCAAGAGAATATTTTTCTTTGAAATATATAAGAATGTAATATCAGACCATTATAATATGGGCATAGTGTTTGCATAGGTATTTTTAAGACGAATGAGAAAATAATGTTGGCACTTTTACTTCCCAATAGTCACTATAAGGGGGTAACTTGGCTACTTTTATTAAAAAGAATTACAGTTCAATACAAAAATAATGTACACATATAATTTGATAATAAATGACAAAATAGTGAAAAAAAGGATATTAATAAAGCTGGTAATTAAAAGTTAGTAAGCTAAATGTTAGT
Organism: Pelosia muscerda; assembly: GCA_963691645.1. Lineage (NCBI taxonomy): Eukaryota > Metazoa > Arthropoda > Insecta > Lepidoptera > Erebidae > Pelosia > Pelosia muscerda. The sequence continues at coordinate 5,001,065 of OY829103.1, forward strand.
AAGGAGATAAAGCTAATTTTTCATCAAATACTAACCTTTAGTGTTTCAGATAACTTGTCAAACCCTTTGTAATGGCCAGCACTAGTGCCTACATGGTTTTTCTTAGCATAACGACGATTGCCATCCATAATGAATGCTATGTGTTGAGGTACACGACCTGTCTTCACAACTTTAATGCAAAGTAATTGAAAAAAAGAAACACAGTTCTCCTTAACCCAAGACATGATTGTGGAAGATGTTACTTCTCCGTATTATGAAGTAATGTTGACAGAGACTAATATATACCTTATATTATTTGTTCAGACTGTATCTTAGTCTTTAGGTTTCAATTCTACTCACTAGATCAGCAAAATACTATTAAGTTACATCATTTCATAGATTTTGACTAATAGAAATAATCTTTTTCTTAATTTCTAAATTTTAATAATCTTGAGGTGGATTATAATGTTACAATGTTCAATATATCCACGATTAAATAATACACTTTCAGAATTTTGTTAAATAAATTAAATAATTGTTTTCGTACCTACAACTCACTACAAAATATGACAATGACAACATATTTTCTTTAGACAGTTGACAATATTGACTGGACATGTTGACATGACATAACAAAGACAATATTTCACCACAGACATACAAGAAATCTAAATCAAATCTGTCTTTGCTTTGCTTGATGCCAATGTAATGTCATTCATTGTCAGATGTCAAATTGTCTCCTTGCGACTTGCGAGTTGCATCTGCTTCTGCTTTTCTAACACCATCAAAACTAATTTTCAGACTAAACGCCGATTAACCAACAAATTACTCTATTATGAGTAATATATTCAAACTTAAATTGAGTGCTCTGGGTCATCCCAACCCAGAAAACTTTAATTGTGAAGGTATATGTTTATAAAATTAGTCAATTCTCCATACATTGATATTCAGGCATGCTGCGTGTGTATTGACCGCTTATGCATTTTTAACTATTTATTTATAGACGTAAAAGAATATCGAAGCGTAGTTCTATGGCTCGAAGATCAGAAAATTAGACACTATAAAATTGAAGAACGCCAGGGTTTGAGGGATATCGAAAGCGATTCATGGATAAATGCATACAACACTTATCAAAACGACTTGATGAGTCCTGTAACTGATGGCACACCAAATGAACAGTTAAATTGGGTACTATCGTATGCTGTGAGATTAGAGTATGCAGATAATGGTATGTATAATTTTAAATTCTTCACTTTCGAATTAGGGAGTTGTTTATCAGGTGGTAGCTACATATTTAATTTGTTAATAGCATACACCGCAATATCACAATTTAGATAATACTACAAATGCAATATTGTGCAATAGTAGTCTTAACTGTAAAAAGAAATATGTTGCAATAAAAATCAAAGAATATTCTATTCTTATTATTAGGTAAGTTTCCTCTAGATTTCATTTGAAAATGGAACCTACTATTATTAAAATTTATCTGTTAAACTTTCACTATCTTCAAAATAGATATCCTAATATGTGTTATACTAAATTATTTCAACAATTTGATTACAGCTAGCAAATATATGCATTTGAAAGTGGAGGCACCAAAACCATCTGCACCTAGTGTTGTGTCTTCTAATCCTCTGGACAACCTCGATTGTAAGTATTCGTAAGGATTTATGGTTGGTAGGCTGTAGATTACCATACTTTGTGATAAACACAATGATGATTAATGGGAAATTCCATGCATTTGGTTTGAAGGAACTAAAAGTTTTAACTACCTTTATAACAAACAACTACAGTCCATTGTATTTAATAACTATAAAATGTGTGATTGGATATCTTTGTTTTCAGTCTCAAGTCCAGCCTTCAAAGCAGGTGTGGAAAGAGTATCAACCCTAGCAGGTGTAGGACCACATCCTGATCCGAAGTTCAGACTATCTGCTTTAGCGAAGATACTAAAGACAGGTCCCCATCCTGATCCACCAAAAACAGAAGTAAACCTTATTCAGCAACCTGCCGATGTTTTGAAATTATTATTTATTCAAGACCTCAAAGAATTGCAGACAAATATTAATGATGCATTGGTTGTTGTACAATTTATGACTGCTGATCCCCGTACTGACACTACCCTTGGTAGGGTTGGAAGATAACTTTTCTTCATCTCTTCAAGTTGGGCTTCTAATCGGACTTGTTCTCACTATTTCCATTTGTTCAATGTGATTTATAATTCAGTTCTGCAGTGAGTTATAAGTGTTGTATGAACAACTTCCAGAATAAAATTATTTAGGTACCTATGCAAAATATTAACATTGATTCTGAATTAGGTTAATTTAGGAAGTTGATTATTTTTTGTCGATCAACGAGATATAAGTTTGACATTCAAAGTAATAAATCAAACTCTCTTGATCTCACGATCAAGTATATAAAAGTTATAATATTTTCTCTCTCAATGCCCAAACAAATTGAAATCTAAGCAGCAAAAATTATTATCGTAATGCAGTGGCTAAAGAACTGATGCTGAATAAACTAATCTGTAAACTTACTTATAAGAAATAAAAAAACACTTAATACCTTAATGAATTATTATTTAATTAACAATTTATGTAAACATACATACAATACACGACAGTGAGTCTAATTAGAGTAAATCTAAGATAAACCAAATGCACCTTCATACAAACTAACCAAAAATGCACAGTTCTTCTTACATTCTGAACTACAGATCAACTGTTGTACAGGTTTATCAAATATTGTTGTGGAATAATATTCAATGCATTCCACCTCCTTTTTCAAGCATCTGTGCAAATCTGTTTGTGATTAGAAGGGATACATCAATAAATCTTTCTACACAGTTGGTGATACAGGTCTCAGTGCGCGAATCCAATTTTGATCCTGGTTTGTCAACACATTTATCCCAGCAAAAGTCGTTGAATTCATGAATCTGAAATGTGATTTTATGTAAGCCGACATAGATTATCTTTCGCTCTACTGAAAGAACTATGATTCGTTAAGTAATATTAAATGTAATGTGAATGCACTGTACGACAACTAGAACTTTTCAAATTAGATTATATTTTAGTTCATGAAGGTTTAATCTCAAGACTAAAATGATGCAATTTTATCATCAAACAATCGTACATACCTGAGCATGGAATTGGGCTTTTTGTTTTTCAGCGACAAGAAAATCTTGCAATTCAGAATCTGATGCTTTGGGGCTCGCAAAGTCAGATAAGTCACCCATTATTACTTTTCCTTTTATATATGAACCACCTTCAACTTAAAATTCAATCATTAATTTCTTAATTTCTGTGAGGTTATGTCACAATCGGTTTCTGAAGTTTGTGACACCATACATACCACAGACAAAAAATGTAATCTTATAATATGTTTAGAGCGGAGCGGTTTGGAATAATCTATGGTTGTAACCATAGATGGCTTTCTAAACAAAACATAGCTGCTTTTTTACGAGAGAGCGAAAACGTTTTTATTTAGGTGAAACATTAGCTGACCAATGAGGAGAAAAACTCAAAGGTTGACGTGGATCTCGCTAGCACCAAGTTTGCTGCCACTCGGTTGTTGCTCTGTCATTTTGCTAAGGATCTTGGATCTATCAAGATCAGAGATTATGGAATATTCCCTGTCTATGGTTAATGATATAGTGCGGTGAAATGTCGTCAGTAGTAGTGGCCGTTTAAACACAACATAACGAAAAGTCTGAGCTTATTGCTACAAGCGTTTAAGTACGTTTACAAGCATAAGCTTATTTGGTTTAAACGAAACCGACGGCACGCTTGTTTCTAGGTGCGCACTGTGCGCAGGTATGTTATGATGTACCTACTGTCGCCGACCGCGTCTCATTGCACTGGCGCGCGTCGGAAAATAGACTATATGGATCAAAAATAAAGTCGTAAATATAAAATTTTGTCAATATGATTATGCGGTTAAATTGAATATAATTTGACAATATAGATTTAAACGTGTTTAAGACTACATTACTTCAAGTCGTATAAATTTTCGTTGTGTTGTGATGCTTTTTAAGCTTTATTTTGTTTTATGCTTTTTAGTACGCGGTTCGCTGTCGGCTTAAAGCGATCGTCCGTGACGTTACGTATGTACCTATTTCGCGAGTTTTCGAGTTCGAATGCAAGTTTCGTATTTTAATTAGGTATCCAGTTTAGTAGTTTATAAACTTATTGTATATAGTTAGTGTTCAGTGTATATAATTTTAATTGTGAATATAGTAAATAAGTATAATAAAGTGTACAATTTAATAGGTATAGCGTAGTTATAATAAGTGTAAATAATATAAGAGTATAATCTAGTGTACCTATATAAACAATAGATACTGATAACAATGTCTGTGTTCAAAATTGTTAATATAAAATAAATATCTCCAATGTTCCAACGACTAATTTACTATTATATATTAACACAATTATTTATTAAGTAAAATAACAAAACATGTCCAATTTACGTACGTTTATAGACGACTTATTAAAAAAGCGTTTTAAGTGAAAAGCACTTTTATAAGTCTGCTTACAAGCACAAGCTTAAGCGTATTAAGCGTTGGGACATTATAGCCGTTTATCACACTACTAGTCGTCAGCGCAGAAGACAAAAGCAGGATTTCAAACTTAAGCCCACGGTCTTCCCACTGACAAATAAAACAAATAAAAAGGTATCACACGCCGTCTCGAGTCTCACCTCTAATGCCACGTCCCAGCATAACTATTTTGGTGACCCATTATTCTCATTAACTCCAGCAACTCCTTGGTTCATTGGGTGGCCAATGACCCAATTATTAACGAACTTTGGATTGCTATATTGCCTCCTTGAATGATAAGTAGAGGCATACATCAGTTTGTCATACCTACAGGAAAAGCTATTCATCTCTTTGGGTACTTCTAAATAATTCAACCTCAATAAAACGAACACTTAGAAATGCCATATTATATTAAAAGTTCGTAACACTAACATTACAAAGAATTTTTATTAATGAAATTAAGTAGTTTATCATTTAATACTTTACGAATGTTGTCAGCAAATATATATTGGCAAGCATTTAAGGCCAGCCTCGCTAATTTTGAAGTAGTTAAATTAAAGGTCTCCGCACATATCCTGTATTCTTGTGACAAAGATGTGGAGAAGACACCTTTGTCATCAGTCTGAAAAAAAAAAGATATTACATAATATTTCATTTGGTTTGGGCGTATACCGGGCGAGTGTGACACGCATACAACAGAGTATGAACTTAATAACGCGTCTGCGTGTTTGATGCATAAAATGTAAAAACACCGTACAAGTTCGCCAACATCGGCCACGAAAATTCAAGCCGATTTTCACTACAATTATCAAGTATTTTTATTTAAAAATAATTTAAAATTACTTACACATATAATGACTGGTACTTCAGCTTCATGAAGATATTTAAAGTGATGAGAATCGTAGTCAGGTGTGGATTTAGTATTGACATTACTAGTTAGGCATACCTCTGAAAAATAACGAGTACCTAGGTATGTAAAACGCTTTGAAAATAATACAAAAATTAACAGTAAACCAAGATATGGCTATTTTTGTATAGTGTTTTAAAAACTATAGGATAGCTTTCATATAATCTTCATTATAATTACTCTATTTTGATAGGCAACATTTATTATACGACGGACGAAAGCAGCAGTTAACTTAGGTCAGCAGTCCGCTACTTATCAACAGATGGCGTTGTGTTGTACCAAATTATGTTTTGATATTCTACACAATACATGCTTATTTTTTTCTCTAGGTTTAATTATATACATATAATATCTTACAAATATGAACTACAAGAACATAGTTTGACTAACCAACTGGTATTTTTAATTCGCATAATTTTGCCCAGGTTTCATCAGTACCGCCAAATTTTGGATGAATGCAAGTTCCATGTCCAATTCTGTCCGGTTTGAAATTCAACATTTCTAATACTTCCTGCGGGTTACAAACTTCACCACAGTGAAGTGAGACCTGAAAATAGTATTTTAAATATAAAATAAATAAACTAAGAACTGGCTCATGAATGGCAGTTGTAAGCAGTTCATATTTTTCAGTATGCAATTTGTTGCAAAGGCAATTAGGTCATGAGCCTTTGATTGTATCCAGCGGTAGAGGTGACGTCAGAAAGGGACAGAATCTAGGTTCTGACGTCATCGATGCGGTTTATCGTCAAAAATTTGCATGTAAAAATAATTTCATGATGAAGTGCATGGTGATAGGTTGCTAACATTGTTCAAGAAAACAATTAAAACATACTTGTGATGTTTCATTTCACCATTATGGCAGTAATAGGTATTTCTATTGAAATTTTTAGAAAAAAAAAATCTAGATAGATAGAATTATCTAGCAGACAGTAGATGTAAGTAATCTTGTCTTACATGTATCATGATTGTTTATAATCAATGCATACTGTGAAAATTTCACCACAATCATGTCTCCTAGTGAATTCCGAAAATTTTATTTTATTTATATATGAGTCCTAAATGATTTATGTCCCATACGGATAGATGTCCTAATTTAAAAAAATATTCCCTCTGTCATTATGCATCCAGATTATTCTATACTCCTTTGTAGCGTTCTGCCAGATGAGTAAATTGTGTTATGGGATCAAGATTATGGAGGGATATGTAAATATCATGGTTCTTACTTTCAATCCTGATTTTCTTGCTTTATCTAAAGCTGGCACGTAACTCTGAAAGCATCCTACAGTAGGATCTCCACTGATTTCAATACCAACAACAATATCTGGAAAGTTCTTATGGTAGTCAATGGCCAAGTTTGTAATTTCTTCGATCTCTTTGTCTGGTGTGCTTCGATTTATTGAAACAATAAGCCGAGGGATCATTGTAAGATGTCGAGAAGATGTCCTGGAAATCGTAAATTCTGATTTAATTATGTTTCATAGCATTTCTATGCTCTGAAAGTAGTAGTGATATTGTCAGTTCAAATCTCTATCAATAAAATTATGAATGCTCTAGGTTAGGTCCCCCTTCCATCAATGATTATTCCATCAATATGCGAGGGCCTAGACTTTAGGGACCGAACCAAGTCTACAAACATAAGCTAAGAGTGAGTCAAAATACTAAGAAAAATAACATAGTGACTTAAAAATGAGAAAATAATAATATCTGTGAGTTGACTAAGTAAATACTTTTTAAGCCAGTGTCCTTTTTTATTATGTATAATATTTTAAATTAATTTATAAAACTTACTGAATAGTTTGAATGACAGTTTCAAGATATGTAACCTTGGTCATATGTGGAGTGTCTCGAGGGGTGGTTCTAAGTTCTAGGTAGCAGCAGCCATCATCTTGGAACTCTTGAAGAGTCAAGCTAGTAGCCATCTCGAGGGCACGAGGTGTGCTAGTCAGTGTGTGAGCAATGCTAAAGACTTGAAAACAGCTGTAAATAAAATGTTACAGTGATATGTTAGAATGACTAGACATCTACTTCTGGGATGATTATCTATGTATACAAAGAAAAGTCACATCTTTTCTAACGCAAGAACAGCTGGACCATGGAGGATAGAATATATATGATTAGATAACAGAGATGTCACAGTAAGATTTATTTATAGAAAAACGCATCGTCAGATGCGGGTATGAAGAAGACGCGCGGGGGACGTCAGCTCATACCTCATTGACCGCTCGTCAGTCCCTTTCGTTTTTTTTACCTCTCCCACTTTTTAGAAATCCATCTAGCGGAACATTGTGAATAAAAACTTTCACAAGAGATAAATATTTTAATTGTAGTTTGAGTACTCGCCACAAAGCGCTACAAGAAGTCTAGAACAATCAGTGAAAAACAAACAACAAGTGCACAGTGAAAACGGGAATATTATATTAAATTAGGGACATCTTTCAAAATGGGACATAAATAATTTAGTCCCCTAAATGACTTAGGCGTTCACCGACAGATGGCCCAATTTAGTAAATAATTTATAAATTATTCAAAATAAAAATAATTCATTTTATATAATTTCAGTATAGATTAAATTATTTAATTTATTTATTATTTATTTATTTATTTTTATCAAACTGAGATTCAGACATAAGTAGGAAAATGACAATGTTATTTCGTCTATATGAACCGGATTAAGAGACTAAGTGCGGAAAACCCCAGTTAAAACAAACAAACATGCCATTTTGATTTGCATTTCGGACAGGACAGGACAACCTAATAAATTATAGGTAAGTAATTACTACAGAGGTAGGTACCTACTTAGATGATATTATTACAATATATTGTGGTAAACAAATTTATTTATGTCACAGTGACATAATTAGTCACCGTTACAGACCTTGGGTGCATCATTAATGTAAACAAAGATATGCTTGAGTGTTGCTTAATAGGAACACTGTATGCATTTTAATTATTATCTGCAATCAACTGCTGGAACTACATGAGATTTTTTTTAAATAGTTCGGATGGTGTTAGTTTATACTGAAAATAGTTAGTTAGTTTATACTCACTCAGCCAATTTTCTCGTGTCGCCGGCACCAATTTGAAATTCGTCAAAAAAAGTATTCGTCAGATCGGGTAAACCGATATCCGCATGAAATCTTTTCAGTTGTAGCATGGTATCGCGGCTCAAGGATCCATTAAGATGCGCATGTAATTCCTTAAAAAATATCAGATATAAAAATAATATTAGAGAAAGAACATAAATAGGAAGCACTGCGAGGCATGTACATACAAAATTAGAAATCTATCTATAATACTTACCACTTTCGGTAATTCACGGCAGAATGAATCTAAAGCCATGATTGTCGGTGTAATTATTTTTATTTATACGTGTAGAATTTATTGCTGCTGTAAATATGCTCGGCAACAATAGCAACAACCTGCAACAAATTAAAATTACAAAACTGCACAACAGAACTGACGTCTATTTATTATTATTTTTTGAAAGAGATAAAAACTTTTTTCAATAAGCAGACCAATCAGTATCAAGAAACTTATGATACTCTTCTGTGATTGGTTAAACGCAATTATAATAAAGTAGGCCATATATGCCCTTACATGACGTCCAACCAAAGAGCATATTACATATTATTCTTTGCAAAGCCTCCAACTGTGCATCCAACATTGCTGCTATAAAAAAAAATAGTTTTCTAAAGTATATAATTATATATTTAATATTTCATGGAAAACAAAAATACAAGTTTTATCTATTCTGTGAACATCTGTGACATTTTCACATAATGTGAATTTAACTTAGAGCTTATAAGTTCTAAAATAAATACGATACTATTCTTGGCAATAGCAATAGAATAAAATAGCTGCTATATTCCTGAAATATTGTTCCTTAGTCAATATTTGAATTGAACAATAATTACATGGTGCAATGCAAACAGGTATAATCAATGCAATAATAAATAAATTAAATAATTAAATAATTCGGAGTACAGTACAGTAAGTTTTGGTTTATACTGTACTGTCACTACCTGTCATCTGTCATCACATGAGATGAAAGATCGTATGATAGGGATATCGGAAATGGAATAAAGTATCGATATATATTGTATCGATATTTAAAAAATATATCAATATCGATATTGATATTTTTATAATAAAATATCGATATATCGATATATCGCCATGATTTGTCAGAGAATAATGGCACTATAAATACTAATTTTATTTTTATTTTCATACCTTTATATTACCGGCAATGTGTATAAACCGGTTTTCTATAAATGTCTAAGCAATATATAGAAAGCCCATTGCGCAGCCAGTAATCTATGAAATGTTATCAAGAAACACAATTCAAAGTTCAAAATTCAAAAAACATTAAATTTATTCTGTATAGATCATCAAAATTTGTCAATATCAACAATATTTTATAAATTAGTGAGCAAATGGACCATCGTCGGTTCGAATCGCGGCCCCGGCCTGAGAAGGCTCTGGCAAGAAACTCGGCGGGCTTTAATATAAATAAATGGTGGTTACAAAAAAAAATAACCACGAGGGCTAATGCAGGAGCTCCGTTTCCACCTTCGCCTTCTAGTCTATATCTATCCAAATTGAGGCGCAGTGTTCATACCGCGTAATTTGGCTTGGATAGATTAGGTTAGAAGTAAGCTCAAGGTAATGTTTTTATAACTATTTAGAAATAGAATTTCTGCAAAGCCTTTTGCAAATACAGACTTAAATGAATTTATTTCAAACATTGCCGGTGCAACAGCAGGCATTCTATATAAAAGCGTACGTTGCCTAAAAGTGTTAGTTGAAAAGCTTTCCTTTCAGGACTTTTTTATCATAATAAATATCGTTTTTTATACGTTTTCGATACCTGGAATTTAATATCGATACATCGATGTATCGAAGAATTAAATATCGCTCAAAAATATCGATGTATAGAAAAAATAATATCGATATATCGATGTATCGATACTTTTCCAACAAGCCTATCGTATGATAATAACAACAGAAATAAAAACACTAGAAACAGTCACTGATAAGGTGTACTATATATAATAATCTATGGGTGTATTCGTTGCCGGCCAGTGCATAAAATGAAACTATTATTGAACTTATATTGGCTACTATGGCTTATGAACAATTTAGTGAATAGTGAGCCAAATCTTCCTATTGTAATAACGACTTGGCAATTTTATAATGCTTCAATAAAAGGTAAAATTACTTCACTAAAATTTTATTTGATCCATCCCCGACCAAGATGAAAAGAGTGTCCATGCAGTGAGTACACTCGTGAGCTGTTTCATCTACTTTTATTAACAGTCGAGGCTATAGGGTACGACGATTAGGCAGTCGCTCCCGCAAAAGCCATATCATCAGGAAATAGTATAAGAGAGGGCATGCCGAATTCCGAAGTGCAATTTTTGTTAATAACAGCTGGGATAATTATGATTAAAATTTTATCTTGAATAGGTATATTTTATTTTGATAAATGAAATGGAAACTAATTTAAAAAAAATATCTACAATTATTCATACCTTTCATAAACAAAATGCTTTTATAAGATTTATTAGAAAGACATTGCTTTTATTAAAAAGACAAAGAGAAGATATTTTTTATTATTTTTTATAAAGTTTATTGCATACCAAATACCAAGTATTAAGCTAGTGCTATATCAACAATGCTGACATAAATTTATTATTAAACTTTTTACAGCATGGGATGTTTTAAATGATGGAGGTACAGCATTAGATGCAGTCGAGCAAGGTGCTTCATTGTGTGAAGAACTGCAATGTGATGGCACAGTGGGTTATGGTGGTAGCCCTGATGAAAATAGTGAGACAACATTAGATGCTATGATAATGGATGGGTAAATTATGACATTTTAAAAATGAAATCTTATGGCATGTAGAGCAATTTTTAGGTGAAAGAAAATTATAGAACCCTCGTCATGGTCACCAAACTGACATCGCTACACTATACTTCAAAAGTCATTTAGTTTGCACTTCTATCAGCAGTCTCCAAGGAAATTTACCGTGGTGCCAGTTATAGTAATACAATAATTCCAAGGAGGTCCAGATTAGATGTGTATAGCAAAGGTTACACAGTGACCTTAGACGTCTCTGTCGGAAGACAAGCTGTTAAGGCGAAGATAATTTTGTGTAAATGGAAAGAATGTATAGTAAAAGGAATATATTAGTTGTGGTGCTAAATAGAATATTTCATAAATTTTTATAATTTTTATTAAGTACATAATAGTTGTAGCTGATGATAACAGTTAATTATAATATTATTTTATTATAATGTTAATTATGGAAATTTTGTTTTATAGAAAAACAATGAACGTTGGATCAGTGGGGGCTCTTCGTAGAGTAAAAAGTGCCATATCAGTAGCTCGCCATGTATTAGACCACACTAAACACTCATTCTTAGTTGGTGAACTGGCTACCCAGTTTGCTGTACAAATGGGTTTTAAGGAGGAATCTCTTTCTACTCAAGAATCGAAGAAGCAATGGCAACAGTGGCATGATCAGCACAATTGCCAACCAAATTTCTGGATGGTAAGATTGTTATTTAATATCTAATGTTCTGTAACCCCACCTATAATAGGTGTGGGGCTAATGCTGTGAAAGGTAGAAAAACAGTTGTTGTATGTTTTCTATTTATGAACACACAAAACAAACATCGTTGACAAATAGGTACATTGGTACTTCTTATTTCTCAAAATTCTCACAATGGCCTGACTAGAGAAGATAGTGAAAAACAATTTGGTCACACTTTAAAAGAATTGTGTTGTAATGTGGTCTGTGCTATTTATACACACTCTTGTGATAGGATTAAGATCGAAGTTATAATCCTTTTGTTACCTATCTATTATATATCTAAAATCCTATACTATTGTAGGTAGGTATCTATATTTTGCCGCAACATTCGGAATCCGGTTATAATATATGACATTTTACTTAAGTGTGCCGATAAACTAGTACAATAATCTCATTTATCTAATCTTAGGCTGTCAGGCCAGATCCATCTAGTCAGTGTGGTCCTTATCATGAACATAAGATGGCCTCCAAAAGCAATAATCCAGATGTACGTCTAATAGATCAACATAATCATGATACAATTGGTATGGTTGCTGTTGACCATAATGGTGATGTAGCGGCTGGTACTTCCAGTAATGGAGCTAATCATAAAATACCTGGGTAAATATGATAAGTAGTTTGGAACATTTAGTTTAAGTTTAATTTTTATATTATCTAGGTTTAAAAATATTTTAGCTGGCAACGCTAATATATTCGTCTTTTGTCGGTAGCATTCTGAAAATAGGCATCAAAGTATTAAAAATATGTGTTCTTAGTTGATTTAGCAATGTTCAAATCAATTTAATTAATATATTCCAACAGACATCCTTGCTTCTGAAAAATACGACCCTATCCCTGTCATAATGAGTTACATCAGAACGATGCAGCGATGCTACGTTCTCAGATAAGTGTTCTGTGGTTCTCAGTGGGCTCCGAAAATTTCACTTCTATGCCCAGAGACTCTTGTTATTACAAGGTGAGGTTGATATGGGCCTCGAAGTTGTTATAGTTCATAATACTATTTATGTTATAGGAACCCAATAACTGAGGTATAGCCAATCTGCTGCTGCAACATAAATTAATGTTTCTATCGTTTAACATGTTCGATTAATTCATAACCCTTTCTTCATGGTCCGGATAAAATACCTACTAGGTATATGTAATTTTAATTATTTTCATAGGCGAATTGGTGACTCCCCTATACCAGGTGCAGGTGCGTACGCGGATAACGATGTAGGAGGCGCTGCGGCTACGGGTGACGGTGACATTATGCTCAGATTTTCGCCTAGGTAATATGAACAACAAATAATATCTAAGGTATTTGTCTAAGGTATTAACAGATTTTTGAGTGTTCTCTCAAAGAATTGCAGATAAACTACGGTTGCTCTCCCAGTTTTTCTTTCTGAAAGGGTTGAAACTTAGTTGATCATACATTAGAAACCTATTTGATCAAAATGGATCTAAAATTCGTGCTTGAGCAAAATACTAATATGTCTAAATTATTTCAATCAAGGCCTTTTAGCTGATATGGTTTCAGATCTTCATAAACTGTTGCAGTTAAAACAAAACATAATTGCCTATCACAAAGATATGAATACCCAAAGTTAAGAAACCCCATAATAGTTAACAGGAGGCTTGATATCTAAAATGTTTCTTTTTATTATCTCAGCTTTTTGGCGGTTGAAGAAATGCGAAGAGGCGCTTCACCAACCGATGCAGCAAAAACTGCTGTTAAAAGAATCGCATCGCATTATCCTAACTTCATGGGGGCTGTAATAGCGTTAACGAAGAATGGCGAATATGGTGCAGCATGCCATGGAATACCTTCTTTTCCTTTTTTGGTACAAGATAAGACTAAAGCATCGTATGAGGTTATTACTATTAAATGTTAAAATAATTTATATTGTTTTCTTTTATGGATAATGAAGAAGTAACAACGAAACCAACCGCCATGCCAAAAACCACGATCGACGATATACCTAGTCAAATCAAAGTACCAAAAGATTCCGACTGCGAACTGTGGCACGACTTGCAATGCCTCATTTATGGGCAATAGCCACTACTTATGTTATGTAGGTACTATACCAAGAATATTACCTGAGGCCTTCGGCTTCGGGAGTGTTTCCGTTACACTCTTGTACACTCTGTATAGTAGCCCTATTAATAATGGACCTACTTTATGGCGTAATCAAAGAGTATAGTAATATATAGGATAGTAATATATAAACGCGTAAGTGTTCACCACAAGCAAAAGTTGTTCCCTTTTGAAAATAATTTTAGGTCTAGTGAACTACCTACTTATTTGTGTAGATATTGGTGTATCTATAGTTGAATAAGAACATTTTACTCAAACAGTATGCGCATAATGAAATTGATTGACACAGATTGAAAAATGCAAAATAAACTATTTTCTTTTACCTAATAAATAAAAAAAGGACACTTAGAGGATACATTCAAGGGTTACAGACTGAAAAGACTTCGCAACATTACCTCATGCACTGACTGAAATCATTCACATTTAACCTAAAATTCCTAGTTACCATGTCATAAAATAAAAAATCAGATAGGAGGAGAAAAGTCAAATCGAATCAGCAATCGGCCATTTTGTGTTTGACTCTCATCGCGCTCACTGTTCAGCGTAAGTAATTTTTATAATCAATAAATGTTATCATCCCACAACCTTTTTCTGGTTTTGAGTTACATATTAAAAGTATTTACACACATAGTATTAATAAAATTTGAAATTATCCTGATTATACTTAATTTTTGCATGTTCAAGTATATCCCACCACGTGGTTTCCTTTTATGATGAGACTTATTATTAATTTCATTCGTGGTATCTACCATAGTGTTAACACAGTGATGGCCTAAATGCGTCTGATTTATTAGTATTCATGTTATTAATAATTTAATAAATGCCATGTGATTAAAGTACATCAATTTATGTTACAGAATGGCGGACGCAGCTCCAGCCGGTGGACGTGGCGGTTTCCGCGGTGGTTTTGGTTCTCGGGGTGGAGATAGAGGCCGTGGCGGCCCACGAGGCCGTGGACGCGGTCGTGGCCGCGGACGTGGTCGCGGCAAAGAAGATCAGAAAGAGTGGGTGCCTGTCACCAAGCTTGGTCGTTTAGTTCGTGAAGGAAAGATCGATAAGCTTGAAAGCATCTACCTATTCTCTCTCCCGATCAAAGAGTTCGAGATTATCGACTTCTTCCTAGGACCCTCTTTGAACGATGAGGTGCTCAAGATCATGCCTGTGCAGAAGCAGACCCGTGCCGGTCAGCGTACCCGTTTCAAGGCCTTCGTTGCCATTGGTGATAACAATGGACACATTGGTCTGGGTGTGAAGTGCAGTAAGGAAGTTGCTACCGCTATCCGTGGTGCTATCATCCTTGCTAAGCTCTCCGTGCTGCCAGTCCGCAGAGGTTATTGGGGTAACAAGATCGGAAAGCCTCACACCGTACCTTGCAAGGTGAGTGTTGCTGGTGATAGACATTCTAGATTATTCTTTGATACAGTGATGATAACACAATCCTTTCATTCGTGGTATCCCCTGAGATTTCCAATGAAGCTTGTTCACGCGTCTGATTTTTGCACTGTATTCTAAACTTTGTATATTTATAAGTACAGCACTAATTTTATGCTAATATTACCATTTCAGGTCACCGGCAAATGCGGTTCTGTAACAGTAAGATTGATCCCCGCTCCTCGTGGTACTGGTATTGTGTCTGCACCAGTTCCTAAGAAGCTGCTGCAGATGGCTGGCGTCCAGGACTGCTACACCTCTGCTCGTGGCTCAACTGGCACACTTGGAAACTTCGCTAAAGCTACATATGCTGCCATCGCCAAGACCTATGCCTACCTCACACCAGATTTGTGGAGAGACATCCCATTGACGAAGTCACCCTATTCAGAGTTCAAAGCCTAATTTAAAACTGGTTAAATACACCAAAATGTTTTGATGGATTTTTGTTTTTTTTTTCTAACCCCTGAGTGCTGTAGTCTGCTATTATAGTAGTCTTCTTATTGCAAGAAAAATATTCATTACACAATTACCACATGAGAACCTACCTCTCAAATAGCTGACGACCTCCGTGGCGTGGCGGCAGTGTACGCGACTGCTACGCTGGAGGCGTGGGTTCGATTCCCGCTCAGTGCAAATATTTGTGTGCATGATGAATATTTGTTTTGGGTTGGGTGTTTCTATGTACAGTATATATTTACAAAACAAAGTACCTATCTAAGTTTGTTTATCCGCATTCTAGAACCCATGACACAAGCTAGTTAAACTATGCTTACCATGGGTCTAGGTATCGTTGTGTAAAGTAAATTGTCCTAGAATATTTATTTATTTAGCTCTAGCAGGCAGTGCTCTATATTTACTCTGCATTAGCTACACTATTTCTTTGGGTTTGTAGTAAGCTGGACTTCTACTTTTCGGGAGAGATTTCAGAGAGGTCACGTCATCATATTATTATTTGGTGGTGATAGGCACTATCTCTGTAAGGTGGCTTAGTGTGAGCTACGTTGGTATTGATAGCCATTTAAGTGATTGAAGTGAAGGCGGGCTACACCATTACCTAGCTTTTGGGGATCCATAGTCAAGGGACATAATCATAACCGAAACTTATAACTTGTGGTCCACTTCCACTTTACGATCGAGAGGTCCCGGATTCGAATTACCTACTCACTGAGACGGGTGTATCCCGACCTGAACCCACTCCTATCACAAGACATCAAAAGTAGCCTCTAACCCCTTAGTAATTTCCGTTGCTAATATCCCAAAAAAACCTTACTGAGCGCTTTTTGTGAGAATTATAATTGAAGGACATGCTGTATGCATGCAGTGGCGTAGCTACCAAGGGGCTAGGCGGGGCAGTGCCCCGGGGCCCTCAAGCTCAGGGGGCCCTCGAATCCTTACCAGAAATCTCAATCGAACTGAACTTTTGGAAATTGGATGCAACCCTACTTCATCATGACAACTCAGTTGAGAGAAATTCAAAAGTAAAGGGTGTCACACATTACGCAGATACGATATAATTATGTATCTGAGCAGATATCTTTCAATATCGCTCTCTATATAAATTGTAGGTATGAGCTACCACACACTACGCAGATAAGATATAATTTATCGTAGCGTATCTGTGGGCATCGACATATTGACTGTGACCGAGTTGGACTTTTGAGGGCTCCAACTACCCGTAACGACTGCCATAGATGTTTGTATGGCAACCGTGACCGACTGCTTAACGTGCTCTCCGAGGCACGACCAGACATATTCACATGGATACAACTTTTTGCACTGAGTGGGGATCGAACACACAACGCATGCACTGCCGCGCCGCCACGCCAAGGAGGCTGTCCCTCGACCTTAATGATGAATGATTTATTTTTCTGCATTTCTTAAATATTCCTAGCCAGTAGCAAAAGCACTGCTAAATAATGTCATTATGGTCAAAACCTATTACTCCTAACTAGTTGGCTATTTGTAACTAGGTGGAATAGACGGATAAGTCATGAAAGATATTAAATTCGCCTCGGTCCTTTTAAGCCTTATATGGCGTTCTATCCAAATTTTTGGCGTTTTAGTCAATGAAGCTAGACGTGCATCAAAATTCAAAATCAGAATCATCTTCTGACGATCTTTCTAGAAGCAATAAACGCATCTTTTTCGTAAAACGCGAACTCATTTGTAACTGATAATGCACTCCTACGTGTTTTTGAAACGATCCAAGGTCCCCCGACACGACAACGCATGAATTATCTAGTTTTTACTTTTTGAAGTTATTTTTTGTGTCAGATTTTGTGTGTCAAGCCCTTTCATTTGACATCCGTCCGAAATTGAATAAGTTGTCCGCCATTTTGTAGCGGCGGCCATATTGGATCAATTTTCATCAAACTGAGCTAAGAACACTCCCGACTAATTCAGCTTTCAAACAAAAGAAACTACATCGAAATCGGTTCAGCCGTTCGGGAGCTACGATGCCACACACACAGACATGTGAAGCTTATAACACCCCGTCGTTTTAACGTCGGGGGTTGAAAACAAAACCGCATCAAGCCCGAAATCATTGATACTTTTGCGAAAACTAAAGCTAGTAAACAATAATATATGATTAAACGAACTTGCAAGTGAAGTTCTATCATTATTATATGAATTGCTTCATTTGAAGATATGATATAACTGTAGTAACCTTACTTGCCAGGTAACATATCGCACTTATTTTAGAGACTATAAGACGAAACTTCCGCCCCTCCTACCGGTAGTCGCCATCTTTAGTAGGAACGCTCATTTCTTTAGAGTTAAGTAGATATTGTTATTACGAAACTTTCTTGAATATGGGAATGTCTTAGGGAGGGAGGGTGATCATATCTTCAAATGAAGCAATTCATATAATAATGATAGAACTTCACTTGCAAGTTCGTTTAATCATATATTATAATTCATTGCTTCATTTTTCGATATGATATAACTGTAGATGTTAAGAGCAGAAAGTTTTGAAATAAGAGTTCAACTTCATATTAAATAATAAATGTTCATTTATTTTAGTATGTAATTTTTACACACATTATACAGAAATAAGTATTTGCAAAACATTTGACAAAATATCTTGATTTACTTTTGTAATTTTAATCATAAAATAAGTTTAAACAAAAAATGAAATAATTTCTATTGAATTGAACTTGAATTTAAGCAGACTGATTGTGCAAACTCGTCATTATTTATGACAGTTCTGTTGTAAAACCTAGCAAACGTTTCTGACGAGCTAGTCCAGCCCGCTATTTTACGAATGGTGTCGACGCTGACTCCGGCCGACCTCGCAGCCGAAGTGGACGCGTGGCGCGTGCTATGCGCCCCGAACACTCTGATGTCAACTCCGCTTTCTGAGAGAGTTTGCTTGATCCACCGACTGATAGTTTGTGTGGTGGCAGCTTTATGTGGCCGCTTGTACGTTAACAATAGGTTATTGGTTCCTTCAGGTCTTATGTTTCTGGTTAGAGAAATATAGTCTGAAATAACCGTAGCGGGACATATGCGAGTATTGTCCCTAAAACATGGGAGAATTAAAACTGGTTGTTCTCTACCAGGACCGGATGTCTTAATAATGTCTGATATTACAATTTTTACCCCGTTCTGTGAAATTAGAATGTTTTCGGTTTTAATCAAGGATAAAGTTTGTACTCTATGTGCAGTGCAGATAGCTAACAAAATAACGAGTTTTTTAGTTATCTTTTCCAACGATAGTTCAGCATTAGGAAACCACTTTGATATGTGGTTCAGTACTAGTTGAGGATCCCAAGTGCTCGAGTATTTGGGCATCGTGGGTCTTGATCTATAAGCACCCTTAAGGAGTCGTTTTACTCGAGTGTCAGAACCTACTTTATCGCCAATAAATGCTGAAAGAGCTGAACGGTGAGAATTTAAACTGCCATAACCGCAACCGTTGTTAAATTGATAAGTTAAAAATTTAAGTATAAATGAAATCGAGGCTTCGAAGACATCCGTGTTGTTACTAGTACAATGCTGCCACCAAAGCTTGAGGGAAGTATTGTATTGCTTTACAGTATTCTCAGAAAATGAAGACAACATCAGCAACGCAGAGTCTGCGCAAGCTCCACGTCGGATGAAGGCCTGCCGGAAAGCCTCGCGACAGCCAGGATAAGGTTCTTGTGTAATGGGTGGTATTGTCTGAAATGGGATTGCAAAAGGTTTTTATCGGGATTTAAGTAGATCACATCTGAGTCTATTAGCGTCTGTAAGAGGGGATACCATGGTTGCGATGGCCAATGAGGGTATACAAGTATACCGGTTGCCTTATCATCAATGACTTTCCTAACGCATTTTAATAAAAGCGAGAAAGGTGGAAAGGCATAAAAATATTCATGATGCCAGTTTATGGTGAAGGCATCTACATATTCTGCGTCAGGATCTGGTTTCCAAGATGCAAACCTGAGACATTTGGTATTTTCCCTAGATGCAAATAAATCTATTTTTGGTTCACCAAAATGCTGTATAATTTGCTGAAATGCCTTATCGCAGAGTGACCATTCAGTGTCAGGGTTCACGATCCGAGATGCTGCATCCGCACAATTTTCTTTGGTGTTTACATAAGATGCAAATACCCAAAGACCACGCTGCTCGCACCATTGCCATAACGTCCTAGCTAATTGATTAAGATGAGGATATTGTACACCACCCATTCGGTTTATATAGCTGATTGCAGTTGTGTTATCGATACGAAGTAGAAATGCACAGTTGGTTCTTTTGTTAGCAAAAGACTTTAAGCCCAAAAAAGCGGCCATTAACTCAAGATAGTTAATATGGTTTACTTTTTCACAAGGTTTCCATTTACCGTGAACCTGTTTGTTGTTACAGACTGCACCCCATCCAGAGGGGGTGGCGTCTGTATATATCACAAGATCAAAATTCGGTTGTCTCATGAAATTGTACATAGAATCGATATTAGTTAACCACCAACGTAAGTCGTCTTTTATGGCTAAAGATAAGTTGATAGTATCATCATAATCATCATGCTCAAGCAGAGCTAGATATTTATGTTGTTCCAATAATTTAGTATACATCCAGGAATACTTAGCAGCCGGGCAGGCGGCCACCAGTACACCGGTTAGCTGAGCTAGATCGCGGATAGAACATGACTGCAAACTGATAAACTGAGTAATCATCTGGGCGATTTTGGTTCGTTTATCTATAGGAAGACTTAACGTTAGATTTTGTGTGTCATACATAAAACCTAAGAATTTGCACTGTTGCCGTGGTATTAAGTTACTTTTATTATAGTTGATAATAAAACCTAAGCAACTTAATAACTTTAACGTTTCATTAACGTTATTCATGCATTGATCGTAAGTTTGACCAATGCATAAGATATCGTCCAAATAACTAACTGATTGGAAACCGCGATATCTCAAGTGTGCCATAACCTCTTTCATAAGCTTAGTAAATACCCTTGGAGCTACTGATAGACCGAAGGGTAGGGCATTAAAGAGAAACGTTCTCGTTTCTACATCATTATCAGGTTTAAATTGGAATTTTAAATATCTACGATCAAAAGGTCGAATAGGTAGTAGGTAGTATGCATCCTTCAGGTCGATAGTGGCTAGATAACCATTATGTGGTATCAATTTGCACGCTGTTCGATAATCCTCCATTTTAAAATGGTCATTTTTAATAAATTTATTTAAAGGCCTTAAATTTAGGATGAATCGTTTCTCGCCATTGGGTTTTGGCGTAAGGAATATCTTTGATATGAATTGATCTTTGATCATTTCGCACTCAGATATAACTCCTAATTTTATTAATTTTCTAATAGCTTCTAACATATCAGATCTTTCAGAATATGAAAAGTTATTTTGCGGGACAGTTGACTGACATACGGTAGCTTTAAAGGGTATTGAATAGCCATTTTTTATCCAATCGAGTACAACTCTATTGTTAGTTATTTTTAGCCAACAATCATAAAAGTAGGTAAGTCTACTTGCATGTACCTCAATTAGTGGTTGGCTGCAGCACGGGTCTTGTCCTGTGTCCGGTCGCGTTGAGGCACGCTCGCTGTACGACGCCCCCCCGTGGTCGCTCCCCGCCGGTAGCTGTAGCCCCCGCGCGCTCCTCTGTTTGACGGATAACGCGGAGGCGGGTTCCAGTTTCCCTGGTAGGAAGATGTTCGTATAGTGGATTGCGGAGCAGGTTTTTGTGGTTTAGCAGGCTTTTTAATAGCAAGACCTTGCTTTTCGATGGCTTTGGCGGCCTTTATTTTTTCTGACAGTAATGATCCAAATATAGAATCGTCTCGCTCTGTATCAGTGATCATATGTAGAAATGATTTGTCCAAACTTGGTGTGACCAATTTTATTCTGCTTTGTGTAGCCGAATAATGCGAATCGCACAATAATCGACAACCGTTACTGAGGTGTTTTATAGCTTGAGTCTTAGAATCTCCTTTCAACAGCAGGTCTATGCCTCTATTGACGGCCGTAATGCCGGCACCGATCTGTTGTTGAGTAACGACCAGATTTTTGTCGCGGTTTCGTACCATGTCTGGCACAGCGGCAGATATCTCCGCATTTAACTTCGGCGCTTGTAAAAGTCTGCAGTTTTCTGGTACAAGGTACTCTTTGAGTAACCTTTCCTTGTTTTCTTTGGACAGACCTTTTTTTAATAGAGGTTGCCATAGTTTTGACAAATTTTCGTGAATTTTGTCTCCGTAGTCAGGTGTATCCGACGTGGAGTCACCAAGGGCAGACAATAATTCTGGGTCCAAATCAATGTCGGTACTAGATTCAGCGTTCACAGAAGCTTGGAGATTAGGTTCTGTAAAGTTTTCATCAGGTTCGGGTGGGTCGATGTGATCCGATCCCGCATTCTGATCGGTGGCCAGGTCTGGGACGACAGGCTCCGTCTCCAAGATCGCTGCATTGTCTTCCACAACTTGTTCAGCATCTTCGTTACCTAAAAATACGTTTTGTAATTTAGGTCGTGAAGAAAAAATAAAATGTGGGTAGTTGTAAAATAAAATTTGGACAGAGGAACACTACATCTACCTTGAGATTGTGTGTATTTTCTGCCAAAGCGTTATCGTTGAAGACTCGCAGTCAGCCCCGATACGTAATTTGTGGGTCGTAATCATCATAAGATGATAATACTGGTCATATAGATTTATTGTGTGTAGTTTTGAAAAATGTCATTGTTATTGACTCGCAGTCAATCCCAGAGCATTACAAAACTGTTTAAAAAGTTAAGTTTACAAATATTTTTACGACCAAGGTTTACAATAGAAATATTTTTACTAACCTTCATCGTCAGGTGACGGATCAAACGGAGAAATAATTCTCCGACGGGTTTTTACACTTTCTTCGAGCTTGCGAATTTTTCTTGCGTAATGGTCGATACGATCCTGCGCACTTCGTTTGGGCATTTTGCTGGAAGGCGCGTGCGATAGTTACCGCGCACAAAAAAGGAAAGAGCGTTCCTACTAAAGATGGCGACTACCGGTAGGAGGGGCGGAAGTTTCGTCTTATAGTCTCTAAAATAAGTGCGATATGTTACCTGGCAAGTAAGGTTACTACAGTTATATCATATCGAAAAATGAAGCAATGAATTATAATTGTTATTAAGTCAGTTAATAGGAGGACCGACCTTTATCTAAGAAACCCTAGTCTATTCCCCTTGAATAAGGTATAACCACTTCTCTATTTCGTTTTATAAGCCAAACCTACACTAAGTAGTAATCGTAATTTATGTTGTGACTGTTTAATATTTTATTATAACTTGGTTCATTAAAGAAAGGTTTTATAAATGGCGGACGTTATCACTTCCTCTCGCTCACACACTAGTACTGTCTATACTCACTCACGGGCGTACCGTCAACACAAAAAAAATATTGATCTTTATTTTCTTCCACGCTATGTGCTCTTGATGCGATGCATAAAAGAAAGGATTCTTAAATGTCAGCTTGTACTTGCGTTGACAGATAGTACTACTACCTACAAAATTTCATTCTTTTTTTTTTTCAGTTTAAAAAAATATGAACAAGACCGTTGTTCATAATAATGTTAGTTCTTTATTTTAACCAACATCATGATCTTCCTTATAGAATGTGATATACGTTCCTTTTTCAGGATGAAAGGACTCAATGTGCGTTTAAAAGGACTCTATGTGTAAAAGTAGGTACTGTTTCCGAAGAAAACAAAAATAGATACCGTCACGTGTCGCGGGCGAAGCCGCCGGCCGCAGCTAGTTAGAAATTATTACGACCCGGTCTTGTTTTTATTATTTTTCATATGAAAAAAAAAATATTTGAAATTATATATGCTAGCTGTACTATTTGTCAACGCAAGTACAAGCCGCCATTTATAAAACCTTTCTTTAATGCACCAGCTTATACCTGCCCTGCAGTGCACAAAAAAAGCTTAAGTAGCTTAGCATTTTTAAA
The DNA here is from genome assembly GCA_963691645.1 of Pelosia muscerda. Taxonomy (NCBI): domain Eukaryota; kingdom Metazoa; phylum Arthropoda; class Insecta; order Lepidoptera; family Erebidae; genus Pelosia; species Pelosia muscerda. Next base: position 5,025,017 of record OY829103.1, read on the forward strand.
GTATTTGTACATTTCATATTTTTATTTAATAAAACCTAATCAGTTTGTATAGCATTGGGGCCCCATTTCTTATTTTGCCCCAGGGCCCTTGGTTACCTAGCTACGCCACTGTATGCATGCTGCCCACCAGTTGACTGATAAAATTCGGGCCATGTGGCAATGGTGGTCAGTCAGAATGGCAGTTACTCCCATAAAAGACATGCTAATAGAAAGAGTACTAAGAACTATTATTTAGATACCTAATGTGAGGCTAAGCAACACATCGTGTGAAGAATATCCTTTGAACTTGATATGGTATAAATATTTATAGTCCATTTGTTTAGGTACATAAATAAATGTAAGTAAAGAATCTAAGTGTCTTTTTAGTATGCTTTGTTTAAAAACTGTATGAGAATACTTTTCTGCTTAGTAACACATTTTAGACTAAAAACCGGCATTAATCCACTAGGTATGTTAGCCTAGTTCATTTGTTTATCATTATATTACTGTTTTATAAAAAGTTGCCACTTTTCCTGTTATATAAGTACCTAAACAAATGAGTATAGAGTATATAGGAGGGTTGACAAATCAAAAATTTTGTAACTTTTACTAAAGTCTTTTACTTCTTTCTCAAATAGATTTATTGTGTGATCACAGACTTTTTCCAATTCCTTCAATCCTCTTTTTAATACTTCTAGTGCCGGTGTCTCTCTTGCCTGTATCCTAAAATGCATCTTGGATTCGGCTGGATGTGGTACAGTGTAACTACAGAAATCCACATCTTCACTGTAAAAGAAAACAAAAGTTGGCAAATTAAGTTTTTAATAATACACTTCCAGTGGGAACACTTGACCAGACCAGTGACCAGCCTTTCTGAGTGGGCCGTTCTACTCATTTCCTGTACCTATAGCTACATGTCTCCATGGATGTTCATATCGACAACCAGGACCAACAACTTAAGCTGCTTTCTGAGGGTCAACCAGACCCATACTAATGTATACTGTACCCATTCTCTTAACATACAAGACATTCCCTTAACATACAAGAATCAATTCCTGGGGATCAGTTATGGATTTTTGATGAGCTCTTAATTGATTATAGGTAAAGTTTGCTAGATCCTATTACTAATATACCACGAAGATCAATATCATTAAACAAGATAAATAAATTAATCATATTGGTCCGATACTGTCCCTATGGTAGAATATTATGAATATGTGATACTTACTATCTATTAATAATACACTTCAAAGCGTTTCCTAATGTGTGACTTTCATTTTGGAAAACATATGTTCTTGATGTGGGGCCTGAGTTCTCATCACCGGGCAGCTGAAATATAAAAGGAGAATTTGATTACATAATTATACACTACTAGCTGAACCGCGCGACTTCGTCTGCGTCACCCCGTTTTTGCAACATTTTTCATTCCTGCTCCGCACCTGTTAGTCGTAGCATGACGTTATATACATATAAACCTTCCTCTTTAACCATTCTTTCTATTGAAACAAACCGCATCAAAATCCGTTGCGTAGTTCTAAAGATTTAAGCATACAAAGGGACAAGAAAAATAGGGACAGAGAACGCGACTTTGTTTTATACTATGTAGTGATTAGGTACTTCTTATATCATCATCATATTGGCCTTGATCCTGGAGGTTATTACTGTACTTGTGGCCTGCACCAGACCCCAAAGTGCAAGCATTGAACTGTTTTATTACGGTACTAAAACTGCAGGTCGACATTTTTCTATTCTCAGTTCTTAAGGTTAGAATGTTTACTGATTATTGATATACTTACTTCAGATATATTCATTTTTGATCTTCAGCTGCACGGAATTTTATAAAACTTATTAAACTTGTTACTACAATATATAGGTATTTATAACTATTTACTGGTTGAATATATACTAGATTCGTACTAGTGGATAGATGGATATTTAATTAAACACTGATGGATCATCACTCAAGTAATTACAAGTTATAGCGACAACCTAACCCAAAATAAATCGGTTAAAAACATTGATGTTTGAGCAAAGCATGAGCAAAGGGAGGTTAAAAACAACATTGACTATTGACTTGACTGACAGCATGACTTTAGCTTTTTAAAGGGATTTTATGACATGGTAACTAGGACCTTTATATCAAGTCGTATTTTATTTGGTAAGACTTTATTCACTAATCTAGTTGGAATGATTGTTGATGATGATGACGATGACGGATGATGGTTGCCTGAGTAACTCCTCGTGCCTCAGTAATATAGCTTTTCTTAGGGAGTATTTAAGACCATCACGAAAATTCACATTTCACTATGTTGCCAACATCCGGTGGCTGGGTCTATTCGGCGGCTGGGTATCTGGCAGTCTGGTATGTCGCACTACATAAAAATGAAGCTATGTTCTTTCATGGACCTCAGTGCGCGCCACCGGCGGGATCCAGCCTTTTAGTGGAAGTCGCTCCCATCGCGATCAAGTCCCAAATGAAGTAGCAGGGACTCGTGCTCGACGGCCAATGGGACTTCGGAGAGCATTCCGAAGTCTGACTCCCAAATTGAAGGGCACAGCCCGCACAGCTGACGCTCCGGCTCGGCTGCTGCGCAATATGAGTTGGCCAGTGATGACTCCTGCAGGAGATTCGTGTGGTCCATGGCCCTATATGGGTGCCTAATATGGTAGTTGAATGGGAGCGACGACATGGGCAACCACAGGCAGTGCACGCCGTAGTAACGGCGGTAAGAGTTAAGAACATTCATCGGGCACGGGCAAGAGAGCCTCTAGTATCGGACGCCGCAGGTGATCACTGGGCACGGGTGCTTCGGGGGTTACCTCCATCGAATCCAAAAGGAGCCACCGTAGGAGTGCCATCACTGTGATGCGAGTGAGGACTCTAGGCTGCACACGCTAACCGGATCCCGGGCGTGGGAGACACCGACGTGGGTCCTAGACCTAGTGGCTCCCCCCGCGTGGACTTCTGATCCCGTTCCCGGTGCTTGGACTTCTGATCCCATTCTTGCTGCTCCATAAAAACCTTCCGTAGAGTTCAAGGAACAAATAAAAAAAAGAATTAGGTACCTACTCGAATTGGTCCAGTCGGTCTTCGGGTTATGCGCTTACCAACATATTTCGCGATTCATTTTTATATACATATACATATAGTTTCACGTGTGTGGATTAATTTTACGTTTTAAGCGGAGTTGTTGCAATATTAGATACATACTTAATTGGGGAGGCTAATTGAAATACCACAGTTCGATTTTGCCGATGTAATGTATATTATATGATTAGTACTACATAACAACTCTTATATACCTACTTCATAGTTAAGGAGTAGGGCAGACAAGCACACGGCCCACCTGATGGAAAGCGGCCACCGTGGCCTATGAACGTGTGCAACACTAAGGGTGTCACACACGCGCTGCCCACCCTGAAGGGAAAGGGGGAGAGCTGGGAAGGGGTGGGGGGCTAGGAAGGGGAGGGGAAGGAGGGGTATAGTGAGATCTGGCTACCCTACTTACCGGCGGGAACATAACACGATGGTTATTATGACCGCGGTCTTCTGTAGGGCGGAGGTACTTCCCCAGATGGACAGCTCATTTCGGACGTGAGATACCGTCGTGTCTTACCTCCGTTAACCTACGTCGAGTATTTAGTGATTTGTGTAACCGTTAACCCTACCTAACCTTAGATATATTAACTAGTCTTGTTGCTGTTAATCCTCACCGATAATGTTGGTATTGACGTTTCATTTTAAGTATGTGTACTTACCTATTGGGCGATGGGCGTTGAACTTTTCTCCACCGACCCCATTTCCGCATGTATAGGCGATGTCTTGGTCAAGCTGGGGTACTCTGGCTACTACCTACTCTTTCTTCCTTAATAAGATTGTGGAGTGGCAAACGGGAATAGGTACCTATCTATCTATCGGCACAGATCTTGAACCAAAGTCGCGAGATAAACGAGACCCACACGCTGGCGGTTTTGTTTTGATTTATAGATTTGAGCTCGTCTGCACCCATTCCACCCCATGTTATCCTCAAAAAACAGCCCATAAATGCGTACTGTGCGTATATAGCCCATATTGAGTACATTTTTGGGTTTATAACTCGTGCTTGTACCTACCTACTAGCATGCTTTACATTAGTAGTACCTACCCGCTACACTATATAATTGTGTCTCGGGCTTAGATTATTAATATGTCGTCTCGACGTTCTACCCGAGATTTAGACCTGTACTATATGTTATTGATGACTAGATTGCAAAGTTAAGTGTCGGGAATTGGCTGTTCATTTGCGAATCCAAAATGCCCTTAGGGATAGAAGGGCAGTAAGATCTCCATAACATTATAATTACCGCTGTTTTTTTTTGCAAAGAAGCGTCGCTGTTGATAATTGATACAAGCAGAAGCTGCGTGTCATAGTGATAAACATACTGCTGCAAATTTCGTGTAAAATTGCCTGAAGAACTTTCGCTTTATCGGCAACCGTTATTATCAGGATTATTCCTGATATGGCAGATAAATCGCATGTGGAATAACTTCTCTGGCGTGGTCACATCTTGTAGTCATTATCTGGCTATGTGAATAACAATTGTCATTCATACCACCGAAGGAGGTGGTATAATAATTGTTATCTTTCTCTTGTAGTCTTTCTATCCTATCAGATCCTATTAGCCACGCCAGTAAATTTGTTTCAGTAGGTATGTCCACCCCTACGAGATCAGGTAGTCGATCAGCTCCACCACAACTAAATTCTACTGTCAGCAAGTACCTAGTGGTGTGCCTAGCGACTAGTGACTATAAATTCCCCACAATTTTAAATGTAAGGTACCTAGCCGCAGTGTGTACATATATGCATGAAGTTTGATAGATAAAAAAAAAACTATATCTGGGGTGGGGTATTACCACAAATTACATAACAGTTAAGAATTACCACAAAGTCCGCACCCACACGCACATTTCTTATGGGCCGGTAAGTAGGTATATGTACCTAAATGATGATTATGATAAGCTTAGTATTGTTCTTTGGCTATTAATCAGAACTAAAATTTATCAAACACAAGAAACAATTTGTATCAATCAGTATTATATTTTATATCTGTAGATACGAGTTTAATTACATAACCCATCATTCTCTGAGCCATATCCCAACTCGGTATTGGTCGGCTTTCTATTCTATTAAGATGCGGTTGAAGTTCACTATCACCACTCCACTGAGACAGAGGCACACCCCTAGATTTTGATGAATGAACTGCGGTTTTCTGAGGAGGTCGGTATTTCCATCGTACTTTTTGGTCGGTTCAAGTCCGACATAACCTCTCTCACCGCCTCCTATGAGATTGGTTGGTATTCGTGAGGATTTCGTGTACGGAAACAAATAATGTCAGTATTTCTGCAACCTATTGGAACCTCTAGTTAAATTACCTTTTTATCTCATCTAAATATATCACACATAGCTGTTGCCCGCGGCTCCGCCCGCGTGGATGTCGATTATCGCGTTGTACGACTCTACTCGATTCACTACTTGCCTCTCTATACTACTTTTCCTTGCTGTCATGACAACGGAAATTGTTAGCGATATTAGCGCCAATGTATAGAAATTTACCGGATCAATTGAGATTTATGATTATTACTCCGCTCCCTTGTATGGTAGCGTGATGATATATAGCCTATGTTACTCGTGGATAATGTAGCTTTCGAATGGTGAAAGAATTTTTAAAAACGGTCCAGTAGTTTTTGAGCCTATTCATTACAACCAAACAGACAAACAAACAAAGTTTTCCTCTTTATAATATTAGTGTAGATAAAATCATACAGAGAATAATGTTTATTACTTTTAATAGTAACTAACATACCTAATGTACCTACATTTGGCAAAAATATTATAATTTATAATAAATAAAATACTTAGTAAATAAATCATTTGAAAATAATTTTTTACCTGGTTCGGTAGTTAAATCTCCTGAGAAGAGACCAGCAAGAAACTCAGGTAGATTATCATTATTCTTCATTTTCTTTTTAATATTTAGTTCTGTTTATTTATAATAAGTAGGTGCAAGAGCAAGAGATTAGTATGACCATGCATTTTTATCATCAAGATATTCGTCTACTTTATAATAACTTTTTTTTACTTAACATCTTTTTACTTCTATTTTAAACTTATTAAGTGGCAGTTCAGCCAAATCCTGAGGAATTTTATTATATATTTTTATACTTTTGCCCACAAACGAATTACTGACTTTATGAAGCCTTAGTTTTGGTACCGTAAAACGGGGTGAATAGGGATCCAAGGGCGAATAGGGATTAAATGGTCAGCAAAATTCTTCAGTTTTTTTCTTTCAACCGTAATTTTGGACTAGTTCATTGTAATAACAGTATCATCAAATATCTGATAAGAGGCTTATTTGAGATCTAGTAAAAGAAATTATGTAAAATATTCCATTGACACAAATATTCGCAAGTTTATTTTTATTTCGCGTATTTATATTGTGAACGTCCGTTTTTTTCGGAAGAGGTCTACGTTCTTCCTGACATATAAGACGTTGATATATTGTGAGGCAACGTTGAGTGACTAATCGCACCTATTTACAGATCTATACGATCTAATTACTATTCTTGCCTATAATGCTCGAAAAGTAATTGCTATCAACATTGTTGCGACTTGAGACAACACCCAGGGTCGAGATTATTGTTATAATTTTTAATTATCTATACTTACCGCCAACTGTGTGTTTCTGTCTGTCATCCGCATTCAGATTACCCCACTTCATCGAATGTGGTTGTGTTGAGCAAAAATTGACATAAAATTTAAAACATGATTGTATTATTGTTAGTTGTTATTTTAGTGTTATTTCTGACAGTGAATTGGATTCGTTTACTTCTAGAATGTAAAAGAATGAATGTCAGTGGTCCTCTGCCGCTGCCGTTGGTCGGGAATGCGCATTTATTTGTAGTTAAATCAACAGGTGGGTATATTTTTTGATGTAATCGGTTCCTCTATTTATAATTTTGAATTTTTATAGAATATTATTTTATTATTTTTATATAATTGTAATATTTAAATATAATTGTATATAAGTATCTTAGCTTCTTATTTACGTATATATTTAAATTATACATTCACATTTTTGGCTTACAACAATTATCGTGTATAAACTCGTGATTGCTATTATCAGACTAGATAGCGTAGATTTTTTTGATAAAAGCGCAACTGTTTAAATTGGGACTTTCACTAAAATACTAATTAAAAATTTAGTAATATAAAATAATAGCACAATGGTAACTTCCCTAAATAAATTAAGACACAGACGTATTAGGGATGCTACACACTTAAGATAAGCCTTTTCAGTTGTTTTCGGGAGAAGGAAACAAACGGACTAGTAAAGAGTTCTAAGACTTTATGGTGCGGCAAACAAAAGAGTCGCCGAACCGTTTGGATCTCAATGGAACGCAGACGCGCGTTTGAAACGGGATACAGATTAAATAAAAAGGTTTATAAATCAACTATTCAATTAATCTCCTGACGAGGCTGTGGTTCACTTTCCTCTCCGGGTTGAGGTGTAGAAATACAGTTACCTCTGGAAAAGTGAAATACTGTTTATTTCACTGATCTATAATAAGGTCCACTTATGAGTTACCCGCAAAGAGATTAGTTAGCATATTTATTTGCATTTGCGGTTCAGGAGTGAAAGTTCAGGTCAACAGTAGTTTGATTTTCGTTTACCAGCGTTATGAATCTATCATAAAAATAAGAGAAATTATAGTACAAAATCACGATCATATAAATGAATAGTGCCCAGAGCTGTTTTTACTTACCTATACCAGAGGCCGTGGGCACACGAGAATTTGGAGACCCTTTTGAATACAGTTTTAGATTTTTCTTAATTTGATGTTCGAGAAATTGTCTTCCTTCGGGGGGCTTCCCAGAGGCTGTGGGCCTTGGGCATATGCCCCGAGTGCCCCTATAGTAAAGACGGCATTGATATAGTAAAGATTGCCTATACCTATAAGTCTATTTCTTACTAGCTGCTAACGGTATTCGGGTATTATTAAATATAGTCGACCTAAGATTGTCTCATAGATACAATTATGTGTTCTAATGTAGTACTTATCTATATATATCTAAAACTATCGTATTACTAGTATAGTACTCCGGTAATTGTGTATTACACGTCAAGGTTTTACTTGAGTCGCTTACATACTGCTTTATTAAATTACAGCAATATTTACCTTTAGAGCTTATTACTAATCTATATACATCTTTGAGAACATTCATCTCACAAATCACCACCTGCATTAATTTTGTCGCGACCGGCTGTGTGTAAACGATTCAGACACCTTTTTTTTATCGTACGCAAAATCCCTACGGATACCACCTCCACCAAAACCGATGGAGGTGATTATGTCGGACTCGAACCGACCAAAACGCACGCCGTCCATGGGTCCTTGATTCAGACACCTCCATGCCAGCCATAGGAGTTTATGTTTGGGACGTTATTTTTTACAAAGACCAATTTATTTAAAACTCCGATTGCGTCGAAGAAACTGCAATCGGAGTGATCCACAATGCAACCAAGACTGTTTCTTCCGAATTTCTTCACGGGTAGCCTGCACTGACGGAGCCTGGAATATCCGTTCGGATTAAATCTGCAGGTGTAGGTAATGATACGATAAATAACGATAGTGATAACATTATCAGAGCATTTGTCTGTATGTTTGTTACATTTACCACTTTTATAATTATGCTGTGTCATGTAAAAGATATTTATAGGTAGGCAATATCTATACTTACTTAATATTATAAAGAGGAAAGATTTGTACCTATTTTTGTATGTTTATAATGAATAGGCTCAAAAACTACTGGGCCGATTTAAACAATTCTTTCACCTCTAAAAGGCTACAATATCTAGGAGTAACATAGGCTATATATCCTCACGCTACCATACAAGGGAGCGGAGTAATAATCATAAATCTCAATTGATCCGGTAAATTTCTATACATTGGCGCTAATATCGCTAACAATTTCCGTTGTCATGACAGCAAGGAAAAGTAGTATAGAGAGGCAAGTAGTAAATCGAGTAGAGTCGTACAACGCGATAATCGACATCCACGCGGGCGGAGCCGCGGGCAACAGCTAGTCTTTAATAACTATGAATCGCTATTTTCTTGGGTGCGCGGGTCTTTTATCAACTAACGAGCTAGCACCTTGACATGTGAACGACTTCACCGATGAATTGAATGAATTTTTTCGTTTTTCTAATACCCGATAGATTTTTACGAAAAAAAAAACAAATAAAAACCAACTACCTATTGCACTAATGCCGCATGTATATATTGACTCTTGTATATTATTTTGCAAAATGTTTTTTGTTTCAGAAATTTTGAATTTAATACAAAGATTTATAGATAAATACGGAGATGCATTCAGGATTCACTTTTTCTCCAATACGTTAGTACTTTTGAATCATCCAAAATATATTGAGGTAAGTATGTTCTATTAGTACTTGTCTATATATAAATATATTTTATTTACACTATTCATAACTCGAGAACGGCTGGACCGATTTGGTTGATAATTGGTGGGCGGTAGCTTAGAACCAGGAGACGGACATAGGATACTTATAGGGCCCCCGTTAAACGGAAGGTGCAACGGGGTCTGTCGGTGCCAAATAAATAAAAATGCGGTGAAAGTCGTTGAAATGAAATATCTCTTATGACTAATAACAGGTATAAACAAAATATCTGTAATATCGGTATGATTGTGATGCTAGGGCATCACAATCATACCTGCTATTACAGATATTTTTAATAACAATATTTTAATAACATAGCATATGGAATACCTATCAGGACCGCCGGAATTTCAGCCAATTCTTCGCAACATACAGCTGCCGTACGAAAATAGAAATGGCCATGGGTCAGCCGGGGTCTGAAAGATATGTTACCTACTACCCCACCTCCAGCAACGACGAAGACGAAGACCCGAAGACGGCCGGCGTACCTTTTAGTCGATTCGAGTACGACATAACCCCTCTCACCGACTGCGGTGAGATTTCACGCACGGAAGAAATAACATATCTGCTACCTAAATTGTACAAAAAACTTCTAACTGGACCTGTCGTTTGAACAGGAAATAATCAATGTGGTATTATATTTCAGCCATTAATTTCAAGCATGGATTACATTACGAAAGGAAGACAATACAACTTTTTAACTGTTTGGCTAGGACAAGGCTTGTTAACTTCCACAGGTAATTAATTGGACAACACATAACAGTAATAGGTGTAGGGTGTGTAAAAATTTGAATTTAGCAATTGTTGAGTAGGATTTGATTTGATTGTCTCATAACATATTTAGGGTGGTCGTTACGGGCTGGACTAACAATTGGTCGAATTGTAATGCTTCGCTATCATATAGGTTGTGGAGGTCAGATGGCAGTTTTTTCACGGAAAATAACTAACGTTAGGATGAAGGAGAAAATTGGTATCTGAGATCGGTTATTATTAAAATGCAGCATTGTAGCATTTTAATAATACATAAAATTTACGTAGCATTTTACCGTGACCGTGTCAGAAGTGCGTGTCCGTCACGTATTCAGCTGAGTGATAGCTGAGCTTAAATGAAACCAATGATCGATTGGTGGCCGTGTCAAACAACTCTAGTTTGTGTGTCCATGTGCCACAAGTTGTTACGTGCACACTCAACGTCATGTCTTGATGCCACGCTGTCTTGTCCGCTGTTTATGACACAAATCTGGACGCACTTTTCGATAAAAATACTGATTAGCGTAACTGTACCTACTAAAATGTTTTTTATGCGAATTGTCTTTATAAGAGTTGATTGTCGTATGCGAATAACGGATTTTAATATCAATAAATATTGACAAAAAGTTTACATTTAACGTACCTATTACCTATGTCATTTTATTCCAGGTCAAAGATGGAAAACTCATCGCAAATTTCTAACACCAGCATTCCATTTCAATATGCTACAAAATTTCCTGCCAGTATTCTGTAAAAACCAAAAAATATTCACCAACAAAATGCGCAAGATGGCCGATGGAAGATCCATTGATATATTCCCTCTCGTGGCGCTGGCTGCCCTTGACAACGTTACGGGTATGATGATTATTATTCAAATAATCTCTTAGTTCATCACGTTTTAAGAATTAACCGTACAGTATTTTTAAAATATCGAACAACTGACCCACGCAACTTCGTCTGCGTCACCCCGTTTTTTTTGTATGTAAACCCATTTTACATGTAAACCTTCCTCATCAATCACTCTATCTATATTTAAAAATACCGCATCGAAATCGGTTGCGTAATTCTAAAGATTTAAGTATACATAGATATAGGGATATTGGGACAGGGAAAGCGACTTTGTTTTTTACTATGTCGTGAATAGAGTCAAGAATTGAAACAAAAGAAATGTTAAAGAAATGATATCTATGACATTCTTAGAGTTACCTCTTAAGTTTTTAAGCGTTAGCAGCTGAGTGGTTGAAGTGTCAGCCTAACAATCAGAAAGTCCCGGGTTCGAATCTTGATCATAACCTACGCTATCGACGTGAACATATTACTACCACAAGCAGTTAGCTCAGTTAGAGCAATTTCGTATCTAAGCTAGTCAAGTCCAGCTAGCTGAGGAAATCAACATGTATACGTTTAACTAATAGTCTTAACTGCGGTCGTGACCTTTGATATCGAGGTTTTCTCGATATTTCTATCCGATCAAATACAAAACTACATGAGTTCTTATAATAAGATAACGAAACTGTTCTAAAACTGTACACAACACAAATTATTTTTTAATTACCTCGTGGTTGTTATCTCTGATTATTTAAGCAACATTGTAGCGTCAATTATTTGTTTCTTTATTGAAACATACCTTATCTTAGAGAATAATAACATATATATGTACTAACATTATTTCATTGCATGTTTATCCTTCTAGAAGCAATTATGGGGGTTTGTGTTGACGCACAGCAACACAGTGAATCAGAATATGTGAAGGCTATTGAAGAGTAAGTGATTTTTTAAGTTTTATTGAAAACTAGGTCATATGCGAATTTTGATCCCGTTCCGCAAACCCTTTTTTTTTTTATACTACGTAGGTGGCAGGCAAGCACACGGCCCACCTGATGGAAAGCGGCCACCGTGGCCTATGAACGTGTGCAACACTAAGGGTGTCACACACGCGCTGCCCACCCTGAAGGGAAAGGGGGAGAGCTGGGAAGGGGTGGGGAGGCTAGGAAGGGGAGGGGAAGGAGGAGAGTACAGTGAGCTCTGGCTACCCTACTTACCGGTGGGAACACAACACGATGATTATTATGACTGCGGTCTTCTGTAGGGCGGAGGTATTTGCCCAGTTGGACAGCTCATTTCGGACGGGAGATACCGTCGTGTCCTACCTCCGTAAATGAATATGAACGAATATGAACATTTTTCCGGGATAGCAGTGGCCTATGTCTGAATCGAGGTTCTCATCTATCCCTATACCTTTAAGCCCGATTTGTTTAAGAGGAGGGAAGGGAATCCATTACTCATCCATGGTTTAACAATATCGACGATAGCGATAGCAAGTATTACTAATTTCCAATGCACAACCGCACCCTTTCCTCCCCCAATATAATTTTCTTGTAATGAATTTCCACCATGTAACGCCTACTTCAATATCGTAACAGATCCATTGAGTCGTTAGAGCGTAATTGAATAACAAACATACAAACATTCAATTATCCGAACAGCCAAACAGCAAAACATCTAAACGTGCAAATATTTTCAAACTTTCATACTTATAATATTAGGAGAAATTAGAATACGAATAAGAAAGTTGAATAGGAAGTTCAAAGTAAGATAACATAATGACTTTCCAGTTCTCTTCTTTCAGTGAGAGATAACTAAAAAGAAATACATTAGAATCATTGCAAATAATCTTTATTTTAGGCTGTCTTCAATTGTGTCAATGAGAATGCAAATTCCTGTACTAGGTGAAGATGCAATTTTCAATCTGCTTCCTCACAAGAAGAGACAAGATAAGGCTCTAAAAGTATTACATGACCAAACCAAGAAGGTTATTAATGCGAGAAGTGAGGAACTGAAAAAGGCCAATATTAATAAATTGGATAATATTAATGATATTGGTAAGTCCGTAACAGTTGTTAGCAAAAACTGATGAATTGACGTTGTACACAAAATATTTTTGTTTGAGTTGGGATCACGGAGAGATTAGATTTCTAACTCCTGACTCCTGTAAAGTTACAACCTGTTGTAACTTTACATTCTCAAACGAAAAAAAAAACATTATATAGGTACATGTATCCAAAATGGTTCCATCATTTATATTTCGTAACGAATTTTGGAAACAAATAATAGTACTCTTCAATAAATGTAATGAGAATTTTCTAACGCAATTAGTATGCTTATTGTTAAAATCAAATTTAGATCAGAAAAAAGTGATTGCTTCAACAAGATTTCTACCTGTAAGGGAAACGGAAAGGGAAATGAATCACGGGTTCGAATCCGATCTAATTTTGGTCTTCAATAAATGCCAGCAAAGTAACCGCAATTTTACATATGTGGTAATTATTATTATTATCCAATCAAGGACTATAAAACGGCACCTAGGAAGACCTGACATTATGTCATTAAATAATAATGAATGACATTTGTCAGTGTGTGTCAGCAATAAAGTAATTGGCATAATAACATTCAGTATTAATTGTTAACTCGTTAAAGCCGTTGTAGTTATACGTAATAACATAAGTAAGGCATAATATATGGTGTAGGGGAAACTAAACGTTATACACATTTTATAAGATAAATTACGTTCTTCACTATAATGTGTATGACTAATTATATGCTACTAACTGTTATCCATGGCTGCGGATGTCAGTTTTCGCGGTCAGAAATAGCCTTTTCCAGGCTTGTAGTCTGTTTTTATGCCAAATTTTATGTAAATCAGTTCAGTAATTTAGGCGTGAAAGCACAAATACAGACAGTTACTTTCGTATTTATAAGGTTAGTATCAGAACTATCTAGACTCATAGCAAGCGTAGCTCAACAAACATGTATTATGAGTTCTAGAATATAGTTCAACATACATAATACATTTTAGAATATGCATATTTTACATAGAAACACCAAAACCATCTGTCGTCACAAAGTAGATTTTTATACCATTTAGGTGGTAGACAAGCACACGGCCCACTTGATGGAAAGTGGTTACTGTGGCCTATGGCCGTTTGCAACTTATGAGGCGTCACACTCGTGCTGGGCAGACAAGCACACCTGATGGAAAGTGGTCACTGGAGCCTATGGCCGTTTGCAACTATGTAAAAATGTTTTAATGCCCTTCTGGAAAAAACCCATATTGTAATCGCTTGGTAAACCCACCGGCGTAGGTTGCCGAAGTAAACTAGATGATAAGTATAGAAATATATACTAAAGGTCGCATTATTCTTTTTAGGCATCAAAAATAAGCACGCTTTCTTAGATTTGTTATTGCTGGCAGAAAGCGGTGGTAAGAAAATAGATGCCAAAAGTGTACAGGAAGAAGTCGACACTTTCATGTTTGAGGTAAGTTCTTGTGGTGTCTGAAGAATAGCGAAATAGTAGAACTACTGCTAAAATGTAAGTTCGAGCGACGTCGACGTAGTAACGGGGCCCCATCCCAGGGGGCTCTATTTTCCTCATGCTTTCACGCCATTTGGCATCATCCATCTCATCCGAAGGACCTCGTAAGAGCAATGCCGTCTATACGTTTATGTGGCACGTACACAGGGCCCACCGCTTTAGGTGGGCCCACCGAAGGAGCGACAATTTCTTGCACACCAATTTAAGAACACTCTTCTCACAGAAAAGTGTCTGGAGAGTTGTTTTTGTGTTCTCTGAAAACAAATTGGTCGGCCGCACAGAGGCCTATGGTCGTTTCTCTCAAACGACCATAGGCCACGGTAACCGATCCATCAGGTGTACCGTGAGCTTGTCTGCCACCTAAACCGTATAAATAAGGGCCCCCAGATTTTTGTATGCCCAGGGCCCCCGGCACGGGTAAAGACGACACTACGTATGAAGTGATAAACGGAAAAAAGTGTCTGTATTGGTTGACAAATTAAGCGATTCAGGGCCGATGTCGACGGTTTCACGATGTTATGCTCTTTCACGTTTGATGTAGTCTTACGAATCCATAGATCTAATGATACCGTGGTATATAATTACAGGGTCACGACACAACAACGTCAGGAGTGGCTTACACACTTCTTTGTTTGTCCAAACGTAGATATATACAAGATAAGATATATGAAGAACTTAAAACAATTTTCGGTGACGATATGAGCAGAGATCCCACTTACAAGTAAGAGTTACTTAATTTATAGCTACCTTTTGCATTATGTGTACTAGTTTTTACTTGTGTAGTAGTGAAGCCACACTTATCCTTGGAAAAAAGATGCAAGTCTGGAGAAGTTCTAGTTTAATAATGATTTTGAGGAGCATCCTTACTGTTTTTTAATTTTTCCAGAGGTATTTACTCCATTTTGTCTTTTGATACTGGCACTGTGCGATTTGCTTCCCTATAAAAATCTTGATAGGACTGGGTAACTATTGAAATGTAGGGAATCACTTTATTATTCTTGAGAGATCGTAAAAGAGGTATTGATAATACTGTTTCAACTAGTTTCATTGACGATATCAGCTACTGATACAGACGTTACTTTGAATATATACTTTAAATTTTTTTTTTTATACCACTTAGGTGGCAGACAAGCGCACGGCCCACCTGATGGAAAGCGGTCACCGTGGCCTATGGACGTTTGCAACACCAGAGGCGTCACACACGTGCTGCCTACCCTGTAGAAACCTTCTTATGCCCTTCTTGAAGAACCCCATATTGTAGTCGCCTGGGAAAACCACGGCAGGGAGCTCATTCCACAGCTTGAGCGTGCGCGGGATGAAACTCCTTTCATTTTTTTTGTGGTGATGCTTTCTTACATGAGAATTTGAAATTATACTCGTATTGTTAGGAGTACACCAGGGCAGCATTTTAGGACCTCATTCCTAATTTATATAATTGAACTTCTTAATTTAAAATTCTTTATAGTATAAGGTATTAGTTACAAGGAAAATATTACAGGTTCATTGTATTTTTTAAATGAATTATGTTATGAATATTCAAATTAAGTTCATATTAACTGTAAAGATCATTGTTAAGGTAAAAGAGTTAACAAGCAGGTTACAAAACGCATTTGTAAGATCGTAATTTAGTTAAGGAAGATATCTTTTCCTTGTGTCGGCATTTCAATCGCACTGTCATGCTATCTTTAAGTCCTTCGTCTTTCCTTAAATATTTTAATGATCTCTTCTTCAAAACAAATCTATGTACGACGGGATCTACAATTAGAGGTTCCATGTGCACAACATGGTACCTCTAGTTGGAGTTCCATCTACAAGGTTCAGGTTAAACTTTCCTGCACACGATCAAACTATGGAATGAGATTCCTACTGTGGTTTTTCCAAGCGACTACTATATGGGTTACTTCGAGAAGGGTATTAGAATGCTTCGAAAGGGTCGGCAGCACGAGTGTGACGCTCCTAGTGTTGCAAATGTCTCTAGGCCACGGTAACCTCTTTCCTTTAGGTGGGCCGTGTGCTGGTCTGCCACCTAAATAACCTAAAAAAAGAGTTAATGGAACGGGCTACCTCTTGAAGTTAAAAAGGTTTCGAGCCGTCAAGTGTTTAAGGGGAAAATTCGCCAAATACTGTCTGAAAGAATCATCAAAACCATCATAACTAATTAGGGATATTATAGTGTATATGTTTATATTTAGGTATTAATAGTATTCGTGTAGTAAATACCTAGGTAGTACCTAGGTACTTAAGGGGTAGGTACTTTATCGCTACAATGTTCAAATATGCTCTCAATAATGCACCTATTGGAGTCTTTCTCTGCACGACCTTTGGTTGACTTGTAGAGAATGCCTTATAGCATTGAGTCTGTCTATGTACTTGTGCATGAAGTGTTATAAATAAATAAATATTAGCTATATAACATACTAACGTAACACTTTTTAATTGTTTAGTGAGCTTCAACAAATGAAGTACTTAGAGTTGGTGATCAAAGAGTCGATGCGGCTGTTCCCTTCGGTGCCGTTGATCCAACGAATGATAGTAAAGGACTGCGGTAAGTTAATATACCAATATTTATTGAACATAACATAACATAAACTCACGCCTATATCTCCGAAGGGGTAGGCAGAGGTGCTAGCACCCACATTTCGCCAGTTTATGTCTAGGTCCCAATGTAATAGATGGCGAGCCTATTGCCATTAACCGGGCACTTATAAACCTGCGATAAATCCACACATGGTAAAACCGAGACCTCGTCTCAACAGTCCATTACCCATACCACTAGGCTACCGCGGTACTTTCTTCTTCTTCTTAGGTTCTTTCAATCTATTGTTAAATTGTTAAATGTTTATGTTCCAGAGGTTGGTGACCTAAAACTGATCAAAGACACTTCAGTTGTAATAGACATATACCATATGCAGCGACATCCGGACTTGTTTGATGATCCTCTGGAGTTCAAACCAGAACGTTTCGAGGCTCCTTTGAAGAATCCTTTTAGCTGGCTCGCTTTCAGTGCCGGTCCTAGGAATTGTATAGGTAAGACACTAAATAATTTCCGAACGTATATATATACCGTAAAGATGTGGCCTCTGTCTACCTTGAGCTGTAAGAGGCATGATTGTAAGTATATTAGGAAGTAGGACATGACAGTATCCCCTAATTGAGTAGTTTGACTGGGGAAGTATCTCCGCCCTACAGAATACTACTAATAATAACCATGTGTTATTTCTAGCTCATTGGAAAGATTAGGAAACTGCATTGTCTTCTGCACTGACAGCACAGGAACTCTTTTAACCTCCACCCCTCCCTTCTGTCCTCGACATGGTCGGGAGCTCAGGAGTGTGACATCCGTGGTGTTGCATTCTTCTATCGGCCAGGTGGGCTGTGTATTCGTCTGCCACCTAAGGGGTATAAAACATTGAAGTAGTAGTCTGATGTACGTGTAAGAATAAGTGATATATCAGATACTTCCAAGAAAAAGAAAATTATGCTCAGCGCCTACTATTTCCGAATAAATATAATCGTAAATTCCTAACATGGATACAGATAATATAAAGAAGATAATACCTATATTATTTATTGTACGCCATGGAATACTTAGTAGTAATTTTCTTATATGTAATGTACAATGGGCGGCTTTATCTCTTATAGCAATTTCGTCCAGGCAACCTTTGAATGATGCGAGAGAAATGTCTTGTATATCTCACCTCCGGCAACGCAATCAAAAACCCATAGACAGCGTGCATTTTAGTTGGTTCGAGTCCTACGTAATCACCTCGTTTTGGTGAAGGATATGTGATTTTTGCCCACAAAAAAAAATGTTACCCAATATAATAATACCTATATCAACAAAACTTGCTGACTACTGCCTTCTATTTATTTACTTCATATTTTCCCCAAGGTCAAAAGTTCGCCATGATGGAGCTGAAGGTGATGATCTCGGAAATGGTCAAGAACTTCGTAATACTGCCATCGGATGTGGAACCAGAACTGTGTGCAGATCTTATTTTAAGATCGAAGAACGGCGTTCATGTTAAACTAATGCAGAGAAATTAATTGTAAAGCAGCTGGTGATGGATACAATAATTTATGTTTAAAAAATGTGCAATATTATCAATACACTAATAATAAATTAAATGATCAGGGAAACGAAATGAGTGAAATGAAATTATTTAATTAAATTATAGTATAAAAGAACTCTGTATTTTTTATTAATCACAATTTGGTATACACAACTAACCTTACCTAACCTAATAACTGGGCAACAGAATGATTCCCCCCTCCTTTTATGTTTTTTTTATATATTTGGTCCAACAATTGACTGCAGTCAATTGTGCACCCCTAGATAGTTAAAACCTGAGGTGCAGTTCAATTTGCACAATATCTAAGTAATGGTTTAATGTTATTTTTTGCTATTCACACTAGCGTGTATCTAGCGAACGCCCGAAGACGCTAGTGCAGCGTATTCATATGTTCAAACGGAGTCTTCGCCGCGTCAACGCGACAACGCTATACATAAGACTTCTTTGGCTTTTATAAAACAGTATCAACAACATCAGAAACTTACCAGTTAAAATTTTCAATGACGTACCTATTAAAATGATTCGACAAAAATAATAAGACATGTAGAGGTCTATGTGCAAATGACACTGCTAATGTTAGTGGAGCGGATACTGGCTTTCAATCGCGGATTAGTTCTATCGAACCAAGGGCTATTCATGTGCATTGTGTCGCACACTCGTTAAACCGAGTGGTTCAGGACATCAATTGCGCAGGCAGAGGTACCGGCCACACGACATTTTTAGCGCTAATAAGTGAGGATAGCCTTCGTGGCGTGGCGGTAGTACACGCGACTGCTACACACGGGGCGCGGGTTCGATCCTCGCTCAGTGCAAAAAGTTGTATGCATGAATATGGCTCTTTGCACTGGTCTGGTCGTGCCTCGGAGAGCACGTTAAGCCGTCGGCCCCGGTTGCCATACAAACATCTATGGCAGTCGTTACGGGTTGTTGGAGCCCTCAAAAGTCCAGCCAGTCGAACTTGGAACTTCCATATCGCCATTGGTCATTGGACCATTGGTTGTGGAGGTCAGATGGCAGTCGCTTCACGGAAAATATCGAAGTTCAGCCGCATCACAGTTAGACTGGAAAGCCGACCCTGCCCTAGCTGAGTTGGAAAAAGGTTCAGAGAATGATGAGAATGATGAAGGGAGTCAAGCGTCAAACTTATTTCGAGATTCTACAAGCATGTTACCCAAATTCTTATTTTTATGACTCCATTTATTACGATTCCTCATTTTTTTAATGTTAGTTACCACCTTAAGTCCCATCCGAGTGAAACGATTTAGATGATTCTTTTTATACAAAAACTAGCGTTTCTGTGTGTGTAGTCAATGGTTTATTTTGATCCAGTTCTAACAATTGTATCCATGAAAAAACCACGTTAGTCTTAACTTTGTATTCAGTATGTGTACGGATGGGGAAATGGGGAAGTTGGACGTGAGGAAACGAATAAGTAAGGAAGGGTAGAAATGGGGGAAAATTGAAAGGGGAGAAGTTGAGAAAATTAGAAGCGAGGACAGACGCGAGTAGAGATTAGAATAAATCCAATACAGTGGAGTATAGAGTCGAAATGGATCATAATAAGCGATATGTCATACCGACTTAGTGACAAAGAATTTTATATGAAAACCAAAGTTCGTTGTGTGATTACGTTATAAGCAGTTAGTCAATATAAACGGAGTAATAATAAGCGCATCAGTATATATTTGTTTTCTATTAATTAACTTTCGACGCCCAAAGTGCATTAGTGCAATGAGAAAATACATGCGTTTCATTCTGATTACTTATTTCACAGAGTGTGGTTGTGTTAAAAAAAAGTTACAGACATGATCGTAATATTATTGGTTATTATTTTAGTGTTACTGTTAATAGTGAATTGGTTTCGTTTACTCAGAGAACGCAAAATTATGAAAATGAATGGTCCCATACCCCTACCTTTAGTGGGTAACGCCCATCTATTTCTTGTTAAATCTACAGGTATATTTTTAAAATTTATTTTGGTTACTGATTAATTTTAATTACAGCCTCTGTGGCTTGGCTACTGCCACAGAGGCTTCACGGTTCACTACTGTGAACGCGACTGCTACGCAGGAGGCGCGGGTTCAATCCCCGAACAGTGCAAGTATTTGTATGCATCTATTTACACTAGTCTGGTCGTGCCTCAAAGAGCACGTCTCGCCATCTCGGTCTCGGTCGTCGTACAAACATCTATGGCAGTCGTTACGGGTAGTTGGGGCCCTAAAAAGTTCAACAACTGGTCTAGCTGCAATTCTTCGATATTGCCTATATCTATAATATAATAAGAATGTGGACCCTGGACTACTAGGTGAGAGCTTCGAATGCGACCGGGATCAACGCAAGGATGATGATGATGATGATGATGATGATGATAGTTAATTTCAAAATCAGCTGTGTGGGAATTATTACCTATTATTGGTCTTAAAAAGCAGAATAACATGAGATGTTTTGGATTGATTATCACACTTGTACTCGTACTTACTTGTACCGTGGATGTATGGAACCTCACCAAGACTTTTGGATTCAAATTAATCGACTAACTAATAGTAGTGCTGTTTGATGGAGGTTTTGCAACAGCCTTTCGTCTTAGGGTTGAGGTTCCTTCTGAATAATTTATTTCAAAAGACTCATAAAGAGTATCACTGACTTATTTTTTTACACGTTGTAGTGCGATTTGCATGTAAAGCTAAGGCCTGTTAATTTGCCGTCCAGTGCCGTTTTCTTTTCATAGTATTTTTTTAATTCATACTGTAAACGTCAATGGAAGGCAAATACTTGCGTCCGACGACCGCCTTATTTTTCTTTTTTTTTTTTTTTATCAATGGCACGTCAATTTGACTTCACCTCGCCTGATGTTAAGCTGAAGGCAAAGTCCCATGAAAGAGGGTCACCATTGCCTTTATGTGTGAAACGCGCTTTAAAGTTGAACCAAGGGCAATGCTATCCGTTTAGGTAATAGTCTAGGTACTGATGTTATCGAGGTGTTAACAATGTTGCTCCAGTAACATTGTTGTATGTAAATATTTCATTGTTTCATGAGTTCATAAGTACTCAGTGCACTCATTTGCCATTTGTACTTATTACTAAGTTTATTAACCCCTAGAGGCCTACCCCTGAGGCCATAATCTGTCTGTAATAATAGATATCTCAATAGCTGCTTTTTCTTGCTCAGCTTAAGGAAGAAAGAAATATCAGGGCGGGTAGAACATGTCAGTTTATTTCTTTTATACCAATTTGGTGGCAGACAAGCACACGGCCCACTTGTTGAAAAGTGGTTATCGTGGCCTATGGACGTGTTGCTATACCTGTAGTAGCCACCCTCTAATGCCCTTCTTGTAAAAAGTCGCACAGTCGCTTGGAAAAAATATAGTAGGTTCATTCCACAGCTTGCGCGGGATGAAATTCCTTTTATACTGTCTACGTAGATATGTTTGATCGCGATTAGTTAATTAGAACAGGAGGTTATGACCAAAAGTTATTCCCGACATCCATCCTATGATACTACATCTATGAGAGTGAAGCCGCGGGCATCAGTTAGTAGCTGAATATATAAATATACCTATTGGTCACCTATGGTTTTCTAGTGAATTTAAGGCGGCCGCCACTGTCCCTCTAATATTAACAAATCGTTCTAAATTTATCATCGTTCTTGCGTTAAGCCCAGTCATGAAGGTTTTACCTCGCAGTCCAAGGTTCAAGGTCCAGTCTCCATGACGCCAGGCCAGCCCTTTATACCGGGATCCGGCGGAGGCAGCATGACCAGATATTTATCCACGGATACCACCTCTGCCAAAATCAGTGAAGGTGATTATGTCGGACTCGAACCGACTAAAACGCATGCTTGGCAGCAGGACCGTAACGCCCCTGTTGCAGACGTCCACAGCCCACGGTACCACTTTCTATGGTGGACCATACTTAAATAGCAGTGTAGCAGAAATGAAATATAGTAGTAGTAATTTATCTGGTAATTATATATTTGAGCCTTTTGGCGATGAGACACCGAGGTCATGGGGTCCCACCCTTGTATTGGGTTCTTTTAATATGGGTATCAAGTGAAAGGGCTTATAACTAGTACAATCTGATTGGGGGATTTTTTAATTACCCGACTGCGTGACGCAAAGGAGGTTATTGTGTTTATCAGTCTATGTATGTGTCGGTCTATGGCCTCCGCCTAACCGGACCTGATGATCAGCTGACACCGAGTCGGTCTGTGGCCTTCGCCTAACCAGACTCGGCAATCCGCTGATTGTAGACCGAACTAGCCCAGTTGATATTGGGCTCAGCTGAAGGGGGTCATTGACTCGCGAGGTAGGTACTGCCCTAGTTTCTGTGCCAGCTGGCTGATGCCTCTAGACCGGCTAGGTTCAATAAGTGAACCCTGTCCGTTGCTAGAGAGCTCTGTCTAATTGGACCGGAAGGTTACCGTAGCCAAAGTAAAAGAGAGAGCATGTGGAAACTGTTTTTATTGAACAAAATTGGTCTACTATTATACACAAATTCGTCTTTTATAACTACACGGCTTACAGGAGCTTACAATCTAGTTACACCAATCAGCGTTCTTTATTCTATTTACATAAGCAAACCTTAAATCTATTATATACAATTAGTTTACAATTCTGCCGTGCGGCGTGTGGCGCTCTTCTCGTGGTTTATAACGCGCCCCGTCGATTTCATATAAAACGTGGGTGCAGCGGCGGCTCGTCGCATTCCTGGAATTTCGTCGCTGCGTGTAGACGTGCTCGGGCTCCGTGTTGCTGCTCTGTTGTCGTATGCTTATCTCGTAAGTAGTAAAGTGTATAGGGCTTATGTATGTGTCCCTACATCACCCCCCTCTAAGAAAATCGTACATTTGGTCTTACTAATCTTCCTGTACGAGTCTTATAGAGGTCTTGCTGCTTGTTACTCACATTTGTTGTTGTAGATTTCTCGGAATTGGATGCACTTGATGACGTAGGTTCGTGAAGTATATTTGTTGTAGGCCTCGTGTCCCGAGATTGCGTGTCGTCTGTTGCAGGTGTTTCGTTATATACATACGCTGGTTTCAGTCTGTCTATGGATACGCATGTTTGACGATTTGGTAGTTGAATTGTGAATAACTTGCCGTTTTGACTACGTTTGATGATTTTATATGGGCCGTCATATGGTGGGGTCAACGGTCGTCGCACTGTATCATTTCTCAGGAACACATGAGTACAAGTTTCGAGCTCTTTGTATATGAATGGTTGCTTGGATGAATGGGACTTCTGCTTCGGTGCTAGGGATGTCATCGTTTCAGTGAGCTGACGAACGAATTCTGCGTCGTCAATGTTTGGCTTGGTAGGCACAAAGAAATCCGACGGAATTCGGAGTGTAGATCCGTATGTCATTAGTGCGGGACTTACAGATGTGTCTTGACATAGAGCTGTGCGTAGTCCTAGTAGTACTGTAGGTAATTCTTCACTCCAGTTGGTACCTGCTGATCTGGCCATCAGCGAAGCTTTCAAACATCTGTGTCTTCTTTCTATGAATCCGTTTGCTTGAGGGTGGAATGGAGTTGTTCGTATACGAGTAATACCAAGTCGTTGCATTAGTGTGCGGAATAGTGATGATTCGAACTGTCTGCCTTGGTCGGTTGTAATTCGTAGGGGACAACCGAATCGTGAGATCCATCCGTCGTATACTGCTTTTGTCACTGTTTCGGCGGTGATGTCACGTGTAGGTATAGCTTCAATCCATTTCGTGCATCGATCTATCATTGTTACTATGTAGCGATATTCGTTTGATGGGCATAAAGGTCCGACGATGTCCAGATGAACGTGTTCGAAACGCGATGATTCTTGAAACTCACCAAGGGGACTGCTAACGTGTCTTTGAATTTTCGATCGTTGACAACCGATGCATGACCTTGCCCAGTTGGTTATATCTTTATTCATCGTAGGCCAGAAGAATTTGGATGTGATGAGTTTTCTAGTTGCGCGGACGCCCGGATGACTTAGTTCGTGCTGCGCTTTGAATGCTATTTCACGAAAAGTCATTGGTAGGTATGGTCGAATGTTTGTTGTTGATATTTCACACCATATGGATATAGGTTGTTGACCTCTGGGGAGACTCACTCGGGCGAATTTGAGGTTTGGTTGTTGCTTACAGGCTTCTAGTTCTGTGTCATTTTCTTGTTCTGTTGCTAATTTGTTGTAGTCGATTGTGTTGTTTAGTACTTCGATCTCCGAAATTCGTGATAAGGCGTCAGCGGCTGTGTTACATTCGCCTTGAATGAACTTGATGCTTGTGCAGAATTGACTTATGAAGTGAAGTTGTCTTTCTCTTCTCGGAGTGTCGCTGTTATTGGCTGATCTTGTGAGTGCGAAGGTTAGAGGTTTGTGATCGGTATATATTGTGAGTTCATTGCCCTCTATCAGTCGTCGTAAGCTGTTCACAGCGGTATACATTGCTAGTAATTCGCGATCGTATACGCTGTATCTTCGTTGTGTGTCGCTCATGTTTTTGGAGAAGAATGCGAGTGGTTTCCATATGCCGTCAACCTTCTGTTGCAGTACAGCGCCGATACCTGTGTCTGAAGCGTCGGTGAGTAGGCATAACGGTGCGTTAGGTATCGGATGGGTTAATGTGGTTGCTTCGAGAATACTTTGTTGACATAGTTGAAATGATTTTTCGGCTTCGGGTGTCCATTGTATAGGTGATTTATCATTTTTCTTCGCATTGTGTAGGTATTTATTGAGTAGGTGCTGATGGTTAGCTTGATGAGGTAGGCAACTTCGATAGAAGTTGATCATACCTAAGAATCTTCTTAACTCTTGCACTGTAGTTGGTTTGGGATATTGGAGTATAGCTTGAATGCGTTCGTTTGTGGGTTTGATTCCGTCAGATGAAACTTCGTAACCAAGGAACTGGATTTTTTTCTTGCTGAACTCGCACTTATCGATGTTGAGTGTGACGCCATATTGATTTAAGCGTTCGAGCACTCTTTTTACGTTGCGTTTGTGTTCTTCTTCGTTGTCTTCTGAGTAAATGAGTAGGTCGTCTATGTAGCAGTAACAGATGTCGTCGAGGCCGCGTAGTACCTCGTGCATGAATCTTTGAAATGATGAGCTGCTGTTTATCAAACCAAATGTCATGACCTTGAAAATAAATCCCCCAAATGGCGTGGTTATT
Organism: Pelosia muscerda; assembly: GCA_963691645.1. Taxonomy (NCBI): domain Eukaryota; kingdom Metazoa; phylum Arthropoda; class Insecta; order Lepidoptera; family Erebidae; genus Pelosia; species Pelosia muscerda. The sequence goes on from OY829103.1 coordinate 5,050,840, forward strand.
GCTGTTTTTGGGATGTCTTCTTTTTCTATAGGTATACTGTAATATGCCATTTTCATGTCGAGCTTCGAGAATAGTACTTTTCCGTGCAGTTGGTAAGTAAAATCTTGTATTCTAGGTATCGGGTATCTGTCGGGAATTGTGACAGCATTTAGTCTTCTGTAGTCGCCACATACACGTAAAGAACCATCTTTTTTCTTTACCACGTGCAGTGGACTGGCCCATGGGCTGTTGGCAGGTTCGCAGATGCCCATTTCCATTAACTTTTCGAATTCTAGCTTGGCAGCTTTGTACTTATCTGGTGGCAATGGTCGCGGTCGGGAGTATATAGGCGGACCTTTGGTTTCTATGCGGTGCGTGACGTTATGTTTTACAGTTGATTTGATAGCCATCGGACGTAAGATGTCTGGAAATTGCTTCAGTATGTCGTGATATGCGTGATTTTGGTTGATAACGTAAACTGATTCTTCTGAGCTGTTTATTTGAATAGTGTTCACGGTGAGGTCTGTAACACTATCGATAAGTTTCTTTTTATGCAAGTCCACCAATAGTTTGTGTTTCGCTAGGAAATCTGCGCCTATTATCGAAGTCTTCACATCGGCTACTATGAATGTCCATTTGTAACTTCTACGTAAACCTAAGTTGAGCTCTAATGTACGCTCTCCATAGGTACGTATTTGGGTGCCGTTTGCAGCAAATAATTTATACTTGTCTTCTATAGACTGTGAGTATTTCTTGTTTCTTGCGGCTAACACTGAGATATCGGCTCCAGTATCGATGAGGAATTTTTCTTTATTGTTTCTATCTATTATGCATAGGCGGTGGCTTTGATTTACATCGACGCCCGCCACATTCGATGTATTTCTTAGTTTTCCTGCTTCGTGTTTGTGTTTGTACTTCTTTTAGCGCATGGTTCTTCGCAATTCCGAGCATTATCGCCGAATTTTAGATGGTAATAACACAACCAATCTGGGTCGCCTGGCTGCCGACGTGTAGAACGCGAGTGCGCCCTTAAGTTGCGCCTATCGTAAAAGCGCTCGTTGCTCCGTGGTTGGCGATGCGGGCTTTGCGTCGGTCGGAATTGGTTCGAACGTAATTCTGCTATTTCGAGTGACAGTTTCTCAATTTCTTTAGTGATGAAGTCGAGTTGTAGTTTTTCGACTGTAGTAGATGAAGTAGTATCGTTCTGACTTTGTGATGGGCTTGATACGGGAATCGAAGTAGTGATAGCGGCGACTGTAGCGGGTTCGAAGTGTTCTATCATTTTGTCAGCCATAGCGGCTAGGGTTTCTAGGGATGACTCTGTATTTATTGATAATATGCCACGTATTTGAGTAGGTAAATGGTTCAGCCATATGACTCGGAGTGCTTCGTCGGTTAATAGTTTCCCACTTAATTCTCTCATTTTTCGTAACAGCTGACTAGGTTTTGAATCACCAAGCTCTAGGCCACTGAGTAGCTTTTGAAGCTGGCGATGATCTGATTCTTGGTATGTCGATATGAGTCTCTCCTTCAATTTAGTGTATTTACCAGTAGCGGGTGGGTTGAGGATGATATCTGCTATTTGCTCTAGATCGTTGCAACCTAGTAGTGGCATAACTAGGTTAAACTTCTGTTCTTCGCCTATCTTGCTTGCCGCGATGGCCGCTTCGAACTGAGCGAACCATAATCGTGGATTCTGTCGCCAGAATGGTGGTAGACGTGCGGGAAGTGATATCATGGCGACGTCGCTGGCTGGAGATGATTGTTTGATATCACTGCTGTCTGATGGTATCGATAGTGATGGCGTACCGTCTTCGGAAGACATGATGTTGTGGGTGTAGGTACACTAGATACTGTAATCAGCTGTGCGCGCAGAGAGGTGCGTTGTGATACCGTAGGTATGTAGGTATCAGCTGTTCGGGTCGTCGGGGTCACCAATGTCGGTCTATGGCCTCCGCCTAACCGGACCTGATGATCAGCTGACACCGAGTCGGTCTGTGGCCTTCGCCTAACCAGACTCGGCAATCCGCTGATTGTAGACCGAACTAGCCCAGTTGATATTGGGCTCAGCTGAAGGGGGTCATTGACTCGCGAGGTAGGTACTGCCCTAGTTTCTGTGCCAGCTGGCTGATGCCTCTAGACCGGCTAGGTTCAATAAGTGAACCCTGTCCGTTGCTAGAGAGCTCTGTCTAATTGGACCGGAAGGTTACCGTAGCCAAAGTAAAAGAGAGAGCATGTGGAAACTGTTTTTATTGAACAAAATTGGTCTACTATTATACACAAATTCGTCTTTTATAACTACACGGCTTACAGGAGCTTACAATCTAGTTACACCAATCAGCGTTCTTTATTCTATTTACATAAGCAAACCTTAAATCTATTATATACAATTAGTTTACAATTCTGCCGTGCGGCGTGTGGCGCTCTTCTCGTGGTTTATAACGCGCCCCGTCGATTTCATATAAAACGTGGGTGCAGCGGCGGCTCGTCGCATTCCTGGAATTTCGTCGCTGCGTGTAGACGTGCTCGGGCTCCGTGTTGCTGCTCTGTTGTCGTATGCTTATCTCGTAAGTAGTAAAGTGTATAGGGCTTATGTATGTGTCCCTACATATGTATGTATTCAAATTTTACCAATCAAATCTTCCCAAGGGACCCGTGAGTATTGTATGAATTTTAAAGTACTGGGCTTGTTTCTTTCTTTTTTTTTTATTTAAGTTAACTTTTTCATGTAATTTTAAAAAATAGTTTTTACGCAGTCGGGTTTTTTGTTTTTCTTTAATTTTTAATTTTATTGTTTATTTAGGTAGCAGGAGATATTAGCTGATCATTTACTGGTACAGTATAGCCTTGACGTTACGTGCAACTTAAGGTGCAATACTTCTGATGAGAACCGCTTCGTGCAAAGTGAATTGAACCGATTTGTCAGTTTTGCGACAGGCGCTGATCCACCTCTCAATCTGTATTTATCACTATGTTTAATTTTTCAGAATTTTTACAATTGATACAAAACAAAATAGATAAGTATGGTGATGCGATCATGGCTCACATTTTTTCCACACCGGTAGTGCTTTTGAATCATCCTAAATATATTGAGGTACGTTTTATTAATTTTTCGAAAAATATGAAATTATCGATTCTTGAACATTATTTATATCTCGGCAATAAGTTAATTGGTTGAATGTTGAATGAACGGTTTTGCTTTTTATAATTATGTCCTTATATTTTTGGATATTCGTGAACAAATGCAGTTTTACCGGTTTAGTCCACTATCGACCCCTCGACCCCTAAACAAAGATTTCTTTATTTGTTTCCTCTTGACCTTTAAACCTATCTCGTCCATTCTCTACCCCTAATTTGATAATTATCTAAAATCAATATTTTGGCACAGTCATGTACACTATTTACAGACTATACAAAAAGCAATGGACCATAGATTTAGTAGTTACGTAGTTTTACTCATTAGAAGGGTTTATTATATTGATGAAAATAGATATAATATAGATTCCCTAGTGATAAAAGACCATATCTATACCTTAAATATGGCTCAAATTCAAGACGTGTTCAATGTAAATAAAAATCATAACTGGTAGTGAAATAAAATTTATAGCACATCTCACAGCGAGATCCTAGTAGTTCCAGTGTCGTTTTTAAGTTACGGACTTGAGGTTTTATTAAAATCTGTGAACAATATAACTCTTTCGTATTACTCAATGCTGACAGGCTTGCTGTATTGTATTAATCTGAAGGATATGTTAATATAAATCTACGTTATATTTTATTTCAGCCATTGATAACAAGCATGGACTTCATTACGAAAGGAAAGTTGTACGGTTTTTTAAATTGCTGGCTTGGACAGGGCTTGCTCACGTCCACAGGTAATTTCATCTGAACTAACTCGAGTAAATGGTATAAAATGGCATGTATACGAATTGTTGATATCCTGTGGCCTCGTGGCCTTCTTCTTGTAGTTGCTTGGGAAAAGTACAACTGGGAGATTACTCACAATCTAACCGTGTGCGGATTAGAACGTAGCTGACGTACATACCATTTATTGACCACTAATGACGAGTATCTAATCTTATGAAAATATCAAAATCTCTTAATTTGTTTGTTGAATTCAAATTAGCCGTTAAATTTAAAATGCTGTCGTTGTCATAATTTTTGTTTATTATTTTCTTGTTTCTTTCTATCTCAGGTCAAAGGTGGAAAAGTCACCGCAAATTTCTTACTCCAGCGTTTCATTTCAACATGCTACAAAATTTCCTGCCCGTATTCTGCAAGAACCAAAGAGTATTTATCAACAAAATGCGCAAGATTGCCGATGGAAGGTCCATTGATATTTTCTCTCTTGTGGCGCTGGCTGCTCTTGATAACGTTACAGGTACGAATGGTTATAAAAAATCTACGCCTTCTAATATTATGTCATTTATATACTATACGCTTGGGAAGAAGAAGAAGTTGGGAAGATTAATCTTTGTTATTCAACCACTTCCAACGGCTGGACTACTCTGTTATTGGAATGTTTGATTAGAAAATGAATCTGGGATCACGATCCATCACTGTAACAAATGTCATTCGTAGTGTAGATCTTATGACACTTGCAATTGTTTTAGGTTGACTCCCAGACAAGTGTCAATTCGTTGATCATCATTTCATAAAAGAACGGAATAAAGCGTTCAATATATGGAATTGATATCTAATTTAATGTTTATGACAGGCTTGAACGAATGTCAATCCCATATATTGAACGTTTTATTCTAATCCATTTTACGAAACGAAAAGTAACCAGGGGCTCTAGCCAAAATGCATTCGTTCCGAATGACGAATGTCGTCATTGCTCTGAAAATATATGGGAATGACATTTGCTGTCGGAATCGGAACACATTACATTCGACAACAAATGTCACTCATATACATTTTCAAAGCAATGACGAATGTAGATTTGGAACAAATGCATTTCAGCTAGAGTCCCAGGCGCGACCATTGAACACGAACGATCTCCAAGCAGAATCTTACCGTTGAAGGTGTTCTGTGCCACTGATGGATCGTGGTAATGGACCTAGTGAATGAGGGATTGTTTACGTGCATTGATATGATGGGATGCGACATCTATAGGATGTCTTACTGTATTGTATAATGTATTGTACTTCGTAAATAAGCCCAAGTACTAAATTCTATACTACACAAAGTTTGATGCATATTGCTTTTTCTAGAATCGATTATGGGAGTTTGTGTTGACGCACAGGGCCATGAAGAATCAGAGTATGTCAAGGCTATTGAAGAGTAAGTGATAGATACTACATAATTTATTTGGACCCCAAGTAAACCTCCCCTGCAAGCCGGTACATTTACTGTTTGACGAATGAAGCTCTTGCGCTGGCTTTCCTCTTATCGTTGAAAATTCTCATAAAATCTGTATGAGCCTGACCAAAACGAGGAGTGAATGGACCCTGTATTTCAAGGTGAACATCAGAACCTTACGTTGCGATGACCTGAGACCCTAGACCATATACTGTATAGATACAGTATTTGCATTGATCTGGTCGTGCCTCAGAGAGCATGTTAGGCCGTCGTCGATCTCGGTTGTCATACGAACATCTATGGCAGTCGACGTGCAGGATGCACTGGTCGAAAACTTTCGTTTTAGGGCATTTCTTACATTGATACATTGTTTGTATATGGATGTCGTTGCCATTTTTGTTTTAGGTTAAGTGCCATCTTATCTATGAGAATGCAAATTCCTATATTGGGCGAGGATATAATTTTCAACTTGCTCCCTCACAAATCGAGGCAAGATAAAGCTCTGAAGATATTGCATGACCAAACCAGAAAAGTGATCGAGGCGAGAAGTAAGGAACTGAAAAACGCTGACATCAGTAGTCAGGATAACATTAATGGCTTAGGTAAGTTTGTAATAGTTTAAAATCGTTGCATATTTTTACTGTCACTCATATCTGTTCTACTGATATGGTAAGATTTATGATTTTGATACTTTGTCTTGTTATTTTTAGGTATCAAAAACCAACACGCATTTTTAGATCTGCTACTGCTGGCTGAAAGTGATGGCAAGAAAATTGACGCCCAGAGTGTCCAGGAAGAAGTAGACACTTTTATGTTTGAAGTAAGATTTTGTAGGGCACAAACACCTAGACCTTACGTTTGATATTAAGAATCAAAGGAAGCACGAGACCCTATCAGTTTCCATACTTCACCCAGGTGGAGAGCTTAGGTTCAACCCCAATTATTTCTTGACGCGACGGTATCTCACGTGCCAATTTAGCAGTCTGACGGTTGAAGTACCTAAGCCCTATAGGATACCGAGTGTGGTAACACTATAGAGATTTGTTTCTGTAAATGTTAAGATCACTTTGTCTTCGACACTGGCGGCACAGAAGTTAGAACCTTCATCTCACCATTACCTCTTCAACAAGGACATTAAAAGGTTTCTATAGATTCGACAGCACGACTGGGTGTAACTCCCCTGGTGTTTGATTATAAAGGCTTTAGGAACAGATGTCGACCCAAAAAAGATGGATGTATAGTGTGAAAGAAGATGGCAAAGAAGGGAGTGACTGAGGAAATGACATCTGTTAGGAATGTATGGAGTAGAATCACATATTGCGCCGACCTCAAGTAATTGGGACAACGGCGTGGAGAAGATGATGAGCTCCGTCGCATCATTTCAGGGTCACGACACTGTCACCTCAGGTGTGGCTTTTTCACTCTTCTGTTTGTCCAAACGCAGAGATGTACAGGACAAGATCTACGAAGAACTTAAGACTATTTTCATTGACGATATGAACAGGGACCCCACTTATCAGTAAGTGTTATTTTATTTATTCAATTTTAAAATTAGCTGATGTCCGTGAATTTTGTTCTTGATCCCGTGTACCCTTCTTTTGTTTTTAAAACCTTCCGTGGAACTTTTGGAAGATGCGAGATCATAAATTTGCCGAATCGGTTCAGCTGTTCACGAGTTATGCGCTTGGTATCTAACATCGATTTTACAAGCTTTTTGTTGAATTGCATTGTATGTGCTATAAGCTTATAGCGCTAATAACAACTTGGGCGACACAAGTTTTTAATATCGATATGAATAAAAGCTTTTTCCTTAAAGTTTAATATAATATAAGTATAAAGAAATAAAAGTGAATCGCGAAATATGTTGATAAGCGCATGAATCGGCGGGACCAACTCGAGTATTTTTTTATATATTCCTCGAATTGTAAAGAAGGTTTTTATGGAGCAGCGGGAACGGGATCAGAAGTTCACGCGAGCGTAGCCCCGGGTAGCAGCTAGTAGATAATACTTTTATTAAAATGTATATCTATATAAATACTCGCAGTAAATTGCTTTTAAATAGAGTTTGGAGTCGTTAAAATAGAATATTTCTTTTTGATAATGTTTAGTGAACTTCATCAAATGAAGTACTTAGAGCTGGTGCTGAAAGAGTCAATGCGGCTGTATCCTTCTGTACCATTTATTCAACGACTGATGGTGAAGGATTGCGGTAAGTAAATAATAATAATTGGAATAGTTGTTAGTATGTGTATTTAGTTCTAGGGGCCCACCATAGCCTCTTAAAGGTAATATTATTTCAATGTTACTTAATTTTCACAATTAGTCGGACGCGATCCGTTGTTGTCAATCAATATTTCTGTACTGTATCTTGGAAGACAAGTGTGAATTTTATGGTCAGGAAGTCCCGGGATCCCGGGTCGATCCTGGCCATTACACTACCGACGTAAACCCACTCCTAACACAAGCCATTGAGCTTAGCAAGGTTGGAGGGAATATTAATAATTTCTATGGTTTTCCCAAGCCTTCACAATACACATTAGAAGGTACCATCAGGGTTGGCACCGCGAGTGTGACGGCCTTAGTGTAGCCATGGCATGGACCAGGGTAACCACTTGCGGATAGGTGGGAAATGCGCTAGTTTGCCACCTAATGATAGGTTACTCCATAATAATTTCAAAACATTTCAGAAATTGGCGCCTTAAAGCTGGTAAAGGACACTTCAGTAATAATAGACATATACCACATGCAGCGACATCCGGAGTTGTATGAAGATCCTTTGGAGTTCAAGCCGGAACGTTTCGAGACACCTTTGAAGAATCCTTTCAATTGGCTCGCTTTCAGTGCTGGACCTAGAAATTGTATAGGTCGGTATAACTACAAAATAATATAAATGATTAATTTTTGTGGCGTTAACGCAATATAACTATACTGTTTCCCCATTTTCCCCCCGTGTGGAATACGCGCCGAAGTCAGCGAGGGTGATTATATCAGACTCGAACCGATATAAACCGCACGGCCGTCTTGAATCATCAGTTACCAAGGTTGAGGTAGTGTCTGGCATATCCCACGCACCCGGGCTGACCCAGGGCCACAAAAGGACCTTTCGGGTGTGGAACTACGGTGCCCACATCTTTCCCCGGATAGGGTAACATCGAAGAGTATTTATATGGCCTCGTGTAATAATATTGCACATTAACGCTTACAAAATCGATGCAAGCAAACACTGCACATGTATTTATGTGTGTATGTTTATTTGTTATTACCCACGTTTACACTTCATTGTACTTAAGTGTTTCAATATTTTTCCCCAAGGTCAAAAGTTCGCCATGATGGAGCTGAAGGTGATGATCTCGGAAATAGTCAAGAACTTCGTAATACTGCCATCCGACGTAGAACTACAGCTGTGTGCTGATCTTACTTTAAGATCAAAAAACGGCGTCCATGTTAAATTGGCCCAGAGACAAGCAGTATGACGAGTAGGTACTACTTTTAGTACCTTACCCTTTCGTTGATATTTGATGCTTAAAGTATGTAGTACGGGAGCAAATTATATAAAACAACTGTTACACTGGTCTCGGATTGTACATTTATTTGCATTTATTTTCTTACAATATTAAAATTGTTATAAAATCTATTGTTGTTTGTTGTAAAGTTAATTTACCTGTGTATTTTAGCTATCTCTTCCCTAACATTATTTATGTATAAGGGCGTAGTATTTGTACATTGGAGATATTAAGAATAAAACTTGGGTTAACAATATTGAAATATATTTTTTTGTTTTGGAAATTCTGTCTGTTTAATCGCCGGTAGAACACACACAGTGAGGTAAAATCCCTCCAGTCCTGACGTTGAGAGGTTCCACACCGCCTCTGAGCATGGGATTGTCGACGATCCTTAAAGTCCGTCTTTCCACGGAGTCGAAGGGGTCAAGCTGGTATGCAGGCGCTTAGGCTAAAGGTACCAACTCCATGTGGAGCCACAACCTTCTAACGTAGTACCTAATCGAAAGTTTTACCGCCTCGTCACAGAGGATGTATGGTCTTATCATCATTGCAGTCACTGGGCATTGCTCCCCCATCGACCTACAATCCAAACGGAGGTGGTCTGCATCCAACGAATACCCGCGATGGGCTATGTCGTCCATCCATCTTGCAGGGGGCTATTCCACGCCTCATCTACCGGTACACTGTCTCCATTCGAGAACCTTTCAGCTCCAATAGCCATTTGTTCTTCTATGCTACGTGACCTGCCTTCTATTGTACTATTATTATCTTCTTAAATCAATCACACGAAGAATTAATCTCATTCAATTTTCACGGAACTTACTTTACTGCATTTAGTCAAATTGTTGAGGAAAACAAAACCATTGCCATTGTAATTAACTTAGGCCCTCCTAGGAGTACACATTAATAATTGTTTCGAAGGAATAGACCCAAGAAGTGTTGGCATGGCATCGTGGAGGATGAGATGTGTGCCAATGGGTTTCCTATCATGGATGCGCAAGTTCGTGAGAAGTGGAATAGAAAAAGCCGGAAAGCAGACCCCGGGCTACGAGGTCGAATGCGACCAGAATTAACGCAGGGATGACGATGATGTTGACTCCTCAAAGAGATTCATTTTTATACAAGTTGATAGACTTAATAAGCATCATCACGAGTTCGAGGCTTTCACATCGGAGCCCTGGATCCGCTTACTCATTTTTTCCAGATTTTGCTTATACGGCTTGCAACTAAAGAGGAAAGCCATCAATCAGCAGGTGTGCCGACCTTACCGATGAGATTGGATTGACTTCAATGGTCTTGGTATGATTCAATACATATTCAAGTGATCATAAAATTGAATTACACAATTTTTACATAAAATAAAAAGCTTTCTCTCGGTACTTGAACATCCTTGCACACGGTGAAGATGAGATGTGCAAGGGCGTGGGCTGCCGCTGCCTCTTTCTGCAAGCAATTATGCTCGAGAAAGAGGCGGCGAAGCGGATCTGGAGGAGACTTCGGGCCTGGGAGTGACAGGTATAGCCGCCTGTCACACCAGCAGGAGCAAACAGTTGCGTATTGCCCTAACAACGCTCTTACACACCCCTAGCGCATGCTAGGACTACATTTTAGGCGTTCTATTAAATGGTGCATAAAGGCACTAGACACTCGTGTGACTACTTTATATCAGCTTATACCTATCGGGTCGGATCTTATACCTAGGTCGCGAGAGAAACGTGACCCTGGCGCGTGTTTTGATAAAAACTATGATTGGTAGATTTGAGCTCGAGTATCACCGTTGAACTCCATGGTATCCTCAAAGGATAACACAAAAAACGCGCGAGGTGTGTATAAAGCGCATTTTGAGTACATTTAGGTTACACAACTTCAACTTTATCTGTACCTACTTATTTTGTCTCCTTAAGGCGGAGGCGCGGGTTCGATTCCCGCTCAGTGCAAATATTTGTGTGCATGAATATGAATATTTGCATTGGTTTGGGTGTTTCTATGTATAATATGTATGTATTTACAAAAAAAAGTATCTAAGTATATTTATCCGCATTCTAGTACCCATAACACAAGCTAGATAAACTATGCTTACCATAGGTCTAGGTGTCGTTGTGTAGATTGTCCTAGAATATTTATATTTATTTAAGGTAAAAATAGGGACTTTGTTCTTTATTTACATTTTCAAATATTTATTTTGTTACATACTACCATGAGATTTTGCCTTCAGCATAATATCAGGCGAGCCGAAGTCAAATTGACGCGTCCTATGTAGGTATATAAAAATACTAATTATTCTAAATACCTACCTATATTTAATTTAAGTACCTATAAATAAAGTGCATTGACTTTACTAAAGATAGCAGAGTCGTTAATAGGTTTTGTCTTATTGGTATATTATCTTGTATAATTGTAGATATGTGTATATATGTTACGGCTAATACTCGCTAGTTTTAGCCGGTTAGAACTAGGTGTAGCCACTTACTCTAGATTAAGGTCAGTGTTGTAAATATATTACTTGATTAAGGTTAGGTTAGGTTAGAACTGTGACCACAGCCAGATAAAGAACATGAAAAAAATAACGAAAACCAATCGGCTCGCACTAGGTTTAACCAAGATTAAGTACCTACTTAGCTACACCTAGTTCTAACCGGACAAAACTAGGTGCACCCGCACTTCGGGTATTAGCCGTAACATATATACTTACTTGCTTTTAATATTGTTTGAACATTTTAAAATGTACATTTCTTTTGTACCTGTGTGTCTCGTTATATCTCTGCATTGCCCTATGGTTAACTGGTAGAGAATTCCTACGGCATTACGTCCGTCAATGTATGTACTTTGTGCATGAAGTTAAATTAACAAAAAAATATGTGGTATGTAGGTAAGTACATGTTCACGCAGGTGTCAAACAATCATTCCAATTAATATATTTTGTAAATATGTATGTGCGAATGTACGAGAAGTTACCGCAACCTTGAAATAGGCGTCAAAGTTAAATAATACCTACATGTGAAGCTATTGACTCCTATACAATATTATTTTTTAATTACCAGAAAAATTTCGGCGAAGTGATAGGTATTCGATACTAAACCCATCCATGATATAAAAAAAGAATAAAGTATGTATGTCAATTTTTTCCTTAAAACCACCTAATATATGTTCACGACGTACAAAATTTTACTGAATAGAATATGACGTAGGCGCTACTAATTCACGAAAACAAAATCACGCAAAGAAAATGATAAGCACGCGCTCTCTCTCTTTCTACTAGTAGGTAAAGTTCATTCATTCTACGACTGCGATTATGTCCTTGAACGCGGGGTCCAGTACCGGGCGGCGCGTGCGATGGTCCCCTCCCCCCACGTACCGCACCGCGCTACACGCGCCGCAAAGTCGGCGGCATCTCTTTGATGTTAATAAAATTTAAATCATAAATGCAGTTCCGGTTGTGACGTCTCGATCCGCGCACGCATCCTAAACAATACTATCGACATTAGCGAAATGGCGTACCAATTTACCAATCGCGAATACGCATTAATGTTACGTACTTATTTTTTATCCGGTGAAAATGTGAGTGCCGCTTTACGGATGTATCGTGATCTCTACCCGAGTGCCCGACAGCCAAATTACTCCACGATGTTGAGTGTCTACCAACGTCTGTTGGATCACGGCTCATTCCATGTACCGACACACGCACAAGGCCGGGGCAGACCCGCCTATCCGCAGAACTTGTACGACGAGGTACTCGAGTTTTTTGAGGAAGATCCGCGACGAAGTACAAACGATGCGGCACGACGATTTGGCATCAGTCAGCACTGTGCTTGGAAAATTGTGAACTCGGCTGGTATGCACCCTTATCACTACAGAAAGGTTCAAGAGCTGACAACAATCGACCGAGCACCCAGGATTACATTCTGCAACTGGGTGATCCTTCACCCGGATACCAACGTCCTTTACAGTGATGAGTGTTTGTTTACAAGAATAGGGCTTTTCAACCAACATAACGAACATTGGTGGTCAATAAGGAATCCCATGTTGGCGCGACAACATTCGTTTCAACATAGATTTAGCGTGAACGTTTGGGCTGGAGTCCTAAATGACAACATTGTGGGCCCATACTTCATTGAGGGACGTCTAACGGGCGAAACCTATTTGGACCTGTTGAGAACTATGGTATCAACCATGTTGGATGATATCCCACTCGCAAGCTTGCGAGACCTCTGGTTCCAACAAGATGGTGCTCCGCCCCACTACCACATCGCAGTAAGAGACTACCTGAATACGCAATTCGAAGGCAGGTGGATTGGACGAGGGGCTTCGGTCGCGTGGCCCGCTCGGTCCCCGGATTTGACGCCAATGGACTTTTTCATGTGGAGTGAAGTGAAACGTAGAGTGTATGTCAGTGAACCCAACACCCGTGAGGACCTCCAACAAAGGATAATTGACGCCTTCAATGAAATCCGGCAACAAAGAGACATTCTGCTAAGTTTAAAATCGAATTTGTTAAAGCGGGCTCGTTTGTGCATCCAAAATGACGGAGGACATTTCGAGCAACAACTAAAGTACTTGTAGTGGTAAGTCTTGCACGTGTTCAATACATGTTCTTTAGAACCTACCTGCCAGTTGAAAATTTAAAATTAGTGAATTACGCTAAAAATCACTCCGCTTACTACGGTTTTACTCAGTTGAGCCAAACTTGTGTTAAATAAAACGCTATTAAAAAAATACTGTCACTAGAATCAAACTCGTAAGATGAGCATGTTAACTATTTAACCATAGGTACAATAAAATCGTACTTGTATTTGACCTTGAAGACAGCTTCGCATCGCAACCGTTCGTTGTCGTCCTGCTCGTGCATTGTCGGTCATTTCCGGCACTGTTCGGCATTTTTACGATGAAAGTTTAAAAGTTCATTGATAAGATTGGTATACCTGTCCTATTTACACATTACTAATCCACACATCGTGCGTAAATAAAATGGTGTCTCTTCGTGTATGCACGTATTGTGAGATTTTAAAAACGTTAATAACTTTGTTTTTTTGTATGGTTGGGTATTTGTATTATTCCATATAAATTGAAGTATATACGTTCCAAATCAGCCCCTGCAGTTTCTCTGGTAATTAAAAAGTAGTAGTGTATATTCAGTAATATAAGTCTTACTAACTAAAAATATTATTTTTACAATTTCTTTTATCTTACTTACCTAGCTAGTTTCTGAAACGATTGCACCGATCTCACTGGTAGATAGTTGATGTTTTAAAATATTAGTAAGTACTTATAGTATATTTCTATAATGACAGTACTGTCTACTACACACTTCGCTATGGCAACCACTAAATCAAAATCAAAATTAAATCAAAATCAAAATTAAATCAAAATCAAAAATCATTTATTCTGAATAGACCTTTAAACGACACTTACAAAACGTCAATACCAACAATATTTTGTAAATTAGTGAGCAATTGGACCACCGGTTCGAAACGCGGCCCCGGCCTGAGAAACTGACAAACAAACTCAGCGGCTTTTCTTTTTTTTTGGCCTATTTAGAATCATTACCTTAGCTAAATACAGAACTTTGATTGAGTAGCAAGTTGAGTGAACAGCTCATTTCCAGGCTTGTTTATCAACCAAATAATCCTGGATTGGACTGTAGAAGTGGTCTAATATATACAGAAACCAACAAACTTCCAACAAAAGGTACCAGGGGAATGTCATGTGTGACCATTCCCCTGGTGTCTTTCAATCCCCTTTATGTTAGTAGTACCATTGATGTTACTGCTGACATACTTGGGCAATGTCATGTGTGATATTCTTCAGATGTCCTTCAGTCCTTTATTTGTAGTCTTTAAAATTCCGACACAAAAAATACCTTTAAAAAGTAATGTTTTTGAAACGATCCAAGGATACGATAACGCTTGAATTATTTATTTATTACTTATTGGAGGTATTTTTGTGTAGGGAGTTTCTAAATTTTCAATTTGTATCTAGTCAAGCCCTTCATTTGATACCCATATTGAAGGACTGGTGAAATATAAAAAGGTCATTCTCAATTCATCATTTTCTGGTGACCATCTTGCATTGAAAATTTGTTATAGTGTATTGTATTCTACTAGTTAAGCCATTTCTTTTGACACTCATATTGAAGGACTTGTGAAAAAATATGTAAGTAATCAGCCATTTTGTGTCGGCGCTAAAAACAACAGCTGAAAACACTCGAATCCCGACTAATTCAACTTTCAAAAAAAAAAAACTACTTCAAAATCGGTTCATACGTTTAGGAGCTACGATGCCACACACACACACACACAGCAATGTGAAACTTATAACACTCCGCCGTATTTACGTCAGAGGTTGAAAAAACCATTTTTTAAGTCATCTATAGTTTTACAGTTTCACACATACAGGCAACTGAGCAATTAATTATATTTATTCATTTGTCTGCACTCATAATTCTTTCATATGACATAAATATACATTCTATCACCAATTATACTGATAAAAAGTTATTATACATTAATTACGGGTCTAATTGCCATTATGAATCATGTCGTTGCCGTTTTCACGCTATTCGACATAAGGTCGCATAATCGGCTACTCAACTGTTGCGATACGTGTTTAACATTCTGATTATACGCTTCGGCGACTGTGGTTGTTTGTGTGTTCAAAAAATATTATTAAACATGATAGTACTACTTTTAGTACTTATTTTAGTTATATTGTTGTCAGTGAATTGGTTTCGTTTGATTAAGGAAAGTAACAGGATAAGCATACGAGGACCTTTGCCTATACCATTACTGGGAAACGCTCATTTGTTTGTTGTCAAATCCTCAGGTATGGATGTTATGACCTTTTATTGCTTATTTTCGTATATGAATTTATTTACTGTAACTTCTTTTAATTAAAGTATTTCGTAACTATATTGTTACTGTCGTAAGTATACGCGAATATACCTCATTTAAATAAAATAATTATTTAACGAATTCTATTGCGATTTATTTGGTATTATTTTTGTATTTTCTACAATCTTTAGTCTTTTCACGGCTGCTGAAAAGTATGCGAAACGTCAGGCTAAAAATAAAACCAAATAAATAGATATAGAATTTGTTGAAAAATTATTTTATATCAATAAACTATATTGTTGTTGATATACAATAGCAGTAATGTCAATCTTAAATATATAAGAATTTATATCTGCTTTTTCTCAAAGCACTACTTTTGTGATGTTCACTTTAATTTGTTATATAATTGAATTTATATGACTTTGATAATATAACGTAACAATTGCAATTTCAATACGATGCAATATAGTTTATAAAATAAATAAATGAATATATCATTATTAATATTTCACTCAATATAATATGATTACGATTTAATTTAACAAACCTGTTCGGACAGAATAATTTCGACAGAAACTTGATTGAAGTATTTGGCTTAAGGTCTCTACTGGAACCGGTTTCCTTTTAAGGAAATATCCTTGTAGTAAAACAATATCAACCACAACAGTTGATCATTATTAGTAATATAAACTTTAGCTCAAGTTGCAGAGCAAAGATAGACGAGCTCTATAATAATGTTCAGATTATAATATATCTAAACTATAAAATATCACATAATTGTGTAATCTCTGGGATATAACAGGAGTAAGCGCACATATTAAAATTCAGAAATAAACTACGACAGTAGCCTGTAGTTTTAGTAGTAGTGGTGTAGTTTAGTAGTTTATAGTAGTTAGTAATGTAGTAGAGTTTAATCACTACAGAGTATTAGTAATGTCGCTTCTCACTGTCGGTCTGTCCCTATAGGTACATAAATGTTTAAAACTATGCAACGGATTTTGATGCGGTTATTTTAATAGATAGAGTAGATCAAGAGCAATGTTAATATGTATATAACATCATGCTGTGACCAACAGGTGCTGAGGAATGAAAAATGTTGCAAAAACGGGGTGACGTAGACGAAATTGTGTGGGTCAGCTAGTATCACTTAAATTTTAAATACAATTAGGCACCAAAATAAAAACAAAATAAAGCACTTCAAGGCCTATTCAGGCTATTTTTATAACGATGTAATATGTACGTCAATGTTTTTATAAACAAAATTATGACTTAATACTATCAACAAAAGTTTATTGTTACGTTATGATTAAAATTACTTAATTCAATATTATCAAATCTTGTAATGATAACATTTAAGCAATTGATAAATATTCAAAACATCATTATTGTTTGGCATTTATATTCGTTTGTTTCCAACGGACCACTCATCATGGTCAGTTAGGAATTTCATTCCTATCAAACCACCTAGTGTCAACAACTGAACTGGTGCCAATATTATAAAAAAATGTCCTAAGTAGAAGTATATGTGTTATTATGTTTATGGATGCAACAAACCATTCTCCTTCATCATCTAAATATTGTCCGCAATATTCAACATGTCTATGCATATTGGATATTGAAAATCGAATTGAAAACTTTTTATTTTTCATAATTCTCATGGACATTTCGTATTTAGATCTTATTGTTGTCTAGTTAATTT
This sequence comes from Pelosia muscerda, assembly GCA_963691645.1. Lineage (NCBI taxonomy): Eukaryota > Metazoa > Arthropoda > Insecta > Lepidoptera > Erebidae > Pelosia > Pelosia muscerda. The sequence continues at coordinate 5,068,149 of OY829103.1, forward strand.
ACATACAATAAATTACAATATTCATGTGAACTATCAACACTAATAGATATGTGTATGTTTGTAATGAATAAACTTAAAAATTACTATGCCGAAATTGTAATTGAAATAGCTATTTTCACCCTGAGTGACATAGGCTATATTGCGCTGCTTACGACATCAACGCGGGCGGAGCCGCGGACAACAGCTAGTCACTTATCAAATAGGAATATTTTATTTAATTATTATTTAGGTACGGATAATTTCGACTATTTTTCTATTCGAGAGATTCGAACACTGTGTAAGAATTTCTTAAAAAGAAAGAATATCAACTCTATCCTCGCAGACATCACCCCAAATATTCGAATATACCTATTATGTCTGGTAAGGTAATCAGGACAACTGATTCTTATTTAGTGTACTTAATTACCTTCTACGAGACCGACGGGAAGAGGTTGGGTGGGTCTATTCTACAGATTCTACTTCATTGGGTACCAACTCGGTATACCAATCAAGCTATACCGATAAAATACTCTCAAGATATTCAAACTAAAGCGTCGATAGCTTGGCGGTTAAGAAGTCGATCTTTACTTAGATTATTTTATACTGTTGATTGGTGGCACTTATTGTTATACATTATTGATAACGCACTTGTACTTCTCCACTATATTTATTATTGTACGTAAGCGGTTTCGCTTTGTCGCAGACCCAAGATTTACATTGACAGTTATGAAAATTTCAATTTCTAAACGTTACCTAGCTTTTCGATCGAGGTAGGTATCTCTCGATTGAATTCCGAAAACGGTCAGGATTCAAACCGAATTCCGAAATCGAATTTGGTTTGAATTCTGACCATTACCTACACTATAGACGTGTACAACTTCTAACACAAGCCCTTGAGCTTAGCTAGATGGGTTAGATGAATATTAGTAAATTTCGGTTCCCTCATTTTTTTAAAATGAAAGTTTTTGTTTCAGAATTTTTGAACTTGCTTCAAAAATTTTTGAATAAATATGGCGATGGATTCAGAGTCCACTTCTTCTCAGATCCGTATGTGATTTTGAGTCATCCCAGATATATTGAGGTATGTATATTTTATGTACATTTTAGATTGTCGTTAAGACTAACATTTTAGACATTAGTATAAATAATAATATATATTTTTTATAACTACTACCTACATTGATTGCCAGTTGGAAGACAGAGAGCCGCTCATACCACTAGGGTACCGCGCGGTCATTTTTTACATTTGTCACGTTTTATACCCATAAAAAAACGAGTAATTTAAGAAGTTATGACATATGACGCAACGTTTGAGGTACATACACATGTACAGTACATGACTATGTTCACTGGGTTCCGATCGGAACAACTTAATGGCCCCGATTTTACTAATTCACGCCCATTGTCATGACAATGAGATTATAAAAAAAGTCATTGAATTTAATAAACTTCAATTAGTATGCCGCTAAAATTTAAAATTAAAAGACCTCGTGTAGAAATATTCTTGAAGCGATGTAATTAAACTTTTTTTTCATTTAATTTACAAATTAATGTCTATTTTGATAAAGCCGCAAAATTCAAGGTTGATTCAGTTTTTCTAGTCTCAGAGGTTTGATATTAGTTTACATTTAGTAGAATCGGACCCTGATCAGTTGGTTAGAGTGGAATAACAGGTTAAATTGGTGTATATTAGGCAACCATGGCTTTTTTAACATTATGTTTTGCTGATATGCTCAAAGGCGTCATCAGTGAGTAATTATACTAGTCCGGTATTGAGATGTATACCTAGGTAGGTATATAAAAACCAATTCATAGGTATTAGATAAAAAAATAAACTTGATAGTAAAAAATGTACAATTCTAACTAAACAGGATCCTCAATTTAAGCTTGTTAATATGTGGTTAAAGAGAACTTTGGTTTAAAGGTTTTTTTAAACGGGTAGGCACATCTCGCTTAAGTTAAGTAATAAAATAAATCAAGTAATACTTTCCTCTCCCCAAACATTGCGCTGTGCTCTGTCAACTCTAGTTACGATTAAACTCCAATATTAATTTGATTTTATCTATACCTGGCAGAGGATATACCTACTTATTAATAACATCGACAAGTACTATTGCTGCTCAACAAGTGATGAATTTTGATGTGCTTAGTTTTTTCTTCTCTTTTCAATGAAGGGTAAAATACAATGCTAGTAATAACTGACTTATTTCTTGCTTTTGCAATCAGGAATTAAGTGTCAAGCGGGAAAATATGATAGGAGCGTCGAAAGTGGTGTGAATAATGAGTCGGTCTAACGATAGAGTGGTTTCGGTTTCAAACACTGAATATTAAGTGAACATATGCCTAACACAAGCAGACACAGGCTTACTAACTCATATTCCTCATCATTCCCTGAACCTTTTTGCAACTTAGTTGGGGTCGGCTTTCTAGTCTAACCGTGATGCGGCTGAACTTCGATATTTTCCGTGAAGCGACTGCCATGTGACCTCCACAACCAATGGTCTAATGACCAATGGCGATATCGAAGTTCCAAGTTAGACTGGTTGGACTTTTGAGGGCTCTAACAACCCGTAACGACTGCCATAGATGTTTGTATGGCAACCGGGACCGACGGCTTAACGTGGTCTCCGAGGCACGACCAGACCCGTGCAAACAGCCATATTCATGCATACAACTTTTTGCACTCGAGCGGGGATCGAACCAGCGCCCCGTGCGTAGCAGTCGCGTGCACTACCGCCACGCCACGGAGGCTGTCTAACTAATATTCCTATAGTATGAAAATGTACCTAATCGAAATATTTTATTTCAGCCTTTAATATCAAGTATGGATTACATTACGAAGGGAAGGTCGTACAACTTCCTGTCTTGTTGGCTCGGACAAGGCTTGCTCACGTCCACAGGTAACTATTATATTCAAAGGTACAAAGTAGTAGTAGTAGAGGAGGTAGGACTCGACGGTATATCCGTCCCAATCGAGCAGTCCGACTGGGGAAGTACCTCCACCCTACAGAATATCGCCGTTTAATAACCTTGTGTTGTGTTTTCTGTGGTGAGCAGGGTAGCCAGAGCTCACTAGAGAGGTTTTGTGTTATCCGTGGGAAAACCAAAGGCTTATCCTACATCTTTTGCGCTGACGACACAGAATGTCTCTGTTCTTACAGGGGTTGCGGCACAAGTGTTATTCCTCTGGTGTTACACTCGCTCATAGGCCACGGTAACCACTTATGCTTGTCTGCGACCTGTATAAAAAGAAAAAAAAAACTCTTATAATACACTTATAGTACTTTTATAGTACTCTTATAGTGCTCTTATAGTACTCTTATAATAATCTTATAGTTAAGTGTGAGGTATATTAAAACATTCATTTTCTAGGTCATCGATGGAAAACTCACCGCAAGTTTTTAACTCCAGCATTTCATTTCAATATTCTTCAAAATTTCCTGCCTGTCTTCTGTAAGAATCAAAGAGTATTCACGGACAAACTGCGCAAATTGGCCGATGGTAGGCCAATCGATATGTTTCCTCTTGTGGCTTTAGCTGCTCTTGATAATGTTACAGGTAAGAAAAAAATACTGATCCTCATTATCTCCCTGCAGTTGTAGATGCCACATGTCACTCTCGTCCACACATCATGTCAGATATTATTACCTCAGTTACTCCCTTCACTGCCCTATCTGCTTTCACGCAATCCATCCATCTTTTCTTGGGCCGACCTATGCTCCTAAAGCCCTCTACATATGCATGTACAGTAGAACTCAAAAGTGCAGTAGCAATCCTACGCAACTATAGCGTCAACATTCTAACGCTACTTGTTACCTTTTTCTTTTAAGACAAGCCAGCGTCGCCTCGTATTGCATAGTAACATTACACACACATATAAGCGCGCCGGCCGCACGCTAAACCATTTTGAGCCTTGATGTGCTAAAGCACTTATGAGCTCTGACTGTACATAATATATACATAAGGTTCAAAGTTCATACTTCATAAGAAGTATGAACTTTGAACCTTTTTTATAATATTACTAGCTGACCCGCGCAACTTCATCTGCGTCACCCCGTTTTTGCAACATTTTTCACTTCATAGCATGATGTTATTTACATATAAACCTCCCTCTTAAATCACTCTATCTATTTAAACTGCAACAAAATCCGTTGCGCAGTTTTAAAGATTAAGCATACGAATAAGGACATAGGGACAGAGAACGCGACTTTGTTTTATACTATGTAGTGATTATCAGAAGAGTCTCATAGTATGTCCATACCACGCCATTCGTTCACTTCTTAATTTTTCATTTACTCGTACATCGGTACTTTCAATCTTTCTTTACTTTTTTTTTCAATATTCTAAAAGTCAACCAAGGATTTTTGTAATGTTTTGCTGTTTCTGGTGGTTTTTATCCATTCATAATGATAGGTACTCGTATAACTATAAAAATAATTATAAAGCAGGAAATCCTTATCTATTTTTGTTCATTTTGCAAATATTGCGGGTATAAAGACACAAAAAGTACAATGACTAGTAGTTTTTTTCATTTAATTGTACTATAATCACGCTCATTAGTCAAGAATTATAAATCTAATTATATTTATCATTCTCGTAGCGATTACTCACTTGCAAAGTTTGCTGCGTGCAAAGATTTTTACGGATGTGACTGCTACCTGACCTCCCAACCTTTTTATTTCTCCTGAGAAAATCGGTTGCTCCATAAAATCAACAAATATTGTAAATATTACGAAATATTTGACAGTGAATATATAAATGACCATGTCAATCTAAAATCATACTTAGAAAACAATATAACCACAATCATATCTATAGCACGGTGGGTTGTGCTGTATCAGCAGTTGCGGTCTGCGGTCGGCTACGATATAACTTAGTCTTGACCGTCGTTTAGAATGTGCACCGATTTGCAAGGGATGTTCGCTCGGGCTTCAAGGATATTAAAATGGTCCTGTACACAACGCTCATGGGGCAGTAATTTACTATAATAACTATATTTTGTTTTTATAGAATCTATAATGGGAGTTAGTGTTAATGCACAGCAGTACAGTCAATCGGATTATGTGAAATCTATTGAAGAGTGAGTATGCAATACATATTTTATTAAATACGTATGTCATATAATATTTATCGATCATTGCTTTTCAGATTGACCTCTATTTTAGCCATGCGAATGCAAATCCCGTTGCTGGGTGAAGACGCAATTTTCAATTTGCTCCCTTACAAGACCAGGCAAGACAAGGCTTTGAAGATATTGCATGAACAAACCAACAAAGTAATTAAAGCGAGAAGTGAAGAATTGAAAAATGCTAATATTACCAGTCTGGATAGTACTAATGAAATTGGTAAGTAAGCAATAAGTTTGTAAGTTAACAATGCAGTAAAGTAAGTAGAAAATGAATGTAGAGGGCTTTAGGAGAAGAGGTCGTTTCATGAAAAGTTGAATGGTTTCTGTGAAAGAAGATATGAAAAAAGAAGGGAGTAACTGAGGAAATGACTGTTGATAGCAATTAATGGAGGAGAATGACATTGCGCCGACACCTATTGATAGGGACAAGGGCAGGGAGATGGTGTTGTAAGTAAGAAATATTTGGAATGTGCAAGTTTGTAACAACAGAAACACCACTTCTACTATTTTCGAATTTTGTTGTCTCTATTTATCACTTTCGTCGTGGTAATATTGTAAAATAAAACATAACGTCTATATTTTTAAATCTTTTAGGAATAAAAAATAAACACGCGTTCTTGGATCTGCTGTTGCTAGCCGACAACGAAGGCAAGAAGATTAACATCGAGAGTGTACGAGAGGAAGTCGACACTTTCATGTTTGAGGTTAGTTGTAGTATAACAGTAGAAATAGTAATAGAAAATAAATGATAATCGTGCGATGCGTGAGCAAGTCTAAAAGTACCAGAATCAGTAAATCATTTTATTTATCGTTCCTATACTTAGGTATATTGTGGAAATTGTTAATGGTTGTCATTACTTAATTGAGTAAGCGTTTATTATGCTAGGTAACAACTAGCATGATAAACGCTATAGCCATATATATATAATAGCCCAATAAACTTGATCCAATTAGCATTTTTTCGGAATTCGTTGACGGAGTTCTGGCAGTTTAAATTTCGTTTCGTATGATATTTGTTTTGTCGCGTTGTCTGCCATCGTGAATTTAATGATACTATGGCTAATTTATTGAACAACTTGTTTATTTTTAGTTTTACGAAAATGTGTAACACAAAGTTCTTCAGAATTAATTTTCTAAAATTTTGTCCTTATTGCTTTTTCCTAGGATTGATATTATTCGATTTATACCCTAAAAGGTGACTGCAACCGGGACCGACGGCTTAACGTGCTCTCTGAGGCACTTATAAACCTGCGATAAATACACACATAACTTCGAAAAGCATCGAAAAGTCAGTGGTGTGCGCCATGGTAAACCTGGGATCGAACTCGAGACCCCGTCTCAGCAGTCCATTACCCATACCACTAGGGTACCGCGGCTTTTTTATTCGAGAGAGGATCATGTAAAACTAATATTTAGTTTAATTGTTAATTCTTGTCTGATGCAAAATAAGAAATGAAATAAACTAAGAAGGTAAAAAATCACGAAATTAAATTAATTGATATAAAGATATCAATTAATTTAATTTAGTGATTTTTTACCTTTATATCACTGTGTAAAGACAGTGATATAAAGATATAAAATTTAAAAGTATAGTCATTTTTTCTTGAAACAGAACTTAAGGAGGGCCTTGTGTTATAAATAAAGTAGAGTCATTCATTGCCACAGTACCTACTGTTCAAATATAATAAAATTTGTTTCTTTGTTGTCTATACCACAAATAAAAAATAAATATATTAAAAACTAGACTCTTAGATCTAAGAAATTTCAATAATGAACTTGGATGAAATATTACGGAAGATATGATACTGTAAAATGTGGGCTTTTTTGAGTCTAAGTCAACCTCAGCTGCACATAGGTACACCTGTTGATTGCTGTGACTCGGAGGCACACTTTCATCTTGGGTTGTTATCACCTCCATCGGTTTTGGTGGGGGTGGTATCCGTGGGGATTTTGCGCACGATAAAAAAAAGGTTCCATTTAGTTATCGTTTCAGTAAAAATCAAGATAAAATAAATTATGGAGTGCAAAGTGAGCCTTGTTCTGGCCACAATTGTGCAAGTTGGATTGGCGCTCGAATAAAAATGATATGACACTGGTGAATAAGGAAATATATAAAGTTAACAATATGGAATATTATTTTAGGGTCACGATACTACCACGTCAGGTGTAGTTTACGCGCTGTTCTGTCTGTCGAAATACAGAAATGTACAAGAGAAGATCTACGAGGAACTTCAGACTATCTTCGGTGATGACATGGGCAGGGATCCCTCATACCAGTACGTAGAAATATTGATTTTGTGGTGCTTTTGGACACACACATACACACACACGCACTCACACACACATGCACACGCACACCTTATTTTACTTCTTACTTCCATACTTCCATAGTCATATTCGGGCCGTTATGTGCGTATATATATTGCGCCGATTCATAATCATCATCATCGCATCATCCCGGTCGCATCCGAAAATTGCGACGATTCATTTTTATATATTATAGGTATTCAATAGCAATTTAATACAAAATGTTATTTATTTATACCTAGTACCATGTTATACTATTGATTGATGACGCTTGGTGGAGCATAATGTTATACATTATTGATAATGATAACACACGCGTACTTCTTCATCTTATTATTGTACCTTTTCGTGGAGAAGTACAGTAGAACTCAAAAGTGCAGTAGCAATCCTACGCAACTATAGCGTCAACATTCTAACGCTACTTGTGACCTTTTTCTTTTAAGACAAGCCAGCGTCGCCTCGTATTGCATAGTAACATTACACACACATATAAGCGCGCCGGCCGCACGCTAAACCATTTTGAGCCTTGATATGCTAATGCACTTATGAGCTCTGACTGTACAAGTGGGTTAACAATATTGTTCTACCTAGTACCTAAACTGACATTTGTTTTTTTTATTAATTTAGCGAACTTCATCAAATGAAGTACTTGGAGTTAGTGCTCAAAGAGTCAATGCGGCTGTACCCTCCAGTACCACTCATCCAACGAAGGATGGTGAATGATTGTGGTAAGTTTTTTTACATATACATGTATATATATATACATGTAAACTATAATTTTAACTTGAACAACTGTACTACATTATGGAACGCAATAAATGTATTGAGTATTGAGTATTGAGTAAGTGATTAATGTTTTACGCAAACTTAGCCCGATCTTGCATTGACGATTCAACAACCAATCAGCAGCTCTCAAATAGTAGAAGCAAGATGACAGATTCCGTGGATTCGACGAAATTCAAGTTGATGAAACTTTTCAGTGTAGTAAGAACGGATAGCCTAGTTTTATGGGTAATGGACTGCTTTTTTTTTTTTTTTTTTTTTTATCGTGCGCAAAATCCCCACGGATACCACCTCCACCAAAACCGATGGAGGTGATTATGTCGGACTCGAACCGACCAAAACGCACGCCGTCCATGGGTCCTCGATTGCCGGAGGTGAGATTATACTAGACATATCTCTCGCACCCCGGCAGACCCGGGGACATCTCTGTTGAGATGACCCTCTTCCCCTAATGTGGGGACCATGGTGTCCCCATCTAGCCCCTGGGTATGGGGTGGCATTTGCGCCATCGCCGTGGCCTGCTTCTGCTAGGGTGACCGGCGGCTCCACCCGTCACCCCCAGGCCCGCGCTCATGGGGGACGGAGGTCATTTTGCGACCTCCGACGTCCGAGTCGCCTCCGCTCATCGCGGGCAGTGCGGGCCCGGAGTCTTCTCCGAACCCGCTCCGCCTCCTCCTTTTCGAGCATTACTTGCTCGCAGAAGGAGGCGGCGGCTGCCCAAGCACTCGCGCATCGTACCATCACCGTGAGCAAGGTGGCGAGCGAGACAACTCCCACCCCTAGGGCTGTTGCTAGGACCCGCCTTGGCGTCTCCCACGCCGGGCACTCGGTTAGCGTGTGCAGCCCCGAGTCCTCGCTCGCATCACAGTGATGGCAGTCGGACGTTGGCTCCTTCTGGATCCGACGCAGGTAATCCCCAAAGCATCCGTGCCCGGTGATCACCTGCGTCAGCCGGTACGAGAGGCTACCGTGTGGCCTCTCTAGCCAGTCCGGGTAATGGACTGCTGAGACGCGGTCTCGGGTTCGATCCCAGGTTTTACCATGGCACACAGTAATGACTTTTCGGAGTTATGTGTGTATTTATCACAGGTTTATAAGTGCCCGGTTAAGACAATAGGCTCGCCACCTTATTTCATTGAGAAAATGGCGAAATGTGGGTGCTAGCACCTCTGCCTAACCTATTCATAATTTGGTATATAATTTTACGCGAATTTTCTTCACTTGGCAAAATGAAAAAAATAAATAAAAATGCGCCCTTAAAGATGTATAGGTATATATATATATATATATATATATATATATATAAGCGTATTCTACGGGCTCCAGTTTTATTAAAATAATATCTGTTAGTGTTAAGGTTTGCATAAATTATATATTCACACAGTCAATCTACATGAAAGAGCCTAAAACGCCTGTAGATATTTGTGCAGTCGAAATACACTTTTAGACAATTAGCTAAAAATAACGAAGTGATATTAAAATACCTATATCTAGAATGTTTTATAAATGTTACCTACCATTAAGTATCAACTTTTTATTTCTGTTACCCAAATAATATTGATGTTCAAATGTAGTAACCTTGTTTTGCCTCCAAAATTCTTTATAAAAGTAAGCAATTAATATAAGGAAGTTCAGTAGTAGGAAGTATATTACAAGTATAATTTACCATTCTATTTGAGAAAGTAAAAAATGGGCATTTCTGTGTATATGGGAACTTCTGTTCAGTTGATTGAAAAAATATTATTTAAATAAGGAACAACTATAAATATCTGAAGGTCATAATGAAACATTTCTATCTCCTACGTCATTTAATACTATTAAATTATATTTGTGAAGTAATTAGTAATTTGGAGGGTTCCACTCAAGAGGCACTTTTTATGTTTACTGTTCAGTAGACTTGTTTGATCACATTGATGTTCGTCTGTCTGTCTGTCTGTCTATCAAGACCTCTTCCTCAGGAATGAGTGAAGGTATCGAGATTAAATTTATTCCACATACTCACTTAGGTCTATAATGACTTGCAACGGTGCAAAAATCAAACTTCGAAGTCACCGTAATTAGAATATATTACTCACCGCCGGAAACACAACACAAGGTTATTATTAGCCGTAGTATTCCGTAGGGCGAAGGTACTTCCCTATTTGGACTGCTCAATTAGGACGGGAGATACAGTCACCTCCTTTAACTTTGACCGGCTTTTTCAACTCACGCACATTTGTTTAAATAACTCTTAATACGCAACAGTTTCATAAACTAGCGGTACAAAGGTTATCTCATTGAATTATACTCATTAACACAGAATACGTATTAGTACCATCGCCCTACGCCGATATTTGGTATCTATCGTTGACATAAATACAGCGATCATAACTAGACAATCACAGGTGATCGTCATAATTTTATTTTTGTCGGTGAACAATAGGTTGGCATATGCGACCACACATTAAAGGAACACATACATTAGTTAGGTGAGGTAAAGGCTACGAATAATCTTACATATAAAATTCTCGTGTCACAATGTTCGTTCCCGTACTCCTCCGAAACGGCTTGACTGATTCTCATGAAATTTTGTGAGCATATTGAGTAGGTCTGAGAATCGGCCAACATCTATTTTTCATACCGCTAAATGCTCGGAATGGAGCAGCGGGAACCGGGTCAGAAGTCCACGCGGGCAGAGCCGCGGGCAACAGCTAGTGTATTATAAGATAAGATACGTTATTCGTAGGGTAAAAGTATCTTTTGTGCGGACTATTTATTTATTCTGTGACCTTGGGGAGTCAATAGTACATGTACAGAAAAGTTTGAAAAGCATTTAGTATGCTGACTGTTCAACCCAAATGTTGGAAAAAGTGAATGCTTCGACGGGAGTCGAATCCGCGATCTTTCCCTTACAGGAGAACGCTATGACCACGAAGCCTCATCTGAATCATTCGAAATTCTCCTACCTGATACATGCTGCAATATTTGTTTGTTTCTCTTTGTCAGCTTTTATCATTGCGATAAAATTTGTGGAGTCTCAACGACGCGACGCGGCGATCGCGGTAGTGTGAACAGATAGTACTCATCCAAGGATCTTAAAATTTATTTGCAACGTTAATCTCGTAAATGTCGACCACTAGGTGCCTAAACCTAATCATCAATATTCATTTAAAAATATTACGAATGATTAATTAAAATGACAGTTAATGACAACCTGCTTAAAGTGTTTCATGCACGTTATGAAGAACTCAAAAAAAATTCTCAAAAAATACCCTTGAATAGTAAACACATGAATATGATAACTATATGATGTAATGCGTAAAATTAATATTTAATTATGTATAATCGTACTCTGGGTTGTTTTTGTCTTATTAGTAAAAAATAAGGTAGTTATTTTTTTCAATTTTTCGTCTTCGTATATTATTTCGTCCAAATAGCCTAGAAATAATAGAATTTAAATATTAACCAACTTAATTGTTTTGTTCCAGAGGTAGGTGAGATGAAGATGGTAAAAGGCACATCGGTGGTAATAGACATATACCATTTACAACGACATCCGGATTTGTTTGACGATCCGTTGGAGTTCCGGCCGGAACGTTTCGAGAAACCTTTGAAGAATCCTTTTAACTGGCTCGCTTTCAGCGCTGGTCCCAGAAATTGTATAGGTATGTATTTTTTTTATCTATGGCACGTCAATTTGACTTCACCTCGCCTGATGTTAAGCTGAAGGCAAAGTCTCAAATAAGAGGGTCACCATTGCAAACGTATGTAAATAAATCCGTCCTAATATTAGAAACGTCCAATTTCGTGTGTGTTTTATCACGCTAAGACCGTTGACTGTGTTTGACTTAAGTTTTGTGCAAATAAATGAAGGCCAGAAACAGGATATATAACATTTTACCTTCATCCTAGGATTAGATCCCTGTGAATCACGGGGCAGCTATTCATTTACAGGTATATAGGCATCCACCAGGACTTATGAGCCCCATATCCACCTCATATGGACGTTGATATATGTAATTACCTGTCTTTTGGTGAGGTTCTAGCATAGGATTTCCTCTTCGACATCCGCGAGGGGTATACGCGCGCAATCCCGTACATCCTTTTTTATCGTACGCGAAATCCCCATGGATACCATCTACACCAAAGCCGGTGGGATTCGAACCGATTAAAACGCACACCGTCTTTTGAGTCATACAGACAATACAAGACGTATTCCGGCAGACCCGGGGCCATCTCGTACGAGATGATGCGCATTGCGCCTTGCGCGTGACAGGCCTATTCATTTGTTCGCGAACAAGGCAAGGTCCACTCATTGACCACCGGTCGTTTACAAATGGACACCACGTGACCAGATGGTATAGGTCGGGTGGCCAGGGGCTAATGAGCTATGACCTTCCATATTTATCGGGTAATTAACATTTATTGGTGCAATTTAAAACGGATTTGTACTGAGTATCAGAACGATATGAGTATAATAACTTTACTTGATATTACAAATGAATTTGTATCCATTAGTTAGGTTATCTTTGCAAATTAGAACACATCTTAATGACGATATTCTACAGTACGTACACAATAAACAGTATTCATGAACGGATATCATAAACAAACACTAATTTTAATCTGAGTACAGGTAAGGACTAAGTGAATCTGGCAGCGAGTATGCTTTATGGAACATTATTGTGTCACCTTAGTGGACGTACAGCAATAACGTGAACTGTAATATAAGATAATGGTAGTTTTCGCTAGAAGACAGAATGAGATAATTGTATCTATATACAAAATCGAGGTAATTGGTTTTCAAGTCACACATGGTAATCTAAAAATGAATATTAAAAATTAGTTTTGTATTGGAATTCACGATCACCGCTTGTCTATCATGATAATAGGCTGTTTCTTTTTGTTAAACTTCAATGGTAAGTGATAAAATAGCTTGTGGAAAATTATCAAATATGACTTCATCGTATAATTACTGCGACTTACCGATGAATAAAAACGGATGATAAACGAAAAATATGAAACGTACTTGGGATATTTATATAGTTATTTCACTATTTTTTATTTCTGAGATTAGTCAAATAATCTGGGGTCGATTGATGGACCGGATGTTAGATGTAGTGGTCAAAGTAAATGAAAGTAACGAAGTTGTAATATTAAATGTATAGTCATCGGCTAAACAGCTAGGAGACTACATGGGTAGGAGAGACTATACGAGTAGAAGAGACTATGCAGGTAGGAGAGACTACATAAGTAGGAGAGACTACTTAGGTAGGAGAGAGTACACGGTTAGGAGAGACTACACAGCTTTTGATTTTGCTCGTTGAAAATGATCGCCAAAGTCGGCTAAGATCGACTTGTATACGATTCTCACTATCGGACAGTACATGTTTATAGTTTTCCCGCAGCTATTACAAATGAAACTAAAAAACGTAAATTAGCCAAATTGCTTCGAGACCATCTAATAAAACAATGTAATTTTACACTGTAATGAAAATTCTTAAATTTGCGTAGTATTTAATAATGTCTACATGTAAATGTAGCTTTGTTGTCCTGTTCCCACAGTCAAACAGTGGAAACGGTTTTATGGGGCCTTATTTATTTTCAAGTCCTACCTACCTACATTATATTGAAGACCTTCTCAGTATTTGAACTGAATCCAATGATTATATTTGTTTGGATGAAAACTGTGTTGTGTACCTACTCTGTAAAGATATCATTGCAATATACGACAAAAGAAACTTTCTGCAAAACCTAATGATAACGTTCAAGTATAAATACACGTTAATGAAATTGGCCCTAATATTAGAAATGTCCAATAAAAATGTCCAAATTGACGGCCTCATCAGTTGCTTTTTCACGCCCCGCTTAAAGGACCCGGGACTGTAGAAAAAATGAAGCACGTGAGCTGGTAAGGGATTCTAAGACATAACGGTCGCACCGTTCTGTCTTAGAATCACTGAGGAAAGAAGAGGAAAGACTCACTGAATCGCTTGTTTCTTGATGGAATATTCTGTACCATTTGCGGGAAACATCTAAGCATTGTATAATGTTGTCCTGTGTAGGAAAAGAGAGGGTGGAATTAATTGGAAGAGCTCATCAGAACATTCACCAAGGTAGAGACGGTAAAATACTTTCCGTTTTTACTATTGGTAGTCTTGTAAGCTGTATTACACTTTATAGCTTGCTCACTGTTATTCACTTGTTATTCCAAAGTAGGTATTTTTTGTCTATTAAAGTTGTAACTAAAAATGTTATTATGTTAGTATAAATCATAACAAGTTATACCTACGCATGAAAAAAATTCAAGTATCTATGTATGCCACTATTAACAAAAACTTGTTGTTTTCCCAAGGTCAAAAGTTCGCCATGATGGAGCTGAAGGTGACATTATCGGAAATAGTCAAGAACTTCGTAATATTACCATCGGACATGGAACCAGAACTGTGCGCGGATCTCATTTTAAGATCTAAGAACGGCGTCCATGTTAAATTTGTGCCAAGGAAGTAGATTATAGTAATGTGATTATTAATATTAATTATTATGTTATACCAATGATCATTATGGCAAGAAAGAAATTAAATACAGTCAACGTCATAAGTTGATTGACTGTACCTATATTAATAACTTTCAAAACTTGTGAGATTTTTATGGTAGGTATAGTTGAGGCACACTATGATGGCCGTTTTGACAAGACTGGTTTTGCACGTTTTCTCATTTTTAGCAAGACTACAAAGGTACAAAAGAAAATGAACTTCACACACCAAAAAAGAGAAAACAGGCCAAACCAGACGTGTCAAAACGGTCATTACAGCGTGCCGTAACTAAAATATATTGTTAAATTTAATAAAGAAAAATGAATGGCAAATATAAATTGATTAGTCAGTAATTATGCTATATGGCTATATGTTACAAATTACCCCTCATAAACCTAGTACATACTTGAAATAAAAAAAAGCAAAAATTGTTAACTTAAATAAAAAAATATACCGTAGTTTTTTTGGATATTTTAAGGTTTTGTGTATCATTTAAG
Organism: Pelosia muscerda; assembly: GCA_963691645.1. NCBI lineage: Eukaryota > Metazoa > Arthropoda > Insecta > Lepidoptera > Erebidae > Pelosia > Pelosia muscerda. Next base: position 5,083,358 of record OY829103.1, read on the forward strand.
GTGGTGGGGAACTTATTTTAAGTCCACCGTTAAAATAAGTGAAACAATAAAATTCTCGTGGCCATTTTTGTTATAATTTTGCTATATTTTTAATTATGTTATAATTTTCCGTGCCTTAGGACAATTTCGGATGCGACCGGGATGGTCGCATCTGATATTGTCACACTTTTTTTCACGTCTAACTGCGTTGCGACTGAACTTCGATATTTTCCTTGACCCGATTGGCATTTGGCCTGCACAACCTATAGGTATAGGCGGAAATCGAGAAATTGTTGTTAAACAAGATCAAGAGAAGTTGTTGAACTTTTTGGGCCCCAACTAACCGTAACCATTGCTATAGATGTTTGTATGACAACCGGGACCGAAGGCTCAACGTGCTCTCCAAGGCACGACCAGATCAGTATAAACCCGCTCAGTGCAAAAAATATTTGCATGTATGAATGGCTTATTCATACACGCAAATATTTGCACTGAGCGGGTTTCAAACCCGCGCCTTCTGTGTAGCAGTCGATTGCTGTTCTTCTTCTAACACTTATGATCAGAACGAAATAAACAGCATATTATATACGCATTCTTTCGCGGTCGACGCATTATTATTTATACTGTTGATTGATTGATGTATTAGAACTTATTGTTATACCTACATTATTGAAAGGTTGATATTGACAGTTAACAACTGTCAATGTAAACTTTTGAGGAAGCCGCAAGAAGTACAAGTACATATTATTAAATATTTACTACGTAAGGACAAGTGTGTTTTCAATTATGCAGACCAATTATAATTTTACACCTCCCGTAATTTTTCAGAATATTTTTATGTTGTGTTTCTGGTATTAACTACTAAAAGAACATATTTAACATATTTTTAGTATTATAATTAAACACAGCATTCATTATATTCATTATATTAGATAAATTAATGAATGTTGTGTATTATATATTATATTGTAATGAACTCGATGAATGCAACTAAAATAGATATATTGTTAATTACCTACTATCAGTACATAATTATGTGATAAAAACAATAAAATTAATTCTTCTGTTTATCTCCTCGCAGCGACTTGCAAGGAGATAACCTCTGATAGAAGGCTATGTCAAGTAGATCAGAACAACGGACGAACGCTTACCGCCACATCAATAAAAAATATATAAAAAAACATGCGTCGCAGTCTTTGAGACTGCCGATAGAAATTAAAACTAAACTTATGAAAAAAGTAAAAAGTATTTATTACATAATATGATTGCTATCTGGCTTCCTCATATATGATAGTTTTCCAGCTGAAGAATCACTGAAAAAGAAATGTAATATGAGGTTGGAAGTATAATTGTAGTACAAGTACATAATAATTGCATACAGAATTTAGTACAGTAGCAATAGTTTAAAGAGGTATTTATTCCGGAAACCGGAACATCCACGCGATATTTTTTGCATATTTTAAATATTCATTGAAGTTTTTATGATAGCCTGTTTGACAATGTGATCCACTGGCGCCAGTGAAACACGAACAACACTGTCCAGTTACTTTACACTTTGCCTATACACGTCGCTAAATGTGGTTGTCCGCGTATGTACGAGTATAAACGATTATACTATCAAAATGATAATATTCCTATTAGTGATTATTTTGTTGATACTTTTGTCAGTGAATTGGATTCGTTTATTAAAACAATGTAATAGGATCAATGTTCGTGGCCCTATGCCACTGCCGATAATCGGGAATGCTAACTTATTTCTTGTCAAATCTACAGGTAACTTTTTTTTATAATTTATTTTAGTTTTATTGTTATACGAACTTAAAACACGAATTAATTAATATCAGAACAATCAATCGACTCATCTCAGTTCACTGTGACTGTAAGACATAGGACTCTCGCAATGCTACTGTTTGCAACTGGCCAAACCGGTTCGTATACGATTTACTTTCTCGATTGACGATAGTTCCAACGATTCAAATGGAGTGGACGTCTAACAAAATAGTTTTGTGAATGTGACATTTATGATTAACGTTCATATTAATTAATTCGTTCATTTAAGTTCTTTCATGTAATATTAAAAATATTCGTGAAGGGCAAAATGGGTTTTCTTTATTAAGTCACTAGCTGACCCGCGCAACTTCGTCTGCGTCACCCCGTTTTTGCAACATTTTTCATTCCTGTTCCCACTTGTTGGTCGTAGCATGATTTTACATACATATCAACCTTCCTTTTTAACCATTCTATCTATTAAAAAAACCGCATCAAAATCTGTTGAGTAGTTTAAAAGATTTAAGCGTACAAAGGGACATAGGGACAGAGAACGCAACTTTGTTTTATACTATGTACCTATAGTGATAAGAACTTCCAAGGTATATAGTTGAACCGTGTCACGTGTGCTTGCTAGCGGTAACACTACTCTGATAATAATACCTACTGTATTATTATCAGCTCTGTATAATATATTAGCTGTGATATCCCTTTAAAATGTTAGTTCCTTTCAGAATTTTTGAACTTGCTTCAAACACTTATAAACAAATATGGTGATGCGTACAGAGTCCACTTCCTCTCCACACCATACGTATTCTTGAGTCATCCGAAGTATGTTGAGGTACGTTTTGTTTTTGTATTCTTGTTTGACCTTGATTTTAGTACCTATGCGCTTATATGACGGAGGACAGAATGTATATGATTAGATGACGGAGATGTCACAGTTACTTAGATATTTTATTTTTAATATCACGCCTATATCCCCGAAGGGGTAGGCAGATGTGCTAGCACCCACATTTCCCCAGTTTATGTTTAGGTCCTAATGGAATAGGTGGCAAACCTATTGCCATTAACCGGGCACTTACCTGCGATAAATACACACATAAGTGTATTTTGATTATTTTCCTGGTCAATTTTTGCAACCTATCTCATTTTCGCATTCACGTCAACGTAAAAGATCATTAAAAATACATATCTGAGCTCAATGACATTACATTAGAACTAATGAGTGACGTCAGAGCCTAGATACCACCCCTTTCTGACGTCACCCGTCAACTGTTCGTTTGACTCAATTGAAGGCTTACAACCTACCTATGCAACCTACCTAATTGTGGCTATGGACACATTCGTACAATTTCCACGTTCGTACAATTCTACATTCGTACAATTTTTCCTAAATTGTTTTCCAAATTCGTACAAACAGTCTGTGCTACAACTCCACTTACTTCAGTTCTCCATAGTTTAGATTCTTTTAATCAATTCATAGATTCTTCCAATGTAGTAAGAGTACGTACCTATTTAAAAGGATAATTTCAGGATCAAATGACTAAGCAGCTAATTGTGTGAAAATATTTAATAGGCAAGATTATTCCGTTTCAGCCTTTAATATCAAGCATGGATTTTATTACGAAGGGTATGTCATATAAATTTCTGACTGGTTGGCTTGGACAAGGCTTGGTCACCTCCACAGGTAAATTTAGATTTCTTGAAAGTAATAAAGAAATAGGATCTAATAACGGAGAGAAAAGTATTCTATTTAAGCCAGATGATGGAAAGTAATCTGTGTCAGATTTTTTTGAACAAATTGGTAAAGTATTTATAAAAAATATTATATATAATAATAAATCAAAGCACTTAAAACTGGTGGGCTTCCAAGAGAGCTATAAAAGCAAGAAGGATGCAAGGAGAGAAGTAAGTTGCCGACTGTTTTTAGTGCTTATTCCAGGGGAAAAAGGTGTAAGCATATGTATGTTTGTATATCCAGACAAACCTAAGTAAAACTTTTACATTCATTACATCGTGCCTCGGAGAGCACGTTAAACCGTCGGTTCCAGTTGCCATACTAACATCTATGGCAGTCTTCAAAAGTCCGACTGGCCTAACTACAAAACTTCGATATCACTAATTTGGTTGTGGAGGTCCGATGGCAGTCGTTTCACGGAAAATATCGAAGTTCAGACGCATCTTAGTTAGACTAGAAAGCCGACCCCAACTGAGTTGGTAATAGGCGCAGAAAGAATGATCTGATGATAATAATATAATCAAAGCTTAACATTTGACGCATTACATTAATAAAATTCTAGGTCAAAGATGGCAAAATCACCGTAAATTTCTAACACCTGCATTCCATTTTAATATTCTTCACAATTTCTTACCTGTGTTCTGTAAGAATCAAAAAATATTTACCGAGAAACTACGTAAAATGGCCGATGGCAGACCAGTGGATTTGTTTCCTCTTGTGGCTTTAGCAGCTCTTGATAATGTCACAGGTAAGTAAATGTTTTTATAATTGTCATGTATGCATGCGTAATAGGAAAGAAATAGGTACTAGGAGCAGACAATATTCCTTGCTCGTTCATAAGTAGTGTAGTAACAAAAATAATATACATTGGGTGTTTGAAGGTCATAATTAGTTATTTATATAAAGCTAGTAAAACCTGTTTATTTTTCATTTCATTTTCTGATCGCTCGGCGAAGATCACGGAAGTATTGCTTTATTTAAATTCGTCATAAATTATAAAATAAAATACTCTGTCCTTCAAAATAATGCGCTAACAATTAAATGAAAATTGCACCTGGCGATGCACTTCCCTCTTTTTTTTAATAATAAAAATATTATATTTATTGTTTAGAAAAAACAAAAGTCTTACAAGACATTGATAAATAACCAAAAATACAAAAAGTCCACAAATTTTTGATCCGAGGGATCAAGCCTAATTTAGGTCCCGTCGTCGTGCAAACGTGCCCATTAGACTTTTTTTTATCGTGCCAACGTGCCCATTAGACTGGCAGCATTTCCTCTCTGTATGGCCAGCGAAATATTTTATTTTAAATATTGATTCGAGCGTGGATCCATGGATGTATATAAACAGATATTAATAGTATAACTAATATCTTTATGATATCGAGTTCATAGTTGCGAAATTACTAATGTATGATTTTAGATTGACATGGTCATTTACATATTCACTGTTAAATCGTACGGGATATTTACCATGTTTGTTAATTTCTTCGTGTAACCGATATTTCGGCGCTGTTGCAATGTGAAGGACAATGAAGTGATGGTCAGTTTTGACGTAGAATCACTGTTTACAAATGTGCCTGTAGCGGATTGCATGGACGTCATTAGAGGTGTTATCAGCGATAACAACATCCCTATGGAATATGCCGACCTTGTACGGCACTGCATAGTCACGAATTACTTCGTATACCAGGGCGAATACTACCTTCAAATAGACGGTGTGGCAATGGGCAGCCCAGTGGCTCCAGTAGTAGCCAACATTTGGATGGAACACTTTGAAAGCCGTGCAATTGCCACTGCCCCTCGGGAGGTTAAACTATGGAAGAGGTACGTGGATGACGTGTTTTGTATACTGGAGGGTGACGAGAGTGTTGTAAAGGAGTACCTGGCACATCTCAACAGCATTCACGGGAAGATCCGGTTCACCTATGAGATGGAAAGGGAAAGAACGTTGGCGTTTCTAGATGTGAAAGTTGAGGTTCGAGAAGATGGTTCTCTGGGGCATACGGTGTATAGAAAGCCCACTCACACTGACCGATACTTGCACGCTGACTCGCATCACCATCCGCGTCAGCTGAACTCTGTAGTGACGTCACTTACTAACCGCGCATATAGTCTATGCGACGAGGAACACTTAGGTACTGAAATTGCACATTTAAGGGGCGTTCTGCGGAGAAACGGTTACAAGGAGCGGATCATACCACCGAGAAGCACACCATCACCTAAACGCCTGGATTATAGGGTTGAAAGACAACCTGCGTATTTGCCATACGTGAAGGGAGTGACAGATAAGGTTGCAAATATTTTAAACAAATTCGCAGTAAAAACTATCTTCACTCCTTTCAAAAAGCTGTCACAGTACCTACGCACACCCAAAGACAGGTCTCCACTGGAACATTCAGGTGTTTACAAGGTTGACTGCAGCTGTGGGAGCTCCTATATAGGCCAGACCAAACGGACAGTGTCAAGCCGGATTAAGGAGCACATCAGGGCGGTCAAAAACAACGAACCACAGAAATCGGCTATCGCACAACATCTATTGGAGGAAGGGACGAATCACTGGATCGAGTTGCATAACCCACAGATTCTGTCGACTGAACGCCACTATATACCCAGAATGGTGAAGGAAGCTATTGAAATAAAAAAGCACAAAAACTTCAACCGGGAAGATGGTTTTCAACTGGCGAGTGTCTGGCACCCGGTGATTCGTAAGTTCACAAAACCCAAACAAACGCCATCTCCAAAAACCGTGCGAGCCGATACAGTGAGTGTTGTGTGTCGTGATCGAGTGCAATGTGAGAACGCGGACAGTGGTAGTGGTGACGCGCGTAGTAAACGAGTAAGAAAGAGGGTAGACCGATACGGTTGGCCTCAATAACAACTAGCTCGGCGGTCATCAGTACACCGGCACCGTGATCATGGCGCTTGCAACAGCGCCGAAATATCGGTTACACGAAGAAATTAACAAACATGGTAAATATCCCGTACGATTTAACAGGAAATTACTAATATTCCCATTAACCCCTGCAGCCAATCCTAATTGTTAAATAATTAATTAAATATTCAAAGGGTTCGAATCCCGTCGAAGAGTTCACCTTTTCCTATCTAAATTTGATTTGAACAGTCAGCATACTAATTGCTTTTCAAAATTTTCTACATGTAATATGTTATTTCCAGAATCTATAATGGGAGTTTGTGTTGATGCTCAGAAGCATAGTGAATCGAAATATGTGAAATCAATCGACGAGTGAGTAACGAGTACATTATTATGACTTAATGGTTAGGTTACTAGTTACTATAGATACCCAATTAAAATCTCCATTCAATAGATCCTTATAAATGATGGTACATCTTTCTGAGTTCTTTAAAAACCTTGTAAACCACAGCGTAACCGATCTCTCTTATAGATCGATTTCTTAATTTAAAAAAATATAACTTATTTACAATTTTATAATAAATGCTACAGGATTTCAGTAGTATAATCTGAAACTGATGATATTTAATCGGTATCTTCTGAAATCACACAAAGTTTGACTACCAATTACACAATAAAAAATAACAACCTACAAAAGTTAGCATGTTCTTTTATTTCAGGTTGTCCGAAATTATCTCGATGAGAGTTCAAATACCTTTGCTACGTAGTGACATAATTTTTAGCCTTTCCCCTTACAAGAAAAGAGAAGACAAGGCTCTGAAGGTATTACAGGATCAAAGGAATGAAGTGATTAAGGCGAGAAGTGATGAATTGAGGAAAGCTAATATTAACAGTCTAGTACTAACAAATGATATAGGTATGTTTATACTAATCACAAAATAAAAGGCCCGTTTTGGCATATGCCTGCATGACATAACTAGTGATGTAACAAAACGACTTATTAATAGTCTGTGGACAATGTAATAAAAATCGTTATGCACAGCACTAAGCTGAGTGGGTGGTACCTGTCTATGAAAAATGTAATAACCTTCATAACATTTCAATTGGTAAAAAACTGAGAACTTCATGGGCACGAACTGTCAAAACGGGCCTTTTATTTTGTGATAACTATAGTAATACATGGTAGGTTTTTGAAAGTGCCATTATTTCTTTGCTTTGTCACAGAGGAGTTTCCAATTCAACTGTCGTTTTTTCTTCTCTATGTAAAGAGATGCTCGTATGTTACATGACAACTATCTTATGCACATATTATCGAGATCAATCAATTAGATTATCGCAGTCTATTACCTTTTGCATTCTAACCAGTCGGGGTGGTACAGTTTTTTATTTCGAGTTTTCCTTCTCGCAGTGACATCGTATGCGTTTTCATCGTCACTACACGTAGCAATTATTGTAAGTTATTGAAAGCTATGAAATTTGCCCGTAGATTATCATTATCCTCTGTTACACCTAAGGAATGGATAATGTAGTTAATCCTGATGCAAATGATGCAATGTACCAACATTTGTCTGTCATAAGACGATATAGATGATGAAGCTTTTTTAATTTTAGGTATAAGAAATAAACACGCGTTCTTGGATCTTTTGCTTCTGGCTGAAAGCGATGGCAAGAAGATGGATATGGAGAGTACTGAGGAACAAGTTGACACTTTTCTGTTTGCAGTGAGTTGAAGTACCTATTGATCCTTACTAGCTGATGCTCATGACTCTACCCGCCATGATTTGAAATAGTAGTTTGTGATATTTGTACAGGAGGTATACCAAAATTCGAAAAAAAAAAAACAATGTATGTCCAGTGACAGTAGATGAAGGATTGACCTTTTATGACATTCACAAGTATATACAAAAGAATGGTTAACGCCTATGGAAACTATCGCAGCAAAGATTGTGACTATTATTTTGTCTTTAATAACATGTAGGCATTAACACCGTCTGATAGTAGCTTTCTTCTCATAAATTAACTTAATTCTAAACATGCCCCCGGCCGTTGGAAGCTCGCCTTTCAACCCGAAGAGTCAGCATCCAGTAAAGGGCATATCTTGGAGAATGCACGTCGAACAACACCTGTTGCAGTTCTGACATCAGCCACTCGGCTAAGTCCATCCTTGCCAGGGAATAGCGCGATGATACGTCCCATTTTCCACTTCAAGGGCGGCAGATGGTCCTCCTTAATCACAACAAGGGTGTTCAATGTCAGGCTGTCCTTGCTTGTGTGCCACTTGACGCGTTGTTGTAGCTCAGAAATATATTCTGCACTCCATCTGGCCCAAAAATGCTGCCGCAGCTGCTCTATTCTCTGATGGCGTGTCAGATTATTGAAGTACTGCTCCCGCTGATCCTTGACAGGCAGAGAAGTGAAGGGTCTTCCTATGATGAAATGACCAGGAGTGAGAGGCGTAAGGTCCTCCGGATTCGATGACAATGGTGTGAGGGGTCTAGAGTTTAGTATGGCCTCGATTTGAATAAGCGTTGTATTAAGTTCCTCATAAGTAAGGTGACAATTTCCCAGCACTCTATATAAATGATATTTGGTCGATTTGACACCCGCCTCCCAAAGGCCACCGAAATGTGGTGCATATGCTGGAATGAAGTGGAAGGTTATCCCATCGCTAGCAGTAGTCTCAGAAATGGAATTGCAATTGTTTTTAAGAAATGTAGATAACTCATTGTAGGCACCTACGAATGATGTTCCATTGTCAGAGTATAGATTTGACGGCTTTCCTCTGCGGGAAATGAATCGTCTCAAGGCTTGTAAGTAGTTACTGCTCGTCATATCTCCCACCAGCTCTAAATGGATTGCCTTCGTGGCAAAACATACAAAAATAACGATGTATACCTTTACCAGCCTACATCCACGACCCCGACGGCTAGCACAATTAATAGGCCCTGCGTAATCGACGCCTACATTCTGGAAGGGGTAAGCTGCCAACGTTACTCGATCCCCAGGTAAGTCACCCATTTTAGGAACGACTGTCGTTCCTTTCATACGCTTACATAGAACACACTGGCGGTAAGTATATCTAGCTAGATTACGCCCACCAAGAGGCCAGTATGTTTCTCTTATCGTCGACAACAATAATTGCGGTCCTGCGTGCATCAACTTTAAATGTTCGAATCTAAATAATAACTTTGTAAAATGATTAGCGGACTGTATAATAACTGGGTGTTTTTTATCAAATGAGAAATTAGAGTTCGATAACCGCCCACCAACTCGCATGATTTTGTTGTCGTCGAGAAAGGGATCCAGTTTTAGAAGAGGACTTTTTTGAGGTAAGGGTAAATTATTCAATAATATCTGATATTCGGGAAAGGATTCCCTTTGTGACTGAATGATGATAACATTTAAAGCATCTTGTAATTCCTTATTACTAAGATGTGAATGTGAATTAGTAGTTTCTTTCTTGCATAGTCTAATGAATCTAAGCGCACAGGCTACGCTTCGCTGAAGTCGTAGGAAGTTTGAGAAACGTTCAAAATTGATGATTTTGTCGTCTTTAATATTCAACGAATGAAATGAAACGTCTGACTTCGTTTCAGGAAGAACATCAGTACACCCAGGCAAGGAAGGCCAAGTCGAACTTTCCTCCTGCAAAAACGATGGTCCTAACCACCACATATCTAGCGACTGCATCGTTTCAGCACTCACTCCCCGTGTAATTAAATCGGCTGGGTTTTCATTCGTTGGGACATGTCTCCATATGAATGAACCAGTTGTCTCCACGATTTCAGCTACTCGATTGCGCACAAATGTATTTAATTTAGAAGGCATCATTTTCAGCCACCCCAGAACTATCATAGAGTCCGTCCAAAAGGTGACTGTAGAAACTTGGCTCCGAAGTGAACTAATAACCTTCTGATAGAGGCGTGCTCCAATCAACGCAGCACAAAGCTCGAGGCGCGGAATGGTTGTTGGTTTGATAGGTGCGACACGACTTTTAGCAATGAGCAATCGCACTGATACTGCACCATTCTCACCGACGCTTCGGACATACACACAAGCACCATAAGCTTGTTCCGATGCGTCAGTGAAAATGTGGAGCTCCAGAGACTTATGAGAATCAATGACAACATGACGCGGAATTCGTAATTTATTTAACGATGGCAATGATTTGATGACGTTAGTCCAGGCTTTACTGACTTCATCTGGTAGCTGTTCATCCCATGAAAGTTTCTCTAACCATAACCTTTGTAATAAACACTTCATCACAATGACACACGGCGCTAACAGTCCTAAAGGATCAAAAATCTGCGCAATAACTGATAGCATGTCACGCTTTGTATTTCCAACGTCAGTAGAAATATTCATGGGAAAGCACAGCTCATCTGTGTTTGTTTGCCAGTTCAGTCCTAATGTTTTATTGGGTTCGGTTCCTCCAATATTCAAATCGATAGAAGACTGAGAGGACCTGTCAGGCAACAAAGAAGGCTCATTGGACCTCCACTTCCTTAAAGGCATGCAAGCAGAAGCAAGAGCTGTGGTAACATTCTCACGTAACTTATGGGCTACATCAATCTGATCTGCGCCCGTTAAAAGATCATCAACGTAAAAATCATGTAAGATGACTTGTGCCACTTCCGGGTCGCTGCAATCAAGACCGATTTGTTTAAGACATCGTGTTGCAAGAAACGGAGCGCTAGCAGTACCATAAGTTACGGTGTTAAGCTGATATGCCTTGAGAGGACTGGACGGCTCGTCACGCCAGATGATTTGCTGTAAATAACGGTCTGAAGGATGTACTAACACCTGTCGATACATTTTCTCTACGTCTGCAGAGAGAATGTATTTATAAAGTCTGAACCTTATGAGAATTGAGAGTAGATCGTCCTGGACGGTGGGTCCTACCATCTGAATACTATTAAAGGAAACTCCAGAGGTGGTAGGCGCGCTAGCATTAAATACCACTCGTAATTTGGTGGTGGTACTACTTTCTCGCAGCACACCGTGATGAGGAATAAAGTACGATTTACTTGTTGTATCAATATTGCACTCGGTCATATGACATAAATGTATATATTCTGACATAAAGTCCTTATAAAGTTTATCAAATGAAGGTTGCCTCTGATTTCTTTTTTCTAATGAAAGGAAGCATCGTTTAGCTCGCTGCAATGATTCGCCTAACACCTCCGAGGATTCCTTCAACGGTATTCTCACCATAAAACGACCATCTTCTGAGCGAGTTGTGGTACTAATAAAATAATCTTCACAACTTCTCTCTTCGTTGGAGTAGACAGGCGATTGGAGATTAACTTCCTCCAATTGCCAGAACTTAGTAAGTTGATTTTGAATGCTATCAAAGTCTAAGTCCAGCGAAGGGCTCTGAGACCTGACACTAATAAAATTACATTTTATTGGTGCGGTTGAAGTGGATACGTAGCCATGCTCAATCGAACCACAGACGAGCCAGCCAAGCTTGGTTTGACACAGTGTAGGTTTTCCAGTACCCAGTGAAAGTTTACCCGTTTCCAATAAATTCCAAAAAACGTCAGCACCAATAATCAAATCAATCTCGGCCGGCGTGTGGAAGTTCGGATCAGCTAGATAAATATCTGACGGGATGCTAATGTTACTTAAATCAACTGATTGAGCCGGCACATTATCAGTTATAGTGGGCAGAACGAAACATTTAAGATCAGTTGTGTAACTTTCATTTAATGACTGAATGTGTACATCACACATTTTGCCTACTGGCGTTAAGGAATTGTTTATTCCTTGTATGGATTTGGCAACATGAATGAATGGTAAGTTTAATTTATTGAACATATTTTGTGTAATTAAACAGGACGAGCTACCTGAATCGAGGAGAGCGCGGGCTAAGTGTTGTCGATTGTTATGATCGTACAACTTAATTAATGCAGTTGATAGCAGAACGTTGCTAGAACTGCTTGCGTGCGCGCACGGAATAACGTGTGCCGAGAGCGCCACCTGCGGAGTGTCGGCCGAGGTCGGCGCGGCGGCGGAGGGAGGGCACTCGGACCGGTTATCATTGTTATTCTGAGTAGAATCAGCTGTTGTCGATTTAAAATCTGAAACATGTATTAAGGTATGATGTTTACGCTTACAAACTTTACAACCCGATGATTTGCATCGGTTAGCAAGATGACCAGTATTGAAGCAATTATAACACACTTTGTAAGTAGGTATAACTGTCAATCTTTCCTTGTTAGTTAAAGTGAGAAATTGTGGACATGAAAATAATTTATGATCGCCATTACAGTTAGGACACGAGTGGGAAGGGGAATTATTGTTATTAGTGTTCAATGTTACCATCGCCTTATGGTTTGAATTTGATTTTTGAGCATGGTTTTGAGAAGGAATAGTGTGACGTGAAACTTCTAAAGTTTCTATTAAATCAGCGCGGTTTCTTATGAACTCTGTGAATTTATTAAATTTAATAGGGATTGTTTTGTCTAGATTCCCTTTATATTCCTCCCACTCTCGGAATGTTTTGGTGTCTAATTTATGACTGATTATGTAGATCAACAAAGTGTCCCAGAAATCTACCGGTTCGCCTAGTGATTTGAGCGCTCGTATGTTTTTATTAATGTGGTCTAAGAGACGTTTCAACGAAGCTGAGGATTCTTTAGTAATTTGTTCGATTTTAAATAGCGATGAGATGTGATTCTGTATAAGAAGCCGTTTGTTGTCAAATCTTTCACATAAAAGTTGCCAAGCCACAGTGTAGTTCTGAGCAGAGAACTCGATGGACTGAATAACGACAGCAGCCGAACCTTCCAGAGAAGACCTAAGATAATGGAACTTATTGATTTCGTCTATGTCGTCGCAGTCGTGTACGAGACTGGCAAAGGTGTCGCGGAACTCAAGCCAGTTTTCATAAGATCCACTGAACTTTGGTAATTGAATGGTAGGCAATTTGACGATCTGGCGATTACATCCTGAATTACGACTCATACGATCATCATCTTCCCTTTCAGCCTTTGAATACATCTTCAACATATTCTTAGCTTTAGCAATTAATGAAAAATACTGATTTTCGATAACGGTTCTCTCGTCTGACTCAGTTTCTAGGTCTGACAAGCACTCGATATCTGTCTGCACTTCATCAAAATCTTTAAATAAGCTCTCTAATTTGTCAACACGCAATTGCAATTCCATTACCTGACACGATGATAACTTGGAAACTTCCAATGAAGATAAATAAGTGCTGAATACTGTTATACGCCCTTTATAGGTGCTCCGTTTCTTTCTAAGTTCCTTAATATCGGCCATTATAGGAGACGAGTATCGTAGACCTTAGTAATACCTTATATAAGCTAAAATACAACCTGACCAGAGTGCTGGGTGGAATCTATGTTATATACACTTTCAATCAATTATCTTGATGAGACCACCTCAATAACACCAACTTCTAGCCTTCTTCTTCCACTTCGGTTATATATCCGGCTCGAAGGACCATGTACAGGAGGTATACCAAAATTCGAAAAAAAAAAAACAATGTATGTCCAGTGACAGTAGATGAAGGATTGACCTTTTATGACATTCACAAGTATATACAAAAGAATGGTTAACGCCTATGGAAACTATCGCAGCAAAGATTGTGACTATTATTTTGTCTTTAATAACATGTAGGCATTAACACCGTCTGATAGTAGCTTTCTTCTCATAAATTAACTTAATTCTAAACAATATTCCTATCCCTGTTACAAAGTTTGGTTCAAGACCATAATTGAACAATAAACATCCAAACGTCTTCGCAAACATTAATTTATATTATCAGTAAGATTAGTAGAAAACACATAGTAGGTAGTGAGAGCGTGCTGATAGATGAATAATACATTATTTTCATTATTTCAGGGCCACGATACCATTACATCAGGTATAGTCTTTACGCTTTTCTGTTTGTCGAAACACAGAGATGTACAGGAGAAAATTTACGAAGAACTTCAAACTATTTTGGTCGATGACATGCACAGAGATCCCACTTATAAGTGAGTAGAAACCTTGTCAATGTAGTAGGTACTTTACTTGATTTAGCTACATTCATAACTATTTTACTGCTTTTATAACTGTTTGATGAACACCTTCAAATTCACTACATTATCATATTAGGCTATCTGTGCCCGCGTTCTGGCGAAGATTTTTATAATTTTTGGTACCTGACATGTCCTTTTAAAATATATCTCTGTACTGAAAGTTGGCACATTCCAGGGTTAAGATTTAAAGGATGGTATAGAGTTTCATGAAAACTTTTTACTCAGAGAGGTTCATAGGAAATTCAGCATCGAGAAATCGAGAAACAATAGTCACCCTCTCCACTTTGGTCTTCCAAATTGGAGAAAGAGTGGAGCTGGATAGTCTTCTATTATGATTACACGTCAGGAGTATGATGGTAATCTTACTTCGAATATATTCAAAAGTACGCACATTATGTACCTACATCGTGTGCTATTAAGAAGGACTTTTGATTGTTTTAGATTTATTGATTTGATTATTAAATGCTTCAACTTTGGTCCTGATGGGAATTGAAGTTTGTCTCTAGATTTTAGTGAAAATTATCGGATTTTAATGGTTTCATTTTTTATTTATTCAGTGAACTTCATAAAATGAAGTATTTGGAACTGGTGATTAAAGAGTCAATGCGGTTGTATCCTCCAGTGCCAATAATAGAACGGCTTGTAGAGAAAGATTGTGGTAAGTAAATAATAATTCTGAAGAACCTTCATGAGGCTTGACACAAAGCTTGTTTATATTATTTTATTTATTATTATATTATTACTTATTAGTGGTAGATTTGTTATACAAATTGAAAATGACGAGATATTTTTTTTTCACCAAGTCCGATCCCATTAAAATATTCAGATTTGTTGTATATGTACATACCTATATATAGTTATATAGTAAATATAGTTTAAATATTACCTAAGTACTTTCAATAACCTACTTTTGAATTCGTCTAAAAAATGAGGTCGGTTAATAAAAAAATATACTATCCGATGTTTTTTACACCACTTAGGTGGCAGACAAGCACACGACCAACCAGATGGAAAGTGGTTACCGTGTTCTATGGACGTTTGCAACACCAGAGGCGTCACACTCGTGCTGCCAACTATGTAGAGGGGAAGAGGGATGTTTTAGAATATAATAATCCCACCAAAACATAAATGTAAAAAAAGGAGAGCCAAGTTCAATACAAAAATTATTCTCTGCTGTGGGCTTCGCCGCAAAAAGAAGGGAGATCAGAGATTGAGTGCCAAGTTCTATGCAAAATCCAAATATGTAGTTTAAGGGCTGACTTGGCTGGTTTTCCCATACGAATTATTATTAAGTACCTACTTTTACACAGTCATGGAAGAGCCTTATGTTCGATGGGTAGTTTATACCAGTAAGCCAAATTTTCGGAATAATAAAATAAGAACCGAAAGGTAACAGGTTTAAAACATGCGAAGGCTATATAATTCGTATGGGAAAACCAGCCAAGTCAGCCCTTAAACTACATATTTGGATTTTGCATAGAACTTGGTCTTCAATCTCTGATCTCCATTCTTTTTACGGCGAAGCCCACAGCAGAGAATAATTTTTGTATTGAACTTGGCTCTCCTTTTTTTACATTTATGTTTTGGTGGGATATCATTACTTTTTGTAGGTAAGTACATATCCTCGTAACGCCGTGAGTCCTTTTAAAAGGACAAATTCAAAACTAAAAGTTGACTTTATAAATATAAAACAATTGCATTGCCAAGCCCACAGCAGAGAATAATTTTTGTATTGAACTTGGCTCTCATTTTTTAAATATTTTTTTTTGATGGGATAATAGATTACAATATCTAATGCCGTCGTTCTAACTCGCCGGGCCAACCTGGCGAGCAGGCGGATATGGTATGTATAGGCCTTAAATATGCGTTAATATTTTTTTTAATAAATTAATAAAATTAAATGTAGACTATATAAATATAAAACAATTGAATGAGTTACTGTATTTTTCTTCGTTTACGGGGTATAATTTTCTTCTCAGTGTTATTTTCTATATTTTCTTGTACCTTTGAAATATTTGAGTGAATTGCCCATTCCGTATCCGCAATTTTTTTTAACGTTTTCTGTTTATACTCAATTTTGCTAAGTCGGGGCGGTTAGGTAATGATTTTACACTATATTTTGTGCGCTAAATATAAAAATAATAATTAATCCCAGTTAATAACGTAGGTACCCTATAAGTAATATTAGGTATTTATGTTAAGCGTTAATAATAGAATCTAATTATTTTAAAAATGCCAGTTTTTTATTTTTTCCTTTGTATTCATCTAATTACCTATCTGCATACCAAATTTTAACTCTCTAGGTCATCTGGAACTGGGTTAGAGTTTTGGTCTCCTATAAGTAATATAAGGTATTTATGTTATAAGCGTTCATAATAGAATCTAATTATTTAAAAATTGCCAGTTTTTTATTTTTTCCTTTGTATTCATCTAATTACCTATCTGCATACCAAATTTTAACTCTCTAGGTCATTTGGAACTGGGTTAGAGTTTTGGTCTATAGGTCAGTCAGTGATAAAAATGAGGAATTTTGGACATTAATATTTAAATAACCGTTTGAGATAAGCTTATGAAAATTAGAACACATATGTATCTCGCAAGTCTCTATATATGAGCCAAATTTGATACGTTTATGTAAAATAGTTTTTGATTTATGAGGGGGTCAAAAGTGGCTCCAAATGGTTCGTATAATATTACACACGGTGCAGCTCGCCAGTTCTGTTTCTTGAACATTGGCTTGACACGCTCCCGCGTGTCTAGATGCTTATGTGTTATTTAATTCGCCGCGTTAAATCCGGTTATCGCACAATGAATGTACCTAGTTATTCAACAGTGAAATATATTTTAATATTGGCACAGTAGTTTTTGAGTTTACTCACTACACTATACACACAAAAATTCAATTTTTTTAATTATTACTTAGATAGCTGTTGCCCGCGGCTCCGCCCGCGTGAATGTCGGTTATCGCGCAGTGCAATAACTTTGCACTATGTTACTCAGGGTAAATGTAACTTTCCAATGGTGCGAAAGATTTTTAAAATCGTAGTTTCACAGTAGTTTTTGAGTTTATTCATAACAAACATACACAGTATACGTACACACACACACATACACAAGTTTTTTTCTCTTTAAAATATTTTATTTAGTTTCTCTTTATAATATTTTATTTTATTTCTCTTTATAATATTTTGTTTCATTCTTTCATACAGTTGTAACTTTCAGAAAGTAACAGTAAGTATGAATATTTTTAAGCCAGTTAGCATTTCGATTAACTTTTTGAATATTTGTTTCAGATATTGGCGATTTGAAAGCGATAAAAGGTACATCAATTATGATAGATATATACAATATGCAGCGACATCCGGAGTTGTATGAAGATCCTCTAGAGTTCCGACCGGAGCGTTTCGAGGCTCCTTTGAAGAACCCTTTTAGCTGGATTGCTTTCAGTGCTGGTCCAAGGAATTGTATAGGTAACTACATAATATTCAACAAGGAATTTAAGTCTAATGGTATGGGTAATGGACTGCTGAGACGTTACGACTTAGGTCTCGGGTTCGATCCCAGGTTTTACCATGGCCCACACCAATGACTTTACGATGCTTTTCGAAGTTATATGTGTTTTTATCGCGGGTTTATAAGTGCCCGGTTAATGGCAATAGGCTCGCCACCCATTACATTAGGATCTAAACATAAACTGGCGAAATGTGGGTGCTAGTATCACTGCCCACCCGTTCGGGGATATAGGCATGAGTTTATGTTATGTTATGTTAAATTTAAGTCTAGCATATAAGGCTTTATGTTTGTAAGTACATCCAACAAAGGAAAGATATGGTTGCACTGGACTATTCCACTAATTGTTAATTATTCATAAACTACTGATATTCCAAAAACTGCCATTGAATTTTTGGCTCTATAAAATAACAAATTAATGGGTTGTCGTGTTGGGGAATCTTACATCGTTTCAAAACATCATGTGGAGATTTAGAGGTCACCTGACACGACAACGCATGAGTCATTTAATTTTTACTTTTTGGAGATATTTTTGTGTCGGGGGTTTTTTAAATTTTATATTTCTTATATGCATGATAGTATTTATATGATTAAAAAATAAATTGTTTGTTAGGTCAAAAGTTCGCCATGATGGAGATGAAGGTGACAATTTCCGAACTGGTCAAGAACTTCGTAATATTGCCAAGCGACATCGAGCCAGAACTGAGTGCCAATCTCATTTTAAAATCTAAGACAGGTGTACATGTTAAGTTAGTAAAGAGGATGTAAAATTGCATGGCATTGCAGTGCATTGCGTTGTATTTTTATACTGCTAATAAGCAATATATGCATACAGTAGCCATATTCATATAGTAGATACTTATAGCGTACCGTGAATTAAACTTTAAGGGTATTAAATATTGTTTTAGTTTATTGCAGTATTTTATTGGTGATCTTTTACCCGTATTATGATGATTAGGTACTTATTTAATTAAGATCTATACTATTGTTATAAAAAGTTTATGTTTTATCGTGATGGACGCAAAAACTACTAAACAAATTTTCGGTTCTTTTGTTCGAAGGGGTTTGGTCCAACTTAAAATATTATTAATAACGATCAATATTATTAATTGTCAATGTAAACCTTTGAGAATGCCGTTTGGTGAAACCGGTTAGGTACAAAAATAAATACAGTAGGGAAGTACAAGTGTGTTATGAATATCAATCATGTATAACAATAAGTTCCACCAAGTTCATCAATCAACAGTATAAATAACGAACTTAAAATCTTACGTTTGTTTGATAGCAATCGCTTAAGTATAACCAGAGTTATGATTAGTAATATAGAATTTAAGTTGCACAAATGGCGCGTAGGTCCCGATAACCGACAGCCGATAATCAGACTGATGCTAAAGCTAGTTAAAGTTGCGACTTTATTATTGTGTAACATAAACCAATACTAGTACTGCTTACACTTTAATAATTGTATTGTATGTTTTTAATACTAGGTACTTAGGTAGCAGACAAGCACGCGGCCTACCTATTCGAAAGTGATTACCGTGGGCTATGGACGTTTGCAACACCATGGGCCTCACATCCGTGCTGCCGACCAAATAGAGAAGAGGGGAAGGGGAAGGGGGATGGGAAAAGGTTAAGAGAGTCCGCTGTCAGTGCAGAAGATAAAGAAGGGTTTCTGGGTCTTCCCACTGACAAAACAAAACCTCTCCAGTGAGCTCTGGATGTTGTATTGTTTTGCGTGAATGAAGATATTATATTATTATAATGCTAAGTGTATAAAAGGATTTCAATCATAATGATGTCGTGTTTTACTAAATTATTTATTCCATGTTTCCTCCAATACTTGGCACTTCGCTTACTGATCCAGTGTATCGTATAAGATACATTTTGAATGAACCGAAACATCTAGGTTTAAAGATATTTTTATTTCAAAAAAGACAAATACATTGCCACTTACATGAAAACATAATTTACAATATAATATATTATGCTATCTGTCGTTGAGAATTGCCCGTGGACTAGACGAAATTAATACTGTGAGATTACCAAATTAATTATGTTCGGATAAGTACACTGATAATCGTGACTTAAAGATATTGAGAGAGTTACTTTTTCTGATGTTTAGTGGTAACTTATTATAAAGCTGTGCTCCTTCAAAAGTAATGCTTTTTTTTTTTTTTTTCCGTAGTCAGTTCGTACTTTTGGTAATACTAGTAAGCTGGTGTTTCCCTTTAAGAGTCCATGTACAGATAAGACCCGTACGAACATCTATGGCAGTCGTTACGGGTATTTGCAGTCCTCAAAATCCGACTAGCCTAACTACTGAACTTCGATATCGCCAATTTGATGGTGGCGGTCTGATGGCAGTCGCTTCACAGACAATATCGAAGTTAAGCTGCATCTTAATTAGACTAAAAAGTCGACCCCAAGTGAGTTGGGAATAGGTTCAGAGAATGA
The DNA here is from genome assembly GCA_963691645.1 of Pelosia muscerda. Lineage (NCBI taxonomy): Eukaryota > Metazoa > Arthropoda > Insecta > Lepidoptera > Erebidae > Pelosia > Pelosia muscerda. Next base: position 5,103,735 of record OY829103.1, read on the forward strand.
TCATGTTCAGCCTTAACACGAAATACTATCGTATTCGTAATGTAAAGGTATCGACAGAACGGAGCATTGCGATTGGCGGGCTACACACGCACACGGGTTGACAAGGGGCAGACTGCCAATCCCAATGCTCCGTTCTCTCGAAACCTTTACATTACGAATTCGATAGGAGTTCATGCCAGTGCTACAGATAAAAGCCTTTACAAACAAGAACGAAATTAGTTTACAAAAGTGTCACTGGTTGATGTATATTCGCAATAATGGAGAATTAACGCAATCTTACCAAGAACTTTATTATTAATGAACTCCTAAAAGGTAATTTAAGACTTATGTAACGAAGTTTCCTTACTAAGTAATTAACGCTTTTGTGTGTAGTATTTGGTATTTAGAATAATTAGAATGATAGTCTCTTTGTGTATTTATTGTATATGTTATAATATTATAATCAACTTGCACAGTAACATAAACTTAAAGCAGGTAATGTCTAATGCGTAGTCCAATGCGTAGTGCTAGTGTCCACCATATTCCCGCGCACCGTCTGTCAACCTGACAGGTCGTTCAGGAACCCACAACATCCTCCCCTTTACGATCAGTCAGCATACATAGGTAGTCATTCATCCATTTTGGTGGAACTCTATGACGGACACCTCTCTTTACAATTAAGCTATCGGTATCAGTAACATTTTCATTTACATTGTTCTCACTTGCATTACAAGCTACATTTTCATTTACATTATCATTTACATTATTATCATTTACATTACAGTCTACATTTTCATTTATATTATTATCATTCACATTACAGTCTACATTTACATTATTATCATTTGCCTTAATAAATTCTGAAGATCTTGGAGCGATGCAAGGGGTACTATAAAAAGGCATCTCAGGCTGTGGTGATGGTACCAAATGAAATCTATTTCTTCTGAACAACCCTCTATCTGTCTCCACTATATATGATCTAGGCTCATCTGATTGTTTTAATACTCTTCCATATATTCTCAAATCACTAATCCATACCTTCTCTCCTATTTTTAATTTCTTTAATTCCCTAGTCCTATGTCGTTTGTTATAATAAGTACTAATTTTTTCTTTCTTTATCATTTCTTTTCTTTTAAATAAATAATATTAAATATTCTAGGACAATCTACACAACGCCACCTAGACCCATGGTAAGCATAGATTAACTAGCTTGTGTTACAGGTTCTAGAAAGCGGATAAACATACTTAAATACATTTTTTTTTGTAAATACATACATATTATACATAGAAACACCCAGACCAATGCAGATATTCATATTTCATACACACAAATATTTGCACTGAGCGGGAATCGAACCCGCACCTCCTGCGTAGCAGTCGCGTTCACTACCGCCACGCCACGGAGGTCGTCATTTCTTCTTCTCAGTCTTTTAAATTCTCTATTACAATTTACTGACTTTTTTAATAACTGAGGTAACCTAGGTAAGTTGTCCCTTAATTTCCTATTGAAAATAAGCTCAGCTGGGCTAAATCCTGTGTCCAATGGAGTATTTCTATATACTAACAGTGCTAAAAAGACATCTTCATTTTTTTTCAATAAATTTTTTGCAATCTTTACTGCTGATTCTGCACAACCATTACTTTGTGAATAGTAAGGACTGCTTGTTATATGTTGAAAATTGTATAATCTAGCAAACTCTCTAAATCCTGATTTAAATTGGGGTCCTCCATCAGTTCTCACAATCTCCGGAATCCCAAACTTTGAAAATATTTCTTTACAATAATCAATTACTCTATCCTCTGTTAATGAATTTAGCTTTTTAATATCTATATATCTAGAATAATAATCAATTATAACAATATACCAGACCCTATTGTAATGAAATAAATCTATACCTACTTTTTGCCATGCTCTACTAGGGGTTTTTTCTAATACAATGTTTTCTTTTGGATTAACTCTTACTTCTATGCATTTTGGACAGTTCTGCACTAATTTTTCTATTTGCATGGCTAAACCTAACCACCACACTGATTGTTTAGCTCTGTTTCTACATTTATTTATTCCCAAATGCCCTGCATGTATTTTTTCCAACATTTCTGATTGCAAATTTGTTGGTATAACAACACGAGATTTATACAGCAACAAACCACCTCCCATAGATAAATCATACCTGTACTGATAGTAACATTGTAAATCTTCTGGAATATTTGATTGCTTAGACCAACTCCCCTGTGTATAAAGAATTAATCTCTGACAAATGCTACATTTACTCTGTTCATCTTTAATTTTTTCTAGAAGCAGATCTTTCAATGGAATGTTTTTTAGTGTAAAATTAACAAATAATTCTGAATTGTCTTTGCTTATTTCTTCTTCTTTTTGGAACTCAGAAACTGGATTTCTCGATAAGGCATCCGGTATTAGTAATTTTTTTCCCGGTATGTAGTGGACTTCATAATTAAACCTAGTCAGCTTCATTCTAAATGACATCAGCCTTGGTGTTAATTCATCTATAGGTTTGGTCTGCAAAATTTGTACCAGGGGCTTATGATCAGTTTCTAACACTACTTTAATACCATAAATATAATCTTTAAATCTATCTACAGCCCACGACAATGCTAAACATTCTTTTTCTATTTGCGAATATCTTTTTTCTGTTTCAGATAAAGTTCTACTTGCATATGCTACTATATTTCTATTATTCTCTTGATTTTCCTGCATTAAAGTGGCTCCTAAACCATATGAACTACTATCCGCTGCAACAATGATCTTATAGTTTGGGTCAAAATGTGCTAAAATTGGTGCATTTTTTAACATTTCCTTTATTTTTTTAAAAGACGCCACCTGATCACATCCCCACAAAAATTCTACATCATTTTTTAATAAATTGTATAAAGGATATAACACTTCTGTTTTGTTTTTTACATATCGCCCCACAAAATTTACCATACCTAAAAATTGCATCACCTGTCTCTTATTTTTTGGAGATTCAAAATTACTGATAGCTTCTACTCTATTTTGATCTAACTGTATACCTCTGCTATTTATGACATGCCCCAAATACTTTATTTCCTCTACCCCGAATTTGCATTTACTTTTGTTGATTGTAATACCCTTCTCCTGTAAACGACTCAATACCTTCCTCAAAATATCATCATGAGCCTCTATGCTATCTGCATGAATCAAAATATCATCCACATGGGTAACCACACCACTAATGTCCTCAACCAATTGTGAAAATTTCATAGAAAAGTACTCTGGGGCACAATTTAAACCAAATGGTAACCGATGATACATATACCTGCCATAGGGTGTAATTATAGTTGTTAAATGTGCTGAACTACCTAATGGAATCTGATGAAAACCTGCTGTGGCATCAATTTTTGAAAAATATTTAGACCCTTTCAATTGTGCTAATGTAACTTCTAACTTTGGAATTGGGAAAATTGGTCTGAGGATATTTTTATTCAATTCTGTGTAGTCCCCACAGATTCTAACAGTGTTTTCATTTTTTGGTACAACCACTATAGGTGACACATATTGAGTAGGCTCCTCTACTTTAGATATTACCCCTAGTTTACATAAACGGTCTAACTCACTCTTAACTTTAGTTAACAATGGTATGGGTACCACCCTAGGTGTACACTGAATATAGCTTTTATTTTTATCTATTAGTCTAATATCAAATGATTCTTTAAATACCCCCAATTCATCATATATTCTAGGAAACTCGGCTTCCACATCCACAGTACTAATATTTAATAACCTATTCACCCCAAACACCTGTATAATTTTCATCTGTTCCATTGCAGGTACCCCCCAATATAGGAGTCTTTAAATTTTGCACCACATACACATCACCACAATACTGACGGTCCTTATATTTCAGTCTGAGTTGTAAAATACCCCTTACCTTCAAATCTGTATGGTCTGGGCCTTTGATTCTAACCTTGCATGGCTCCAAGTTGTGTGATTTAGCTACTAATTCTTGTGGTAACGCCACTATATCAGCTCCTGTATCAATCAAAAACATCAAATTACACTTATATTGCTCATTTCTATACACATCTATCTTTATCCTATACTTGCTGTTTGTCATTATGCACACCTTCTTTTCTTCCTGTATCTGTTCATCTTGTATGTTCCTGATTCTCCCAGCTTTGCAACACCGAGCAAAATGGCCTATTTTATTGCACTTCATACACTTAGCCTTCAAAGCTGGACATGTCTGTCTTGAAATATGCCTCTGCCCAGCGCAGAACCAACATTGCCCTGCAGTTGCAGAATGGTTCTCTTTTTTAATTTTATTGAGATCTGTAGTAGCAGATACACCCCCGGAAAATGACCCCTTTTTCTCAAAATCTTCTACCGTTTGCGCAGCCTCTACTGCCTCTTTCAAGGTTATATTTGTCTTCATTAAAATTTTCTCTCTTCCTCGCCGACTAGCCATACCCACCACTATTCTATCTCTGATCATCTCTTCTTTCATAGACCCATACTCACAATTATCTGCTAGTACATGTAGGCTTCGTATAAATTCGTCTACGCTTTCGCCCACCTCCTGATTCCTGGTGTTAAATCTGAATCTGGCGTACACTGGGTTTCTTTTAGGGTGAAAATGTTCGTCTAGGGTTTCCAAAGCGCTCGCAATTGTGGCGCTATTACTTATATTGCACTGCAAAGCCACCTCCTCAGCTTTGTCACCCATTAAGTATAACAATAGATCAATTTGATCAGACTCTGATCGATTATTCGCCCCACTCACCGCCATGTATCTTTGAAATCTTTTCCTCCACTTGTCCCAGTTTTCTGGGACAAAATCGTAAGGATCGGGTGTAATCACTACACCCGGCATGCTGGTGTTGGCCATTATTTGCTTACCCACTTAATATTATTTTCACAGTTTTTCACCGCCGCTGCCACCATGTAGTATTTGGTATTTAGAATAATTAGAATGATAGTCTCTTTGTGTATTTATTGTATATGTTATAATATTATAATCAACTTGCACAGTAACATAAACTTAAAGCAGGTAATGTCTAATGCGTAGTCCAATGCGTAGTGCTAGTGTCCACCATATTCCCGCGCACCGTCTGTCAACCTGACAGGTCGTTCAGGAACCCACAACATTGTGTCAATAAAGGCATAGATAAAACGTACTCAGAACTATGTGAAGATCAACCAACTGTCACCTAACAATAAAATAAAATGTAGAGTATTCTCATTTTTAAACCACTTAGCTGGTGGTGTGGTGAAAGACATAGAATATTACTACTCCATCTCCATCTCGTCCAAAGGATAAGAAGCGGCTAATGGAAAAATACGTAGAACATATCACTGAGAATGAACTAAACCTCGAAATAAAACCATGTACTAATCTGTCTTGCCAACGTGGAAACAGTTAGTAGGTTTGATCCTCTCAACAATGGTAGAGGTAATGCCCAGCAGGACTGTGTTGATAGTTAGCTGGCAGATAACTGTCAATCTTGGAGGAACCTTCTAATACGTAATTGAAGAACCCTGTATTGTAATCGCTTGGAAAACCCTAAGCAGGGATAGGGATTGGGTCCCGTCTGAGTGTTCACTTTTTTATCTAAATCAATTTAAACATTTAGTTAATTCCAGACTTTACAAAAACACGGTATAATAGCTTTATACTGTGACTCTTCGTAATGCACCTACTGAATTTTTCTCTGCCCACCTTTAGTTGACCGTTAGAGAATGCCTGTAGCATTAAGTCTATCTCAATGTATGCATGAAGTCTAAAGGTATGATTCCGCAGTCAACGACAAACGGCAAATATGTAGTATAATTAAGTGTGCACGTGTCGATAATTAATATACTTATTGCGTGACATTGTTCTGACATGAATAGGACCTCGATTCTACTCATTCTTAACCATAGTCAGACGACTGAGATCATAAAAACTGCCATGATATTAACGTTTCTTTAAAGCTCAAAATGAAATGTAAAAGAGCATTACAACGTTTCATTCACTCTACACAATGCCATTTAATTTTGAACTTTAAATGTGTACAGTAGAGTCCAAAATTAAATGACAGTTTTTGTAATCTCAGTTCCTTGACAATGGTTAACAATTAGTGGAATCGGGGCCCAGCTCGTACGTGTATATATTACATATTCTATTATATTACAGCGTAGTCTGAAAAGCGCTTTAAATCTTATTCAGTGATAATCGTTTTAATAAAGTTATATTAAGCCACAATTCATCACTATATAACAATTTAGGCAAGTGTAGTTTCACTCTAAGGGGTTCCAGATGTAAAAATTCAAGAGTAATGCCTTCTCTGTGTTAACGTTCAGTAAGGATAAAAGGTCGTGGTAGATAATTTACTTTTAGCTTGCCTGTCCTAATTTTATATTAACGAAACTGGTAAACGATAATGCACTGTTGATGAAGATGAAATGTGTAACCAACGAAAAATTCGTACCTAATAAAAGGTAACGTAATTTTGATTGATTTTTTATTAACATACTGGAAAATTTGGCAAAATTTCTTCTAAATTTGTCCAGTTGTTTAGAATGAGACAGGTGACAAACTCAAGTACAGAAGAATATTTTTTTATAATTCTTTATAATTTTTCATTACGTCCGCGTCATTATTACTGGCGTAAGTGTATAAAACACAATTGCTATTAGTAATTAGTTCTCAATGTTTATTATTATTATTGTGTGCAAATATTTTGCTTATTACTTTAGGCTCAATTAACATTGTCGGGGAATTCAAATTCAAATTCATTTATTCCTTGCAAATATGGGTTACATGAGGTATTATATTTCAGTAGGTAGATAGTTTGGCTATATTCTACCATAATAGGCGTGCAATTTAAATGGTTAAATTTGAAACGTAATACAAGACAATAATCTGATATCAATAAATCCAGATTTGTTTCTATTGTCAAATTAATTCAGCGTTTATAAATTCCAGACATACAAATCAAAATGTCATGGTACTTAGAAGTTCTTAATAACAATTTTATAGTGTCAATCTATTTATTATGTCAAATTATAATGTCAATTTAGATTTCAGTCATATAAAATTACATTAATAAGTAAATGTCAAACAAAACACAATTAATTTATCCTTGTCGAAATAAGTTTCCGCAATTAAAAATGTGATGGAAGCATTTGAAATTGTACAAAGGATAACGAACTTTATGTCAATTGTGATATGATCTTATCAAATTCCACAAACAGCACGGACAGAAATTCTTGAGAAGTCCCCGGAAGACGCGTAGGTACCTTCAATTTTGATAATTGACAAAGTTCATTATGCTTTGTAAAATTTTCTTCGCTTCCATTTCACTACGCGACGGTGTTAATTGAGCCTCACTGTGAATTAATTTGATCAGTGATTGATAGAGAATTAGAGATAGCAGAGGATCAGACAGCCCGTAAAATAGGACGATGTCTTAAAAAACATAAAATCCGCACTTAGCTTAACCTACGGATACCTGTGGCTTAACCCAACTGACTCCTACCTTAGCAGAGGGTTGCAACAATGGGGGTTCCCCCACAGCGCATACTTCCTCGTAGTTTCCCCCGGGCAACGCCGTGTCTGACCACCGTAACGGAGTGGCAGACCGGCGGCTAAAGTGCGCTGTGACTCACAGACATAAAGCGGTCGTCTGCGAAAGATGGCAAACAAACCCAGGCGTGACGCTTCCGGGCGTTTTGTTCCGAATCGCTCTTTACAGGGCGATTCAAACGGCCCTTCTCAGGGCCAACCGAGCGGCCCTTCTCAGGGCCAATGTAACGGCCCTTCTCAGGGCCACGCTGGCGGCGCTTCGACGTCGAAAGCTGACCGCGCACCATCTGCGGCCAGCTTGTCTAGTAGGCCAGGCGAAATGTCGGACTCTGACGACTCCATCGTCACGTCGGCGGCCGAGAACGACCGCCTCAAGAGAAAGAGGGCCTATCTGAGGCTCGGGTCCGAGGGCTCCTCAGAGTCGGCCGGAAGCAAGGCGAAGAAGAAGTCGAAGTCTAAAAAGGCTTCGACATCTTCTGCGGCTTGCACCCACAATGTGGGCTTGCTGGACGCCGAGCGCCAGCTTAATCTGGCGCAAAGGGCGCAACTCCAGCTGGACCTGGAGGAGAGGGTCGCCGCCAAGGAGCAGCAGGCGCAAGTCGCCAGGTCGAGGGCTGGCTATGGTGCATCCAATGTGCTGTATGCTGACCACTCCCTGGCGGAACTGGAGCGCATGGCGCAAGAGGACAAGGAGGGGGTCGTGGAGGTTGCCTCAAAGTCCTCAAATTTGAAGGGAACCTTTCAGAAGGCCCTCAAATGCCGTGCTGCCAGCATGCACGGCATTGTGATGGAGCTGGTGAAGCGGACGGCCACGGATGAGACGCGGCGGCTGCAGGTGAAGGTGGATCGCCTGCAGGCGGAGGTCAGCCAGCTACACCAAAAGTTGGCGGAGGCCACGGCCCGGCCTGCCCAACCTGCCCCAGTTCCGGTGGTGGGAGGCTCCTCCTCCTCCACCACTGGCCTTGAGGCAATAATCCGCGGGGTGGTCATGGAGGAGAGGTCCTTCATCAGGGCCTGCTTCGCAGGCATCGAGGACCGGCTCTTGCCGGAAAGACGGTTACGCCCTCCGCTAGCGGCGGATAAGAGTTCGCCACCGACGTTGCCAGAACCTGCGCCTGTAGCAGGCCCGGTACCGGGTGCGCAGTCCCAGGCCCCGAAGGCCTCCAAGGGTAAAGGGAAGGGCAAGAGGACCAAGGTGGCTACTCAAACCCCAACCACAAGCGCGGAGGGAACGTCTGGGTCGGCTGCCACTCCAGAAGCCCCCCAGAACTCGCCGCAGGAGGAAGAAGCCTTTCTTCCCTCCACCACCCCGTCCAACCAGTCGTGGACGGAAGTGGTCAGGGGGCGAAAGGGCAAAAAGTCGGCCCCCAAGCCCGCTGCGACTGCTCCTGCAGCTGTAAGGGCTCCAGCCAGCGGGAGGAAGCTGGTTCCTCCCAAAACCGCGGCCGTCGTGGTGACCATCACCCCGGAGGCCATGAAGCGTGGTGAAACGTACGAGTCCGTCCTAAAACGGGCTCGTAACAATGCTGATCCCTCCCAGCTGGGGATCAGTAACATCACATGCCGCCGAACCTTAACCGGGGCTCGAATTTTCGAGTTCTCGGGGGAGCAACGCGGAACAAATGCGGACCTCTTCGCAACAAAGTTGTCAGAAGTCATCGCGGAGTCGGCGACGGTCGTCAGGCCCGTCAAGACCGCAGCCTTGGAGGTGACCGATCTGGACGATTCGGTCACCAAAGAGGACGTGGTGACAGCCGTCGCGACGGCTGGAGGCTGCGACGTTGGCGCGATAAAGAGTGGAGCCATCAGGCCCGGCCGTCGCGGCATGGGCATTATCCGCGTCGAGTGGCCGGTCGCGGCGACTGCGGCCGTACTTACTGCGACCAGGGGACGGCTGCTCGTGGGCTTCAGCACGGCTGTGGTCCGACCACTTGAAGACCAGCCAGTGCGCTGCTTCAAGTGCTTTGCGTTCGGCCACACCCGAGCCACGTGTCCCTCCAAGTCCGACTGGGGAGACGCGTGCTTCCAATGCGGGCAGGACGGACATAGAAATGCCACTTGCCGCGCCACCACACCACACTGCGCAGCGTGTGCCGCTGGTGGCCGCCCCGCGGGTCACAAAATGGCGGGCAGGAGCTGCAAACCTCCCGCGAGGAAGGGCATAGTGCCGGCGCAGGTTCGCCCTGTTGCTGCCACTGCCGCCACCGAGGTCGCCGCTGGAGATTCAGCTGCGGTAGCTGAGGAGAGGGGTGCAATGTCGGAATAATGGTTTCCGACTACCGCATCCTCCAGGCGAACACCAACCACTGCAGAGCGGCCCAGGACCTGGTGGTACAGGTCATGGCCGAGTGGTTGGTGAACGTAGCGGTGGTCGCCGAGCCCTACTCAGTCCCTGGCAGCTGGCTGGGTGACGAGGATGGCTTGGTGGCACTAGCGGCGCGGTCTTCTACAGACTCCCCTCCCCTCTCGCTAATAGAGAGGGGGCCGGGATATGTGGCCGCCGCGTGGGGAGACTTAGCCCTTGTAGGCGTCTACTTCTCTCCAAACCGCCCTCTTCAGGACTTCGAGAACTTTCTCGGAATTCTGGCCGCTGTGGTTGGCAGGGCGGCGCCGCGTCAAGTCTCAGTGCTGGGAGACCTGAATGCCAAGTCAGTGACCTGGGGAAACCGTGCCACCGACGCACGCGGGCGGGCAGTAGAGATGTGGGCAGCCTCCTCTGGCAGCGTCCAGACATGCGTGCGGCGGCAGGGTGGCTCAATAGTGGACGTCACTTTCGCCACCTCTGCGTTAGCGGCGCGCGTGCTCAACTGGCGGGTGGACCTGGTGGAGACGATGTCGGACCACCGCTACGTACGGTTTGACATCTCCGCCAGTGGCCCCGGAGGGGTGCAGCAGCCCCTCTCGGGGAGATCACCGTTCCCACGGTGGGCTCTCACCCGCCTGGACAGGGAGGCGGCGGCGGAGGCGGCGTTCATCCAGGACTGGCTTTCGCCGCCTTCCGCCGGCTTGGATGTGGACACCGTGGCGGGGCACCTCAGGGAGTCTCTGACCGAGGTATGCAACTCTAGCATGCCTCGATCCCGCCGGCCGCCACCCAGACGCGCCGTGTACTGGTGGTCGGCGGAACTGGCGGGGCTTCGAGCGGCGTGCGTGGAGGCTAGGAGGGCCTACACGCGGAGCCGGCGGCGGCGTCGAAGGGACCGGGCCGACGAGGACCACCTCTATGAGGTGTATAAGGAGGCAAAAATGGTCCTCGATCGAGCCATTGTCGCCGCCAAAGACTCGGCGAGAGCGGAGCTGCTGGAGGGTCTCGACAGCGACCCCTACGGGAGACCTTATAAGGCGGCCCGCAACAAGTTGCGCCCTTTTGGTCCTCCGGTAGCCGAGACCCTGGAACCCATGTTTCTGGATGGGGTGGTTCAGTCCCTGTTCCCGTGCAGGGGTAACTTCACTCCACCAGTGATGGACCCACCGCGGGGGAGAGCTCCGCCAGCCGAGGAAGAAGAGGAGGCCCCTCCTGTTTCGGAGTCGGAACTTGGCGCGGCGATTCTCCATATCCGCGCCAAGAAGACAGCTCCGGGCCCCGACGGTGTTCCGGCTAGAGTGGTGGCGATCGCTGCCACTCTAATGGAGGAAAGGTTTCGGGACCTCTTCAGCGCATGCCTTGCGTCTGGGAAGTTTCCGAAACCGTGGAAGGAGGGGCAGTTGTGCCTCCTTCGCAAGGAGGGCCGCCCAGCAGATTCCCCCTCGGCATACCGGCCCATCGTTTTGCTCGATGAAGTCGGCAAAATGTTCGAGGGGATAATCGCTGCCCGCCTAAAGGGCCATTTGCGGGATATCGGGCCGGACTTATCGGACGCTCAGTTTGGTTTTCGGGCTGAGCGTTCCACGGTGGACGCGCTGGCCTGCCTTAAGAGCCAGGTGAAGGAGGCGATGGAAGCGGGGGACGGATTGTTGGCTGTGTCATTCGACATAGCCAACGCCTTCAACTCCGTTCCCCACTCCACCATCCTAGAGGCGCTCCGATTCCACGGAGTCCCTCGATACCTGTATCGTCTGCTGGCCAGCTACCTGGACGATCGGGCGATCCTCCTGGTGAACAGGAGTGGCCAAGTTCGGCGGTACGCCGTTGAGGCCGGCGTTCCGCAGGGGTCAGTCTTAGGACCTCTCCTGTGGAACGTCGGCTATGATTGGCTCCTGCGGGGAACTCTCCTCCGAGGCACGAGTGTCGTCTGCTATGCGGATGACACTCTCCTCACCGCCCGGGGCGGGAGCTTTAGGGAGGCGGCCAACTTGGCGTCGGCGGGCGGATCCTTGGTCGCGGGCAGGATCCGCCACTTAGGTTTGACGGTGGCGCTGCACAAGACCGAGGCCGTGTTTTTCCACGGACCTCGGAAGCGCCCCCCACCTGACGCCCACATCTTCGTGGAGGGCGTCAGAATTGAGGTGAAGGCCCAAATGAAATATCTGGGCCTCGTACTTGACAGCAGGTGGCGCTTCGGTCCGCATTTTAGCGGGCAGTCGTCGCGCCTGCTGAAGACCGCAGGGGCGCTCTCGTGGCTGCTCCCTAACTTGGGGGGGCCCAGCGCGCGATGCCGGCAACTTTATGCCGGCATATTGAGGAGCATGGCCCTCTACGGGGCTCCCATATGGGAGGAGTCCCTCCGAAGGAGGGAGAACGCCGCCGCCTTGCGGGCGCCCCAAAGGGCCATAGCTCAGCGGGTGGCGCGGGCCTACCGAACGGTGGGCTTCGCGGCAGCATGTGCTCTGGCCGGCACCCCTCCTTGGGAACTCGAGGCGTGGGTGCTCGCCAGAGTATATGAATGGACGGCGGGGCAGAGGGCGAGAGGAGAACGCCCAGCCCCCGAAGAGCGGGAGGCCGTCCGCCGCGAGGCGAAGGACGCTATCGTCGTCCACTGGACGGGGGACCTCGCCACCGCGGCCTTCGGCCGCCGAACCGTCGACGCGATTGGGCCAGTCCTGCGAGACTGGCTCGACCGACCGCACGGTTTCCTCTCGTTTCGTCTAGTGCAGGTGCTGTCCGGACACGGTTGTTTTGGATCGTACCTGCATCGAATCGGACGGGAGGAGACGCCGTCGTGCCACGATTGTGGCGCGGCGGAGGACACGGCGCAGCACACGCTCGAGGCGTGCCCGTCGTGGTCCGAGCCGCGCCGCAGTCTCGTCGCGGTGATCGGACCGGACCTCTCACTCCCCGGCTTGGTTAACGCCATGTTGAGGGATGAGAGTTCCTGGGCGGCAGTCGCCTCCTTCTGCGAACACGCCATGTCCCAAAAGGAGGCGGCGGAGCGCGCGCGGGAAGACGATCCTCACGCGGCGGCGCTCCGAAGGCGGAGGAGGGGTCGAAGAAGGCGTCAGTATGACAGTCATCTCCGACTCCTCGAAGGTGGAGGCCAGCAGGCAACGGGTGCGGGGGCACCCTTGCCTGCATTGCACAGGCCTTCACCAGTGTTGGACGGGAGTGGCCAGGTGTTCCCGGTCATTCCCGTAGCCCCCCAATCTGGGGGGCATGCGGGGCCTGCCAGCTAGGCGCCGGGAGGGTTGTGGAAGTGAAGGCTGAGCCGGTTTCCCATGACCCTCCCTACACACGGCGATGTGGGAACACCGCTGAGTTTTAGTGGGTATACTGTTACTCCGACAGGAGTCCCACATACCCCGTCTTGTCCCCCACGAGCGGGGATGCGTAAATGCATTTCTCAGCGTTAAAAAAAAAAAAAAAAAAAAAAAAAAAAAAAAAAAAAAAAAAAAAAAAAGGGTTGCAACAATGGGGATCATCTAAGAGACGGCCCCGGGTCTACCGGTGTGCGAGGGACATACATACATACATATGCTCACGCCCGTAATCCCCGAAGGAGTAGGCAGAGGTGTATTAAACACCCACTTTTCGCCAATTATGATTTTCGGTCCCACGTAATAGGGAGAGAGCCTATTGCCGCCAATCGGGCACTTTGTAACAAAATGAGTATACCGAAAATAAATTCCTAACTGAAAACGTAGCAGCTGAATAAATATGGAAAAAAATGTTGACCCGATTCATTGCAATGCGGTGTAATTCGCAAGGAGATTAATTACGTGCTTAGCCGCACAAGCACTACCAATTAACGTCTTGGAGAGTATCAGACGCGATGGATATGTTGGCTACTATCTCACCTCCAGCAAATGATACAAAAAGACGGCGTTCGTTTCAGTCGGTTCGAGTCCAACATAACCTACCCAACCGTCTCCGGTGAGGGTACTAAAAAAAGCGGTTGCAACTTGAACATCCAACTACGGTGTAACTGTCTGTTCTTTTATGTGATTCATTTTCGATTCGTCCTAACTTAGAAGGACCAGAAAGGCACGTCCTTGAATTCTAATAAGCGCTTGTTGCGTTGTTGCTTACTGTTGGACCCATATCAAGTGTGGACGTTTCGTGTAATATATTATAATAAGAACCTTTTGGCTACTGTTTTAGTATGCTCTGTTTGTTTCTGGGATATGTATGTAGACTAATGATTTAGGAACTTTTACTTTTAGTAATTGTAATACGGCAAAACATACTTCGCAGGTTTTTGATATAATTACATCGAAAGATCTAAAAATCGTAGACAATGGAAAATTCAATACTTAGTACCTATCAATGTATCAATGGGTAATTTTATTGTATTTAATTATGAAAATTGATCCGTAAATCAGAAAAATTCTGTATTTCGCCCGTATTTACATACATCTGAAAATTCATTTCAGCTACGTTAAAGTATACATGCGCAAGCCTATATTTGCACAAGTAAACTACTACTAAATTCACATTCACAAGTTTCTGACTTGTGCAAGTTCTAATGAACGTTTCAATTTTCGATTCCAAACTCATGCATAACGGCGTTGCGTACAATTTCAACAGCAGCGTACTTACTAAGCGCCTACGAGAAGTACGTTTTACTATCAATTTCCCGCGAAAATGAAGGAGATATCTGAGAGGTAGGTATGATGGAACTTGTGAGATTTTCTCACAAAGCTCTGTAGTTTATGGAGTGCTATGAGAGTAACTGTATTGTGTATTGTAAAAATATAACTATTTAAAAGTAAGGAATATCACATCTCTATATATATATATATATATATAAATGAATTTCTGTTCGTTAGTCTCGCTAAAACTCGAGAACGGCTGGACCGATTTGGGCGGGAACGTGATCAGAAGTCCACGCTGGCGGAGTCGCGAGCAACAGCTAGTTAGGGATAAAAATCTGCTCCATATAATAAAATAGTTGAAGGCGAGAACAACTAATTAGAATTTAGAATCTAACTCCAATCGTGATGTGATTCTTAAAAGAATGGATGCGGTATTGCAAAGCGTCATTATTCTTTTGTATAACACAAGTCACAATCTTTGACAAAAATGATACTTGACAAGCATACTCGAGCAATTTTGGAAACAACATATAAACTTGCGCAAGTAAAGTGCTTTCGTGTTACCAGCTACCATTAGACAATTCAAAGGTGATCACGTTAATTCGCATTAAGATTATTATTAGTATTTACCTTTTCGAAAAAAAATCCTCCGCAAAATTTCTACCGTCAATGTTCCTTCCATTTAAAGCCGAATATAATGAAGTCCGTGCAATATTATACGATAAGTTTTTGTGCAAATAGGATCCCAGCTTAATCCGATAGTTAGGAACTTCTGAAGCTATGAGAATGAGTCGCTAACATATATCATTGGCACAGGTGGCTTAAGCTTAGGTACGTACCACGTTCCCAGTTTTTATGGAGAATTTACGAGGATTTAGCGTAAATGAAGATTACCCTAGTTTATGCTGCTAGTTAGGTACGCTTAGCTAAAACTTTTCGAGGATAAAATAGAATTCATAACATAGAACCAGTACCTACGTGTTGACCCAAATTGTAGAAATACTGTCGTATGTAGAAATACTTTTTTTGATCGAGTCTTAGTAAAAATAATTTCGAATAGAATGCTAGAATGAATTGTGGTGAATTGGTTTTTCTGAGTACTTGCAAGTCAAGTAGCACGAACATTCGCCTTCAACAGTATGTCGCTCTGCACTTTGATAGCTGCTAATATAGGTTGTCTGCTAATTACTCTTCAGATAGGTACCTTTTAGTGACGTGGTGTAGTGAACGCGATTGCCAGGCAGCAGGCGCCGGTTTGATCCTCGCTAAATGCAAATATTTGTATGAATGAATATGGCTATTTGCACTGGTCTGGTCGTGCCTCAGATGGTACGTTAACCCGACGGTTCCATCTATGGCAGTCGTTACAGATAGTTGGAGCCCTAAAAATTTTAATAACTTGTCTAGCATCAATCTACTTCAATGTGAAAAAAATTCAGACCTTAGACTCCGAGATCTGAGATCCGAGAGCTTCGGTTGCTACCGGGATTACCGCAAGGATAAAGGATAATGGATGATAGGTACCTTAAATAAAATACTTGCCTATGCCCGCGGCTCCGCCCGCATGGCTGTCGGTTATCGTGACCTAAGCGCCATCTATGCAACTTAAATTCTATATTACTAATCATAACTCTGGTTCTACTTAACCGATTGCAATCAAACAAACGTAAGATTTTAAGTTGGACCCGCATCGAAATCCGTTCAGAAGTTGTCGAGTCTATCGCGGACTAACATAAACTTTTTACAATTATATAATAGTACAGATGTTAAATAAAGGTTATATAAAAACCATAGTTTAGAATACATATTGTAGTTTTAGTAAAAATAACGATCTGGTACCTACATCGATACTATTTTTATTGATTGCAAAATGCTCCAAAGGTAGTTATTTACTTACGTAACTGTCTTAGGCATGAGTATTGAGTACGTAATATTTATTCAATATGGCGATACTACTAATTTTATTATTCCGGTCACATATAGATACTCTTTTATTGTTCGACTCTTGTAGGTTTTATAGTTGCCAATTTTATTTTGAATCTGATCCCGTACCATGAACTCTTAAGACAGGACAATGATTGAATGGGTGTCGTACCATTAACTGCAAATGTAAGATTGGACACAGGTAGGACATGACTGTACCTTCACCCTACAGAATACCGCGGCTAATAATAACCTTGTGTTATGTTTCCGGCGGTGAGTAGGGTAATTAAAACTCACTGGAGAGATTTTGTGTTGTCAGTGGACCTAGAAATCCTTCTTTGTCTTCTGCACTGACAGCACAGAGACTCTTAACCTTCTCCCTTCCCCATTCCCTTCCCCATTTTTTCTATATGGTCGGCAGCACGAATGTAACGCCCCTGGTGGTGTAAACGTTCATAAGCCACGAAAACCACTTTCGATCAGGTGGTCCGCTCGCTTGTCTGCCACCTAAGTGGTATAAATAAAAAAAAATAACTTTGTAATGCTATATGTTTATATGGAATTACAAAGTGACTATTGCAGTTGGCAGTCTGTACAACACACGTTTAAATCTTGACCTGTTGTAATAGTTTTATGGGAGTCTTAAATGTTCTACTTCAATCATAGTTTGATTTTGACAGATTCCACACACAGACTATAGTAAATTCTAAATCTATAGTATAAAGTCTCGGGCCCACTCCGTGAGTAGCGGTGCTGCTGTGAAGGAAATTACTACAACACGATGGCAACTCAAAAATGCCATCCATTCAACAAAAGAAGATCAATTCTGTGCTAACAGACTCTCATTTAATACTTCAGAATATTGTTAGATAATTTTTGCTATTTCTCCATAATTTTAGTAGGATTAGTACCTAACTATAAAATCAATATATACGAGGGATCCAGGCATTCAAAGGCTACACTATCTAAAAAACTCTCACAAAAACAAATCCGCAATTTTTTTCGGATAAAGCAAACATCAAACTGGCAGAAATTGAAATACCGCTCCGGATATTGATGCAAAGCGACCATTAATCCGTTCACACGAATGCCTAGTGCAGAACGAATCCATATTTGAATGGTTTTGGTCTTATGTGTTTGAATTTGTTATTTTTATATCACTTATGTGGCAAACAAGCACACGGCCCACCCTATGGAAAGCGGTCACTGTGACATATGGACGTTCGCTACACCAGGGGCGTTAAATTCGTGCTAGCTAATTCAGAGATATTTAAGATTGGTAAGAGTGAATGTCTCGACGGGACCTGAATATGTGACATATAAATTGGTAACATATTCCATATAGGAGTAAGGAAGAAACAAAATTTAAAAATTATTGCAAAATCGTTCACTGTTGCCTATAGTTCGTAGGATTGTCGGTAGATGCATCCAACGTCGCCCCACAAGAAAAGAAGAAAGAAGGGGAAGAAAGAACAAAGGAAAAGAAAAACCCGTTGAGTTTCTTGCCGGAGTCTTCTCAGGCCGGGTGGTACATTTGCTTACGAACATATATTATAAAACATTGTTGATGTTGACGTTTTGTAAGTGTTGTTTAGTGGTCTAAACAGAATCAATGTTTAAATGTTGGATTTTTTGAATTTTGAGTATTTTGAATTTAGAATTTTTTGAATATTAAATGTTTTGGATTTTGAACTTTTTCAAATTTGAATTTTTTAATTTAATTGTACGAATGCGAATATTTGAACGTGTTTTAGACGGACATATTTGATGGTAGTAATAACCAAAGCCATTCCTGTTACCACAGTATCACATGCTTGGTACAAACTTTGTAAATACCGTTCTTACAATATCTATACGTTAATAATGCTGATTACAAATGAACAAATTAGCATAATTGATTGGTAGGCACGTAGATGGTATAATTCTGGAAGGTAGTAAATTATTTCTGTTAGTTATCAGGCTGTTAGTTATTAGAGACTGTTTCTGTCAAGCATGCACGAGATTCAGACCTAAATATTATACCCATACGTACATATTACGTAATTTTAGGATTAGTGACATATGCTCCAATATAATCTATTTCCTGATCATTTACGAAGAAAAAAGACAGTCTTAGGTCTTTTACATACATACATATGCTCACACCTGTAATCCCCGAAGGGGTAGGCAGAGGTGTATTAAACACCCACATTTCGCCAACTATGATTTTCGGTCCCACGTAATAGGAGGCGAGCCTAGTGCCGTCAATCGGACTCTGTAAAAAATGGGTAGGTATGCTGAAAATAAATTCCTAAAAATTTGGCAGCTGAATAATTATATGTATATATAAATTAATTACTTGCTTAGCCGCACAAGCACTACCAATTAACGTCTTGGAGAGTATCAGACGTCTTTGGTATGGTCTTAGGTCTTTTGTATGATCTAATTTGGAATATAACATTATTATTGAGCTTAACGATCCAAAATGAATCAAATATACGACAATCACCTCTTTTTTAAAAAATGAAAGGGTAATGTATTGTGAGACTTTCAAATTACTGTACACGATTTATAAGATCAGATGATTCCAATTGAACTTTGTCAGACATGTTAAATTTTAACAACCGATGCATGAATCCCAACGAAGTTTGCCTGTAATAATGCTCGAATTTCGTTGAAGCAGTATTAAAATAAAATACTCTCCCAACAATTTTATAGCAACATATTCTGTTACCGAATTTTCGGGAGAGGGCTTTGTGTGAACATTTTGTTTCACACTTTATTAACTCGTTGATTCGGTAGTGAGTGGCATCCGAATTATAGTTCAACGAACTCGTAACGCGCATGAATTCATTTATCCTTGTCATTGTATTTTTATAAACTCTCTTAAAAGCTGAGATCTTGGCTCACTGCTCAGGACGGTTAGTGGGCAAAGACACAACTTTTGGCAAAGTGTCATGCACTGGATTTTACCCTAACTTACAATTTATAGTCGTAAGATTAGATTAGGAGCCTAACTAAATAGTAATATATTTGGTAACGAACTAAATGTCCGATTTCAATCGAGTCTGAAGTTAAATTAATGGTTTAGGGGACAAAACCTAAGGATGGTATTGAAGTGGGTTGACTAGTTCAAAATAGACCACTCAAAGGCATTTACAAAACGTCATTATCAACAATATTTTATTAATTAGTAAGCAAATGGATAGAAAACTACGACAAAGTATGGATTATAAATATTAAAGTATTATTAAAATTTGGAAGATTAAGGTCATTAACTCGTGAATGCAAAGGATGTGAAATGATAATAATAATTACAATTGTAAACCAAATTCGACTTTGGAAGAGATCTATAATTCGTTTAAATATAGAAAAAAGAACATTTGGAATTGGAACTGTTAATAAGTTTTTCAATATTATTGATTTTTTTATACAACTTAGGTGGCAGACAAGCTCACGACCCACTTGATGGAAAGTGATGACCGCGGCCTATGGACTTTTGCAACACCAGGGGTGTCATACTCACGCTGCCGACCCTGTAAAGGGAAGGGAGAGAGGGATTAGGAGGGAGGAGGAGAGAGACGATGTCATAAGTACCTAGTAGGTATGTAGAAGACATACTACTGCTGCTATGCTGACCATTTTACATAAATTCATCCTCGTACTAAAAAAAACAATCTTCGCATCGAATGGCTTAAAACTTTCCCATTTCTCTTAGTTCTGCATTTGGCATCTGATGATGCCGTCAAGCTGAGCGCTACCATTGTAGCACTATACGTGTTCGCAATGGTGACCCTCTTTCATGAGACTTTGCCTTTAGCTTAACATCAGGCGTGGTGAAGACAAATTGACGTGCCATAATGAAAAAAAAATTCTTTGCACATAATAAACATAGTAATTTACGTGAATATCTTAACGTAACTGTTTAACACTTAAACGCTGTGTATAGATATAACGCACCCCCGGTGCAAAATAGGCATAAGTGATTTTATTTTGATTTATCGATTTTATCATATTTGAAAAGTACGTTTAAAGATACATATACTAAATTTTTTTCATATTTTTCTTGTTAAATTTGACGAATTAAAACAAGAAATTCGTTTTGAGAGTTTTTGTTCCATTACATTTTTTCTTACGGATTAGTAGATTAAGTGATATAACGCAAAGAATAAATTGAGAAATATGACGTATTAGGTACTTTTTACTACGTTTATCCCTAATATTTTATGTAGAAGATTAATAGTAACAATTATTATGATTTAAATGCGTATGTTTTTTTTACATCGCTAGTCTTGTATACACGATTATCTTTTTATTCGTTATAAGGAAATTATCTTAAATGCGCTTACTTAGCCAAAAAGATACCTCTCCACCGAAAGTCACTTCTATTCAAGAGCTGTACGTGAAGCTATTGAAATCAAGAAGTACAAGAATTTCAATCGGGAAGACGAGACGGTTTCAAGTTATCTGCGACATGGAATCCAGTGATAAAAAACTTGCTGCCTCGCTTTTCTGCGTGGTCGGATAGACACCGAGCCATTTGCACAGATAATAGGGACCCTGTGAGTGTGGTATGTGATGGTACCTGGAGAGAAAATAATATAAAAAATGTCGAAAATGTGTGGGTAAATGTACAACCGGCTACCTCACGGACTCGACGACAAAGGGCGTGCGCGGCTGAGACAGTCAGCCTGTGACCACGGCCGGTGCAACCTGGTTGAAACGTCAGGCATTCCAAAGGTTTGTATTACCTATACGATGATCGTGTTAATTCCCGTTTACATATTATTATAAGACTGAATTTGTTGAATTACACTCTGTTCTGTTTCGCTGGCTGGTTTCTGAGGTCTATTGGTATGTTGTCCTCGAAGGTCTGTTATTTGGTCGCCATTAGCATATTTATCAATGGCAGTGTAAACTGTTCTTTCTTTAATATCTAGCGTATTAAGAAACATGGTTTTGCACACTTTTCAATCAGTCACAAGACATGCATCGCTTTTTGACGGCAAATAATATACCAATGTACGATTTCGTTCACGTTTACGCTGCATTTTCATAACTTTAGGTTCTATAATCTCACCACAGATTAATAATTCCACCACAGAATCTGAAGCAATGACATCTCGTCCAGTGTTAGTAACTGAAGCTAATACAAACCCTAGAAAAAGGTTGGGAATATTTAAGCAATTTTGGACTTCTAGTAACCATGAAACTCAATGGCAGTTCATTTTGAAAAACACCGAGATTATAGAACCTAAAGTTATGAAAATGCAGCGTAAACGTGAACGAAATCGTACATTGGTTTATTATTTGCCGTCATAACATCAGGCGAGGTGAAGTCAAATTGACGTGCCATAGATAAAAAAAAACCTTTGGAATGCCTGACATTTCGACCAGGTTGCACCGGCCGTGGTCATAGGCTGACTGTCTCAGCCGCGCACGCCCTCCGTCGTCGAGTTCGTGAGGTAGCCGGTTATACATTTACCCGCACATTTTCGACATTTTTTATATTATTTTCTCTGCAGGTACCATCACATACCACACTCACAGGGTCCCTATTATCTGTGCAAATGGCTTGGTGTCTAACCGACCGCGCAGAAAAGCGAGGCAGCAAGTTTTTTATCACTGGATTCCATGTCGCAGATAACTTGAAACCGTCTTCCCGATTGAAATTCTTGTACTTCTAGATTTCAATAGCTTCACGTACAGCTCTCGAATAAAAGTGACGTTCGGTGGAGAGAACTTGCGTATTGTGCAATACAATCCAGTGATTCGTGCCTGCTAATAAAAGGTGTTCTGCAATCGCTGATTTGCTCGTCCGGCGGTTCTTTACAGTTGCAATGTGTTCTTTGACCCTTGTTTGGCCTATATATGAACTACCGCAGCTGCAATCTATCTTGTAGACCCCTGGCGTCTGAAGCGGCAAGACATCCTTCGGTGTGCCCACGATGTTGTTTACTTTAATGCCTGGTGCGTAAACTGTCGGGATGGAATACTTTTTAGTACGGAGCCGATTTTATCCGTTATTCCCCTGACATAATTGAATTTCGTTTACTGAGAGAACATAAATATTTTATTGTACGGAGCCAATAAAAACTTAATTCGTTAATTGTTACAAGTTTAGTCTTATCAAATTATCTACTTACTGATTATTTAAGAATTCATAAAAAAATCAATAGTGGTAGTAATCTTCACCGAAACTCTAAATTACTGAATATTATTGTGCAATTTTATTGTTGAAAGTACGAACTTTAATTGTTACCAAAACTATAATTAGTATTTTGCCTAAAATAAAAAATAATGCATAAAAAAATGCATTCTCTGTTTTTCCCTGTAGTCATAAATAATAACTCTAAGTAATATGTGTTAATATGCAGCTAACTTTTCTAAAACATATAATGAAATAAGTAATTATTATTGTTTACTTAAGTTATCTTAACAAGCCCCTATATTGAAAAAAGGGGTAAATATTGCTTGTGCATTACAAACATAATTTTTATAAAGGAAATAATGCAGTAATCTTACTTATACTACCAAAAATGTTCATATTCATGAGTTCATTACTGCTTTAATATAACATACTTTTTGAAATATATTTTACTTTTCTAGCAAAGTCTGGCATAAATTTTGATACTCAGAATGCTTTATTTTATTGTATTCTGAAAAATAGCATAATAATTTATTTTTACAATTCCTAATAAACTATAAACATTAGTACTAACTTAAATACAACGCGAAGTGCAATATTTTTTTCTCCTTTTTTTGATATAAGAATAATTCTTCTACGTTTGGAAATAAAGTAAATATGCCCATAAATTCAGTTTTTTCGCCATACTGAAAAATCAGCATTTCCGTCTTATCCTTTTTTTTCTCTGAGGGTACGAAAGTGGACATCAGATTTAGACAGTGTAAGCAAAATAATGTTATATCTGCATGTAATCTCAATCTGTTTATTGTTTCTATACCTACCTAAAAAAAATGTAATGATGCGAATTTTTACAAAGTTAAAGGCTAATCCCATCCTAGACATTCACTGTCATGAACAGGCGGATTAAAAAATAAAAGGTGCTGTAGGAATCTCTTTTGTTGCGCCAATAGGAGAAAATCCGTTCTACTAGAAAATGCAATAAGATCTTGTGGGAAATACTCTTTACATAATCCTTAGCGAACTGCTTGGGTTTGATCTGATTGATTATGTATTGGGCTTAGGATTTGTGTGAGGTTTTGTCATTTCGTACTTAAATAAAGAAATAAATATCTTAGAACATTCCACTGTTTTGGCGTGGCGTGGCGGTAGTGAACGTGACTGCTACGTACGGGGCGCGGGTGTGATCCCCGTTCAGTGCAAAAAGTTGTATGCATGAATATGGCTGTTTGCACTGGTCTGATCGTGCCTCGGAGAGCACGTTAAGCCGTCGGTCCCGGATGCCATACAAACATCTGTGACCGTCGCTAGTCGTTACGGGTAGTTGGAGCCCCCAAAAGTCCAACCAGTCTAACTTGGAACTACCACAACCAATTGTCCAATAACCATTTGGTTATTGGACAATTGGTTGTGGAGGTCAGATGGCAGTCGCTTCACGGAGAATATCGAAGTTCAGCCGCATCTCACTAAGACTGGAAAGCCGACCCCAACTGAGTTGGGAAAAGGTTCAGAGAATGATGATGAGAACATTCCACTGTTTAGATCCAAAACTATCTTGTGTGGGCTTCGACTTACTTTTAGATGGAATTACATATTTCAGTATTAATAAAAGATACAACTGATAACAGTAAGGGGAGACATTGTCAGTAAACCTGTGTACACCTGAGATTGTGATACTCTTGGCAATGAATGAAGATACAAAGTGGACGCCTAAAATGCCATAGTCTTGAAAATATCGTTACCTCTCATCCTGAGGATATAGAGGATATTCTGATTGAATTAATTTTTTTATACCACTTAGGTGACAGACGAGCATGCGGTCCACCTGATGAAAAGTGGTTAAAAACTGTAGGGAGAAGCTCTCGCAGTAGAATTCTTTATCATAGATGGCGCTAGGTATAATTTTCCGTACCTATAGGTGAACTGAAGAATATTTTATTTTTATGTTTTAACTAATTCTAAGCTTTTGTTTTGTAGTAAATACCGACTAATTAGTGTTTAGTAATGGTTACTGCATTTATCATTGATTCACACCATGTTTTCAATTGATATTGTTGTATCTAGTTTCTATAATTATAATTCGTCTGTGATGTGTGTTTCTAGGGTACACGCCAAGACCTTCGAGGCTTGTCCTCTCGGGGCTTAGGGTTCAGGCGGCAGTCGTTTCTGTAAAAGCCAAAATAAACCAAATCAAAAGAAAAAGTAAGTGACAACTTTTGATACAATTGGTACTAACAATGATGATGATAATTTCTTAGACACAAGCATCGACACGAGCGACGTTATGAAAAAAGTTACTAAAACATTAAGTGAACTCATATGGCACGCTCAGTTTCATGAACATAATGAAGTCCTAATTTTCTACCGCAGTAATAAAGTCTCTAAAGAATTTTATTAATCTCTGAGAATGTTCCTTTACTGAATATTTTATAGAATATTTGTAATGAAAATATACCGGAACTTGGCGCGCCATCTTGGAATAACTTCTTTGACGTTCGTCATGGCAGTCGCCGAGTATTCCAATTTATTCAAATAGTTCCAATACTTTGAACTTTGAAGTGGAGCACTTAGTTATCTCGCTATTGAGCAAGAAATATTACGAATACTATTCTACTATTCTGATGTTAAATCAAGTTTAGTGTTTGCAGTGTTTTTGAATAATTTTACCACAGTAGCTTTGTACGCATCAAAGTAATATTTTTATTTTCAACAGTGTTAAACACAGATCTGAAAATACTGCTGGAAATGTATTGCAACAGATTCATAGGGGAACTGATGTCGCTAAACTAACACGTACAATGTAAGTTGCATTACTAGTAAACAATTGTTTTATTGGTCGTATAATAATACCAAACCAAATTAACCTAAATTATATTATGTACCGCAAAACAGAAACACACCTTATTCGTCCTTAAAATAGAGAGGAATTTGGTGGATAAATTTGTTTTTACGACGTTTTATACATTGAATTGAAGAAGCTTGAATATTTTCGAAAAAAAATAAGACGTAAGGTAGTGTATTCATGAGGTAAGGTAATAGGTAGTAAAATAATATGTGTTAAAAATAAGACGTAAGGCCAAAAGAATAGGTCTATATTCAAAAAGAGAGTACGCCAGTTTTATGAATATATTCATAACATTTTTCCAAGCCGCGGTAGCCTAGTGGTATGGGTAATGGACTGCTGAGACGAGGTCTCGAGTTCAATCCCAGGTTACCATGGCACACACCAATGACTTTTCGATGCTTTTCGAAGTTATGTGTGTATTTATCGCAGGTTTATAAGTGCCTCGGAGAGCACGTTAAGCAGTCGGTCCCGGTTGCCATACAAACATCTATGGCAGTCGTTACGGGTAGTTGGAGCCCTCAAAAGTCCAACCAGCCTAACTTGGAACTTCGATATCGCCATTGGTAATTAGACCATTGGTTGTGGAGGTCAGATGGCAGTCGCTTTACGGAAAATATCGAAGTTCAGCCGCATCACAGTTAGACTGGAAAGCCGACCCCAACTGAGTTGGGAAAAAGGTTCAGGGAATGATGATGATTTTTCCAAAAATGTACCTATATGTAGAAATATTATTTAAGTAAATTATTATATTTATTGATTGTATGTTTATTATTTATACCGTACTAGATTGCACTCTTACCATTGTACTTCGAGCACCTTCTTTGACAAATCTCTGCATCATCCTAAGATTAACTGGTAGAAAATGTCCATAGCATTAAGTGCGCATTTGATAAATATTATGTATTTGTGCAAAAACTTTAAATAAATAAATAAATGATACCTCGCCTACTTTACACTTCCACTTGTTTTTGTTTTCCATGGTGTTAACGTTATGTTTAAGAAATTAACTGTGGAACAGAGACGGACGTGGAAGTTCGAACATTAGCCTCTAAAATTTTAAAGTTGGTGACGATGATTATGGAGCGCTCCATGGCAGTAAGACGGATTTTGCCAGATACATAACAAATTTACCTAAACATATAATCTATTATAGTAGGTAGGTATATTTATTAGCCGCGACTGAATAGCTTAATGTCTTTTATAATATTTTTTTATTATCGATAGGCTAACGATAGCAATCATTTACCTGGAAGGAACCTATTCACTTTAAAGATTAAAAATATTTAGCTGTCCGGAGACAGACTCAGGCAGGGAGTTCCTTAGCGGAATGTAACTAAATATGTATAATTAGTTTTTTTTCAGCACTCATTTCAGCACATTACAGCACTGAATGATGTTAATTTAAACATGGAACTGAAGATAAGCGGTGTTAAGTCTGAGTTCAATATTTAGTCAAATAAATATTCATATCCATCGAAACTTAATCTACAAGCCGAATGTTCGGGTTTGTCTTTCACGTAGTTATGTTTGAACGGAACAACCAATATTTAGAAGAAAAGACCGTCTAGAGACGTTTGAATGTTTTGTTACGAAAGTAATGGCCAAGTTTGCGTTTGACTTTGTTAATGAATTTTTGGATGTCATTATAATTGCTGTCGAAATCTGGTCATCGTTAATTGCTTTATATTTAAAACTTAGATATTACATTTGAATTAACATTTGTTGCAATCAGTTAAAATGAATTAATCTTTATTTAATTTAGAAACAAACAACTTTAATTCAAACTTTCTTTTCATTATAAGGTCCTCTAAGATCGGTTGAAAATTATCTATACTTGATTTAACATCATTGATATAAGGATTTACACTTAGTATAAATTTTTCAATGAAATTTGAAGCATTTTTAACGATTTTTTTCAAATCAATAGTTAAAGAATTGAAAAAAAGTGAATGTTCAACCGAACTTAAAGTCGCGACTAGTCTCTTACAAGGAAACTCCCCCCATGTCTCAAGGTGTGACGTTGGATCCATCAACCGACAGTCCTACGAACTGTCGGAAGCAATGAACGAAGTTTCAATCATTTTTAGATATTGTTTATAAATTACTCCACCCAATTAATTTACTGAAGTCCCGTTTGAATTTTCACTTTCATCCATTTTTAAATGAATGTTACAGTTATAGTTAGAAGTATACACACAAAGCGTTTCGTATTTTTTGTCCTCATGTGTCAAACAACGAATGGAATTGTATAGTAGTATCTGTGTTTCGTAGAACTCGATTTAGTTGTGTGTATATATAGTAAGGTAACAGGAAATCCTCATTTTTCATAGCCATAAATATTTCTTCTGCCATGAATATTTATTTCCATATTGTAAAAATATGAAAAAAATATTCATGTAAGCTACAGACAGTGTAATGTAGTTTTCTTGAGCTATCAGTGTGTTAACTATATGAAATCAAATTTAGATCAGTAAGTGTGAACGCTTGAATTTTTCTAATTCTACTATACAATCATCTATCTGCTTGAGACGTGGCTACGTGACTCAGCGGTCAGAGCAGCCTCCCTTTTTTTGTTATCATGCGAAAAATCCCCACAGATACCCCCCACCTGAGCTGGTTGGGTAGGTTATGTCGGACTCTTTGAGTCTTTAGTTGCCGGAGGTGAGATAGTAGCCAACGAATCCCTCTCACCCCGTCAGACCCAGGGCCGTATCTTTCGAGATGTGCCCCGTCGGGTGTAGGGACCACGGTGTCCACGTCTAGCCCCCGGATATACTTTCCAACGCTTGCTTCTGCTAAGGTGATAGGCGGCCCCATCCGTCACACCGAGGACGAAGCGTACACGTGCTCTTGCAGAACGGATGTCATTCTGTGACCTCCGACTTTCGAGTCGCCTCTGCTCACAGAACAGTTCCCTGAAAGGGAAAGATCGCGTGTTCGAATCCCGTCTAAGCATTCACTTTCGGATAAAAATTTCAGTATATTGTAGTTAAAAATATCTCATTCTGATGATCACATTCAAAACAAACAGTATCAACACATACCTATATAACTTGCTACCATTCCAATGTAAATTCAAATGAAACATCGAATTGTATTCAAACATTATTTTGAGAACAGCCACAATTTATATTCGCAAAATAACAATATCTAACGTAACATGAAATGTGATTCCACGCCTATTTCCATTCCACACTCCTCAAATCTGAAACAAGGGTACTCAAACATTTACAAACCTACCCGAAACAAACCATTTGGAAATTATTAGGGTTCAGTGGAATTAATTAAAGTTTCACTAAACGTTATATTTGTAGGTAAGTGCATTTATTCGTAACATCGGCCACTTCAAACTGGACGAGCGTTGGAGGGTCATGGCCAATCCAAAAGTTTAGGTTAATTACTACTTTTGACCGGAGTTGTGTTCTGTAATCCGATTATTTACTATAACTGCCACTGATAGATAGATAATATAGATGTTTTCTGTATTAATAATAGATTGCATTTTATTTAGTACTCTCCCTACCATAGCAGAATGCTGCAACTGTCTCTTATACTAATCACAAAATAAAAGGCCCGTTTTGGCATTTGCCTTCATGACGTAACTAGTGATGTAACAAAACGACTCGGTACTCGATACTCATGATGAATCGAATCCAGTTTGCATGGGGATTTGATCGATTTGAATATGTATGTAAAGTACATTGTATTAAAGTTATGATTAGAAAAATTAGCCTAATCTTTGATATTGTAGATATTTTAAAATGATGCAATATTATGAAAGGTCAATTTGCTTTTATTTATTATTTTTGTTATAATAACACTCACTCAATCACAAAAACAACAAGAACATCAAGAACAACAAGAATCTGGTGATAGAAATTTATTGCACGAATTTGTCAAAAATTTCGTCCGGGTGGAATACACCATGCACATATGCGGGAAACCCCTCATAGTAATCCAACCTCGGTTGTATTGCGTTCAGGGGTCAGCAAGTGCATGGCTGGGCAGAGATGGTGGTAGTTGCAGCACAAATGGGACCAGTGGGGACGGCGCGATGCGACCCGCCAAACAGGGAAACCCGTAGAAACGGTGTGGTGCTTTGGCTGTACAAGTCTAATCTATGTGTGCTTTTACCGGAGCCACGGCAGTATTCGAATTTTAATACGGTGGATATTCGAAGAGTCAAGTTGTCTCGGCATATCCCAAACCAGAGATGCCTAGACAACTCGACTCTTCGAATATCTAAGTCAGAAATAATCCAAAAACAGTCGAGTCAGGAAATATTATCAACAAAACAAACATAATGGGCGCACAGTCAACTTCACAAGATGGCGAACACACGCGTATGCCTCTGGTCAGAGACAAGTTATTATACAAATCTATGCGGCCATTATTTACTGCTTTAAGCTCCAAGCTCATAATTTTCAGTAAAAGATAACTACACATTGAATTGCAATGATAAATTTTGGTCTAAACACTAGTTTAAATAAATAAAAATCAGGCTTGAAAATCATATTTTACTCGATATCTTTTTTCCTTAACTGATTATTAATAGTCTGTGGACAATGTACTAAAAATCGTTATGGACAGCACTAAGCCGAGTGGGCGGTACCTCTCTATGAAAAATGTAATTACCTTTATATTATTTCAGTTGGTAAAAAATTGAGAACTTCATGGGCGTGAACTGTCAAAACGGGCCTTTTATTTTGTGACAACATAATAATAATCATAATAAAATTGTTACTAGTGTTAGATACAATGTTGGTTAGATATTGGTTGTGTTAGTAGATAATTTGCTTTTGCAAGTATGTATTTGAGTAGCATCATCATAAGTATCAGCATAAATCACATTAATGTTTTTTTCGTATAACTCAGTACAATTTAATGTTATTCAATTCAATTCATTTAGACCTAATCCTATTTATTACAAATCCAATGTGATCTAATTGAATTCAACTTAAAGCCAATAGCATTTTCAGTTCCGTAGTTAAGTCTTCGTCAACTTCCAGTTCTCCGGCTGAACGCGCGGGCTTTGATCCCTTTCTTACAACGCCCTAGGTTGTGAGAAAAGGATCAAAGTACACGCGAGCCACAGCTACTTACCTAGTAATAAAATCTTGAAAAATATATACCTATTCACAAAACTTTTCAAAAATCTCACATATTGGCTTAAATGTGGCAAGAGAAGCGAGAGAGCTGTATAATCAGGGTAAAAGGAGGCCTAAAATGTGGAGGAAGTCTGTCAGGAAACGGATACCCTATACAAAAAGCTCGCTAAAATATCACTGATGGTATTTACACAAAAAAAACAGCCAAAATTTATTACTTATTCTGGTTAAGATGGACGCACAAAAATAAATTTGTCATAATACTGAGTATTTCTCGTGAAATATGTTTACGAGTTCACACATGGTTCGTCTGTAGATAAGCCGCTTGAAGTACTAATTTCGGACGCATAAGCAGTCTTGAATTGTACCTTCAGGCATGAGTAATATCTCTATTCCAAGCGAATAGATCTTTTGAATAGTTAAATCTCTCTATTTATAAAGTTGCAAATATTTGTATGCATGAGTATAGCTATTTGCACTGATCTGGTCGTGCCTCGGAGAGTACGTTAAGCGGTCGGTCCCGGTTGTCATACGAACACCTATGACAATCGTTACGGGTAGTTGTAGCCCTAAAAAGCCAACTGGTCTAACTGCAGTTCTTCGATATCGCCTATACTTATAGGTTGTGGAGGCCAGACAGCAGTCGCTTCACGGAAAATACTGAAGTTCAGCAGCAACGCACACAGACTGGAAAAAGCGGATCAACGCAAATATGATGATGATGATGACTTCTTTTCATGTATTGGCCTGAACTTGATAGGTATGATAGTGTAAGTTGCAGAACACTGTTTAGGTTTACCCGTTCAGTAATCATAATGCGTCAGATTAAAATCACGAACTTCGTCGGTCACATCGAATTTAGATCGGAAAAAGTGAATGCGAATGATTGGACGGAGTTATCAAAAAACAATGTTAAAAAAATAATTGTAGCATCGTTTCGTTGTAAACGATGGTTCGTATGATTGTCGGTAGATGGTTTCCATTATTGCCCCAAGATGGTTGTATAGGAGAATTTAAGTACCTAAAGGTAAAGATCAGTAGTCACTTTTCCTAAATTTCAGTCATGATCAGATCAAAGTTAGTATACTGATTGCTTTATTTTGTTGGTCACATTTTGACAGATTTTTTATAGTCAAGTCCAGTGTTTGCTCACTTCTGGTCCTCTTTTCCCATTCCCAACATTGAGAGGAAAACCTATATTATATCCACTTACATTTATCATTGGTGTACCAGACCGACGATAACAATAGCAAATAATTGCTAAGTGTCATAGAAAGGAATGCCAAACCGCACCCCTCAAAGCAAATAAAAAGACTTCTTATCCAGAGATGTTGTTGTATGTAGAATATTCCTCAAACGAAACGTAGAATATTCCTCAAGAATAAACCTCGACAAGTGTTTCGCCTCTACACGAGGCATCTTCAGGAGCGCTATCAACCGAATATGTGCGGCTTTGCCCTTTAGACTTTAGTCTAGCTTTGAACAAAATCTTAATAGTCTTTCTTCATCGTCAGTATTATATACATTTTATGCATATAATCCAAACCCACATAACGAACTCATCTGAAACCAGGTTGACATTACGGTTCATTATTAAGTTTTGTACAAACAGTAACAACGACGTTATCGTCAACCGCGACCCAAGGTTACACTTAATGAAGTGCTTATGAGATCCGAAATAATTTCCCTTTATAACCTTTGTCTCCCCGACTTGGCGAAATTTATCTCATCATTGCGCTCGCAAGTGATCTTTCCCGAAGTAAATTAAACTTTGTGGGTGGTGTTGGTCCATTAAGATGGAGGCATCACGTCTGCCTGTCACAACACTTACAATATACACCTCGGGCACGTTCATACCTTGTAATTTATTCAGAACATTGACATTTAATTAAGTAAGTTTATCTTTTGAGGTTATAACGAAACGTACGTTTTTGATTTACTCTCATGATTTGGTATATTATATTCGCATCTGTTTCTGGAAGTTTGTTTTATGCGTTGGTGATGTTAATATATTCTTCTTGAATTTTCCTTTTACTTAATGTTCTTTTTTAATCATTTTAAGTAAATGTTGTCATTATAGAACAAAGCAACTGATTGATGTTTAATAATGATTTGGGAAAAGACTGGTGCTCATGTTACGATTTATGTGTATTGATCAAGAATATTTTTTTACTGAATTTTGAAATATATATAATGTTGGATTTTATCCGCGGTAGCCTAGTGGCATGGGTAATGGACTGCTGAGACGAGGTATAGGCTTCGATCCCAGGTTTTACAATGGCACACACCAATGACTTTTCGATGCTTTTCGAAGTTATGTGTGTATTTATCGCAGGTTTATAAGTGCCCGGTGAATGGCAATAGGCTCGCCACCTATTACATTGTGACCTAAACATAGACTGGCGAAATGTGGGTGCTAGCACCTCTGCCTACCCCTTCGAGGATATAGGCGTGAGTTTATGTTATGTTATGTTATGGATTTTAGATATAAATCACTATTAAAAAAAGATGATACCGTTAGAAATATTACGACCACCTTTGAACGACAAAGTGTAAGTTCGAGTTTCTTTACCGGTTGTTTGACTGGCGTAGCCTTATCTCACCTCACCAGTAATTCTGCTTACGGTTCAAAACACGAAAGAATTAAACGGAGTCATTTTGGCTTAAAACTTTTCTCTTTGAGTCAGTACACAGGGCCGCTTTGCAGCTTGGCAAGATAAAACTTTATTAATAAATTAATCATAACGCTATTAAAATATCAATGCTACAAAGCGAGCGCGATGCAAGCTGAAAAAAAGTGGAACTAGGGCCTTTGGGACCACTACTCTCATCAGATTTTTTAAAGCTCTTAGTCTTGATTAGCTCACCTCGTAATTCACACTGCCCTTTTAGTTCACCATAAGAACACGACTAGGTTCCTAGACGGAGTATGTAAGCCACAGTCGTAAGCCACACCTGGGTTCCTGAATGAAGATGACAGAAAAGGCGATTTTCGTTCAAAAAATGTCGCACATAACAAGGGATTTCGGACAAAAATTTAGTCATTTCAGTGTAAATGTTGTACTATTGACCAGTTTGACCGCATATGTTCCCAGTCGAACCCAATGATAAATTATCCTGTTTAGCAAAATGTAAATTAACCCAGACAAAAGGTCGCTTTCATTAAAATATGCGCGGGATTTAAATAGTCGGTACGAGGTATAGCCGTAAATTATGATTTCTTGGGACTGTGACAAAAAAGGATGCCAAAATTCTGAGTACTTACTATAAAAATTTAACTAGTTTTCTGTATTCCTGGTTTAAAAATTGTCACTACATTTTAAAGGACGTCAGTGTTTGTGTTAAGTACACAAACACGTCCTTTTCGTAACAATAGGAATACACATATTCTAGTCAAAACTGTTTTATTAACTAAGTATTATTCCTTTCATTAAGTGGGTTGCTGTGCGAAACATTACCTTATTAGATAATGGCTAACCGTTTCAAAAATATGATTGATTTCTATTCCTCTCTTGTTCTAACAAGATTTCACTTTTCTAAATGAAATCTGACTAGAATATTATCCATGTATTGCGTGGGAACAGTAAAATATACGTAGTTATTTGTGACAAGTGGTAATGTCAAGGTTTGCTTTTAACCAGTGCGCTTTCCGCTACCAAATTCAATCTATCTGCAATTAAATGTTCCAAATGAAAATTGAATGTCTTTCGATTTATATAACATTGGTTTTGCTTTTGATTATTACCTATGAGTGTGGGACTTCTCACTCGAAAAGTGGAGGCCCACATTCCGCGCTCCACCGCGGCCTTAATCTGCATAGTATACCCGGGGGCTGGTTGGGGTCACGGAGCATCCCACACCCGGGGACCACCTCTTTCTGTGATGACCCCCGTCGGCCAGGTAGTGAGAGATATGTTACTTAATATCTCACCGCCGGTAACCGAACACCTATAAAGATGATGTGCGTTTTAATGGATTCGAGCCCGACTTTACCACTCTCACTGTCTCCGGTGTGGGTGGTATTCGTTGGGATTTTGACCACGGAAAACAAATAGTAATTTATTACATTATATTCGACATTTTTGTATTAAAATTGGATGTTAATTTCAATTAGGTCAACGGTAATTGAAAAATACATCATGCAACACTGATATATTTATCACAATGGCAAGTATTTATTTGAAATTCCAAATAAAGTACTAGCATACGTGAAATACATATAAAGCACGTGTAAAACCTAGCATGCAGTTCATAGTTGTGTCACGTACTTTCAAGCTGCCACGGATTTATTTTGCTCAAATGTTTCTCTCTTTATCAAATATATTTCGAAGGATTTCATTTATTTTCGTTTTGAGCTGTAGAAAAGAAGTTCTATGAAAGGAAATTTTCTATATGGTAAATATGGTGCAAATACCTATATATATGAGAAGGTATTCTTAATTGCTGAAATTGTGAACATAGTTTTTTAGATATTGTGATACAAAAGACAAAGACAAAGATGTATCACAATATCATTTTGTTTATTAGAGTAGATTTATTTAATTTTATGTTTTAATGTTTGCATGTCATGACAAAATGGCAAAATGTGTCTTAAGCTCATAAATTGTTTGTCACCTTGTATTTACCACATTTTGAGCAAATAAACATCTATTCTATTCTTATTCTATTATATTTAACAATTATCACAATTGATAGCCAATTTTTTTTTTTAAATAAATGTGTCTTTGGCAAGCGTTAATATCGTATTTATGATGATGTTCTTATAGAAAAACTTCATGATCTTCGTTCTTTAAATTCATAAAATGTTTTGCATCGTGATGTCGACTAGAGATCAAACAAACAAAATAATTTTGCCCAAATAATTGCCATTACTGTTGAATAAACACAATAATTAATCGCTTGTAAAATTATTATAGGCTGTAACTCTAATAGCAGCTTTGATATCACATTAAATAAACTTCAATCGAGATTTATGTTACAGCATCCAGATGAGAGGGGTTTCTGGTAAAATTCTAACATTCAACAAAGTTTAAGCTTTATTCAAATTTTATCGTCATCCCTAAATATTTCATTACATTAAAATTTTAATTCGTTTTGCTGTGCCTATAAATTATCATTAATGTCTTCCAAAAGTTGTGATTCTGCGGTGTTTGCTTTAATATTTAATAAGATTATTTTGTAACATTCTTTCTATAAATTTTTTTAATAATAGTTTTTTATAATAGTAGTCTTTTTATAGACTGCACTTTATCTAAATATCGAATTAACCAAAATATAACATAACATAAACTTACGCCTATATCCCCGAAGGGCAGAGATTCTATCACCCACATTTCGCCAGTTTATGTTTAGGTCCCTATGTGATAGGTGGCGAGCCGATTGCCATTAAACGGGCAATTATAAACCAGCGATAAATACACACATAACTTCGAAAAGCATCGTAGAGTCATTGGTGTGTACCATAGTAAACCTGGGATCGAACCCAAGACTTTGTCTCAGCAGTCCATTACCCATACCACTAGGCTACCGCGGCTTCTGCGGCTAAACCAAAACACCTTCACTAATAATATTATTATATTGAATATCCTGTCGTCTGAAAGTGAAACTCACAATTAATTACCTTCTATAAAACCTTCTCCATCTATAACACTTTGATACCCTGTTCTTGTCTGAATCTATTGTATCACTTAAATTGAATTCATAGGCTGACAAAATATATATTTATACATAGTAAACTCCGTCACCCCGTTAATACAATAATATTATCTTGTATTCTGTTGGGAGTAACAAAGCTATTACCAAAATTGTATCAAACTTTGCGATTTCCGCGGCCTCTGTTTCATATCTCAATTATATTTATGATGCTTCATTTTAGTCAAGATTTTCCTTGTCAAATTACAGTAGTGATTTTTGTTTTCTTTATGCTAGGCAGTTACGTAACCGTTAGGTACAGAGGGTTCCCAAAGTTCTTGAAACTAAAATTGTATGAAGTGATGCCACTACTCAACTACTTGTCTTCGAAGCTGCTGGATAACAGATCTAATTATTAATGTGATTAAGTTTAGGCTATTACAAACTTGCATGAGTTTATTTATTTTCTTTTATAATAAGACATTGATCTAGTTTATTTTAATACCGCTATCTAAGTTATTTTAAAAAAATACAATTAGGCTGTCAACGGATTTAAAGATTTTAAGAAACTTTAAGAGCCCACTGTACGTTGTCGTATTATTCAAACGATTTTAATAAGTTAAAATCAAAATTAATTAATTAATTAATTAATTTATTTATAACTTTTAGAATATCATTACAGGTACATATCAAACCTAATACAATAGTGACGCTAGTGTAAATGTAAATTATATAAGTCGAAGACACACAGTTTCCTTACTAAACCTATTATTATATTAATAGGTTTGATATAAATAGTTAATATAATGCTATAACCTATTAATATTTATTGAAAAATGAGCAAAGGCTAGGCAAAGCAGGATGAGCACTCACTTCTTTGCTGTCGTTGATCCCTAATTGTAGTGGATGGAGTAAATGTAAAGGGGTCTGCATTTCTTGTGAAGGCGTAGTACCCCTAAAATATGATACGGAAAAAGGTGTGCTTCTCTAAGGGTAGCTTTTCACCGTACGACAGAAGTTCATCTGTAATACTGTATACACGTTTGAAAATACCATGGAAACTCGGCCTAAGATTCTTGTCTTATATTAACTTGTGGGGAGTTTCAATTACGACGCAATGTACTACGGTTCCGGTGGTTCGGTCGCACCAGGGAGAGAATAAGTAGCACGCTAAGTTTTATCTTGTAATGAGAATCCCTCATTCTAACTTCGCTGATTATATGTTTTGCAATTTGATTTTCAGTTTTCATAAAATCTGATTGTGGTTTAAAATCAATTACTGGTGGTTAATATTGAAATTTCAATTGAAATTTATTATTAGATTAGCTGATACCAAAATGTGGTTTGACCTATGTTTGACATACAGTCAGAGCTCACTGGAGAGGTTTTATGTTATCAGTGGGAAGACCGAGAAACTCAAAGAAGGGTTTCTCGGTCTTCTGCATTGACTATAAAGATATTCTCTTAAACTTCTCCCCTCCCCACTTCTCCTTTCTCTCTCTTCTCTATATGGTCACCCCTGGTGTTGCAAACGCCACACCAGGTAGGCCGCGTGCTTGTATGCC
This sequence comes from Pelosia muscerda, assembly GCA_963691645.1. Classification (NCBI taxonomy): domain Eukaryota; kingdom Metazoa; phylum Arthropoda; class Insecta; order Lepidoptera; family Erebidae; genus Pelosia; species Pelosia muscerda. The sequence goes on from OY829103.1 coordinate 5,141,366, forward strand.
ACCTACGTGGTATAAAAACAATTTCAATCTTAACTAAAGTGCAGTGTTCGAAACAAACAAACAAAGCGTCTAAATAATTTTGTATGCGGTAGGTATACGATTTGAATGAATAACAATCATGCATGTTATGTAATGTAATTCAAAATTCTACACTACAAATGAGGATTCTAACGTAGGTATAACTCAGTCATCAATGATATTGATAAAATTTTCATTTGAATGACTGTTTCTAACTTAGCAATTTTTTTGTAACTTAGTAACTAGAGAAAAGTAAAAGCCTGAACCTAGTACGTTGCAATGATTAGCAGGTGAAGTTGGTTTGGAGCTCAATCATGATTGAATGGTTGGTTGGACGAACTCGGTACAGCTAAACATTGTACTTTTCAAAATAAAAATTAAATGCTAAAAATACTACGCAAAAGTTAAAAATAAATAAATCAAGCGTTGTCGTGCCGGGGGACCTCTAACTAATAAAGCACTCTCACATGTTTTGGTAACGATCCAAGGTCCCCCGGCACGGCACTACTATGACTACACTAGAATGATTTATTTTTTACTTTTTGAGGTAGGTACTTTTTGTGTTGGGGGTTTAATTTTGATTTTATACTTTTTAGGATTCATTTTCATATTGAGGGACTAGTATTTCACTAGTAAATTATAAAAATGTATAATAAAAAGGTAATTCGACATTTTGTAGTGGCAGAAATCTAATTACCATGTTATGTTTTTACATACAAGTTTTTAAATTGAAGCTTGTATTTGGTAAAACAAAACCACTTAGGACAGTCGCCTTTTACGAAAGTTCAATAGCAGCATGACACATCAATTTGTAAAGTGAACACAACACCGAGTGCACTCGTCGAGATCCACAGACATTATTAAATTTGTACTCAGCAGAATTTCTGAAAATGCGATACAGCTTTCAGTGAAATCGGAAAGCAAACGTGAACCCCGGGTTCTGACTAAAGTTTATTTTTCGAGAACAATGGGTTGTGGATGTATGGGAATAAGCCGTAAATACTCTGGATGCGACCAGGACTTACGCAAAGATGATAATGATGATTTTGTATAACTGAATATTTGATATCTGGCTTAGAATTCTTCAATCTACAAATCCAATTTTGCAGGTCTCAGTAAAAGTTATTCGGATCACGCTGCATGTTATTTGAACCGGTAATAGCATCTTGTCGCTGCGCTCTATGAACAGAGAAATCCATTTTCTGGGTTAATGGAGTACGTCGTAAACCCGATAGATTCTTAACTATGAGAAGCTTGAATGAAAATTCTTTAAAATCTCGTAAACTCACCTATATGTATACGGAATTTTTTAATATTAATATAATTTTTATATTAGATGTCTTCTTTTATTCAACTTAAGTGACAGACAAGCATATGGCCCACCTGAGGGAAAATGGTTATCGTTGTTAGCCTATAGATATTTACAAAACCAGGGGCGTCACACTTGTGTAGCCGACCCTGTAAGGCGAAGAGTAGGGGGACGGGGAGGGGTGAAGGTTAAGAGATTTGTTATACTGTCAGTGTAAAAGACAAAGATGGGTTTCATACCATAACATAGTGGTGACTACTTAAGCCCTTGGTCTTCCCACTGACGACCCACAAGAATTTCACGTCTAAAAATGTACCATTATTAGAGTGCTTGTGAATAATTGAAGGGAAAGGGGGGTATTCTGCCAATTGCTTCTGTTCTAATAAATAAATTATTTTAAGGTGACTTGTCTATCCAAAACACGTGTGATATCGTAAACACGACCAAATTATTCAAGCACACGTTCGAAGTAAATGGTAATAAGGTCAATTATTATGTAGATTGGCTTATTGACTATGTCGTCATTACCATAAATGGGAATTATTGATCGTAATGATCATCACAACACAGAAGCCATGTGCTTTGGCAAGTTAATGAACAGTCAACAACATTAACTCACACTTTATGTCTACACAACTGGAAAAGCCACGGAGAAATATCGAGACCAAATTTTTTTATTGAATACCATGAAGAAATAAATTCAGTAGCAATGAATGCTGAATGATGATGAATGCTTTAGTAGCCCCATTAATACTAATGTTGGTCAGCTGTCTGATTATTATTTGTTTGTAAGCAATATATAAGTATAATATTATGTAGAGCGGGCTCCAAAAGTTTCTGAACAATTGGAAACTAAAATTGTATCATGTGATACACAACTAATATGAAGCTACTGGATAATAGATCTACCTATCACTTATTAATGTAATTAAGTTTAGAATACGAGTACTACTTGCATGAGTTACTTTTTTCTTCTAAAGTATCAAGACAAATCTAGTTTTTTTTATTAACGCTATCTATGTCACTTTTGGACACTTTTGTACTTAGGCTGTCGAAGGATTATAGATCTTAAGGTGTCCAGGAACTTATTGAGCCAATTGTATATAATTGGCTACAGTATTTGATAAGATAAAATTGTCCGTTTGAGTCTCGCTCGAATATCGTAATAAGGCAAGGTACCGGGTTCAAGTAACAGGAAAGTGCTACTAAAACCTCTATTATATTACTATGATGTTCAAAACCAAAACCCTGACGTGTTTATTAGTTGTATCGATTGGAACTCAAGGGAAGCCCCTTCATATTGCTGATAATTTTTGAGAGCTGTTGGTTGGTTGTGAGACGTCAACCTCGAGTTACAGACAACTCGCGTTTCGTGTAGCTGCGTAATGTATCGTAAGTAGGTACTTAGGTAATGTGAACGTGTTATATGGTTTTCAAATGATATTTTTAAAGACTACTATTAACCGAAATAAACATAGACATATAAAGGCACACCTCTTTCTCAGTGGGGAAGGCAGATACACCAAAATAAAAAACGAGACAATATGCGAGTGTTAAACTACATACATAGAAGAAGTTAAGAAACTTTTAAAGCATACCGACGAAACGATACCTTAGAAATAACATCGTGAATCACAAAGTGACACGAAGATTTATGACTATTTTACATTTTTGCAATTTTATCGCCGAGGTTGACGGAGATTGATGCAGCAAATTTCATAAGCGAGATGAAACTGGTTTATATTCATACTAACCGATCTTATTTCGACAGATTTTGCACTTCGCCGTTTTGAATATTCACTAGTGCCTCTTTTCGGATGCAACTCACGATTTCTGTACTAAAATTGATTATTTATCGTACAGAGATTTCACCGTGCTTATAAAATCAAATTGATAGTAACGTAAATAGTTTGCATACCGAAAATCATTATAAATATGGCTAATTTTGTTAATGGAAAACTGAACAGAACGGCTTTGTCCATTTTAATGTTTTGTGACACGTTAATAGCACAATTTAAATGCAGATTTGGGCATTTAAGTTTATATTATAAAACCGTAATTCACAATCAACTATTATCACAGTTCATATATCACTATGTTTTGTGGTTAAATGTTCGTTAGTTAAAACGCCTATCAAAAAGCTATTAAAGAAAATGCCTTTGTAATAATTGTTAATGAAGTCAGAAGATATTTACATTATTGTGGTCCTTGTGAATACTTTTTAAGAATTCCAAACGAATGCGCTATCTACATATTGAATAAGTGACGTAATTTGAATGTGGAATAAATATTGTTACTCTTTCTTGAACATTTACATTTGTATTGAATTGTTCAGTTTCAATTGTGTGTGTGTTCTTTTTTAGATTACGCTGAAATGGGTTTATTCCATATTAAGAATAAACCCATTATGAATGTCAAAGTTTTACAATGGGTTTATTCAATTTGTAATACGTTAGACCGATGTTCGTATAATTAGTCGGACAAAGCAGTCGGACCACGTGTTCAGAGGGTGTTTTTCATAGTCATCGGTCAAGGTACTTAGTTCCAGCTCTATATTTGTCGTTATCGTAAGAATGTTCTAAAATACTTACTGATACTTCTTTTGAGAATGTTTTAATACATGCTATAGTAGACATGGTTTTACTTTAAAGGAGTATTATATTTAGGATAAACTTCGTCGACTATCATTTTTTTATTTACTCATTGTATGCAGAAACAAGAGTGAAATGAAATGAAGAAATAACAGAAGAATTAGAGGAAAAAAAAAGTATTTTCCCAAAATTAATACTGCCAGACGATTTTGCTACCGAAACTGTGCCAAAAATCAATTATTCCGAAACTGAAAAATAACCCGATATAATTAAAATGTGACCATGGTTCAAATGACCGACCGCATAACATAAACCAACATTCACTGAATACTATACGGGCTATATTTACCAAGTCGCAGCACAACAAGCCTGTTTATTAGGGTCTATTCAATTACGGAGATCTCAGAGCCTATGCAACACGAAGCTTAATCATTTGCAGTGTTTTTGACAGCGGTAACATCCCTTGAAATAATTTCACCGAAATAGTTGTGTAGAGTTAGGGCTGTCTTTCAATTAAGTACAATCAGTATTGTCCACAATATTTAGTTAGTTAATTACAATGTTTGTATATCGAACTATCAAAAGAATTTTTTTCAAATGATTTATTCACTTTATTTTGACATTTTTGTCAAATAAAATTATATAACTTTGACATTCATAATGTGCTATTATAGTGCCTAAACTGAATAAACGAAATTAATTCTTTGATTCCTATATTCCTATATTATAGAACTTTATTTCAGTAGTTTAGAAGAAGTAGCGCAGAAAAGTGATTGAAAAGAAAATAGTTTTTCTTATATAGGACACGTTAATTCGACTACACCTCGCCTGATGATAAGCTAAAGGTAAAGTTTCAAGAATGAAGGTCTCTACACACACGTACAGTGCTACAATAGTGGCGTTCAGGTTGCGTGAAGGTATATTCACTAAGTTTATAATTATTATTATTTGTACCTATGCTGTGCTAATGGTAAGAAGAAATAAGACAAATTCAGTGAAGTCATTCTTAGTAATACATAATTCTAATTGCGTTACCTGAAACTAACAAACCATAAGGATGATAGTAGGTAGTTAATTGTTACTATACCCAAAAGTTTTGGTCCTGTATATTCGGAAGTTAGTGATTACAAGGGTTCCATATAAGGTACTTGGAGATGGCTGACAGCCACTAACAGTATAACTTTCATACAATTGAAATTTGGCAGCCCAATTATAAATTTGACCTTAATTTGCATTTATCACTACATAGTATAAAACAAAGTCGCGTTCTCTGTCCCTATTTTTCATGTAATTATGTTCCTTTGTATTCTTAAATCTTTTAAACTACGCAACGGATTTCGATGCGGTTTCTTTAATAGATAGAATGGTTAAAGAGGAAGGTTTATATGTAAATAACATTATGCTACGAGCAACAGGTGCGGAGCAGGAATGAAAAATGTTACAAAAATGGGGTGACGCAGACGAAATTGCGCGAGTCAGCTAGTTAATTTTAAACCACTTGGTTGGTGGCAGACAAGCACGTGACTCACCTTATAGAAAATGGTTATCTTGGCCCATAGACATTTGCCTAAGCGAGGTAATAGCTCTACACGAGGCATTTTCAGGAGCGCTCCTGAGGATGCCTCGTGTAGAGCTATTACCTATGTATATAATTCCCACACATTAAGTATAAAAAATATTTTCGACGGATCAAAACTTCCAGATTATTTTACTATCAAAGCTGCACCCATATTTTTTGGAAACCACTGTTGTCCAAGACCACGTGAAGTGGCGAAAAGTGAACCCCTGACTCTGCGGTTAAGGCCTAGGATGTAACCGGTACTAACAAATATATAATGATGACTGATTAAAGGTAGGTACTAGTAGTAACTATTTCACCAATACAAATAGTGACCCTTTTAGCTAAAACAATCGCCAAAGTTCAGCTAACAAAGCAATTTCGTTGAAACTTAACTCAAGCGTAAATCGAATCACAAAATTTATATCTTAGTAATGGCCCAGTAGGTACCATCTTCATGCAATAATTATATTAACTCTGAACAATTTGAATGAAACAAAGTTTTGATAATAATTGCGATGACCTAGTGGAACGATGGGGTTAAATATAATTAAAAATCATTCGTGAATTTCTAGGAATTCAAGATGACTGGTATTACTATAGTAAACTTCGGGGCACATATGTGGGACTAAATTGCAAGATAAAAGAGGCCTAGCACCCTGTGCTATTCCCAAAATATATCCACAAACTTATACTACGCGTATGGAGCACATTTTCAATCCATGATGGAAGCAGGTTAGGAATTTCTCCCACTATAAGACTGGAACCCTCTGGTGGCGCGCGCCGAGGTTCATGAAAAAACATGACCTCGGTTTTATGTAGAGCCACCTCGAAACCCAACCGCAGATGATATCACAGCGAGAGAGGGAAAGCTCGGAATGAACATATAGGGAGACCCTATTCCACCCAACGGGAATTAAAATAATAAAACTATTTTTAATAATAAAACCGTTTGGTGATGAAGGAAGAATATCAACACCCCATACCATCCAAAGGGCGACAAATGGAATGGAAAATCAAGCAGATATCACTACGAGAGAAGAAAACCTCAAGGAGTAAAACCCGGTACCAACCCGTCTGGCATCGTAGAAACAGACCAAACCCTCTCAACATTTTGAGAGGCCTATGTCCAACAGTTGACTGCGATAGGCTAATCGATTGATTAAACTGTCACTATTTCCTGAGACTTCGACTTCAGCTTAACTTCAGGCGACGACGAAAAAATACACCACTGATCAAACTATTTCACACAGTAATAATTTAAAATTTGAAGAAACTTGCATAATAGTAACAATATAATTGATATTATTTGTAAACAACTGAACTTTAATTAAATGGCCGTTGAATATGTACTTTCTAGAAAATACCTGGAGAGCTAATATTGCTAAAAGCTCGCGGCGTGAGCTCTCGTCACGTATCGATACTTTCAATATTCGTAAAAGGCCTGAGCCGGTCCAATAGCCAGTGGGAAACTATTTTCTTTCAAGCCTCCTCAATTAAAAGAAATATATTTGTATTTGTATTTTCAATGCGAAGATATTCATATTACAACAAGGCTGGTTTTGATTAAAAGTGGATGATAACATAACATAAACTCACGCCTGTATCCCCGAAAGGGTAGGCAGAGGTGCTAGCACCCACATTTCGCCAGTTTATGTTTAGGTCCCAATGTAATAGGTGACGAGCCTATTGCTATTAACCGGGCACTTATAAACCTACGATAAATAGACACATAACCTCAAAAAACATCGAGTCCTTGGTGTGTGCCATGGTAAAACCTGGGATCAAACCCGAGACCTCGTCTCAGTAGTCCATTATCCATACCACTAAGCTACTTCTTCTGATCTGGAATGAAAATACTATTATTATTTAGACTCCCGGTGGAGGAGAATTGGGTCACCCGGTCTGTTTCTGCGGGTGTCGTAGAAAGCGGCAAAGGGATGTTCTCCATCTGACAGTAAACAAAATAGCCGACGACAGAGTTCCAGCTTAAAGGTAATAGACTCACACACTATTACGTGGAACCGAAAATGTAAAATATAGGTCTAATTTAACTCCTACATTTTGCCAATTAACTACTGTTGTTTAATTGTGTTTTGTTCTTAATTAAATGGCGTTCAATAAACATTAAGTTTAATGAATCTTCGTTAAATTAATTAGCACGTCTTGTCGCTTAAGTATAAATACAAATTATTTGTTTATATACCTCTGCCAAGTCCTACTTGAATTCATAGGCGGGAATATACCTAAGTAAAAACCCAAAAGCTGTTACGAAGGCAATCCTCAATAGCTTGAAGTTAACCGATGTTTATCGACGTTAATCTCGTAAACAAATAGTTTGTAAATATACGTTAGTGACAATAACTGCCAATTAATTTAACGAAGATTCATTAAGCTTAATGTTTACTGAACGCCATTCAATTAAGAACCAAACTCAATTACACGACAGTAGTTTTATTAATGACTATCATTCACGAAACTTGGAACTTCGATATCGTCATTGGTCATTGGACCATTGGTTGTGGAGGTCAGATGACAGTCGCTTCGCGAAAAATATCGAAGTTCAGCCGCATCACAGTTAGACTGGAAAGTCGACCCCAACTGAGTTGGGAAAAGGTTCAGAGAATGATGATTTAAGTTCATAGGGATTTAATTAAAATGTGCTAAGGAATGCTGTAATTGACGGGCTGTTACCTCTGCCTGCCCCCGAGGGGAATAGCCGTAAGCGTATGCGTAAGTATGCATACTATGCGTTTTAATTAGAAGGCATAGCCTTATTGGTTGGGGGTAGTCAGGGGGTGAATTAGGAAGGTGGTTAGGGAGACGGGGTGCATGAGACCCCACTGAGATGGAACTTGGGCATCAAATTCAACCGTATCTGCCAGTCGATACACCTCCTATTTAGCGGATTAGGCTCTTGAACGTCTTTGTGAACTTGAAGACAGTTGTTGATGATGATGGCTGATGGCACAACATGCGTTTTAGTCGGTACGAGTCCTACGTAATCACCTCAACCGATTTTGGTGGAGGTGATATCCGTGGGGATTTTGCCCATGATGAAAAGGTACCATTACTTTGGTGGGGTGCGAGTTTATATTTAAACCCACCCGAAATCAGGTCAGGGTCACCATTTATATAACACGTGCTTACTTTCTTTATTGAAACACAAACTGTTGGGTGGAGGTACTCTTCACTCGTGTATCCTGTTATATTTTTTCCTCTTTATTACTTCCCTTCAAATTACAAACCTTCAACAGAAATCGTTCTATTTCAGTACCTTGTTAGTAAGATCGTTCAATATCGGTAATGGATCGTCGCGTGTGGCTTCGCTACTTACGAAGCTACGACCGTGCCCTTGTCTTCATGACAATCACATGTCAATGTCAATAGCAATAGCCTCTGATTACCTTCGATTTGCTCCTGAACTTACGTGCACATAATCAGACTGATAACATATAAAGCGGATGTTATAATATATAATGTCAAGGTGAAGAGTAATGTTGAGTGCAAAAGGGTTTCCTTGAGTGTTTTTGCAGTGGAGCGAAGACAAAAAAAACGCGATTACGCGTTTGTACTTGCCATTATCGTCGTTTTGTCTTCGAAGTATGTTGAGATCAAGTCAAAGTACAAGGCAATATTTGTTATCATTAGTGTGTTGAGATTGTTCAAAAAACTTGTTATTAATAAACTATTATTTGCCTTAATGATCTTATGTAATCATAACAATTGAATTGGACTTATTTACTAACTATGATCAAATTGAAATTTTATTGATGCATCGTTTACAGATACTTAAATCTGATTTTCATTGTGCCATCTTCATACCTACTTTTGGTTCTTAACTTATAAGCAAGACTGTTAAAAATAATGTAGTTTATGTGAACATTGATTTGAGTGACTGTTTACATTAAAATTAAAGATTATCGAGCATTAATGCTAAAGTCACCTATATGTATTTGTATTTAAGAGTATTTCATTATGACTTTGATTAATAAAAAGACAGAACTATGAACCTGTGCCTCTTTAACACTTTTAACTTTACATATTAATAAAGAAAGAAATGATAACGATAATCTACCTGAGTTTCTAGCTGGTCTCTTCTTAATAGACTAACTACCGTACCAGCGAAAGAATCATTTTCAAATGTAATATTTATTTATTATAATATTTTGACAAATATAATTGTAAAACTTTGACATTCATATGTACTCTTCATGTTCCTAAACTGAATAGACGAAATTGATTCTTTGATTCTTGAGCCTGATTGATAAATATAGTAGATTCAGAAAAGGTTAAAGGTGGATATTGTCTATTAATTATCTAAGTAGTGCCATAAGTCAGTGTTGAACGATAAATGCTATTAAGCTCATGCAATTTATTAAGATCTCGGGTGACCTATTAATTCAATGGGCTTAATTGAAGGATTAATTAGGGCAAAAGGGGGCTCCATAAAGACTTTTGGACCAAACCAACCTCGCTAGAAAGCCGGTACACCTGCTACTTGATGAATTAGGCCTTACTGCTAGCTTCCTTCTAGAGGTTAAGAGATCAGATGACTGTCGTTCTCATGAAAATTGAAAAAGGAGAATTAGAAATTGAACTACAAGCCCCAAGTTAGAAGCCTCAGATGCAATAGGCATCATCTTTGAGATGATAATAATATTAGAAACCTTTTAATGGTGAATATAGTCGCGAGAAAAACACTGCATATTTTCTCGGTTTTTTTTCAACGTTAAACAACAAACAATTGTTGTTGTTTTGCTAAATTTCAAAATTTCAATTGCAAAACTCAATCAGTAGGTATATGAAACCGTCTAGTGACTACTAATATTTTTATATGAAAAATCATAAAATGGTCTCTAGTAATATAAGTAGGAATCACAGAACAAATTATGAATAAATAAACAGAAAAAACTAGTAGAAATGCGATACGATAGTTCCAGTAGTGGAACCGATGTCGCCAAACTCACACATACAACCATTAATAATACCGAGCATTGTAGGTAATAATTGCTTTGATTGGTCGAACCTATTTATCTTATACTTTATCTATCGTTAATGCCATATTAGCTCAAATCATACATACTACAAAACGAAAACACACTACCCTTTTTAAGGTAGTGGTAACTAAATCGCCACCACGTTTTTTAACTGTGGCGATGGCGATTCATACTTTGAATCGAACAAGCTTGAATATTTACGAAAAAGTTTAGACGTATTCTTACAAAATGGTTCATATTGTCGAATTTATTCTTCGTTGAGTAAATACACACAGCAATGACACGCGTGTACCGACTACATCTCACTTCCACTTGATTTTTGCTTTCCATGGTAGTAATGTAATATAGTTTTAATGCTGTTTGTTTTTCGTATAAAATAAAATAAAATAAAACTAATACCAACTATAGTTCCAATTGGTTTTAATTCACTATCTAATTTTCAAATCAAAATTACTTGAACAAATTGAAGTACAAACATCCAACAACATCAAAAGTATACGTTATCCACAACTGTACTACATACAACAAAGTAGATCCATCCGTCTTCAGATAATTACCTCCACAAAGTGCCTACCTAATCCCTTAGCCACAACACATATTCCAGTCTAAATCATCCGACATTTTAGACTGGGTAGCTAACAGCTTTCAGCAAAGTTGCTACTTTACACAATGTCTGCGCCATCTGACCAATTAGTAGTCAACATTACGGAATGTGCTAGCGTTGAGTTATGACTTTATAAGACCAAATGCTAAATGTACATAGTATTTTGTGGAACGAAATGTTTTTGAGCAATGAACAATGAATTATTTTAATACGTTAAGGAACTTCCATAAAATAAAAATTGTAAAACGCAAGCTCGCTGAAAACTAGTTTGATATTTCAAAATTGTTTCGTTAAGTAGTGTCGCGGATGCCCAGCGCATCCCACGGGCAGCCGTGGCTATTTATTTTCGACTGCAAGCTAACTTCTGCCCGCCTTTGCTGCCCCCTAGCACATGAGACGCAAGATAAAGCGAATTTCAGTCGAGACGCAGTTAGACTAGAAAAGGTAAACCCACACCGAGGTAACAGCTTTGGAAGCAAACGAGATTAACGCAAAGCTGATGATTATATATTTGTCTCTTTAATACTTTAATTTGATAGCCATATTGATATTTTGTCGCCAGAGTATTCATAGTTTTCGTAGTTCAAACATTTTGATACCAAGAGCCTCCAATTTTGAATTTTAATATACCCAGGAACGGACAGATGCATCTGGCGACATACTACCAATTAAAATCAACCCTCTATTGGTTACGATGGAACACAGATTAGTTTCTATAGTATATTATTGTGAAGGTTTTGTGAATCTCACTGAAAAATGACTTGAGGGCCCATTCGTCGAAGGACGAATTACATTACCGATTTTTCGTGACGCGAACCTTCGTATGGCAGGTAGGTATCCTCTGAAATATTGTTTCTCGTATTAGAAATTCACCACTCGATAGCGAGTCAGGGTAAATAATGAGCGTATGTCGAGAATAAATATACAATTTGTTTGAATAGTTTCCTTCTTTCAGTTTAAGAAATATGGTGTAAACTTTTTCGAACGAGCTTGCGAGATATGCACCTAATTGTTTTGAAGGCCTCTGAATGTATTCAAAATTCAGTCTTGATTTAATCTCAATCCCTCAAATGACAAAAATGGTATTACTTAATTTTTGATGATTATGACATTTCGGGGACTGATATCACATGGAGATATTCCACCTTACGTTTGTCTTCACTCGCAGTCGCTACTCTAGGACTCGTCTACTCCAAAGGCTATCGTTTCTTCGAGATAAGTGACCAGCCCTCTGCCCACTGTTTATTCTGCGAACTACGTCTGTAACTTTAGTAATTTGTCGGATGGCCTCATCATCAATTTTATCCTTCAAAGAGACTTCGAGTAAGCGCGTTCCATAGCCTGCTGCTCAATTTCCATTTCGGGGATTAGTCCAATCGTCAATGTCAACGTTTCTGCGCCGTAAATCACAATTGGCAGGATGCATTGGTCAAAAATTGGCGTGAAGAGCTGAATGCTGCCCAACCTAGCTGGACCCTTCTCCATCTTTAACAAACATTTGAACAAACAAACTAGAACTAAAAGTTCTTCGCTCAAATGTTGATTCAAACGCAATATACTTAATCTATGCACCAGGTCACAAAGCCTGATTGTACCTACTGCGTCTTTCGAATATTAACAATTCAGATTACACCTTTTCAATGTTAGTTGAGGACAATAAGAATAAAAGTTCAGCGCAGTTTGCAAACCAGGTCTTGTAGAATGCAAATATTGGGTGCACTAAGAAAACTTCACAAAGAATATTTGCTTATCAACTTAGTGCACTAGAAAACTTAATATATGAATTTTTCTTAGGCAATATAAGATCGTGCACGATAATATTTAAATTAAATTAAAGTCTAGATTGTTCAAGACAGCTAAGGATTGAGATGAATGAGATATATTGCTTTAATTTTGATAAAATATTTACTAATGATACTGAAAATAAAATAATAACGTATTCAATGAAATTTCGAGCTAACCATCCTAACATTTACAATACATTTACAGTGGACAGACGAACAGTGGGCCACAAAAATTCCTTCTACTTTAAAATCTATATACTTTTGACAGTCTAAGTCTAATTTTACCAAAAGTAACATAGATAGCGTTAATAAAATAAGTTTGTTAACATCTAGTTAGATGTTAGTCTAGTGTCTAGTCTTAGTGTCTAGTCTTGTTTCTTTATACGTTTCTCATGCAAGTAATATCCCAAACTTAACAAGTAGATTTATTGTATAGTGGCATCGCTTTATACAACTATTTTATTTTCGCGTAGTCCAGGATCTTTTGAGGCTCATGACTTTATTATTATATAAATTGTATGTCAGGAATAAATACCTACCTACATTATAACATATTTGATTAGATACATTACGCATCACAAACATCAATCACACATTAAACAGTATTCAGCAAGGGTATCCACATTTTCTCGAAAAAGATCATTCACAGAAAATTAATGCGGTGATTCTCGCGGTTTATGTTGATGTATAGTAGCCCCCTGCCATGAATACTTATTATAAGAAATATTTATACTTTTTGTATCTATTCGAAAGTTATTGCGGTTGATTATGAAACTTAATTTTGCCGATGTTTTGGATGTATTGTAGTTTCCGTGGTCATGATTTGATTATAAAATTCTCTCTCTCTACTCTCTAAAAAAACTTAAGTAGATTCATTAGTGATTCGGTGACTTATTATTTCATGTGGGTCGGTGTGACCATGAAAAATTACAAAAAGCTGCTGAAATTTTATATAAAGTAAACGTGTTATCAAAATAAGAGACAAAGTATTTTTAATGAATTAGATATCAAGAATGCCAACTAACATCTTATTATACCTACTATCTCACTAAAATAAAAGTTTCAATTGTATTATTATTAACAAACTTTACTAAGCATTTATAAAAGATAAAGATATTACATACATACTTAATAAGATCAGTGACGGCAGAACCAATTAAAAGCGGATTTCATTATTAATTTTTAAAACATTTTAGGTAGGTATTCTTTTAGCTAATCCATATTGAAATAATAAAAATGGCATTGGAGGAATATTTCTGAATGAGTAACCATATTTGCAAACGCGTTTCTACTAAGTATTCTATGAAAATAAATAAAAATTGTCTCAGAAAGGTAAGATAATTCAAACAACCATTTGTCTCTTTTTCAAAATATTATATTATAAGCACTTATTAAAACAGCATTTAACACTTCCTACACCTAAAAATAGCGACAGAGGTGTGCGTGCGCGCATATTTTATTTTTATTTATGATTTGTTTCTCAGGCGTTAAAGAATTCCTCCCCATCAATGCCAACATATTGCCACCCTACAATATTTAACTTTCATATTTTATAGTAAAACTAATTACTTGACATCCTTAAATACAAAATTGAACGGGCCTTTTATATAAATGAGTGAACTCTGAACCAACTTCGGTGGAGGACCAAACCATTCCACTTTGAAATTCTCGATGACGCGTGCTAAAAAGGTTTCGATTTCCAACTCCGCTATGCGGCGACCTGCAAATATATTTACAGCTTTTTATAAACAATACACGACTATAACTAATATGCTTTTCAAATATTCTATGACAATATAGTGATGATTCAAGTGCCGTGTAACAGAGATTCGATTAAAAATGTACCATTGCGGTAGTGTCGACCGAAGTAAAAACAGTTTGCATAATAAGTAAAAAAGTATTTAATTCACAAGAAAAGTATCCAACTAGACTATAAAATGGTTTCAGTTCAAAGAGGTGGCAAAGAAAAATACAAACATTTTACGGCTTGAAAATAGGAATTGGTATTGATAGAAAGAATTACGAAATTTTTAAAAGATTTTCATTCAGGGTCGGCAGCACAAGTGTAACACGCCACACCACTTTCCATCAGGTGGGCTGTGTGCTTGTCTGCCACCTAGGTGGTATAAAAAAAACAATAAATAGTCCTAACTCACCTATACAGCTACGGACACCGAAGCCAAATGGGCTATATACAAGCGGGTGGGTGTTTCCATAGTACAATGGATCACTTTTATCAGCTATCCACCGCTCGGGAATAAACTCCTTCGCTCGTGGGTAATTCTCCTCCGACAATGACATATCTCGGTGACCGAGCACAATGTTCATCTAATTACATAAAATAAATATTATTAAAGTTAATTGATTGACATTGAGTAATTCCCTCCCTATCCGAGGAAATATGTGGACACCATAGTCCCAGATTCGAGAGTGTCTTCGCGTGCCCTGGGCCTGCCGGGGCGTGAGGG
The DNA here is from genome assembly GCA_963691645.1 of Pelosia muscerda. Taxonomy (NCBI): domain Eukaryota; kingdom Metazoa; phylum Arthropoda; class Insecta; order Lepidoptera; family Erebidae; genus Pelosia; species Pelosia muscerda. The sequence goes on from OY829103.1 coordinate 5,156,698, forward strand.
ATATGCCAGAGGCTACCTTAGCCCTCGGCAACTGTCACCGAAGTCCTTGAAGGTGGTTATGTAACACCCTCACTGACTGCGGCGGGGGGTAAACGTCGGAAGAAGAAAAAGTCATTGGTTAAAGTCAATACTTTGACCATCAAAGGTGAACTGTGAACTAGATATGAGCAGACTACTTATATATTGGCATATTGTATTGTCACGTATTGCATTCGAAAGAGCCTGTGGATGATGTAAAAATATTTTTCAACCAAAAAACCAAAAAATCCCCAGAATTCGGAGTCCGCTCCTATCCAGTCTAAACGGCGACTGTACTTATACTTCGATATTTTCCGTGAAGTGACTGCCATCTGGCCTCCACAGCCTACAGGCATAGGGGATATCGAAGTACTGCAGTTAACCCTGTTGTTGGACTTCTTAGTGCTCCAAGGACTGACGGAGATGTTCGTATGAACAAGGGGGCCTAGCCATGGCACGATGGCATTTTTGAGTTGCCAGTGTCGCTACTCTTGCAGTTCTCTATATTGTTATAAACTGATTATTTTACGAGAATAAAAAAAAACTTATCATCCCTATTGCTAAGAACTTGATGTTGCTACTTGAAATAAGAACGCCACCAATTACTTTTGAGACTTGTGTGATTCACACCGTGGTCCGAACTGCTTGTGGTGTGAATCGACGAAGTATCCGAATTTTGAGATCAGATTATAAAGACATAGTTTTCAATTTAAATAATTTCTATCTAATAAATCTATAACTTACCCCCTTAGGTATCTTATACCCCATCAAGTTGTATTCCTTAGTAGTCTGTCGAATATTGCCCGAGAGGATTGGCATTACTCTCATAGATTCTTTCATACATGCTTTGAGATATGGTCTTTTGTCTGATTTCGATAGTATTTCTTCTCTCAATTTGTCTTGTTTGTCTTGATTTGTAGCTAGTTGATAAAGTGCAGCTATCATCGTGTTCGCGGCCTGAAATATATTTTTTGTCAAATTATCAATCATTCTCTGAACCTTTTTCCCAACTGAGTTGGGGTCGGCTTTTCAGTCTAGCTGTGATGCGGCTGAACTTCGATATTTTCCGTGAAGCGACTGCCATTAGACCTCCACAACCAATGGTCCAATGACCAATGGCGATATCGAAGTTTCAATTTAGACTGGTTGGACTTTTGAGGGCTCCAACTACCAGTAACGACTACCATAGATGTTTGTACGGCAACCGGGACTTAGCACGACCAGATCAGTGCAAACAGCATAGTCGCGTGCACTACCGCTACGCCACGGAAGCTGCCTTTAATAATACAAATAATACTATTTTGAGTATGTTCATTTGATCACAGATTTGCTATTTTGAGTACCTAAAATATATTTATCTTTTTTTTTAAAGATATATTGATATACAGGATATTAGGGAAATGCCTTCGGAAACGAAAACAGGTGATAATACTGACTATTAAAATCTGAACAGTCCCATTTTTAAATCATATTTTTCGGATACCTTTATTAAAATTATTGCAATTCAAAATTAACGTAAAAATCTTTCAAAAATAATCATTTGGAAAAGATAAAAATTACGCCGTTTTTTGTAAATCGTCTATGGTATTAGCTGTTTTCATTTTCGGGAGCATATTATTTCTAACATCCCTCTCCTCCCTCTCATATTCCTGCCCTTGTTCCAATTACTTGTTATGCTTGTTACATTCTTCTTCGTACATTTCTATCAGATGTCATTTCTTCAGTCACTCCCTTCTTTGCTATATCTTCTTTCTTTCACACAATCAATCCATCTTTTTTTGGGCCGACCTCTGCTTTTAAAGACTCTACATACTTATTTTGGACCATCTTTACAATATTACTATCATCTCTTCTCATAGTATGTCCATTACAGTCATTCATTTCTCAATTTTTCAATTGCTACAATTACCCTATGCCTTATTTCGACTCATTTAAGTAAAAATTCTTCACTTACAGTATCAACGCCTGCAAATAACGTATCACTAGCCATAATGTACGCAAACTCCTCATTAATTTCGAGTAATTTCTCCAATATGCCTTTTTCGTGCTCCGATTTCTGACCAGCATTTAGTTTTAATTGTTCCATGCCCTTTTTGACAAAGTGTTTTGTGAGACTGAAACAATTAGAAGTAGATAAACATTTAAAAAAATTCTATTCGCTTAGCAAGTCAACATATTTCATTTAAGGATGACTTAAACTTACTTCTCATGGTGTTCATAAAGTTTCATAGCTTTTTTAAATGTTGGAGTGGCAATATACCTCCATAAACCTGGTTTAAAATCAAGCTTGTCTGCCATTCCAAATAGTTCATGAATGCATTTAATGAGCTGTTTCTCAGGTGAATCTTCTGGTAAAGTGGAATTTAAACAGTTAAGACGACATCCAAGAGCTACAGTTCCTATAGACTCTAAGGCCCATAAGTTCATCTCGGAATCAAAATTGCCGCGAATCATGTTTTTCTCGTCGCGGCTGGCCTTCATTCTATAAAAATAATTTCACTTGAGTACATTTATCAATAATAATATTATATATTAGATTCAGGTTGTTTCTTTATATTTGGGTCGTCAAATAACCACACCCTGCCTGATGGTAAGCTTGGGTCCAATTCAAATAATAGGGACTTCCCAATAATGGAGGCCCTAACTTTTTCACAAAATTTTCACGCTCCGTTTAAAACACCCAGGACTGAAGAAGAATACGTGAGTTGGCAAAGCGTTCCCAGACTTGGTGGGGTATAGAAAAGACTCGCCGTATTGTTTTTTGTGATATTCCACGGAAACTAGTTATTTTAACTTTTTAATATTGTTTCTTAACCTCTTTATCATATCCTGAGCTACTTCATCAAGTACTGTAGAGTACATCTTAATAGTCCTCGGTTGTAGTAACACTGGGTTAACAGTAGATCGAAACTCCTTCCATTCCTCACCGTGCCTGCAAATAAAGATTGTTACAAGGATGATTAACTGTTAAAAGACCGCTTCGTCACAATTTGCAGAGCATCAAGTAAAATGTCGAGTATCGGGTAAAGAGTTTGAAATTGTATAGTCACGCTTATTTCCCTCCGGGGTAGGCAAAGATGAATTAACACCGATATTTCAATAACCATTGTATCGTTCCCAAGTAATAGAAGCTTAAGCCTATTTCCGTATTCCGGGTATTACTGTTGACTCGAGTCTTGCATCAGAGACTGAACGCCGGTTTCTGAAAGGCCTGTAACACTGCTGTTAACAAGGATGTTAAATCAATTTGGGTTTCTTAAACGATGATCAATCCAAAATTAACTAATCCATGTATATTTTGATTTGACATACGATTTGTTTTTAATTGTGGTCACACTGGTCCTTGTTGTGGAGTCTGGGCTCTGGGGATTTTAAGGATAGAGGGGATGAAAAGTCTATAACATACTCAGTAATGAGACCTGTAGAGTGAATATCTTTTCCCTTATTAGTCTTGTAATATTTTCTGTAGTGCTCGAGTGAAAACAAACCAGGTCGCACAGGTGACCTGATATTTTCGCTTCGCAATATCTGTAAAAAAACTTACATAATTTTTTTTTATAATATCACGCCTATATCCCCGAAGGGGTAGGCAGAGGTGCTAGCACCCACATTTCGCCAGTTTATATTTAGGTCCCAATGTAATAGGTGGCGAGCCTATTGCCATTAACCGGGCACTTATAAACCTGCGATAAATACACACATAATTTCGAAAAGCATCAAAAAGTCATTGGTGTGTGCCATGGTAAACCTGGGACCGAACCCGAGACTTCGTCTCAGCAGTCCATGACCCATACCACTAGGCTACCGCGGTCTTTACATTACTTACATTATTACATTTATCAATTGAATTTAGCAAAAATACAACACTTGAATTCTTTGTCTCTTTTCCGTTCAGTAACTCAAAATGAATTGGCATAAATAAATGAAAGTAATAAAACGTCAGAGAAAATTTAGAAGATCAACTAAAGTTTACCAAATATACTACACGTTCACAGCGCGTCCTACCTTGAGAATACTCTGGCTCAGAAAGGCTTTTTCTTGTAGCCGAACGTGACATGTATCTAGGAATATCACTAGTGTATTGTAGCAGGAAGTCACGTACAATTTTTTTCCCACATAACACGTTGTATTGTGTGCATTGTTAATCGAGCAATTTTATTGCTATTCTGAATTACGTAATACAAGTACGTCATCATCATCATCATCATCATCATCGTCATTACCATCATCATCAGCCCGCCGCAGTCTACTGCTGAACATGGGCTTCTACCATGACACGCCACTTAGCCTGGTCTTCGGCTGTTTAGTCGCAGGGCGCCCTATGCTATATATGCAATGCCGTTTTTACCATAGGGGCACTCGAGCCACGTGCCCAAGGCCCCCCACCGAAGGGGAGACAATTTCTCGGACATCAACCTAAGAAAACTCTAAACTATCCAAAAGGGCCTCCAAGTTCTTGTGTGTCCATGGCCGCTGACATAGGTAAAGATAGTAAAAGACGGCTCTGTATGTATGTCCACGCTCGCACGCTCGCACGAGATAAACGAGTTCTTGAGTGACCATCGGTCCTAAGTCAGATGTGACCAGACCAGCCACTTTAGCTTCCTAATTCACTGCGCTATGTCAATAACTTTAGTTCTTTGCTGAATTAATTCGTTCGGGATTCGATCCCTCAGACATACTCAGCATAGCTCTTGCGATAGAGCTGAGCGACCTACAAATACATAGCCTACAAATAGTTTACCCACCCATAAGTATATTGGCAAAGGAAATCGGGACCGTGAGTAATAGTAGTAAATTAATGCTGTTTCACCGTGACAGTGACAGTTTTCAAGATTATTTTTAGAACGATAACGTAATAAAGCAGATAAGAACGATAACGCAATGACATTTATAAATGGAATATATCCTTGAATAACAAACATAATGTTGAATCAATATAATTTACTCGAGATTTTTCTACTTTGACCCTCGACCCGGGTACCCTAAGTTTAACATTATCTGAGCGCCAATTCTAAAATACCTACATACAAAGTTTGCAGTTTGTAACTCGGGCCCGCTCTTTTACTTTTCCATTCAGCATTTTCTGAGCCTATTCCCAACTCAGTTGGGGTCAGCTTTCTAGTCTAACTAAGATGCAGCTGAACTTCGACTGCCATCGGACCTCCGCAACCAAATTAGCGATATCAAAGTTCTGTAGTAAGGCTAGTCGGACATTTGAGGGCTCCTACTAGCCGAAACGACTGCTATAGATGTTGGTATGACAACTGGAACCGAGGGCTTAACATGCTCTTCGAGGCACGACCAGATCTTTGCAAATACAGGGGGGATCGAACCCGCGCCTCCTGCATAGCAGTCGCGTTTACTACCAGCCACAGAGACTATCAATTAGAAGACCAAAGTATAAATAAATAATAAATATTTATATTTTACAGTGAAACCTACTTGTAATGTTTACCAAACTTTTTTTTAGTTTTTAGATGATCTGTGAGTGAATATTTACCTGCGATGTAGCTTCAGGATCGCCTAACATAATAATGGACCCCACACCAAGCATGCCGTCAAATCTTATCATTGGACCATACTTATCAAATAATTTTTGAGATGCACCAGGTACTTCAAAGTTTACGAGCTCTCCTGTAAAAAAAAATATCGCCTCTATTATTATGTAAAATAATAAATTCCTGAAAAGTACACACGACTTCTGTACGACGGTACCAAATTGATTTTTGTGTTCATTATTCCAGGCTAGTATGAAAGTAAAAAGCGCCAGAGTCTACGGGGGCCATAATTGCACCGAGGCAAAACTTAGAGCGCCTGAGAATGAATATATCATCATCATCTGTGTGTTATCACAGTAGCATCCGAACACTCCACAACCGACAGGTATAGAGAACCTCGGTGGCGCGGCGGTAGTGAACGCGACTGCTACGTAGGAGGCGTGGCGTGGGTTCGATTCCAGCTCAGTGCAAATATTTGTGTGCATGAATATGAATATTTACATTGGTCTGAGTGTTTCTATGTACAATATGTATGTATTTACAAAAAAAAGTATTTAAGTATGTTCATCCGCATTCTAGAACCCATAACACAAGCTAGTTAAACTATGCTTACAATGGGTCTAGGTGGCGTTGTGTAAATTGTCCTAAATTATTTATTTTTTTATTTATTTATAGACGATATCGAACAATTATAGCTAAACCAGTTGTTGCAATTTTTCGGGCTATTCGTAACGTCTGCCATAGATACCAACAGGGACCGACGGCTTAACGTGCTCTTCGAGGCACGACCAGACAGTACAAATAGCCATATTCATTGCATACAAATATTTGCACTGAACGGGGATCGAACTCGGCAAGCGACTGTGAATGAATGTATGGAAACAGAAAGTTTACAGAGAAAGGGGCGCACAGAATTAAGATTAATTAAGAAACCACACTCCCGTGTCACGCTTTCCACACTGTTTTACTTTTCTATCATAGAAATCATATCTTGGCTACTAAATTCAATCATTAATATGAAATGGTTGTAAAAAACAGCTTGATAGTGACTCAAATAGATTTGTCACTAAAACATAACTAGGTTTAGTTCTGTTTATTAAATGCAGCTCAACCTAAGTGTTTCTCATATCAGAATGTACTATTATGTAAATATTGTGGGGAGGTTTCTGTTTCTATAGCTGTAACCACCGATAGCTTATGGTCCCTATACCCGAAGTCATAGGGCTACTATTTAAAAAAAATGGAAATAAAAAGAATACTAATAAACTTATTGTTATCTGTTAACACACGGATGCTTTTTGTTTTTATTCTATTGTGTAAGGATGACTATTGCTTTCAAATAAATTAACTAGAATAGTACCTCCAGGTAAAAAATGCAGAAGTTGTCCAATAATTGGTAGAGATGAGGGTCCAGGAATTTCTCTCCATGATTTTAAATTAGCGTCTAAATTGACATCGCTACTGTTGCTTGTTACTGCTACTGTTCTGAAGTCATAATATTTTAACGCAATGTCATTGGGTCAGCTACAATAATCATAGTAGTGTATTAGAGATGTATAATAAATATAAATACCTTACCGTATAATAATCTTCTTCAGAGAAGCCGGTGTAAAAGCTGGCTTCAATAATGTATGCATATTCACACGATTTCTAGTAATAGTGCGCACAAAAAATATTAATAATTTTCAAAATGGTTATCCAAAAATGTCACTTAACAACGCTATAAACTACGGCATAACGTGCCTTCAACTGCAGGTGGTTTTATTTACATGTTGCCGAAGCCTTTTGGTATCAGATTAGATTATTTTTGGTACCTAACTGGTAGATTACACATGGATGGATTGATACCTACATAATATCGCACATCCAGAATACACTATGGATTTATTGGTTCAAAGAAAATGTATTATCTACACCCTACATCGAATGTAGCCATAGGTACCCTAACTAGGGGGTCTTGAATGCTCTATGTATTATTATTAAATTTGAAATAAAAATTAAGTTATATCACAAGCACAAAACGATTTAAATCTAGTATCAGAATGGTTTAAACATAACTTATTGACAAGAAAGCCCTCCAAATCAAGCTATGTGATTTTCAAGGCAAAAATAAAATTATACCATTGTATGATTCACTGACAATCGACTACAACCCTATGGAACAAAAAACCTCCGAAAAATACCTCGGCTTAAGAATGGACAACTATTTATCGTGGACTAAACAAATAGATCACACACAACAAACTATCGGCACTTTGTGGATCACTTCGAAACATCTCACACTGTGTATCCAAGAAAATGCATTTACCATCTATAACTCATTAGTCAAATCACACTTGCTGTATCTAATTGAAATACAAGCTACAAAAACTACAAAGACTACAGAATAAACTTATAAAAATTCTTTTTCGATACCCACGTCTAACACTAACCGACAAAATATACAAAGAAACTAAACTAATGAACATCAAGCAACTATATATCTATAATACTTGTATAGTAATGAGGAAAATTTTGGCTAGAACTATTCACACCAACTTAACCTTTATAAAAAAATCACAGATCATGCAAACGCAGCCTTCGCCGTCCCAGCTTACTGGTATTACCAAAAGTACGAACAGACTACGGAAAAAAAACATTACTTTTGAAGGAGCACAGCTTTATAATAAGTTACCATTAAACATCAGAAAAAGTAATTCTCTCAATATATTTAAGTCGCGATTGTAATGACAATCGCGACTTAAATATATTAAATAAAATAAAATACATAGCTATAGCATATAGCATGTATATAGCATATAGCAATATAGCATAGCTGAAAATTGTTAATTTAATTTCTTAATCTCACTGCTAAGTGTTCCTTTATGGCTGGTCCACATGCAGTTTTCAACGACAAATAGTATACTTACTGTAAATTTTATTTTCATATAAAGGGCACGCAAGGGCCGCTAGTTCGATCCCCGCTCAGTGCAAAAAGTTGTATGCATGAATATGACAGTTTGTACTGGTCTGGTCGTGGCTCGGAGAGCACATTGAGCCGTCGGTCGTCCCGGTTGTCATACGAATATCTACGGCCGCCGTTAGGGGTAGTTGGAACCCTCAAAAGTCCAATCAGTCTAACATGGAACTTCGATATCGCCATTGGTCATTGGACTATTGGTTGTGGAGGTCAGATGGGAGTCACTTCACGGAAAATATAAAAGTTTAGCCGCATCACAGTTAGACTGGAAAGTCGATCCCAACTGAGTTGGGAAATGGTTCAGAGAATGATGATAAGTGGCAATGTAATGCCACTCTTCGTGATAATAAAATATTTTTAAGCCTAGTTCTAGCCTGATAGCTTCGGTTAACTCTCGGGTCTTAACCCACTAATTATACATGAGAACACATTACCGAGGGATGTGAAGGCAGGACACAGACAGGACAGGACAAAACCAAATTCTTTCTTCACACATATAAATCATAACACTTGCAACCATCTTAGCGGTCTATAATGTCAATGGATGTCTTTTGCCTCTTCTACTTTCATATGTTTTTTGTATAGGTGTATATAATTATATTCAATATTAGGTATGGTGTTGGTGGTGAGCTCGCCCATAATTTGCGTGTTGTGTACATTTTTGCATTTTGTACATTCTCCGTTATGTATACATTCTGCGTTTTGTACAGTTTGTGTGTGGTGCTCTTTTTGCATTTTGTACATTCTGCTCCGAAGGAAATTGAATAATACGAAATAATTTTCCCTTTGTTTTATTTTTGTATAATATAATATAATAATATAATCGGTTTTTTTGATATACGCAGATATACCCTAAACATAGAGGGTTAATTACGATCCTTATAATAATGTACCTATTACTAATAATCACAGAAAATAGTAAAATGTCTCGGTAAGTCGAGGTATAATTGAATTTCTTGGTCGTGTTACACACAATCTTAAATAAAAAATACCATTATCACCCTATTCTAATTTGATAACTTATTCCTGTTTCTGATACTTATTAAGTGACATTTACATTATTTAAATTATAACCCTTACACCTTAAATAGTATGGTAATTTTACAATGAATGGTCAATTGAAGCAATATTTGTGTACTTACATTTTTGCAACACATAGATGTTTTGTTTGGTTACATTACACATTTGTAAATTTTATCTTTGATCAAGTTTAGTAGGATGCTGTAGTCATACTAGTATATTAATCTAGTCATACTTCTTCACTTATTTATTTATATACTGTTACATTTCGGTCACTTCACAATATATACTTTACCATCATATACAAATATTTATGTTACAATTTATTGTTTTACGTCCGTAAATATAAAATTGAACGGGCCTTTTACGTAAATGAGAGAGGTTTGAACTAATTTCGGAGGAGGACCAAACCATTCTACTTTGAAGTTCTCGATGATGCGCGCTAAGAATGTCTCGATCTCTAACTCAGCTATGCGGCGACCTGTAAATATAATATCATATATTAGAGTACCATATTTTTTAAATCATAACATCATGAGAGGGGAGAGAGAAAGAGCGAGAGGGGGGGGGGGGCGTGGGAGAGAGAGAGAAGGGAAGACAAAGATTCCTCAAAATTTAATATGACTAATAAATTTTATAACGATTTTAGTAATACACACCCAAGGAAATTTTAATCTAGATTAGACTGAGGAATACTTTGCAAATCGTGCAAAATTGATTATTCTTAAAATGGCAGCTAGTGAATGTGGAAAGCCGAGGATTGGAAATAATAATATCCGATTGACGTGTTTGGGTATAACAGTATTCTGAATAGTTAAGCTTGGAAGTGGACTCACATACTCACAAGGTATAGAAATTAATAACTAACCTATGCAGCTCCGGACGCCAAAACCAAACGGGCCATGTGCAAATGGATGTGTGTTTCCATAGTATAATGGATCGCTTTTATCTGCTATCCATCGCTCGGGAATGAACTCCTGTGCCCGTGGGTAATGCTCTTCCATCAATGACATTTCTCGGTGACTGAACACGATGTTCATCTAGTAATACAACATTAATAGTTTCTAAGTGAATTGTTAGTCAAATTAACATGAAGAGCAAATTAGTTTTACGACATGGACTACTGTTTAATAGAAATATATTTCTGTAGGTCCCAGAAACAGGATTAAGATTTCATACGTGCAAATTCGCAGTCATAAGTTGCAAGTCATTGTTTATAACCTATCATTGTTTATAATTATCTAGCTACGTTAGTAATTCCATAATTATTATAATTGTGTGATTTTGCTATCTATACTTGCCGCCAGTTACTTTAGTCATATTGCCATTTTATTGCTATTATTGTTCTGAGAAACAGCATGCTCTTTTTATGGTGCGAATAATGATGGATACCAACTAGCAACCCATCGGCGTGCGTTTTACTCGACTGGAACCGAGTAAAACGCACGTTAGCTGGTGAAGGACAGCAAACTAAAGTGACTCAGACGTAGGAAGTCACAGAATAACCTTCTTCCTCCATAGGCGCAGGCCTGGGGGTGGTGGGTAGAGCTGCCTGTCACCTTAGCAGAAGCAGACAACGGTGGCCTTGGGCCTAAAGGGTGTTAATTCCCCTGGTGGTCATTCACTGTCCAAAGTATTCATTCAAGATTACATTACTATAGGCAATAACTACAAGTATTATTCTTACGATATACTGTTCTATTACTTACACCTTTAGGTATCCTGTAGCCCATCAAATTGTATTCCTTTGTTGCCCGTCGAATGTTACCCGAGACGACTGGCATTACTCTCATAGCTTCTTTCATACATGCTTTGAGATATGGTCTTTTGTCGGGTTTGGACAGTATTTCTTCTCTCAATTTGTCTTGCTTGTCTTGATTTGTAGCTAGTTGATAAAGAGCAGCTGTCATTGTGTTAGCAGCCTGAAAATGTCCAGTATTTAATGCATCGGTGATAGCAAAATTATTATATTCTTGGTATTATATCGATGTTTACATAATACGCAACAAGTATGTGTTTCTTACAACTTGATTTTACTTTTTCTAGATTTTTGTTACTAATACACTAGGTATCTATTTATTTAATAAACGCTCATCGAGTTAAGATAGGAAAAAATGAATGTGGAACGTTCCATCCGCGGCTATTTCAAAATGATTGTATAATACTGTTTCTGGTAGTTCTTAAGAGTATCGATAGATGACTCCAATGTCGCTCTCTTTATCGCTGGAAATTTTGAATGGTTTCGATGAACCTGGTAGCTTAGTTGATTAGAGCAAACCCCTGAAAGGGGCTGCTTGTCAAGTCAGTCAAGTCCCATTCAAGTCCCATCTGGACATTTATGTTTTCCAATCTTAAATAGATTTGAGTAGACAGAATGTAAAATAATATTTCAAAATGTCTTTTTTTTTTGTTTTATCGGCTAACCCAGATATTCACCCAGACCTCTGCCAATGTCCGTGGTTAGGGTAATGAACGAAGAAATTTGGTCGGTATTGAAGCATTATGACAGTATGTCTTGAAATTACTCCAGCAGAGGTATCCAAAGAAAGAGAAACGGTACAAATAAATAATAGATACGTAAATAAGAAAGTTAATTGCATAAAATATTATACTGTTAATATATAAAGATACAAATAGTATACTATGGATACAAAAACCTTTTAAAACTTCAATAGGTTAGTAGTTTTAAATCCGCCTAAAATTTTCACGAAAGGGGTGAAGGTAAGGAAGAGATATTTCATTTCAAAATTTCATTACGTATGTACTCATTTTGACATGTCTATACAGATAAAAGAATGAAAAACATAAACTTTATGTACTTACGGTATCAACGCCAGCAAACAACATGTCGCTGGCCATAATGTACGCGAACTCTTCATTAATTTCGAGTAATTTCTCCAATATGCCTTTCTCGTGCTCCGATTTCTGACCAGCATTTAGTTTTAATTGTTCCACACCCTTCTTGAGAAAGTATTTTGTAAGACTGAAATAGAAGAATAATAATCCTTATTTCAAATATTCTTATGTTACCCCTTGTATTTTATAAATGACGACCAGCAGATTGTAAGTTATCACACAGTTCTGTAACTTACTTTTCATGATGTTCATAAAGTTTCATAGCTTTTTTGTACATTGGCGTCGAAATGTATCGCCATAAACTTGGTTTGAAATCTAGCTGGTCTGACGTCTTAAATAGATCATGAATACATTTAATCAGCTGTTTCTCAGGTGAATCTTCAGGTAAAGTGGAGCTTAGACAGTTTAGACGACATCCAAGAGCTACAGTTCCTATAGACTCTAAGGCCCACAAGTTCATCTCGGTATCGAAATTGCTGCGAATCATGTTTTTCTCGTCGCGATCAGCTTTCATTCTATAAACATATTTGAACATAATTATTAGAAAATACTAAATTAAACGAGTTTAAAAACGTACCTATGAGAATAAAATGTTGAACATAAAGTCAAAAATAAATTAATTATCCAAACTAAAGTCCAGCATCTTAAATAAAGTGGAAGTCAATTGGATTACAGTATCATATAATAGATTAATAGAAAAGCAATCAAACAAGATGATATAGCATATATAGACAAATTTGTAACGTGTGATACTACTATGAGTATAGAAATTCAAAATTATCCTTATCAAATGAAGCAAATGTGTATTTGTAGGTTGACTTATGAAATAGGTCACTTTTGGGTTGGAAAAAAAAATGAATTAGTTCCAAAGAATTATATTGTAATTTCGTAACTGTTATCTTACCTCTTGATCATGTCTTGAGCTACTTCATCCAGTACCGCAGAGTACAGCTTAATAGTCCTCGGTTGTAGCATCACTGGGTTTACAGTAGATCGGAACTCCTTCCATACATCACCATGACTATAAACATAATTTTGTATTTAATATAAATAGATATATAAATATACCTTACGATGAAATTTTCACCGCAGTTTGGTATTTTGCTACAAATGTAAAAAGTTTGCAATCGTGTCAATTTAGCTATAGCCTGTTCAGTACACTAAATTGAGATGATTTTTTTCGGTTTTTAGTTAAATGTATTAAATGTAAAAATTTAACTCTAGATGTTCTGATGGCTTTTAATCATTATTTTATTATTTTAACCTTATTTTTAGTTAAATCTTTAAGCACCTACTAAATCTTATTACATTACGTTTATAAAAATATTAACGTACTCAGTAATGAGGCCTGTAGTACGAACATTTTGTCCCTTATTAGTCTTGTAGCTTCTTCTATAATGCTCCAGTGAATAAAAGCCAGGTCGCACTGGCATTCGAACATTTTCGCTCCGCAATATCTGTAAAAATATCTTCACTTAAAAAGTTATATTTATTTCATCTTTTTGCATTGTTTAAAAAAATGCCAATTATATAATTTGGAGATTTGTTAATATTACTCGGGACATACGATTTTTTATCGTGCGCAACATCCCCACGGATACCATCTCCGTCAAAACCGCTGGAGGTGATTATGTCGCACTCGAACCGACCAAAACGCACGCCGTTCCCGGTCCTTGATTGCCGGAGGTGAGATTATATAACACATAATATATCTCTCGCATCCCGGCAGACCCGGGGCCAGCCTTCGGAGGTGGTCCCCGAAGTCCCACCGTCCGTCTAACACGAGCCCCAGATACTTCATCGACATACGAGTAAGACTCGGGTAAAATAAGTCGTTTACTTGCTTAACGTATATACAACTTGAATTATTTGACAACTAATCTCAGCCCTGTAGTTTGTCATCATTATTCTCACAGCTATTCCTTCCTTCCTTGTTGTATATCCATTCAGCCGTTAGAGCGTAATTGAGTAACAAACTTACACAGTTTACTGACTTTGTGTGTGCACTTACCTGTGATACAGCTTCAGGATCGCCTAAAATGATCATGGACTCCGTGCCAAGAACTCGTATGCCGTCGAATCTTACTATTGGACCATATTTATCGAAGAGTTTTTGTACAGCGCCAGGTACTATGAAGTCTGCGAACTCACCTGTTAATGAAAACATTTTTTTAAGCACATGGAACAGCAAAATAATGGAAGCTAATTTCTTTTGGCAATAGTATCGTAACAAAATAGAACGTGTATTACAAAGGTTCTTGGAAAGTATACTCTTAAATGTGGTTACGTTATACATATTTATATAAGTCGAGTAAAACCAACGGTTACGTGAAATGTCGAAAATAAGAAATACGGTTGTCATCGTTCCAATGAATACTGTTTTATTGCAAATCACAGAAAATTTAGCACCATTTGTCATTGTTTAATCGAAAGTGCACGTTTTACTATAATATGTTTATTGGTACTCGATAATTCTGCGCATGTGATATTTTAAATAAAACTGTAAATTTAAGGGTGCTATGACTATTGAGTTGACGTTTACTAACACACTCTTTTTAGTAACTTGATTATATTATACCTCCAGGAAAAAAATGCCGAAGTTGCCCAAGAACTGGTAGAGATGAGGGTCCAGGAATTTCTCTCCATGATTTCAAATTAGCATCTAAATTGACATCACTGCTGCTGCTTGTTACTGCTATTGTTCTGAAATCATAATATTTTAACGCATGTTGATTATTGTCATTGCGTAAGCTTCAATAATCATAGTAATGTTTTGGATTGGATTGATTGGGACTCTTTTGTCCGCACCTAGCTTCCCTTTTTGGGTCATTGTACGTGTAGTTCGGTAACTACTCCGAACTGGGCAGAGCTCCGCCCAGAAACGCAGAAGCTTACTGGGGACTTCATAGGCTTTGCGGAGCGACCTCACTGTGCCGAATATTTGTGTTTGTTCGGGGGCTACTGCCTCGCATTCCAGTTAATACTGGAATGGAAGCCCACGTAATCGGGGGCGGCCGTTTCCTCGACAACGAATCAACCCCTACAGAGGGGCTGTCCGTTACACCGATGGTGTACAGGTATTTTTTGAAGGGGCAGTGGCCCGTTATTTTCCCAATAACAGTTCTTAGACTTATTCTGTCTAAGTTTGAGAGGCGTCTCGTGAGCCGTTTGTTTACCGACGGCATGGCCATCCTTCACTGTCTGCAGTCGGTAGATTGTGTCCATCTTTGATTGTGTAGTTCCGCGGATCTCTCATGTGTCCAACTGCGGAACTGCGAGATGGTCATTCCGGAGCCCCTCCTTGCGAGTTCGTCTGCGGCATCGTTGCCGTAGGACGCACTGTGCCCTTTTATCCACTGTAGCGTTACTGCATTATGGGTGCATAACTTGTTCAGGGCAATTTGACATTCTGCTATTAGTATGCAGTTGGTTATTTGGTAGTTTAGCGCTTTTAGAACAGCTGTGCTGTCGGTTAAAAGTCGCATATGTAACATAGTGGTGTATTTTGAAGTGTGATGATTACCTACTATATTTAGTGGCTTTTTTTCCTCATTTTTAATCACTGTAGTACATACTTTTCAATTTAGTTAGTAGTTAGTATTCTAGCTATATTCAATCCCGTGAAACAGAAATTTAATTTAAACATTTAATAAAATTATTAATGTCATCAAATTGTACACTCTTTTTCAATCTTCATTTATTAGTTACATCTCATAACTGATTATCATCACAGAGTTTGCGCCGTTCGCAGTCAAAAGAAACTTGCGTATTGGAGTCTGACGGCCACTCTTTTAGTTATATGGTTTTGATTAATTTTGGCTTTTACAGGAGCGATTGCCGTCTAACATCACAACTCGGGAGAGGGAAACCTCCGTCAACTAGCAGGTAAGGTTGAGCGTTATTAGTTTCGGTTTTTTTTTAATTAACCCAGCTATAGAGCCAGGATTTTGATAGTGACAGCTATTAAACCATTCGAAGATTTTGATTGTATTATAGAGTTAGTGCACTTATTATTATTATTGTTTTAATAACAATAACAGCCTTAATAGCCTTTGGTAACAAGGGTTCTGTTAAACTTAAAAAAAGAAATATTTTTATTCATTGGCTTATCGTACTACTTAATTTTATTTCATTTTAACTTAAGTTATTGCAGAATACGAAATATGAACATGTTACGTTGTCACTGACCAGTTGACAGGGCCTTTTAAAAACTTATCTATGAACCTCAGTAACACAGTAACTATTATGATCGAGTGTTTGCTCTAATCCTTCTCTGTAATAATGGTCAATCGTTTGTCAATATCTTATCTGAGTAATGATAGCCAATTATATTTATATTGGGCTTGAGCAAATATTTTGTGGTGGTAAGCGTTTTTATCTTATGTATAAAATTCTCGTGTCACAATATTCGTTCCAGTACTCATCCGAAACGGCTTGACCGATTCTTATGAAATTTTGTGAGCATATTGAGTAGGTCTGAGAATCGGTCGACATCTATTTTTCATACCCCTTAGTGATAAGGGTTGTTCACCTTTAAAATTTATAAGGTAAAACAACGTTTGCTGGGTCAGCTAGTGTAGGTATAAATGATTTCTATCTATTCCCTGTCTATTACAGGATAAACGAATTAAAACATATGAGTAATGGCTTTTATTACTTACGTTCATAATCATATTTTAAAAACTATAATCGATGGCAAAGTTGTCAACTGAAGTACTTCTAAAGTGTTATGATACACATTGAACTCATTCGTATTATAAGCCGCTTACGATTACGACAGCATAGCATGAATAGGTAGTTATGGCATCATAGTTATACAACACGATGGTATAATCTTACCTGAACATGCCACAAACTGATACTTGGTACCTAAATACTTTGTCTAAAACATATCGCAAGATTCTATTTTTTATTGTGTTGAAACCATCTCACGAAGGTACCATTATATTTTATACTGAGGGACATTATGAATTGACTATATCGCCATAGAATTTATAATAAAAACGACATCGTTACAACTACAACTATAAAATAATATCTTACCTTATAATCGTCTTGTTTAAAGAAGCTAATGTAAAAGCCGACTTCAATTTTAATGTCTGCATTTTGACAAGATCACTCACAAACTCACAAAAACCTATACAGAATGTAAATTAACACTATCTTCATTGATTGTATTATCACTATCGTTTATCAAAACATTTTGCAGACACGTGTCGATTCACGTTTGTTACATTATGATCTCCAATCTTTGAATCAAACAAATTCTATGATTATTTATACTGTTGATTGATGGCACTTGGTGGAATTTGTTGTTACACATATTGAGAACTCACTTGTACTTTTCCACAGTATTTTACGGCATCCTCTGAGGATGCCGTAAGGCGAAACCGGTCAGGTCTATTAAACAATAAAAATACTGTGGAAAAGTACAAGTGAGTTCTCAATATGTGTAAATTCTATGATCTCAACTTCTCTAATCTCGCGACGGTGGGCCCGTCGGACAACGATGTTCAAATGTTTTTCCACTCGTGACCTTCGACGTTTCCTATTATTAAACAAGTCGCAAACGTCAGACTGGACATGCTTTATAAATTTGAGCTTTATTTTGTGTGACAGAGAGTTGTTTATATTATGTATTGATGCTAATAGTTTTGGTTGATTTGGTTTGCTATGATAATAATTCACAGTTTGTTATAATGATAAACGTATAGCACGTATTTTAGCCTGATGATTTTTTGCCGCTGCTCTTAACATATTAGCAAACCTCGGGAAAAACTGCCACTTCAGACTATATGTAATTGCATCTAGAAACTTCGTAAGTTCTTTCTTTATTATTCAAAATAGAAAATAAGAAACGAATCCGAATATGAGTCACATTTTGGTTTTACTACTCACCTCTTTCACATAACTGTATGTTTTAAGTTATCCCTAAATATGAGTATTGTGAATTTATCCATGTGGTGACTTAGAAAGAATATTCACCAGCCCATTTCATCCGAAGGGTGTCGAAAGAGGCGTCAAACTGAAAAATTTGCTAAAGAAGAAAAGCTCGAAATATAGCCCTTCACCAACCCGAATGGTCCTCACTCCTACTCCCTACATTAGAAGAGGCTTATGTCCAGCATTGAACTGCGATTAACTAATTGATAGAATTTAAAGCCGGTTTAAAGGTAAATCATTAATTTACACAGGATCCTCTTCGATCGTTCACTTTAGCGTATCGAAAATTGTTTCGAAGAAACAGATC
Source organism: Pelosia muscerda (assembly GCA_963691645.1). Lineage (NCBI taxonomy): Eukaryota > Metazoa > Arthropoda > Insecta > Lepidoptera > Erebidae > Pelosia > Pelosia muscerda. The sequence continues at coordinate 5,175,302 of OY829103.1, forward strand.
TTTTCGTTTTCCGGATTTTCGATTTACTAATATTGACAACTGATAGCTATGACTTTTCGTTAAGGCACTTTATACATACATAGACGAATAAAGTAGTATTGATGAACCAAGTGACATACCGCGAATTAATAATAAGGGAACTTAGTGGTATGATTAAAAATACAGTAACCAAGGTGGAGAAAACGATTGAGGAGATTAACGAAATAAATTTATGAGGCAAGTGTGAATTGGCAATTCGGTAAAGTTAGAAGTACGTGACATCTTAAAGAAAGATCAGACGAAGAGTACCTACTTGCAACCGGCGAGCGTGTATGAAAGTAGAAAAGGAAAGATATATACCAGGATAGTAGAAAGTGTAAAGTGGCAATTTAAAATAATACAAGAAATTCTAAAAGCCTGGCTAGGCACACCTCTAAAACCATGGCACACACCAATGACTTTCCAATGCTTTCCAAAGTTTTGTGTGTATTTATCGCAGGTTTATAAGTGCCCGGTTTATGGCAATAGACTTGCCACCTATTATATTGGGACCTAAAACATAAACAGGCGAAATGTGGGTGCTAGCACCTCTGCATACCCCTTCGGGGATATATGCGTGAGTTTGTGTTATGTTCTGAAATCAGTTGTTATCTTACGGAACAAGAATCATCTCAGATATATTATATTCCACTGTACAGGATATTAACAATAATAAACATAAATTCGTGTACCAATAGCCCAACTCTATAAAACGCAACTCATATACCTGAAAATGTAACTCTTGAAACCATAAGAATAGAGTTGAAATTCACAAAGTTTCTTATCTACTTTTGACATTTGAAGGTTAATTAAATTACTTGAAGATCACCAGCAGTGCCAATGATAAAGAAAGATATTCAAACAGTTGCGGAGATAATACTGTTGTTTTGTAAAATATAAGCTATTATTGTGTTTGTGGAACTGGATCGCTTTGTTATTATTATGTGATAACGACAGACACAACTGTAAACATTTTCTTGTGTTGTATTATTAGGACCACTGATAAAAAAAAATCTAGCGTTATTTTGTGTTTTATATTATGTCCCAGGGCAAGAATTTCGAAATCATGGTGATGTTAACGATAAAATCAATCAAAAATCCTTTATCGTTTCAAGTGTTATTCAGGTGAGATTTGTAAATGGTAGTTGGGTAAATTTTTACTTACTTTAATTCTACATTTTACAGTAAGTCTAAAATAATATTTTCAGAGGGTTAGCCATAAGGAGTACCAGTACTGATGTGAAATGTGAACATAGTAATTTGAAACCATGGCGGGAGATTCCAGGACCAAAATCTCTGCCAATCATTGGGCAACTGCATCACCATCGATCGGGAGGTCAGTGAACAAGCATGACAATAAAACTTTTTTATATAATTGCGAGTTTGAATCCAAAATGTGCTCATAATGCGCTCCATACGCCATATACCCGCCATATATAAGTACAATAAGTACGCGTTTTTGGGTTTTCTTTTTAGGCTAGTTGTTTGTAGATTGCTCCTCCTGTAGATTCATTGATCATCAAACCTCATTAAAATGTTTCTCAAAGTCGATTAACTAATCTTGTATGAATCACAATTCTAATGATACTCTTTGCAGGAGAGCTTTCAAATTTCGGTGTGGGTTCAATACAAAAGCTGTATGATAAATATGGTCCAATCATAAGATTTGACGGTGTTTTTGGCATGGGAGGCATGGTTGCAATAGCTGACCCTGAAGTCACAGCACATGTAAGTTTTCATAAACTATTTCGGTTATTTAATTAGTACCAAAGCTTTGTTATTCTTCAAACGTTCTTGATCAACTTTCAAAAGAACTTACCTACTTGATCTGCGCTCAAGCTCAATCTAAAACTGTCTTTAAATTAATTGTAAAGATTATTTTACAGGTGTTAAGAAGTGAAAACTTGCTACCGTTAAGACCTGGGATGGTGTCACTTGAATATTATAGAAAAAAACACAAGAAAAGCAAAGGAAATGATCTCGGTATCACAGGTTTGGCAACTGAGTAAGTAAATTGAATAAAAGTAAATATCAAATCACTGTGAATATCAAAACAAATTGTAATTTTATTAGAACCATATGAGCAGATTAATACCATACGGACTGCGGAATTCAGACATTATGCATTCTTTTATGGAATGCATATTATTTGATGAGGGGTCTTCTTCTTCTATCGAATGGCTGGTATTTTTGAGTTGCCATCGTGGTGTAGTAATTTGTTTCGCGGCAGTACCGCTACTCACGGAGAGGGCCCGAGCATAGGTTTCACTCTTTGGGAAGTCTTCCTACGTCCCCTCCAATATGGGTTGAATTCAAACGACTATAAAAAGCACTATTATCACCGTGTGCTCTTTCTGAGTTATCCATTATTTCTTTATTTATTATTTTTTATGTCTATCAGTTACATTCTTTTCCGTTCACATTATGTTATAAGAATGTGAAAATAATTTTGAGTAAGATCATTCTGTGTTTTGTTTCAGTCATGGTGCTGTTTGGAAAAGATTTAGGTCATTAGTTAACCCTGTGATGGTACAGCTAAAGACTGTTAAGCTTTACTGTTCTGTCCTTGACGAAGTGGCTCAAGATATGATTAAGAGGTAAACCAATCCACTACAATATACTTTAATTTAAGAGCATCCATTGTCTTGTTTGATTCTGATAATTTTACAGAAATTGAATTAAATCATAAAAAAGTAGCACTTAAAAGATTAATTGCTAAATTTGACTCATCAACAATAGCTTAAAAATGCACAGAATTTTGCTTAGCCTACCAGCCCGTTATGACTAAATACCCCATGGAAATCAGAGGTTGGTTGTCGCAGTGTGCCTTCTGCGACATGGTAAATTTTCTCTGCTCTTTGCTTTGTGTGACTAAATAGTAACTAAAGCAAAAAACTGGGTTAGTTTACGAACCAAAACCATATATTACGATTGCAGTTTTTAACACACAATCACCATCTGCCTGCACTTGTCCTATTAGGGTCGGTGCAACATGTTATTCTCCTCCACACATTCCTGTCAGATGTCATTTCTTCACTCACTCCATTCATTGCACTATCCTCTTTATGTAATCAATCCATAGTTTCTTTTTTCGAATTGTGTTTAAGTTTTACGACATCATACCAGATTTGAGTAGGTATATTGCGTTGCTTGTATTGTTGCCAAAATGTTGCAGGATGAAATCTGATCGGGATGAGAGAAACATGCTTCGAAGAGATTTTGAGAGTGAGATGAATTTGTGGGCCCTAGAATCTATTGGTACTGTAGCTCTAGGTTGCCGCCTAAACTGTCTAGATACTGTTTTACCCGAAGATTCTCCTCAAAAACAACTGATTAAGTGTATTGGAGATCTATTTGTAGTGGCCAGTGAGCTAGACTTTAAACCAAGTGTATGGCGATACGTTTCAACTCCAACATTCAAAAAAGCTATGAAACTGTATGAACATCATGAAAAGTAAGTTTTTAAACTACCTTGAGATTATCTATCTATCTTGTTTTTTCTTTTTTATTTAGAGCATGTTAATTTGGCTTCACCTCGCCTGGTGAGAAGTTGAAGACAAAGTCTCAGGAAAGAGGGTCACCATTACAAATGAGTAAATGAAATAGAAATTAAACTCATCAAATGAACCAAACTGATTAGTTTTGTATTCGTTATTGTGTGGTAAAGGTTGCTATAAGGAAATAAAAAATTGAATTGAAGGTTCAAATCACAAATACACGCGGAAATTAAGAAAAATAATAGAATAAAAGATACAGCGAGAACCGGGCAAACAACTCCAGGGAAATTTGAAAAAAATGTGCTTCGGGAACAGGAGCATAAACAGACATAAAAAAAGACAGTACTGAGTTCACCCGGTCAGCTAGTTACTAATAAATAGTAAGTGATGATAAAGTGATGTTCGTATATGATTTCAGTTTAACAAAGTACTTTTTCAAAAAAGGCATGGAAGAATTGAAATTGAATTCAGGGCAGAAGACAGAATACGAAAAAGGTGTTTTAGAGAAATTACTAGACATCAACGAAGAGTACGCTTATATTATGGCCAGTGATATGTTATTTGCTGGAGTGGATACGGTATGTTAATGAATTTTACGTGTTTATATGATTGAAATTTATTTATTTCCAGCAGACTATGTTCTAATACAGGTTACGCATAAATCATACCTATATATTAAAATATTTCATACAGTGAAACATCTGTGTCTGAACTAGATAACTTAGCATCCCTGTGTCAGACAATAGCTCGCTTTTATAAATATTTCAATAATAATAATAATAAATATTCTTCATCAAATATGTCGAGCAAGATTGCTTCTATGAGAGTTATATTTTTCTCACAAGCTAATATGAAAAGAGTTTTTTTTTTACGGTCCTTATGTTGTTTTTCAATGCTGAGCAAATACAAATGTATTGCATTTCAGTTTACATACTTTAGTATCCTATCTTACATACTTCGTCTCATATTAAATATGATAATTTTGGAAGATGTTTATTATTCAATCACGGTCTAACTGCTGAAAACATCGGTACAGGGGTGGATTAATAGAATTATACATAGGTTATTCTTTATTTCGGGGAAAATATTCCCATGTGTTGCGGAAATCGGAACAAACTAGTGACTATGTAAAGTAATAATTAACCTATTTGTTCACAGACAGCTAATACCTTGATCGCGACACTCTACCTTCTAGCAACAAACCAAGACAATCAAGAGAAATTAAGGCAGGAAATACTGACCAATCCGGACAACAATCGCTACATGAAAGCGTGCGTTAAAGAAGGGCTGAGATTAATGCCGGTAATCTCAGGGAACTTCAGACAGGCTACAAAGGAATACAATTTGATGGGCTACAGGATACCTAAAGACGTAATTATCTTTTTATTGTCATAACTACAGAACAAGAAAAAACTAGTAGAAATGCGATACGACAGATTTTTTCTTTAGCGGACAGATGTCCCCAAAATCACATATACAACTGTTAATAATACCTACGGTTTTGCACTACTATTCGTTAATATCGTATCGTTAGTATCGTTATACTATAAACATTTTTTTTTATTTTGACGAATTAGCCTAAGTCGTAAATATTCCAAAACGAAAATACACCTCATCCATTCAAAATAGAGATTACTTTGCTGCAGATAAAGAACTATTTACGACGTTTTATACCTTAAATTCAAGAATCCTGAATATTTGTGTGTATTATACAACGTGAGTTTGTAGTGGTTTTGGAAAAAAGAAATTTGGGTATAGTTACGATAACATAATGAACTGGAAGTACTAATTTGAACAACAAAACATATTTTTTTCATAGAAACGACGAGATTGATAACGTCAGTAGACAGCAAATAAGAACTCGTGGTAACTCCCTTAACTTTCACGTAATACACTAATTACGTTTTACTACTATGATTTCATTCACGATTTTACGTATGCGGTATGTAAACAAAAGACGAGACGTCTGCGCCTGCGCGATGGTACAGCATCCACCAATCAGCGCGCGCGGCCACGATTCTCCGCCAATCAGATGCCTCTCAGCGAGGGAGACCGAGCTAGCGCGACGCAGCCGCGCGCCGCCGCCGCCGCCGCACCGCCGTTGTTGCGCGCCCGCACGGCGCCAACGCGGGCCAACGAACGCCCATTACGTCAAAGACTTGCACGCGACAAGTTGCAAAAATGTATCGTTATCGTGAATATTCTAATGTGGAAGTACTTGGCAATGGTGCAGCTGTACAGCTGTACAGCCGTTGCTGGCTTCAATTTAGAAGAGGCTAGGCGGTTATAATCCCAGTCGGAGCACCTGGTTGGATTACGGCAACGCGGTACTAATGATTCCCAAGTAAACTGCTCATTATGCTCGAAGGGTCCACTCAATTTCACTTTCAAAGACATAAAATAAGCTATTTTGAATTGAACTGAACTGAAATGTACTAAATAGCAGCAAGTGATATGAATTTGGGAAAAGAAAATGTGTCAACAAATGGACTATGAGCTGGTTTGCCATTATACAAACTTGTATATATACTTGTATATATTTAAGAAACTGTTAGATTATACGCACACAATGCTATAAAACGAAACTTTGCGCTAAGTGTAATAAGGTGAAGCGGGAATGGGATCTGAATTTCAAAAAAGACAGTACTGAGTTCACCCGGTCAGCTAGTTACTAATAAATAGTAAGTGATGATAAAGTGATGTTCGTATATGGTTTCAGTTTAACAAAGTACTTTCTCAAAAAAGGCATGGAAGAATTGAAATTGAATTCAGGGCAGAAGACAGAATACGAAAAAGGTGTTTTAGAGAAATTACTAGACATCAACGAAGAGTACGCTTATATTATGGCCAGTGATATGTTATTTGCTGGAGTGGATACGGTATGTTAATGAAATTTACGTGTTTAAATGACTCAAATTTATTTATTTCCAGCAGACTATGTTCTAATACAGGTTACGCATAAATCATACCTATGTATTAAAATATTTCATACAGTGAAACATCTGTGTCTGAACTAGATAACTTAGCATCCCTGTGTCAGACAATAGCTCGCTTTTATAAATATTTCAATAATAATAATAATAAATACTCTTCATCAAATATGTCGAGCAAGATTGCTTCTATGAGAGTTATATTTTTCTCACAAGCTAATATGAAAAGAGTTTTTTTTTACGGTCCTTATGTTGTTTTTCAATGCAGAGCAAATACAAATGTATTGCATTTCAGTTTACATACTTTAGTATCCTATCTTACATACTTCGTCTCCTATTAAATGTGATAATTTTTGAAGATGTTTATTATTCAATCACGGTCTAACTGCTGAAAACATCGGTACAGGGGTGGATTAATAGAATTATACATAGGTTATTCTTTATTTCGGGGAAAATATTCCCATGTGTTGCGGAAATCGGAACAAACTAGTGACTATGTAAAGTAATAATTAACCTATTTGTTCACAGACAGCTAATACCTTGATCGCGACACTCTACCTTCTAGCAACAAACCAAGACAAACAAGAGAAATTAAGGCAGGAAATACTGACCAATCCGGACAACAATCGCTACGTGAAAGCGTGCGTTAAAGAAGGGCTGAGATTAATGCCGGTAATCTCAGGGAACTTCAGACAGGCTACAAAGGAATACAATTTGATGGGCTACAGGATACCTAAAGACGTAATTATCTTTTTATTGTCATAACCACAGAATAGGAAAAACTAGCAGAAATGCGATACGACAGATTCTTTATCTTTAGCAAACATGATGTCCCCAAAATCACATATACAGTTAATAATATTTTGCATTACTATTAACGTTACTATAAACATTTTTTTTTTATTTTGGCAAATAAGCCTAAGTCGTAAATATTCCAAAACGAAAATACACCTCATCCATTCAAAATAGAGATTAAAAACTATTTACTACATTTCATACCTTCAAACGAACAAACCTGAATATACTCGTATATGCGTAAACGTTCAGCACTCTGTCAGTGTATTCTGAGAAAGTTATTTATTAAGTTCTTACAATGAGGTTTATATTGTCGATTTTGCATAGAATCTCCAAACAATGCACGATAATCCTTCAATAATAATTGATTAATTTGACTCAATATCACTTAATTTTGTTACTTAAGCTAGTTGTCCAAATTGAAATGATAAAATATAATATAAGAGGTGCTATAAAGTAGGTAAGTCTATTAGATTTTTGCAGGTATATATTACGTTCAGCCACCGTGAAATGTCGTTAATGGACGAACACTATCCTAGAGCTAAGGAGTACATTCCTGAACGGTGGATCGTCGAGAAGCATGACCCACTTTACTATGGGAACACCCACCCATTTGTTTATGCGCCATTTGGGTTCGGAACCCGTAGCTGTATTGGTAAGTTTTAGCATTGTATTTTTATGGCTATGTATGCATCAATACGAATTGAAAGATATTATATCAGTAATTATTTTCTGTGTTTATTTTTAATATATAAAACGATCAAATCAACTTCCTCCTAGTGTTCACGCGTTTAAAGACTACGGTAGCCACTTCTCATCAGGCGGGCCACGTGCTTATCTGCTACAAGCGGTATAATTTTTTTATAATCTTTTATTCTAGGTCGCCGTATAGCAGAGCTGGAAATTGAAACGTTCTTGGCACGGATCGTAGAGAACTTCAAAGTGGAATGGATTGGTCCTCCTCCAGAACTGGTCTCCAGATCACTCATATATATGAAGGGTCCACTCAATTTCACTTTCAAAGACATAAAAAAGCTATTTTGAATTGAACTGAACTGAAATGTACTAAATAGCAGCAAGTGAAGTGAATTTGGGAAAAGAAAATGTGTCAACAAATGGACTATGAGCTGGTTTGCCATTATACAAGTATATATTTAAGAAACTGTTAGATTATACGGACACAATGCTATAAAATGAAACTTTGCGCTAAGTGTAATATTGTAATAAATAATAAAAAAAATATTTTTTTTATACTTGCTGCGTTTATGTGTGTGATTCACACACATAACCACAGTAATTACTACATCCCATAACCACAGCACGGATAATTACATAAACACAACAACATGTACAAGTTACTGTGGTTATGTAATTATCTTAGTAATTTTTCATTTATAACTTTCTTAGTAACTTTAGCGATAGCCTAGTGGTATGGATAATGGACTGGTGAGACGAGGTCTCGAGTTCGATCCCAAGTTTACCATGGCACACACCAATGACTTTTCGATGTTTTCCGAAGTTATGTGTGTATTTATCGCAGGTTTATAAGTGCCCGGTTAATGGCAATAGGCTCGCCACCACATTAGGACTTAAACATAGCCTTTTTTTATTTATGGCACGTCAATTTGACTTCACCTCGCCTGATGTTAAGCTGAAGGCAAAGTCTCATGAAAAAGGGTCACCATTGCAAACACACCGGTTCTTGATGGAATATTCTGTACCGTATGCGAGTGACATCTAAGCCCTGCACGTGTTGTCCTGTGTAGGAAAGGGGAGGGTGGGATTAACTGGAAGATCTCATCAGAACATTAACCATGGTAGAGACGGTAAAATACTGCCAGGGACGCAACAACTGGCGAAATGTGGGTGCTAGCACCTCTGCCTACCCCTTCGGGGATAAAGGCGTGAGTTTAACGATAAAGACCCGACCCACTGTGATGAAGGAATGAATGGGTAGGTACTCTACTTTTTATTAGAGATAGGGAAAATTAACGTTAATAATAGTAAAGATTGAAACCGGTGGATTGAACTGACAGTAGCCTATTTAATTATAGCATAGAAAAAGATTTAACAAATAACAGAACATAAATAGACCAAAAATAATAACAACCAGAATTCTATAGTATTATATAACTCATGCATCTAATTTTAGACTTTATGATGTAAAACATAAAGTTGATATTCTTAATAAGTAAAGAGACATCGTTAACTTTGTTGTGTAATGATGCGAGGAAGGTCACCAATAGTTTGAAACTACTGTGCTTCCATTCCATTCTATGTTAAAATCATTGAAGCCACACTCACGTTTAGACTGGTTGAAATAAAAAAAAAGATTTAGGAAGAATAACGTCATAGTTGGTACTACTAAACTTGTCAGGATGTTCATCTAAAAGTAAATACACGTGACATTGGGTCGTTTTGATAGGATTATCGTTATCATATTAGCGTTTTTAGATATAAGTTTGTGTGTGTATGTTCTGTTAGTGTTGTGACTTGTGAAGAACTGAAGATGCAGACCTCAAAACTTAAACCGGTATTGAGATTAGTTTCGTTCAATCAGGGTATTACAAGGTATTAACTTTGTTTTTAATAAAATAGATCGTTCAAATAATTGTAAACGCTTCTCTAATAAACATAACCTAACAATGGAGATATTAGTTAGCTGTGTTTTGTTTACTTGTTGCCATAGTACGAGTGTAATCGATATCATGATTCCTTTTAACTTCAACTTTGGCATTTATGAGTGTTTTGCCGTACTTATAAGTACAATATGATTTATTTTAGATAAAAAAGGTATTTCATAGTAACACTATAATATGCTACAATTTTGTTTTGCTTGAATTTTATAGTTTATCAAAACATGGAGAAAACACAGTTGGAGCTAACATAATATATCACACGTTATGACTTTTTTCTAAATAAATATACATATCTGTTCCTCAGCAACATTAGCAAAAAAGTTTATTAGTTTAATTTGACCTGAGTTCACATCATAATCATAAAATTAAATAGAATCGTAAATATATTTATTCCTACCTACGAGTATCTTTCTTGGCAGTTCAGTACAAATATTTATTTAATATTAATTATTGACTTCTTGCAAACTGCAATGTCCAATGATATTCGTATCCATCACGTCATTTTTGTATTTCTTCAATTTCCTGCAGATTTGACCGTCTATTTGAATTTGGCGCGAGATTTCATATTTTTAAATAATTTTAGAACGCTTGCAGCTGCGAGTGATACAAAAACAGATGAAAATTTAAAATCATGGAGAGAAATTCCTGGACCACCATCTCTACCTGTCATAGGACAACTACATCACTTCTTACCCGGGGGTAAGTCAGAAGCACAGTTGTAACTGGGGTACAATGATAAACAAAATCGTTTCATAACTCTTTGTTCACAGGTGAACTATGTAACTTCGAAGTGCCTGGTGCAATAAGAAAGTTGTACGATAAATATGGTCCAATAGTCAGATTTGACGGTATGTTTGGCGTGGGAAGCATGATCTTGGTAGGGGATCCTGAGGCTACAGCATATGTATGTTTTTTTAATACTTTATTAAAATATGAGCGATGATCTCGATCGTTATTTGTGTTGTTATAATTATGATTTTTTTTAATTTATTTTTTAAACAGTTTAACTTGCGTTATTCACTCTCTATCTTGTTAGTATAGCTAAATGAAACAAAAAATTCATGAAAAAACAGTACCTCGCAAGATGACGCTACTTGTTCTTTTATGCAGTGAGGTTTATTCTCTATCTGTTTTAGGTACTGAGGAGCGAAAACGTATTACCTCATCGTCCTGGTTTTGTTTCACTTGAATATTATAGACAGGAATACAAGAGAAGCAAGGGACATGTTGTTGGCAAGACTGGCCTTATGACCGAGTATGTAAATACATTCATGGATATTTTTATGGTAACACTTGTAAGGGATTACATTCGTGAGAGAATCCTATTCTATTTACGTCGCCTATTATATATATCTTCTTAGTAGTGTACATTTTGAAAAACGTTGCTACATGTAAACGTATTTCTAACCAGAAGAACTTACTTATATGAAATTTTCAATCACATGAGAGATGGGGTTACCCAAATTCTACTCCACGTGGCTAGATAGATATTTATATCCAAAAAGATGCAGTAATATGAAATTTGTGCTTCCAGTATTGAAACGGAATTTTAAACGAACCTTCATCTCCTATTTTTACCCCTAAGTAATAAAATTTCCTAAAATCCTCTCTGAGTGGGTGCTAACAAGATAAAAAGGATCTACTCCCAAAATTTCCAGTTTGTAGGACAAGCGTTTTTGTCTCTGCCTCGATAAATCAGTCAGTCAGTCGGGACAAATAAATTTATATTATATGTAGGTATAGAGTATAGCTTCGCTTCGCCCTTCGCTATCATTTGGCATAAAATTCAGGTGATACTGAGTTGAGTATTATACATTCATTGTGAACCCTGTAACAATGAGTGAATGATTCATAACATCGTTACGTAAACGTTGAAACGAATGGTTCTCTTAATATGAACACACAGGATAAATATACATACGGTCACGTCCGTAATCCCCGAAGAGGTAGGCAGAAGTGTATTGAACACCCACCTTTCGCCAACTATGTTTTCGATCCCACATAATAGGGGGCGAGACTATTACCGCCAGTCGGGTACTTTATACAAAAAATGAGCATGACGAAAATAAATTCCTAACCGAAAATGTAGCAGGTAAATAAATTTGAAAAAAAAAACATTGTCCCGATTCCTTGCTATGCGGTGTAAATAGCAAGGAAAGTAATTACGTGCTTAACGGCACAAGCACTACCAATTAACGTCTTGGAGGGTATCAGACGGGACAGATATTCAATAACTGACATTTATTTACAGTCACGGTGAGACATGGAAAGAACTTAGAACTACTGTCAATCCTGTGATGTTGCAACCAAAAACTATTAAACTTTACTGTACTGTACTGGACGAGGTGGCTCAAGATATGATCAAAAGGTAAGCCAAACGAATTCTTTTAACATTTAATTTCGGGATTCATCTGTTTTGCAGGTTTTCGATTATTGAATCTGAATGATGAATCTGAATGAATGATTATTGAATCATTATATCACTTCTTGATACACACTAACATGGTGAAAAAAACAAATCTCGTAACACGGTGTATTTTTTTTTATTTTTTTTTCAACTTTTTGCACACATTCAAAATAATTGTAGAAAGGCGAACTTAATGACCTGTATGTAGTCGCCCTTTTCCAAAATAGTTTGTCCGATTTAAACGTTAATTTTTAAATATTCAGTAGATATGAGAATTATTAATACTTAAATATTTTTACATTTATTTTATTGTATTGTATATGTTGTGTATGTAAATGTGTATGTATGTTGTGTATGTGTATATAATGTAATATGTATGTGTGTATGTTGAAATTATAATTATGGATAAATTTACTGTTAAAATATAATACTCTCTTTTTATTTTCGATTGAATTTAAATACCAGACTATGACTATTTTCACACATTATATAAAAATATTTATATCAGGATGAAAGCTACCCGGGACGAGAATAATATGTTTCCGAACAATTTCGATAGTGAGATGAATTTATGGTCCCTTGAATCTATTGGTACTGTTGCTCTTGGCTGCCGCCTGAACTGTCTAGATTCCAATTTATCTGACGATATGCCTGAAAAGCAGCTCATTAAGTGCATTCACGAGTTATTTGACATAGCTGCCGAAATGGACTTCAAGCCAGGTGTTTGGCGATATTTTTCGACACCGATGTTCAAGAAAGCTATGAATCTGTATGAACAACATGAAAAGTGAGTTAGTAAATAAATAACATTATGAGTTCTTTCAGCTTCCGCAACCGCACCCGAAGCAGAAGACACATAGTAGTATTACGGATACACTACATTGGCATAAAACATACGATTTCATATTTTTTAACTTTTTTTTTCAAATATTTTTTTTTTATAATACCACTTAACTAGCGTTCATCATGTTAGTAAAGCTGAATGAAACACTAATTTTATGGCGAAAAAAATTGTCTAGTGATGTTTTTTTATGACATAATCGGTCCATTTAGCTTTACTAACAAAAAGCAAGCAAGCAAGCAAGCTTTACGAAGATTAGCGAGTAAATAATGCTGATTCTTCTACTTCTTTGAACAAAATCATTGCCAAATTGTATTTTTATATCAATATGCAGTGTACCCGACGTGCTACCATGTGTTTTCGGCTTCGTAAGCGTTTCCCTAACACTTTGTATAGTGAACATTTTGGAATCATTTTTAGATATTGCTTAATTTTTGTCTTAGCATATTTTTTGAGTATATACATAGGTAATATTAGAAAATTTGGATTGTTTTCATTAGTTTTCTATGACATTTTGAAGTTGAATCATTAATATCTTAATATTTTCAGTCTTGTAAAACACTTCGTCAAAAAAGGCGTAAAAGAAATAAAGTTAAATACAGATTCAAAATCGGAGCATGAAAAAGGAGTATTAGAAAAATTACTCGAAATTAATGAAGAATATGCACACGTTATGGCAAGTGATATGCTATTCGCTGGAGTGGATACGGTATGTGAACGAAATTATTATATACTAGCAGTAGCCCGTGGCTCCGCCCGCGTGGACAATAGTTATTGCGCAGTGCAATATAGCCTATGTTACTCAGAGTGAATGTAGCTTTCCAATGGTGAAAGAATTTTTGAACTCGGTTCAGTAGTTTTTGAGTTTATTCATTACAAACATACACACACACTATTTTTTCCGTAGAGAATAGTTGTAAAATTTGTAGAACTTTTAAAACTTGTAAAACTTGTAACACTTTTAAAAGTTTATAATCAGAATCCCTTTAACCCACAGACCGCAAATGCAATAACTGGAATACTCTATCTTCTGGCAATTAACCCAGACAAACAAAACAGGTTAAGAGAGGAGATATTGACAAAGTCAGACCGAAGACCATATCTGAAAGCGTGTATCAAAGAAGGGTTGAGATTGATGCCTGTAGTAGCGGGAAACTTTAGAAGGACTAAAAAGGAGTACAATTTGATGGGTTACAGAATACCAAAAGAGGTAATTCCTTTCAGTTGAAATTATTTGGGTATTAATACAGTATGACAAGATGAACCAAAAGATTAATGCCAATAAGATTCTATTATTCTTTTAAATTCTTTATTGTACATATTAACACAATAATTATGAGATGTTGTGTTCAAAAGTGTACTTAACTTAAATATGAGGTCTCCTCGAGCAAACCCTGGAGTACACAGAGGTATATCTATGTAAAGACTGACAAAGTCTTGTGTACATGATTCTGGAAATTGTAATGTACGAAGGTAGATAGGTATTCAATTTCCAAATATTTTTTTAAAATCGTACATGCATTTTTCAGATGAACATTGTGTTCAGTAACGGTGAAATGTCATTAATGGAGCATCATTACCCGCGTGCACGGGAATATATTCCCGAGCGATGGACTGCTGAAAAAAATGATTCACTTTACTACGGGAATGCTCATCCATTTGCATATGTACCATTTGGTTTTGGTACTCGCAGTTGTATAGGTAGGTTTCAGGGTTAACTTAAAAGTCTACTAATTGCATTTATATTATCATAAAATAAAATATGAATAATATAAATTATATTTTCAGGTCGTCGTATAGCTGAATTAGAAATCGAAACATTTTTGGCACGCATTATCGAAAACTTCAATGTGCAATGGTCTGGTCCGCCACCGAACCTGTTTCAGTCATCCATTTTGTATATCAAGGGACCTTTCCACTTCAAATTTTTAGACAATAAGTAACTTGTATAAAATCAATTTAAAAACAAACTAAAACAGAAATAATATTTATAATAGCGTTAACTATAGATAAAAGGTTTTATACTTTCTTTTGCTAACCTTATTTCATTAGTTCGCAGACTTATTAGGCACATTGCTTGTTACAAAATATTTCTAAGTCTCGTTATTATAATGCAATAGAATAAATAAATAAATATTCTAGGACAATCTACACAATGCCACCTAGACCCATGGTAAGAATAGATTAACTAGCTTGTGAATACGTTATTTTATAAATGCTTACACAACACATTATTATACTTAGAAACACCCAGACCAATGCAAATATTCATATTTCGTACACACAAATATTTGCACTGAGCGGGAATCGAACCCGCACCTCCTGCGTAGCAATCGCGTTCACTACCGCGAATAGAATAGACATAGATTACATATTATAGGCATTGCACCAATAAATTTCACAGGCGCTTGACATATTTCAGTTAAATAGGTAAATACATTTAAATCATACAAGAAAATGCAAGATTTTTTATTACATTCATTTCAGCGACAGTTCATGATGAACACGTTTTTTATACGAATAATTTGTTCACAGGTGAATTTATGAGGGTAAATTCAGTGTAATAAAATTTTCTAGCTAACGAAGTATGCTTGACACGGGTAGAGGGAGCGAGTTAGCTCATTTCACGTACTTTGAACTCAATTTCTCTGGAATGAAACAAGTCATAAATCAAAGTGATCACTGCATTTGTCTAGAAATAGTTCAGTTGATAATAAGCTAGTTTTACCGACCAGTTTATAACACAGCAATAAAAATAGTGAAATAAATTTGAAGTAGAAATAGAAGGAATTAGCATATCTTAGATTCGTATTCAACAAACCATTTTAATAATTAGAATAATAATGTTAAATTCGTTTATTTTCAGACCAAAGATCCATAGTGTTAGTAAAAATTGTATTTAATAAAAAAGATAACATCATCCTAGATATCTTAGGCCATGAAATGTAACGAAATGAATTTTCATATTACCATACTGAAATATAGAATGATAGATTTCGAGGATCGGGTTTCTCTGGGGAAATTTGAAGCATGAACTCCATTTTTTCGACAGAAACTAACTTAGTTTCACAATTGAGTGAAGTTGTTAATCTTAGCTAAACGTAGATATATGTACCTATCATTTATTACTTTTACTTATGAAACTTCGATATGGCTATTGGTCATTAGACCATTGGTTGTGGAGATCAGATGGCAGTCGCTTCACGCAATATATCGAAGCTCAGCCGCATCACAGTTAGACTGGAAAGCCGACCCCAACTGAGTTGAGAAAAGGTTCAGAGAATGATGACTTTGAAAATACTTTTTTTATTATATTGGTCATTTCATTTTGAGGTATCTCTAATGGTAATGTGAATGAAATTAAGTGAAACTACCACGAATTCTTTCTAAGTACTTAACGTTTACAAAATAGCAACCATATCTTGGAAATACGGAGAACCAAGTTAGCCATTTATAGCAACAAACACAAACAGGTTCATAAAAGTAAAGTATACCAGTGTTCAAATATTGTTGGGAGTAGTACTGACCGCACTAGACTTAAGTAACAGACCGAGTTAGGTCATTTTTACCAATAAATTCTCCACAAGGTCTATGAATTAGTATGAAATGCTAATAATAAGTCTGTTTTTTTCCACACCTTATGCATAGTATTTATACAAAAGAGGCATAATCTGACTGTTATGCTGACTGAGTTGCAGTCCAGTTCAGAATGTTGTTGTTTATGTATTGTTAATCACTTGATTGTATCTTGTAGTGTATTTTAAAATAAAAAAAAATAGTTAACCATAGGGTGATGCAGAGTTAGATTGATGGTGCAGGTAAAAGATTAATATAAGTTTTTTTGTTTTTTTTTTTATATAAACTCACGTCTTTATTCCCGAAAGGGTAGGCAGAGCTGCTAGCACCCACATTTCGCCAGTTTATGTTCAGGTCCCAATGTAATAGGTGGCGAGCCTATTGCCATTAACCGTGCACTTATAAACCTGCGATAAATACACACATAACTTCGAAAAACATCGAAAAGTCATTGGTGTGTGTCATGGTAATGTGGGATCGACCCGAGACCTCGTCTCAGCAGTCCATTACCCATACCACTAGGCTACCGCGGTATGTATGAAAAATTACCTAATAATTTTATTCTGATTCAAATAAAATTATCTTTGTGAGCACGTTTTTCATTTTAGAGAGAAACTTATTTCAGCTATAAAAAGGAGATCATTGTGGACTGATCAAATTACAAATGTACATGCAAACATTTCTGATGAAGCACCGAGCGGAACTCTTGTTGTGAACAAGTTTCGAGGTCAATGTCAAATAATAAGCTCATGATAAAACAGAATATTCTGTCTGTAAATATGTTTCGTTGTTACAAGGTTAAATGCTGCAAATGTAAGTGTCTACGTTATATCCTCATTCTCATTCAATCCTAGTATGAATGAGTTGGCTCTTAGCGTTAAGGTCATTATTGTACATTTAATTTGTGCCACTCTGTTTTTACATTTACAAGACTTTTAAACGAAAAAATGTTTACAAATTATTCTAATTACTACTTAATTCAATCATAATGATCACTGTCCTTGCGCTGTTACCCGTTGCAACCAGCCAGTTTGCAACCAGGCGATATTGAACTATGTACTGCAGTTATACAATTGTTGAACTTCTTATGGCTTAAACTACCCGTAACAACACGATAGATGTTAGCATGACAACGGACTGACGGCATGAGGTGCTCTCTGAAGTACGAGCATATCAAAGCAATAGCATGCACATATTTGCACTAAGTGGGGATCGAACACGCGCCTTCTACGTAGCAGACGCATTCACATTCGCCAGGCCACAGAGGCTGTCTTTTGTTTCTGTTCCACAACTGAACACACATTAATATTAGGATAGATGGTCCTGATAATAAAGTATACAATTAAAACACTACAAACAGATATCCCTCGTAAATGGCTTTACTGTGGTCATCAAAGACAGTCCTACACCCTCTAAAACTGCTATTAGTTCCACAGCAAACTATAAGATACTTTCACCAAAGGCTTTAAACAAAAGAAGAGCTTTTAGTCAGTAATGGGTACAGTACAGAGAGCTACGCAAGCGCTTCAAGCTACTTCCAAACTGGGACATTATTCTCAAAGAATAAAAGTGAAACGGGTAGTAGTGAATGACCAGTCTACCAAAAGTTTTATGAAACGAGTCGAACATAAAATTTCCATTTTGAACATTTTGTGTACATAAAATACCCATTTAGGGCATTTTGTGTTCTAATTTGCATATATTTTGCCATGTTCGAAAAATATGTCTAATCTTGGAATATTCCTTATGCTATGATTAATTTTTGGTAAGTATGTAATATGGCTAATACAAATGCACCCTCAAATGTAACGTTTTGATGGACTAAAAAGAAAGTAAAGAGAAGAAAATTGGGCGGATTGCTTTTTGGACAGATTACTTACATTCCGGACGAATGTATTTTTTTTATAAATGTATTCACTCATAATGGCATCTTAGTTACTTTTTGAATTTATATTAACCACTCGATTGTACTAATGTATGATTGTTCAATCTGAGGTTGGGAAAAAATTGTCTCGCGCTTCCTACCATTCGGTACAGTGAAGAAGAAAATCCCTTTCCTCCTATCAATCAAAAATACGGTAGGAGCACTGAAAATTCTAACATAACTTCATAAAACATGGTCTTCTTAATAATCTCATATTGAAATAAATAACTTCTTGTTTGCATGCAAAACGTGAGCCCGATGTTCTGTACAATATAATGTTTCAGAAACGACAAGCTCAGTGATATTGGAAAACTTTTCAGGGTCAAAATTCTAAGCTCTGAAACTTTCAGTGTGTCCAATTTAATTTCCTCAATATATTCCAGAATTGTATTTTTAAGGAGATATTCTTATTTTCTAGTATCTGTTCAACTGTAACGATATTAATACATAGTACAAAATGAAGTCGCTTCCCGCTATCTACCTATCCCTAAGTATGCTTAGATTTATTAAACTTCGCAACGAATTCTGATGCGGTTAACAATATGTAGATAAAGTGATTAAAGAGGAAGGTTTTGACATGCTACTGGATGCGGATCGCCTCGATAGGAAAGGCCTATGGTCAGCGTTTAGTGAACGTCCAATGGCTGAAATGATGATGATGATGGTATAGATAAATAGATTTGTTTAGCTTTTACAAACCTTGTTGTCATTTTGTTGACTTTTTTAGAAAGGCTACCTGTTAAAATTTTATCAACATTTTTTTATATTTCTATTGCTACTTGTATAATAACATAACATAACATAAACTCACGCCTATATCCCCGAAGGGGAAGGCAGAGGTGCTAGCACCCATATTTCGCCAGTTTATGTTTTCGGTCCCAATGTAATAGGTGGCGAGCCTATTGCCATCAACCGGGCACTTATAAACCTGCGGTAAATACACATATAACTTCGAAAAGCATCGAAAAGTCATTGGTGTGTGGCATGGTAAAACCTGGGATCGAACCCGAGACCTCGTCTCAGCAGTCCATTACCCATACCAGTATAATTATAACGTATTAATATATAATATACCTAGGTACTTGAATAATAGGTACTTATAAAAGTGTTTTTGTATAACTAGAAAAAGATTTTAACATAATCATAATTGGATTGAATTTCAATTTTGTATTTTTGTAGAAAACGTAATGTGTGTGGCTTACTAGCCATCTGCCATATTTGAAGCGTGAACTTACCTTTTCATGTATTTTTTGCGAAAATTAGTTTTTACTAAACGTAAATGTAATATTTTTATTTAAAACAAAACTTTCGTCTGCATTTTTTTTAGAAATATGGATACTCAATATAATGTAAATCAGATAAATTTTCGAAGCGCGATATGTGAAATATAAGATAATGTGAAAATATAAGATACCAAACTAGATTTTCTGCAGAATTACAGTCACGTGCATAATGTTTAACGAACCAGCGGTAGCAAGGTGTTGGACAGAGTACTAATGGCAAGACAAAACTTTCTAGACAGTAGTGTTCTCTGATTTTTTTTTTCAAATAAGAAATTCGAGTTATCGTTGCCAAGAATGAAATTTTTCATTGTTCTGACCTCTTTTTGAATATATCCCATAGTCGCATAACTTATGCAGAGAATGCTGTTATAAGACGTGCTTGCAGGTTGTAGATACAATAAAAAATTGTAAAATGTTGATTTGTTCAATAAATCTCGGTTCAAAAGATTAGCCATGGAGTGCATCTCTAAAAGACTGATTGCGGTTATAATTGCGTGTTAAATTTTAATTTATAGTAAATAAGTGAATATATGTGCGTGCTTTATTCGTTGTGAACCATAAACGATGTGGTTCTGGAAAATGAAGGTCTATATATAAGAAGTGTTTCTGTATAAATCTAATTGTAAATGGCAGTTTGTCTCTTGATAAATGAATTAAGAATCATTTGTTCCCACTAGTTCTACTGAACAGTTCTCCGGTAGAACGAATGGGAATTTTTCTCACTAGTACCACGTATTAGGTATAACTAAATAGTGGAACTATTGGGCTTCTCTATACCCACTAGTTCTACTGAACAGTTCTACTGTGCAACTAATGGCAATTTTTGATAATAAATGTAAACGGGAATTAACGCGATCATGTTATAGGTATATACATACCTTTTGCCTGACGTGTCATAATCATGGAACGCGAAAGTTTAAAAGTTAATAATGGCAATTTTTGTTCTACGATACTAGTCTGTACTACGATATACTATATTATATCTATTGCCATGACACCGTGTTGGTTACCAATGGAGTAGAATACTATTTATTCTAGGGCCACTCCTCTTTTCTCGTGGGTATCATATAAGGCGAGTAAGAGATAGAGCTGCTCTCCATGCAGTAATAAATACACGGCCCATAATATAGCGCCCGCTTGACGGCAATAGACAAGTCCTGCGTGGGACTGAAAATCATGGTATTCTAGGTGGTCTAGGGTGTGTCTAGGTGTTGAACAACAACCAATAAGCGAAACAACAAATTTCATAATTCAAAATTCAACACTAATTTACTATGTATAGACCACTAAACGGAACTTACAAAACGTAATATCAATAATAAATATATTATAAGTTAGTTAGTAAAATGGACCACCGTTTTGAAAACTCTGGCAGGCAACTTAGCGGGCTTTTCTATTTTTTTAAGTCTATTTGGTAAATACATTTACTTCTAGATAGGACATGCCGGTACCTCCCGTCCTAATCGAGCAGTCCAACTGGGGAAGTACCTTCGCCCTACAGAATACCGCGGCTAATAATAACCTTGTGTTGTGTTTCCGGCGATGAGTAGGGTAGACAGAGCTCACTGGAGAGGTTTGGTGTTGCTTTCGTAGTACGTAGTACTTTTAGTAGCAAAGGACATTGTCCAACGTGTATAAGCACTTGGCCTGATATGGACAGATAATAATTGGGCAAATATGATACAGGTTTGGTAGTTCATACTAGTAAGAAATAAAATAACATCATATGGTTGTATCAGAATTTATTATTCATATTATATATTGACCATAACATTTAGTCAATTTTTGATAATTTAACATAGCTGTATTCATTATTTCTTTATTATTCGGATTCATGAGTTATTAAAACATTACCCAGGAATTAGGCAAGTGGATTTACATTATCTTGGTACCGTGCCCAGCTCAAAAACCAAATTAACAATAATCATGACAAGAGCGCAGCAACCTACTTACTGTTCTTCGTCTGACAATACAATTACAGCAGAAAACATTTTACATAGCACTTGCGGTGCAATCTATTGCCCTATAACAGATGCCAACTCTTGCGAACGGAGGTCATGTCTTCGTCTTTGGGATAAGTCGATGCCACAATTCACACATTGTCTCATCGTGGGATCTGTTCCCTTAATCGTGCCAGTATTATCGTTATGAACGGGTTTAAAGTCAGCAGTCTCGCCAGGCTCGGTGATGAATGATTTATCCGGGTTCATTTTCCAATACAAGAATAAAATCGGATTTCACGAGAAATAGAATAATGTATTTACAAATCAAGATGACAAGCGAATTACATTTTTATAACGGATTTCTTTCCAGTTGCCATATTACAAACACAAACTCAATCGATTAAAAATAAGTACGATTTTGAATCGTGTAGAAACAGTTTTTTATTCCATTATTATAAAACAATGATCAAAAACGAGACCATATTAATATATTGTTAATGTTTACTACTTTTTCGTATCTATATCTACTATTACACAATAAATATCTCCAATGTAGTGAACATTGGCGGTATTAAACAACATTATATTAACTTTTTTTTAAATTCCTGTATGTTTGCCTGTTTGGTTGTGGATCTGTGATGAACCCAAAAACCGCTTTGTTAGAAAGGAAGTCTTTTCTAACAAAAACAACTTCTAGCGATCAAATACTTCTAAATAATACTTCTATAAGTGATATCAATGTCGAACGAATGGATATTTTATATTTAAGTTATATCTTATTATGTCCTGGCAACTATTTATTTACTTTAGTAATATTTATTTTTACATTCACTACTTATTTAGTTTAGGTTGACTGTAGAGAATATCTACTTATAGCATTAAGCCCGCCTATATTCCTACTAACTTGTGCATGAAGTCTAATAAATAAATAAATGAGCTCATTATTAACCGAGTATAATACATAATTACTGTCATATCTCTACGATTTCGTAGTCGTTCTTAAAAATCTTATGTTTGATCGTTGAGTAGAACCGACTTCCACGCGAGTGGAAGGCTATTATAATATGAAAATCCTTCACCAGTTATCACATCGAATCAGTTCACGTTTGTATTCGAGTTACAGTTGACGCGTACTCAATATCATTTAGTTTATGTATCTTTTTTTTAAGTATCAATTAGTCATAGGTTTCAAATCAATACCTAAGTATATTAAGTCAATCTATCAATTCCTTATGAAACTCTGGTGTCCCATACATTACTCTGTATCGATATATTCATATGTCTCAAATAAAAAATCGATTATGTTCTTTAGTATAACTGGCAACATTTTAGCATTAGGGAAAAGAGAAAGATGGTGCCAAGAGTAAAGTTATAATATTTCCGTGAGCTAATTGAGTAAATACTAATTATTTCAAGATGTATCTTGATACTCCAAGAAATCATTATTAGTTCGTTAAAAATTAAACATGATTATTGATCAATAGCTACATTTGCGGACATCGTGTCCATGGAAGGCCAGTTTTGGATATAGTCCTTTGTTTAAGTAGCAAGTTAAGTGAACAGTTCGTTTTTAGGCTTGCTTATCATCCAAACAATCTTGGATTTTATAATAGCCTATTGGTACTTTATATAAATCTTTGCCCACCCTGTTGCGGATTTACAGTATGTATGTCTATTACCTTATCAAATGAAAATCATTAACATTAGTAAATATTTTATTTTATTACAGAATTTATTTTATTGCATACATTATTTTATTACATACTTTATTTTATTACATATTTTATTTTATTACATACTAACTTTAATTTATTAATGAACTCATGTGCATTGTTTATCGTCCAATGTTGATAAGGTTTAAGTGACTTATTTCTTCCCAATCTAATAAGTGGCGAGCCTATTGCCATGAACCGGGCGCTTACAAACCTGCGATAAATACACACATAACTTCGAAAAGCATCGAAAAGTCATTGATGTGTGACATGGTAAAACCTGGGATCGAACCCTAGACTTCCCCTCAGCCCGTCCATTACCCATACCGCAGTAAAATATTTTATTTTTATAGAATAATAGGTAATCAATACAATTATTTTTTGGTCTCATAATTTCTACTAGCATCACTCGCTTTCCTGATCCCGTGTGAACATCGGAATAGAAAGTATCAACTATGTAACATGTTGTAATTATAACAAGTGAAAGTATTTATAAAGTAATTCAGGAGTTTACAAGTTTATTGATTTATCCATCCATTAATCAATTAGCCTTCTTCATCTTACTTCAGACTTCACCTCGGAGTCTAGGATCCGCTACAGTCTAGCTATGGTATCTGCTGACCTTCGATATTTTCCGTAAAGCATCTGCCAACTGACTTTCATAACCCATTGGTGATATCGAAATACTAGAGTTAGATCAGTTGTTTGACTTTTTAGGATTCCAATTACCCGTAAACACTGCTATAGATATATTTGTCTGAAAACCAGAGCGCTTGCTTAACGTGCTGTCCGACGTATGACGAAGCAAATAGCAAAATTCATGCATACAAATATTTGTACTAAGCGGAGATCAAATCCGCGCCTTTTGTGTAGCAGTCGCGTTCACTAGCGCCTTTCCACACAGACTATCATTATGTACAATATATATGTAAACCGCATGCATTTAGGTGCAACATGACGGAAATCTGTTATAAAAAATATATATATTGGGGGAGGGAGTGGAACCCACCGCTCACCCAAGGTTTAACAATTCTAACGATGACAATGGCAAATTATTACTCATTTTCATATTAAGGAATGCCAAACCGCACCACTCAAAGCAAGTAAAACGACTTCTTACTAGAGGAGAGATATTGTGTGTGCAACATTCCGCAAGTACGAAGAACAAATCTTGACACGAGTTTCGCCTCTACACGAGTCGCGCAATCAAGCGAATGACCGAAGCTCCATGCGTCGGCCGTATTTATACCACTGCACTACCCGAAAAAACATCATTGTTGGGTGTTGCCGGTATGAAAAATAAATTAAGTAGCGGGTATGAATGAAAGTGTGTTTGTTTGTTTGTTTAGCAGTACAGTGTACGGGAACATTACCAATTATTGTATCCGTACACCACGCACTCATAACAAACCCTCGAGACTTGTCGTATTTAGTCAGTATTTCTGTGAATTCTAGTTTCATACCTTATTTGAGATAAATAAACACGTACCATTTTCATTACCACTATGTCGACATTAATTAAGCTTATTAGTTTGCGAATATGTATTTGTACTTCTTTGATGAGAATTCTAATAGCAACAACATCATCTACATTCAAGGTACTGCTGTAGCCTAGTGGTGGCAATAGACTCGCCACCTATTACACTGGGATTTAAATATAAACTGGCGAAATGTGGGTGCTAGCACCTCTGCCTACTCCTTCGGGGATATAGGCGTGAGTTTATGTTATGTTATCTACATTCATTATAGCTTGGATTATATACTAGTAGATATATTCATTTGCATTTTTATATCATTACTATTAGTAGTCTAAGTAAAGTCGCGATAATTATGGTATAATTATGGTGGCGACGCATGGTCATTATCATAAATATCATGTAAACGTGTTTTCCTAATTGCATACGAGACCAAGTTGAACTTGAAGCTCAGGTTCCGCCTGCCGGGATTAGATATTATAATAGAGAATATATATATAATATGCTGTCAAGCATTTCAGATTTCAGGGATTTCCTTATATTTAAGTTATAATGTTTAAAAAAAAGAATTTTGAAATGTATAATTTCAATATGTTACCAATACAAAAAGATAAAATATATTTAAATTATTATATACCTACTCAAAATATATATCTAGGTTGCTACAAGTTTTCACACTTCTATATCTTTGAATACAAAGTTATTAGAACTTATTAATTGGTTAATATGAGTAGGATAGATATTAGGAGGCTCGCCAATCCAACTAATTTCAAAACTCTCAATAAGTCTTGACATAAATACTTTCAAATCCAGTTCGGCTATGCGCCTACCTGAAACAGCAACAATATTTTAAGTACATTGTATAGTTATTTAAAGTGATTAAGTTTAGGCTATTGATAATCTCAAAACGAATAAAACAACATTGTTGATCAACATCTCAATGATAAAAAAATCTTGGCAATATTGATAGTGCTTAACATGTTGTTTACTAGTATTTAGTTTACTATTGAGCATTGTAAGTAATAGTAATACATATTTTTTATAAAAACTATGTACTTAAGTAACCAATTGTTAATATTCTCGTTAATCCTTCTAGCTAGGTTAAAGTTGAGCTAAACTACTCAAGACAGGGGCGAGCCCCAAGTGAGTTCTGAGTACGTCCTCGTCGTTCGCCCTGGACCCCGTCCTGACCACCGTAACGGAGTGGCAGGCGGGTGACTAAATCTCAAACTCGAAACTTGCGGGCAAATTTGCGAATTCTGCGAATTACTGTGCGATACCTATGCTTACACGAGCCAAACTAGCTAACAGTCCTTTTAAGGACTCGGAGGAGATGGTGGCAAATCCCTCTGCCTCCTCCTCCAACAGTCCTTTTCAGGACTCAGCGGTGGTGGCAGCTCCGTCTGATAATAGTCCTTTTCAGGACTGCGGGGAGATTGTGGCAGTTCCGTCTGCCCTGTCTGCGGACCAATCTCCTCCATCCACCATGGAGGTGGAGCTCGAAAGCCCTGCGGCTTCTGTGCCCCGCGCGGAGGCGGTCGTCGTCCTGGAGCGCCTGGATGCTTCGGCCGAATTTAGTGTGTCGCGCCCATCCTCCCCAGTAATGGGGAGACTGTGGCGCAAGCGCTCCAACTCTGCCACGGAGGCAGAGTTGGACGAAAGCGCTAAGAAGATCAAGGCCCACTATGCCTACTTGGCCAAGGCGAAGGCCGAATTAGCCGTGGCCAAGGAGAGAGAGGTGGAGCTCCGGGCTGAGGAGGAGCTCGCGGAGCAGCGGCGGAGGAGGGCTCTCTACCTCCGGGAGTCCCCCAGCCCACAACCGCAGCCCAGCCAACTGTTACCAGCAGGAGTGGCAGATACTGCGACCCAGCCCCTCAGCGCGGAGCAGCTGTCGGGCTCCATCGAGGCAGCGGTGGCGATGGTACAATCCATCGCCACCAAGAGCTCCAATTTAAAGGGCCAGTACGTGCGGGACCTTAAGCAGGCATGTAGCTCCATCCTGGAGCACGTGCGTGTGCTGAGGTCCCGCACGCAGTCTGAGGAGGTGGCCCAGCTCCAGACCGAGCTGGCTGTCGTGCGGGCCGAAATGCGGGCCTGGAAGCGGCAGGCGGAGACTGCGCCGCATATTCTCGTTAATCCTTCTAGCTAGGTTAAAGTTGAGCTAAACTACTCAAGACAGGGGCGAGCCCCAAGTGAGTTCTGAGTACGTCCTCGTCGTTCGCCCTGGACCCCGTCCTGACCACCGTAACGGAGTGGCAGGCGGGTGACTAAATCTCAAACTCGAAACTTGCGGGCAAATTTGCGAATTCTGCGAATTACTGTGCGATACCTATGCTTACACGAGCCAAACTAGCTAACAGTCCTTTTAAGGACTCGGAGGAGATGGTGGCAAATCCCTCTGCCTCCTCCTCCAACAGTCCTTTTCAGGACTCAGCGGTGGTGGCAGCTCCGTCTGATAATAGTCCTTTTCAGGACTGCGGGGAGATTGTGGCAGTTCCGTCTGCCCTGTCTGCGGACCAATCTCCTCCATCCACCATGGAGGTGGAGCTCGAAAGCCCTGCGGCTTCTGTGCCCCGCGCGGAGGCGGTCGTCGTCCTGGAGCGCCTGGATGCTTCGGCCGAATTTAGTGTGTCGCGCCCATCCTCCCCAGTAATGGGGAGACTGTGGCGCAAGCGCTCCAACTCTGCCACGGAGGCAGAGTTGGACGAAAGCGCTAAGAAGATCAAGGCCCACTATGCCTACTTGGCCAAGGCGAAGGCCGAATTAGCCGTGGCCAAGGAGAGAGAGGTGGAGCTCCGGGCTGAGGAGGAGCTCGCGGAGCAGCGGCGGAGGAGGGCTCTCTACCTCCGGGAGTCCCCCAGCCCACAACCGCAGCCCAGCCAACTGTTACCAGCAGGAGTGGCAGATACTGCGACCCAGCCCCTCAGCGCGGAGCAGCTGTCGGGCTCCATCGAGGCAGCGGTGGCGATGGTACAATCCATCGCCACCAAGAGCTCCAATTTAAAGGGCCAGTACGTGCGGGACCTTAAGCAGGCATGTAGCTCCATCCTGGAGCACGTGCGTGTGCTGAGGTCCCGCACGCAGTCTGAGGAGGTGGCCCAGCTCCAGACCGAGCTGGCTGTCGTGCGGGCCGAAATGCGGGCCTGGAAGCGGCAGGCGGAGACTGCGCCGCCCGCGATGAGTCGCGAAGAGATCGCATTCCTGGTCGATGCGCGCATCGCGGGCATCCAGGACCGCCTGCTGCCCGAGACCCGCATCCGCCCACCTCTTCAGGCGGACAGGCGTAACGCCATCCGCCAGGCTAGGGAAGCCGAGTCCGAGCGCCAACCCGAGCTCCCTTCCCTTCCTCCCTCGCCGCCTCTTCAGCTATCCCCTCCAATGCCCGATGGGCAAGCGGAGGACGCGTCGCGTCCCACTCCTCCAGTGGGAGATAAGGCCAAGAGGAAGAGGCCGAAGAAGAAGACGGCTGCGGCGAGGGAGGCAGAAGCTGCCCGCCAGGTGCGGCAGCCATCCTCGCTGACCCCCCAGTCGGCCCCAGCGCCAATGTCGTGGAGCACAGTGGCGGCGCGCCCAAAAGCGCCAAAGCCAGCACCAGCCCAGCCAGCTCCAGTAGCGCCAGCCACTAGCAGCGGGAAACGTGGCGCCCGTAGGCCTCGCAAATTGCGAGCGCCTAAGACCGCAGCGGTCACCCTAACGAGTATGCTACTTAGACTTGACGGAGAGCAGACGTGTGCATACAATAATAAAATTGAAAACTGCATTTAAATTAAATTGTTGACTAGTGACCTCCTTTCGCGGTAACAAAGTGTGTCAAATGTAAAGTGTGACAACTGTATAGAATTATTTGGAAGATTTTAGACAGTATAATGTGCTGTTAATAGAACGGGCAATATACCAGCCAGATGGACCATAGTCCCTTTGGTAGGGGTAGCAGGACTGCACGCACGCCGCCGCCTTCTCCCGCCCCGCATCCTAATATGGCAGAACAGAGCCAAAACTTGACGCAAGTAGAAACAATATCTACAGCAGAGATTCAGAAATGGATGACCTCTATTGAACAATGCCTAAATGAGGTATGTACCATCGCCACCGACGGTGGAAAGCTCAACTCTGACCAAAAATTAAGGATTACCACATTGTGCCGAAAAGTGTCGCATGGCACATCCCAAATGGCAGTGCAATACCAAGACCTTAAAGCCAAGACTGCGCAAATGAACACTCTTGGTCTAGCCCTACAGGAGAGACTGAATATATCGCAGCAAATGGGAGACATAAAGAAGGCCATTGAGGAGACAGAGAAGCGTAAAACGGGTACATCATTCGCCGACATGGTTAAAAAGGGAACTAACCAATATATACCAAGAACTAATTTCAGCTCAGTCGTCATTTATCCCAATGACAAGACGAAGTCAAGCGAAGAGACCAAGACCCTTGTGCAAAAAATCATCCGCCCTGAAGAACTGAAGCTACAGGTCAGGGGGTTGCGCAAGACAAAGAATGGTGGCGTGATAATAAGCACTGACACAAAGGGAGACATCGAGAAATTGAAACGATCAGCCCAGCTCACTAACTCAGGTTTCACCGTAGACGACCAGGTGAAAAGAAAACCCCGGGTTATAGTTATCGGAGTACCTGCGTCTATGACAGAAAAGGAAGTATTTACTTGCTTGTACCAACAAAACCTGAGTGACAAGCTACAGGACTGCAGTCTTGAATTGTTCCTCGCCTCGATTAAGCTCAGCCATAAATCGGGTAAGAGAGACATAGAGACTTGTAATTATATAATCGAAGTGCCAGCAAATATACGTAAAGTCCTGATCAACAATGAAAAAGTATTTGTGAATTGGTCATCTTGCCCTGTTAGAGATTTTACGCTGGTTACCAGATGTTTCAAGTGCCAGCAGTACGGTCATGCAGCAAAAACATGCAGAGAGACGACGTACACTTGCGGGCAGTGCGGTGAGCAAGGGCACCCGACGAAGGACTGCACGAAGAAGGCAGAGGAAGCAAAATGCGCGACGTGTCTAAGATTCAAGAAGCCGAGTAATCATGCCACGGGATCGCTCGATTGTCCGGCGAAAGTAATGGCAGAAAAAAGGTACATTAACTCTATTGATTATGAAGGCGCCTAAGAGCGCCCCTAACCAAGTTTCTTACTGACCTTTTTATAGGTTTAATTTAGTTAAGTATAGGAGCAATGACTCATAATTTAATTAACGAATTAGATAGCTTCTCTGTGTCTGAGTCTAGGAGGTGTGAGGCAGAAGAGTGCAAACAATATCTGAAATCGTGCAATAACCCACTAACCATAATAACACAAAACATACGTAGTATCTTTAAGAACATAGATGGATTTCTAACCTTACAGCATAGAATAGATATGAATCTAGACGTCATAATTTTAACTGAATGTAGGCTATCTTTACCGTATAACATACCACTATTACAGGGATATAACATGTACAGAACTAATACAATATATAATCAGAACGATGGAGTAGTAGTTTACATTAAAAGTGAATTAAACGCAACTGTAGAGGAACCAATTATGCAAGAGTGTAATAGATTATTAATAAAAATAGGAACAGACTTGGTAATAGTAGCAATATACAGGCCCCCTGCTTTCAACGATAAATACAAATTTATCAATTCATTAAATAACATCTTACAAGATCTGTCTTCTTATAAAAACATTATATTAACTGGCGACATAAATATAAATATACTACAAGGACAACAAGACATAAAGGAAGATGCTCTTCATTATCTCAACCTCTGCTCATTTCATGGCTTATTCACCACACATTCTTTTATCACGCGTCAGGTAAGTGGGTCTTGCCTTGACCATATCATGCTAAAAACACAATATCCAGCACACGTACTTGTCATCAATTCTGCTGTAACCGATCATAACGCTGCCCTACTAACCCTAAGTTGCAAGTTACCTAAACTAGAAAAAAACAGCTTAGTCACGAAATTAAACATGGATAGACTTGAACACGATTTGCAAAACATCGATTATGACCCAGTTTATTATTCTGATGATCCGCAATTTTGTATGCAATACTTTATCGAAAATGTAAAGAATGCAATACTTAAAAATACACGGGTAATACAATTGCGTAACAAAAACCACAACCTAAAACCGTGGATTACACCAGGTCTCATCCGCTGTATGAAACACAGGGATCAGCTTCATTTGAAATGTAAACGCAGCCCTGATAATTTTACGTTACAGGTGTCTTATAAAAGATACCGGAATTTTTGTAATGACTTATTACGAAAAGTCAAAATAAATCACGATAAAATGGAGCTAGAAAGGGCGGGATCAGATAGTAAAAAGATCTGGCAACATATTAAGAATGTAACATACATGAAAAAGCATAAGGAATCGCATTCAAGTTTATTAAACTCCCATCTAACACAGGTAGAATCCGCTAACATAGTAAATAAGTTCTTTATTAATGTAGGTAAGCGATTGGCACAGCAAACGCAAGCAAAGATGATGTTTCCCACAAGCCCATCATCCCCGAATAGGACTGCCCTGTCATCTTTTGTGCTATTAGACACCGACGAAAAAGAAGTTGAGAGGATTATCTCGAACCTAAAGGATGATTGTGCTATTGGCTGGGATCACATATCAAACAAAATCCTGAAAAAATGCAAGCATGTACTGGTACATCCACTAACTAACATTTTCCAAAAATGTTTGGCGACAGGAGTGTTCCCTAAGTGCCTTAAGAAAGCTGTGGTTGTCCCTGTATATAAGTCTGGAGGCAAAGACCAATTAACAAATTACAGACCCATTTCCATACTCCCCGCTATCTCAAAAATACTCGAGAAAATTATAAATACCAGATTGATAAAATATTTGGAGGATAACACGATTTTATCAAATAAACAGTTTGGATTTAGAGCAAATAGGTCTACGGCTGATGCAGTACATCATCTGACGGATCACATAGCACAAGAGCTTGATAAGGGTAATCGCACAGTGGGAATATTTCTGGACCTTGCCAAAGCGTATGATACGGTCTCTATACCTAGATTGTTAAACAAACTTGACAGTGTGGGAATTAGAGGCCTACAGTTGGGACTCCTCAAGAGTTATTTAAACGAACGTACCCAATGCGTAAAGATAGGAACTATCATCAGTGAGGACATGGACAATACCTCCTTTGGGATTCCACAAGGAAGCGTATTAGGAAGCACACTGTTCTTAGTTTATATAAACGAACTATGTAATATAAAGCTAGAACACGGCACGATCATATCATACGCGGATGACACTGCCCTCCTTTTTACTGCTGAATCAGAAATGGAGGTATATGGACATGCGCAACGCGGGTTTAATATTGTAAACAATTGGCTTCAATGTAACCTACTAACACTTAATGCAGATAAATCTAAATACATTAGTTTCTCGATGCGTAAAAGACCTATAACCCAGCCTAACCAACTTCTTTACGCGCAT
The DNA here is from genome assembly GCA_963691645.1 of Pelosia muscerda. NCBI lineage: Eukaryota > Metazoa > Arthropoda > Insecta > Lepidoptera > Erebidae > Pelosia > Pelosia muscerda. Next base: position 5,207,816 of record OY829103.1, read on the forward strand.
CATTGTGAAGAACCCAATAATAATAGTAACAATTGTACTTGCCCGGTTATAGCTATAACAGACAAGATAAAATATCTTGGCATTGTAATAGATGAAACCCTTTCGTTTAAAGAACATATCGAAACATTAATTAAGCGACTACGCAAATTGATATTTGTTTTTAAAAAAATAAGACATATCAGTGAGCCTAAATTGATTAAGCAAATCTACTATGCCCTCTGTCAGTCAATATTAACATATTGCATAACATCCTGGGGGGGAGTGGGTAAGACACTGCTTCTGCCCGTTGAGCGAGCTCAGAGAGCGATACTCAAGGTAGCAACGTTCCGCTCTTTCCTATCTCCCACAGACCTCCTATACAAATCCTGTGAAGTACTAACAGTTCGCCAGCTATTTATATTGAGTACAGTACTTAAACAGCACGCAGCGCTTCCTTACAGCACCGATAATACTAACAAAAGGCGGAAAGATATTGTATGCACTGAAAGAATTGCGATAAAACACGAATACACTAGCAAATTTCACCTGTTTTTGGCACCACTTCTGTATAAAAGGATAAATGCTATAACAAGCATTTATTCACTAAATAGTGTGAATTGTAAGCGAGCTGTAAAGAACGTACTCCAAAAATTGTCCTACGATGACACAGAGAAATTAATGTCTGTTTTAAAATAAACAATAATTACTTTGTTTAGCAGTAGTGAGAAGCTATATATTGTATATTTCATATTATTTGTTGTCTATGCAATAGTATTTTAAAAGCACAAAGTAGAAATCTGCACCTAAAGCCTGAAACACAGGATTACCTAGTTCAGGCACAACTAATAAATTATCCCTAAGCAATGACCTATGTAAGACACAAGCTGCACAACGATTATTATATACATACCTAAATATATTACTTTATATAAGATAACTACTCTTGCACAATGTTACAACGCACGATAGATTAAGAACTATGTAAAATATTGTACAATGATTATTATGAAATAAATTTGATTTGATTTGATTTGATTTGATAACGCTGCAGCCGGGCGCCGCGGAGCAGGGGGTGACCTACGGAGAGGTGCTCGCCAAGGCCGAGAGGTCAATCGACCTCAAGGCCCTCGGTATCGACGGCCTCCGCCTCCGTCCCGCCGTGACTGGAGGTCGCATACTGGAGGTGGCCGGCGCTGACAGAGCGCAGAAGGCCGACGCCCTGGCCACAAAATTGCAGGAAGTGCTGCAGGAGGTCCGCGTCGCTAGACCAGAGAGGTGCGTGGAGCTACGCATCTCTGGTCTGAGCGACTCGGCCTCCAAGGAGACCGTAGCGGCGTCGCTGGCAGCAGAGGGGGGCTGCTCTGCCAGCGCAATAAAGGTCGGCGATATACAGCGCCCATCTGGCCGACAGGGCTCTGCCTGGCTGCGGTGCCCGGTTGACGCGGCCAAAGTACTAACCGACGGACGCCGCATTGTGATCGGGTGGTCAGTGGTTAGGCTGACCACCCTGGAGCCCAGGCCGGCGCGGTGCTTCCGCTGCCTGGAGCCGGGGCATGTTGGGGTGAGGTGTACTGCGGGCATTGACCGCAGTGCACTCTGCTTCCGCTGTGGGCAGGCGGGCCACAAGTCGGCCACCTGCTCCGCGGAGCCCAGGTGCCCCGTCTGTTCAGCGGCGGGCAAAGCGTCCGGCCACAAACTGGGCTCGTCTGAGTGCCAGGCGGCTTCCCGCAGCAGGGGCCGGGCCAAGGGCAAAGCTGCTAGTGGGGCTAAATCTACCCCCTCCCCCACCCAGCAGCCCACAGTGGAGGTTATGGACACCGCCCAACAATAATGGCCCACATCTCCATTCTGCAGGCCAACGTCAACCACTGCGTCACGGCCCAGGACCTTTTGGCCCAATCCATGGCGCAGTGGCAGACGACACTGGCAGTGGTCGCCGAGCCGTACTACGTGCGCGAAACCCCTAACTGGGCCAGCGACCACAACGGCTTGGTGGCTATCGTCGCCCAGCGAACGGCTCCCCCCTTCGAAAGAGTGCAGAGGGGTCGAGGTTGCGTCCTCGTCACGCTAGGCGGCGCTGCAGTGATTGGGGTGTACTGCCCCCCCAGTAGGAGCATCGCCGAGTTTGAGCAGCTGCTCGCTGAGGTCGGTGCCCTGCTGGCGGAAGTGCACCCCACCCCGGCCGTGGTGGCCGGAGATTTCAATGCTCACTCTCGGGCGTGGGGATCTCCGGCGACCGATGCCCGGGGGGAGATGTTGGAGGAATGGGCGGTGTCCCAAGGCTTGGTGTTGCTGAACCAAGGGGCGGTCCACACCCTAGTGCGACCGCAGGGTAGGTCGATCGTCGATCTGTCGTTCGCCAGTTCTGACCTGGCCCGACGGATCGACAACTGGCGGGTCGTTGAGGGGGTGGAGACCGCGTCGGACCATCGGTATATCCGGTTCGACGTCGTCCCTGCCGCCTCGGCGGCTCGAGTCGACCTTGACCGCCCCTTGTTAGGAGAAGGTCCGCGGTGGCGACTCGGAACGTTAAATAGGGAACTGGCCCGAGAGGCGGCTATCGTCGAGCGATGGGCTGCGGGCGACAGTGGCCTGGACGCAGACGCGAGATGCGAGCGGCTCGCTGGAGCGCTGACTCGCGTCTGCGACGCGGCGATGCAAAGGGCGAGGCCTATCCCGCCTCGGAAATCGGTGTACTGGTGGCGTCCCCACCTAGCCGGGCTGCGTACAGCTAGTGACGCAGCCCAGAGGCAGTACTACCGGTGCCGAAGGCGGGCCGTAAGAGACCTCGCCCGAGAAGAACAGCTGCACGCCGCGTACCGGGCCGCCCGTGAGGCCCTTAGCTCGGCGGTCAAAGCCGCCAAGGAGGAGGCCTGGAAGGAGTGGCTCGAGAGTCTCAATCGAGATCCATGGGGGCGTCCGTACAAGACCGTGAGCCAGAAGCTCCGGCCTTGGGCGCCTCCTCTCACAAGGACTCTCGAGCCGAGCCTCCTCCACCGAGTAGTCAGTTCCCTCTTCCCTGCGAGGGAGGAGTGGGTCCCACCGCGGATGGCAACACCGAGCCGGGTGCCGGCAGACGAAGGGGCAATACCTCCCGTGTCCGAGGCCGAGTTAGGGGCTGCGATCCTGGCACTCAAGTCCAGGAACCGCGCCCCGGGCCCGGACGGCGTCCCTGGGAAGGTCATTGCCACAGTCATGCCGGCACTAGAGGAGGAGACGCTGTCCCTCATGTCGGAGTGTTTGGCGTCGGGGAGAGTCCCGCGACGATGGAAGACTGGGAAGCTCGTGCTGCTTAAAAAGCACGGGCGTCCAGTCGACTCGCCGTCGGCCTACCGCCCCATCGTTTTGCTCGACGAGATGTGCAAGCTGTTTGAGCGGGTGCTCGCTGCGCGTCTCGTCGGCCACCTGGAGGGGGCGGGGCCCAACTTAAGTGACGGCCAGTTCGGCTTCCGTCGCGGGAGGTCAACCCTCGACGCCATATCCCGACTGCGGGGCAGCGTCGACGAAGCGGTCGCCGGGGGAGAGGTGTTGTTGGCTGTGTCGCTGGACATAGCCAACGCCTTCAACACCCTCCCCTGGGAAACAATAGCCGAGGCGCTGAGGTACCACAACGTCCCGTGGTACCTCAGGCGCGTCCTTGCGGACTACTTCGTGGACCGGGTCATCATCTACCCGGCCCAAAGCGAGGTGGTCCGCAGGGGCATGTCTTGTGGCGTTCCACAGGGGTCGGTCCTCGGGCCGCTCCTGTGGAACGTAGGGTACGATTGGGTCCTGCGCGGTGCTAATCTTCGGGGAGTCGGTGTACTATGTTACGCCGACGACACCCTAGTCACCGCGCGGGCCCCGACGTTTCGCGACGCCTCCGTCCTCGCTACGGCAGGCGTCGCCCATGTCGTGCGCCGCATCGGGGCGCTAGGTTTGAAGGTGGCCCTCGAAAAGTCCGAGGCCCTATTCTTTCATGGGCCTCGGCAGACGCCGCCTCGAGATAGGTCGATTGTGGTGGGCGGCACCTCCATCGCTGTCGGGACCAGCCTGAAATACCTCGGGCTGGTTCTCGACAGTCGGTGGCGGTTCGCGGAGCATTTCCGGCAGCTGGCACCGAAGTTGCTGGCGTTTGCCGGAATGCTCTCGCGGTTGCTGCCCAACAGCGGAGGCCCGGGGTCTGCCTGCCGCCGTCTCTACGACGGAGTGGTGCGCTCCAAGGCGCTCTACGGAGCGCCCATATGGGCGGAGGCCCTCTGCCCTGCAAATGTTGCGCTGCTGCGGCGACCGCAGCGCGCCATCGCGCAGAGGGCCGCACGGGCGTACCACACCGTCTCTTACGAGGCGGCGTGTCTAATTGCGGGCAGTATCCCCTGGGATCTCGAGGCTGGCGTCCTAAAGAGGGTCTACGATGAGGGTGCCCTGATGCGGCGCAATCTGGGAGGTCGGCCGCTTCCGGAGGAGATCGATCGCTGGAGACAGGCGGCTCGCGACGATCTCTTCCGGAAATGGGCCGAAAGGCTGAGAGCGACCCGTAGTGGGTCGCTGCTCGTGGGGGCCGTCCGGCCCGTCCTGCGTCTTTTTGTGGAGAGGGGTCATGGGGCTCCGACGTACCACCTCACCCAACTTCTCACGGGTCATGGCTGTTTTGCCAAGTACCTGTGGGAAGTGGTGGGGATAGAGCCTGAGCCCCGGTGCCGTCACTGCACCAGCGGCGACCCCGACACGGCCTACCACACCATGGCCGTGTGTGAGGCGTGGGACGGCCAAAGGATGGCCCTCGTAAGCACCATTGGTGCAGACCTTTCGCTGTCGGCCGTGATTCCAGCCATGGCCGACAGCGAGGAGTGTTGGGCCGCCGTCGCCTCGTTCGCTAGCGAGGTGATGGCGGCAAAGAGAGAGGCTCTGCGGGAGCGGGAGCGAGCTGGGCTCACTCTTCCGCCCCGCAGGCCCCCGGCGAGGGGACGCCGGCGAGCGCAATTCGCCCGCGTCCCCGAATGAGCGAAGCCACGGGCGGTGGGTCGGGGGATCCGCCGCCCCATGCTAATGTGGCGGAATGCGCCCCTCAGTGTTCCTGGGGCGCATTCGTAAAGTGAGCTGGCCCCATCACCTGGAAAGTCTGTCCGGATGGTGGGGCCACCAAGAGGCGAGCCCAAACGGGCGTCCCTAGCCGAGTCGCGGTGAGAATTCTATCCCGCGGCTCGGATTAGGCGAAGGAGGAACACCGTGGTGGTTTAGTGGGTAGTCTGGCCTCCGTTTCGAGGTCAGGAGTCCCACACGAAGCGAGCCCCCTGCCCCCGCGGGGGGTGAGCGAAGTGCGTAAATGCATTCCACCACGTAAAAAAAATAAAAAAAAAAAAAAAAAAAAAAATAAAAAAAAAAACTACTCAAGACAGAAGTAGGTTCACGTCGGTAGTGTGATGGACAGATTTGGGCCAAATACCATGGAGCTTTGAATGTAATACATATATTACCTACTTACTGACGCATCAGTTTCATTATCATTGTATGCTTCAGAAATTAAGGAGATTACCAATTTGACATTCATCGCACAATGTTATTAGTGCACTTCAATTTTGTATTCCTATATTCTATATCTAATTCCAACCAGATATACAATTACTTTATGTTCACTTTTTAATTTAGACTCACCTATACAGCTTCGAGTGCCATACCCAAAAGGCATACTAGCAAACTTATGACCGGCGCCAGGGTACATTGGGTCCTTATGATTATCTAACCACCTTTCTGGTATGAATTCGTTTGCTTTTGGAAAATACTTCGCCATCGTTGACATGTAGTTATGACAAAATAAAAGTGATGTCTGAAATGGTGGTTTTATAAAGGCTAAATAAAGCACAAGTAATGAAGTATGCACAAATAATATAGAAACGAGAAGTGGTTAGCAGTTATTAGATATTTGTGATCCGTTACAATAACAATTAAAATACGATTGTGAGTTTTATAGTATCACACGAATGTGTTAGAAAAAAAAGATCGAATTATGTGAAATTTCATACACTTATTTATCTAATCTCACGAATTAGTCAATTTTTATTATCTGACTAATAAATTAATTTGTTTCATAGCCACGTCTATGCTATATTTATTTGGCTATGCTAAAGATAGAAAAAGAATAAGTACATACTTTACCACAAAAAAAATCTTAAGATTATTTTTTATTTCAATTCGTAGAAAGCAAACCATAAGCTACTTGAGCTTGTCTAGATGATAAGTTGAGCTATGAAGCTTTGATGAATAATTAAATTCTGGTCCAATATTTCAGCTCATTATCATAAATTCATCATTTCAGCTATTTTATTTTATAGATCGGAAAAAATGTCGTTGCATTGTATGCCGTACATTATTGTTGGTCAAACTTACCTAACTGTAATATTGCTATTAAATATTCTTTGACAAAAAGTGGTACTTTGATAATAAAACTCATCTTTTGATCCTACCGAAACTGTACAACAGAATAACATATTTTATTACTTACACCTTTAGGTATATTATATCCCATAATTTCATAATCTCTTGAAGTTTCTCTCAAATTGAGTCCTGCTACAGGCAGCATGCGCATCGATTCTTTTATACATGCAGATAAATAAGGTGTTTTTGGATTATCCTGTAGAGCTTTTCGTAATTTCTGCTGTATCTCTGGATTTACAGCAAGAAGATACAACATAAACGAAACTGAGTTTGACGTCTAAAAATGAAATAGATACTTTTTGATCATGATACAGCAAATATTTTCTTCTATATTGTAGCAGAAATATACCTAGTGATTTGATTTACCGTGTCTATTCCAGCAACTAACATATCCATTGACATAATATGCGCTGTATCTTCATCTATTTCAAGCAGTTTTTCAAGAATACTCCGTTCTTCTTCAATATTTTTGGGTTTCGTTTTTAATTCTTCCAGGGTCAAATTAATATAATATTTAGTGACACTGGAATAAAATTATTTGTTTCTTCTTTAAACTGTTATAGTGATTATGTTAAATTATGAATTACGTGATAATGTTTCATAAAAAGTTTACGTGAAATACTTTGATCCTCAAAGTTTTTTGACCAAGGTAGGGTTCAATCTTATATATCGTGAAGAAATACCAGTGTGTTATCAACATATTATGTAACAATAGGTTCCATCAAGTGTCATCAATAAACAATATAAAATTATTCTTCGTCTATTGATTAACGGACGAGTATAGGAGTTGTTGGCGTTAGAGGTCAGCAGCAGTCGCGTAAGATAAACCATATCAGGGGGGAAAGAATAGCAGAAGAGTTCTCGGCTCCAACAGCACAGGTATTAGATGTAACTGAGCTAAGGCTTACAATAATAAATTGATTGCCACTGGGACAGTGATGATGATGGTTTGAATTAAATAAAAGCTATCATATTTAAATGCAATGCAAGGTTTGGTAAAATGAGTCAACATTAATAGTAAACATACTATTCTAGGTCTCCGTAAATTTTCATAGCATGTTTAAAGTACTTCGTGGGATAAAATTGCCAAATGCAAGGTTTATAGTCTAGGGTACTTGCTATTTCGAATAATTCATGAGTTCCCTTTATTAACTTCATAACTAAAATATCATCGTTATTAGGGTCCAAACAGTTGATACGTCGGCCAAGTGCTATTGTGGCTGTAGATTCTAAGGCCCACAAGGTCATCAACTTGTCAAATTCTCCACAAAATATATTATTATCGTCTCGTAGACTTCGTATTCTGCAAAGCCAATAACATCAACAATAAATATATTTATGATTTATAACATTAACTTTAGTGAACTCTGAAATTAGCTGTTTCATAAGTACTCAAGTGAATTATTTCTCTATTTACCTTGTTATAGTATCATGTGCGACTTCATCAATTTTTGTTGTATAATTTTTCACGTTTTTAGGATCCAGCATAGTTGAATTAACTTTAGATCGAAAAGCTTTCCATTTATCACCATTTCTAAAAACAAATAATCTCTTTATATTTGGATATGCTTATTATATTGCCATAATATTTTCCACAGTTAACACTTACTCAGTCACTAATCCAGAAGGCTTAAGATGATGGTCTTTAGGTCTATTGTGATATTTTTTAAAGTACGCGAATGAAAAAAATGCTGGCCTCAATGGCAATAAGTCTTCACGACGATACACCTTAAAATGATAAAGTCTCAATTTTAAATTCACTTAGGCGTAATTGTAGGTACAAAGTATAATGAACTTTATGACAATGCGATATGGTCTTAGTTAGCAGAAGTCTTGAGAACACGCGCCGATTCGGCGGAAGTCGCGCGACCTTTTTTGACTCGTATAAGTATGTATATTATGCACTTGTCATAAAGTTCATTATGCTTTGTACTTACAATTTCGTTCGTTTCCATTCCGCCACGGTGTAAATTGAGCCTATGAAAGCAAGTTTTTCACGGTTCATATTTGAATTGCTTTAATTCAGGGTGGACTCATAAGTCCTAAGAAATTTAATTGTCCCTTCATTATGATTACAATAAAGTACGAGTAACATATTTTCCGTAATGTATCTATTTTATTATTATTATACATTTCAATGGACTTAAGAAGTCATTCTGTATATAACCGATCTAACTCCCTCGCGAACTTCTCATACCGTTCCCGCTGCTAGTCCTGCCTTAGAGTGGGATGATACATCACACTTACAAATAAATATAATAATAGTAAAGCTAAATATACATTACGAAATTACTATTTATTATTATTATTACTATTAATCATTTCATCAATCGCAACCCTATCGCTGTTCACCACTGGACCGACCTTTTCCAATGTTGGGAGTCTTTGGCCTACTGTTATAATATTAACTATTCATAATTAAATAACCATTAATTCGCAAAATCCGGATATTAATTCGATTATAATGGTAAATACAATAATGTACCTTTTCAGTCAGCTTGTGACCCTGATCCCTGGACCCTTCTTACCTGGTCGAAAGGTCAAGCAAATCGAAAAATAACGAGTTTCGCTAACCATATACCATGCAATGCAAAAGTTTAAGTGATACTTCTTCCGTAAACAATGAGATAAACTGCACAGTATAAAAGAAGGAAGAGCAGGATAAAAATTCAAAAAATATTACTCACGATCAAGAAATAATAATAAGAATCTGGACAATAAACTAGTTCATACAAAATAAATATTAATTCTATAATAATATCAAGCTGTATATTCATCAGGGTTTTAGCAATGTGTTAGACGAACTATAAGTCTGTTAGCTGCCAAAAATCGATAATGCTGCACAAAAGGATGAAAATAAACAACAACCGTACCTCTTCTGCCAAATCTGCATCGAATACAACTAACATATTTGGTTGTAAAAGAGTGTTCATTCTTACGATAGGACCATAGGTGTTGTACATTGCATCCCATAATTTTTTTCCACTATTGTTTTTGAAAAATCCTGGAATAAAAACAATACTAGTTTGTTTTTCTCATAATTTTTAATTATGGTTTTTATTAGTATCTAGTAGTTACCGGCGACTCCTTCTGATCCGTTCTGGCTGCACCTTATGTTCTTTTTTTGATTTTGTCATTTTTACAAATCTTATTCTGTTAATGACCAATACAAAACAAAACAAAATTCAATTTAGGGCAGCGTCCCGAAAGTAATGCGTAAGTTAAGTTTTTTTTTATAATAAAGATAAATAAGATCACTTATAACTCACCTCCTGGTAAAATAAAATGATGAAGTTGTCCCAATATTGGTAAAGAGGATGGTCCGGGAATCTCCTCCCATGACTTTAAACTAACTAGATTTTCCTTATTTTGTTTTGATCCACAAGTGAAACTTAAGTTTCTGAAAAATAAATGAATATTTATGCACAACAATAGAAATCACTCACTCACTTGTTTAGTTAGATTTTTCTTGTGTGAAGAAATGTTACAGGCGTTCGACTTGTAAATCAAGAATTTATTTGTAGATTTCTATCATAGTGGCGTTCTTTTTTCTCGTAACGACCTTCGTTTTTTTTTTTTTTTTTTTTTTTTTGCGCAAAATCCCCTCGGATACCACCCCCACCAAAACCGATGGAGGTGATTATGTCGGACTCGAACCGACCAAAACGCACGCCGTCCATGGGTCCTCGATTGCCGGAGGTGAGATTATACAAGACTTATCTCTCGCACCCCGGCAGACCCGGGGACATCTCTGTTGAGATGACCCTCTTCCCTAAAAGTAGGGACCATGGCGTCCCCATCTAGCCTCTGGGTATGGTGTGGCATTATGTGCCATCGCCGTGGCCTGCTTCTGCTAGGGTGACAGGCGGCTCCACCCGTCACCCCCAGGCCCGCGCTCATGGGGGACGGAGGTCGTTCTGCGACCTCCGACGTCCGAGTCGCCTCCGCTCATCGCGGGCAGTGCGGGCCCGGAGTCTTCTCCGGACCCGCTCCGCCTCCTCCTTTTCGAGCATAACTTGCTCGCAGAAGGAGCCAACGTCCGAGTGCCATCACTGTGATGCGAGCGAGGACTCGGGGCTGCACACGTTGACCGAATGCCCTGAGTCAGCCGGTACGAGAGGCTACCGTGTGGCCTCTCTAGCCAGTCACCCATGATGGGTCTTGCCGCCGCTAATACAGCGTGCCCTCGTAACGACCTTCGCTGAGGTCAGCGAAGGTCATTATTCTGGACTCGAACCGACCGAGTCTTGGCCATTACTTGTCGAGGATGAGGTAGCCTCTGGCATATCTTTCACGAAGATTGTCTACTCCTAAAAAAATTGGCTCAGTATGAAGAGGTTACGTACTTTTCAAATTTCGAAAGAATTAATTGGATGTGAGAAGTCCTCCACTTCTCATATCCAATTAATTATTTCGATCGAGAGCTCTGAAGCATATTGAGAGACATACATCATTGCTCTCGATCCTCCAACGCTCGGCAGCGGACTGACACACGGTAATTGTTTTTTTTAATGTATCATAAATCATCACAGTTTTTTTACAAGGAACTATAAACTCACCTCGTGCAGTAATATGCAGAAGATAATATTACTGTCTTACACTTTTCTGCAAACATATTTTTCTATTTATGATCACAATTAAAAACACTTTGTAAAGGAAACGACTTCAAACCGTCATGTACTCAGGTGTCGTCTAAATATAATGATAACAGTTGATGTTCAAACGTTTATATATAGACGTAAGTGTGCTGCAGCCAAGGAACTTAATTATGCTTACTTCTTCTATAGTTAGAAGTATAAGTTCCTTGGCTGCAGCACATACACTTTTGATATAATATATGGTTTAAAGCCTCCGTGGCATGGCGGTAGTGCACACGACTGAAACGTACGGGGCGCGGGTTCGATCACCGCTCAGTGCAACAAGTTGTACTCGATCTCTATCATTAGCATTTAAAAGAAATATATTAATAATTATTATTCAGATACATAAACGACTTACGAAATAAATATATCACACAAAGATTTGTAGGAATCAATCCAATAACCTCATTAGATTATTAGATTGATTCCTATACCACTGCAAATCTACGTAGGTACTAGGTAAGTTCTCGTACCGATAGGTATTATGGTGGTATTATATGTAGCATAGTAGGGTTTATCTTCGGTTTATCTATGTAAGTATATGTAAGAAGTAAAACAATAAATTACATTTTACATTCTTCATTTATTAATATTCTTCTTCCACATTACAAATGAAAATATTATCGTTTTTACATCCTATGGTAAAGTAAACAATAATTTCTTCCAACATGGCTGGTAGTTGAAGGTGTTGACGTGCGAGTAGTCTCTCGGGTCAAAGTCCAACATGTAGGGTCAACAAGTCAACTTTGTTTTCTTTTCACTCCAAATATTTAAAAAAAGAGTTAGAAATGTCACGGGTTACCCTTTCAAAACCCGGTATCACTGTAACATAGGTAAGCCATTATAACCCAATACATTGTAATATGAAGTCCTTGTAATCGACATTAATTAGAAAATTGCATACCTAACTACTACGCGTATGACATCTTATCGCCCGGTGACGTCCGCGGCGGTGACACTTAATTACCCATGACTACCTAACTACGAACCATTTGCAAACATGTAATAATTTTTATTGTTCTTATTTCTAATGACTAGATTGTTCCATTTTATTTATCACACGTTTCAAACGTAGCATTTATTTTTCACTACACTTGTTCATTCACATCGTACTTTTGTTTATACCACTTAGGTTGCAGATAAGCACGCGGCACACCTGGTGTAAAGTAGTTACCGTGGTCTATGGATGTTTGCAATACCAGGGGCGTCACATTAGCATTTTGTTTGAAATTTAAAAGCCGAGCCACGGAATTTGTGATTAAAAGTACGAGCAATTTTAGTATCTGCTTAGCTTTGGTTGCACGATCTTACTTTAACATTGACAGTGCAGTTAAAGTACCGGTCAGGTATAAAACAGCTAGCACCATTTGACAATTGTCAAAATGACGTCATAACTTGATGTTAACTGTAACCGACCACGCTCAAACGTCAAATTCTATCAAAAAGATAACTTCAACCGAGCTAGTTGGAGTAACTAAGCCTTAAACTATCATTGTCACTAACATTGCAAAGTACAAGTTATCGGAAACTCAAAACAATAGGTTCATGACAAATACTATAAATAAGGATACATTGTGGTCCTATTATTATAGGAATAATAATAGATTAACTACAAAGTAATATAAATTAAAAAGTAGGACTTCATCATCCCTTCAACTTGCATGTGATAAAATGTGTTTTGTACATGTTCCTAAATCTGTTTCAAATTTAGATCGAAAGAAGTGAATGCTTCGAAGGAACTGCCGATCTAAATTTGATTTAAAACTGATTAAAGAAGTAAATGAAACTAAATGTAGAAAGACGAAAGTTACAGTTTTTGGGAGGAACCAAGAAATGATTGAATGTAATGTACAGTCAGAGCTCATAAGTGCTTTAGCACATCAAGGCTCAAAATGGTTTAGCGTGCGGCCGGCGCGCTTATATGTGTGTGTAATGTTACTATGCAATACGAGGCGACGCTGGCTTGTCTTAAAAGAAAAAGGTCACAAGTAGCGTTAGAATGTTGACGCTATAGTTGCGTAGGATTGCTACTGCACTTTTGAGTTCTACTGTACACCTATAGATTGACAGTGAATGTATAAAACAAGTGTCAGAGTTTGTGTACTTGAGTGGTTTGTTTACAAGCGATGGAATGTACAATGGCATAATGCTTGGAAGAGATCGCTTCTAGCGATAAGGCCGGCCATTGTACATTAGAACAACTGTAACTCTCACTACTTGTCCTTGGTGTTTTATTTTTTGTATTGTTTTTGGTGTACAATAAAGAGTTATCTATCTATCTATGGAAATATTGAAAGAGTGGTGAGTCAGTGCAGAAAAAGGTACGACTGGCGGTTTATAAAAGCATGCTAGTCCCCTTTAATGTATTGGAGTGAAAGTTAGGATAGGAAAGAAGCATGAAAGTAGAGTGAATGCAGTGGAGATTCGGTCGTTGCACAGTATATGTGGAGTAAGCTTGATTCATAGAAATTCAGGAATACAGAGATTTGGCCTGAAAGAGAGTGTGATAACGAAGATTTCAAAAGGTGTGCTAAGGTGGATTGGGTACGTAGAGTGAATGAGTACGGAGTGAATGATACATCAGGTATATATGTATAGGGTCAAGTCAATGGGCGGGGTTAGCTGGGGTCGACCTTGCGCTACAACCAAATTAATAAAATTTTGCAAGAATATACGAAAGTCAGGAATATTCGAAACTGGCGGGCTTGCATGAAAGACTTAATTATAGTAAAGGAAGCTTGTGAAGTATATAAGGATAGAGCCCAATGGCGAGTTATTGTCTCTGCCTACGCCGGAGGGGAATAGGCGTGAGCGTATGTATGAAATGATAGTCCATGGGGACTATTATTTTCCTCCTCTTTCCTGAAACTTTGCCTTGAGGTTTACATCAGGTGAGGTGAAGTCCAATTGACGTACCATAAAAAAATCAAAAGTTAAATATTGTGCGCACCAAAGTTGCAAAAAATTACAGGGGCATTGCTTGAATATTTTTTCAACCAATGTTTACGTGTTTGTAATACCCAATAAATTGTACTGTTGAATGATGTATGTGTTCTTATTTATTAAGAAAACAGTGCCTCCATAAATCACCATAGGCTTGACTTTACCTATCTTTATGTGAATAAAACACTAGCTTTGTTTTTGGTTGTTAAATCGACCGTAGTTTTTTAAATTTTAGATCTTTAGATAAATAGATCATGATGGATTGTCTATTGAAGTGGGCTTCGAAATTTTTATTATTCAAATTATTATACTAGCATTAGTTTTTCAGTGAATCTCTTCGATGTACGATACTAAATCAATTAAAATCACTCTTATTACATCACTATTACTTAACTATTCTGTGCTCTAATACACGCGACAAAGTAGATGCACAAATGTATTTTTTCAGCATTAAAAATCTTCACTATAATTATTTCTGATGATTCTAGAGCTTCGAAAGCATTTGCTTCAATTAGGTTTTTTATTCCTGTGAATTTAATCTCTTTGGATACGAAACTATAACTTCGTAGATAATACACTCAGTGAAAGCGACGGCACGCGCGCTGACCAAATGCATACCTAATATTGAACAAGCTTAGCAGGCTCACGGAATATTAAGACTTGTCCGTATCCGGATTTCTTTATTTAATGTCAGTTTGTTCATAGACATTTTAATGACTATAATTATCGGTAGGTTTTAGCTACTTTGGTGTGGTGTGTATGATAGGCCAAAATGTTCACAATATTGAAATAAATAAACGGATTTTTGATGGTGCGTTTCTTGTTGATTCTAATGTTATGTAAACTGCCGATACATTTTTCTTCTTCACAGATACGTTCATCTCTGACCCATTCAAGAGGAAGAGGTACTGAACTATTCTAGAAATTTAGGTCAAGGAAACAATTGTTTGATGTTAATATTATGTTTAACAGTCAGTTTTGTAGAATGCTGGCTGTCGTACGTTTGTACGTGTACCGTACATCCATTTGTCTAAATGTAGCTTATGTAATTACGTGTCGACTTTTGAATATAGGTGTATCCAGCATAAGTCGTATTTGGTGTTCAGGAAGACTGTAGTCATAGGGGTTTTATGTTGGCACACCTTCATCATCTTTCATTTAGATACGTTAAACCGAGTACGTTCTTATTACTTTCTTTTCAGAAATTTCTAACGTGGTTTTATTCAGAATCACTTAATTTGTTGACATTAGTTAACCTATGGTTGAAATTTCACTCATTATCGTAATGAAGACACATTGTCCTGATTGCTTCCGAGGCTGGGATGAACTCGGAGCTCAGGGTCCGCCTTCTGACTTTTCTTTCTCCACTTTGCACGGAGTTGGGCGGCCAAGGTGATGAGACCAATATTGGCACGCGCAGATAATAGTAAATCGCACTCTATGATGTCAAAACTTTTGATAGTAAAAATGAGACAAAGTGGATATAAAGAGGCCATTCTGATCGAGTTACCTTGGTTAGGGTTAACCTAAGACCTATATTGTCTAATTGAAGTCTCTATTCAACTAGAGAACAGTGTTCTTAGGTTAACAATATCGACTTACCTAATTACGCGTGTCTTTGATATATTGTCTTGTCTTCTCTTATTATATGAAGTATACTAGCTTTTGCCCACGACTTCGTTCGCGTGGAATAGTGACTTCCAGCAGATTTTTGGTTTTACCCACATAGTTCCCGATGAAATGTGGAAACTTTACCTCCAGAACAGCACATACCCGGAGTTTCCTGTTTCCATTTTAGTGCCATACAATATGTGCACTTTTTAGCCATCCGTCCTAAGAGCACTAATCGAGCAAAAACGGGGTGACGCAGACGAAGTCGCGCGGGTCAGCTAGTTTGTAACAAAAACTATCCTATGTCCTTTCTTAAGTTCCAAACTATGTCTGTACCAAATTTCACACAAATCGGTTCAGTAGTTTAGGCGTGAGGCAAAGACAGACAGACAGACAGACAGACAGACAGACAGAGTTACTTTCGCATTTATAATATTAAGTTTAGATAACATCATGCTACGACTAAAAGGTGCGGAGCAGGAATGAAAAATGTTGCAAAAACGGGGTGACGCAGACGAAGTCGCGCGGGTCAGCTAGTTTGTGATAAAAACTATCCTATGTCCTTTCTCAAGTTCCAAACTATGTCTGTACCAAATTTCACACAAATCGGTTCAGTAGTTTAGGCGTGAAGCAAAGACAGACAGACAGACAGACAGACAGACAGACAGAGTTACTTTCGCATTTATAATATTAGTTTGGATTGGATAACATCATGCTACGACTAACAGGTGCGGAGCAGGAATGAAAAATGTTGCAAAAACGGGGTGACGCAGACGAAGTCGCGCGGGTCAGCTAGTTTGTAATAAAAACTATCCTATGTCCTTTCTCAAGTTCCAAACTATGTCTGTACCAAATTTCACACAAATCGGTTCAGTAGTTTAGGCGTGAAGCAAAGACAGACAGACAGACAGACAGACAGACAGACAGAGTTACTTTCGCATTTATAATATTAGTTTGGAAGTTTGGATGGATAACATCATGCTACGACTAACAGGTGCGGAGCAGGAATGAAAAATGTTGCAAAAACGGGGTGACGCAGATGAAGTCGCGCGGGTCAGCTAGTTTGTAATAAAAACTATCCTATGTCCTTTCTCAAGTTCCAAACTATGTCTGTACCAAATTTCACACAAATCGGTTCAGTAGTTTAGGCGTGAAGCAAAGACAGACAGACAGACAGACAGAGTTACTTTCGCATTTATAGTATTAGTTTGGATTTGGATTGGATTTGGAAGTTTGGATAGTTTGGATTTGGAAGTCGCGTTTTCTGTCCCTATTTTTCTTGTCCCTTTGTATGCTTAAATCTTTAGAACTACGCAACGGATTTTGATGCGGTTTGTTTCAATAGATAGAATGGTTAAAGAGGAAGGTTTATATGTATATACCATCATGCTACGACCAACAGGTGCGGAGCAGGAATGAAAAATGTTGCAAAAACGGGGTGACGCAGACGAAGTCGCGCGGGTCAGCTAGTTTGTAACAAAAACTATCCTATGTCCTTTCTCAAGTTCCAAACTATGTCTGTACCAAATTTCACACAAATCGGTTCAGTAGTTTAGGCGTGAAGCAAAGACAGACAGACAGACAGACAGACAGAGTTACTTTCGCATTTATAATATTAGTTTGGATAATGCTTTATTGAATGTCCAATTATCTGACGTTGTGATATTCAGCAACACCACACTATTAATTACTTCGCGGTACCTAATCTTGAGAGGACACGCAATAAATCAGGGACCGCATCTGTCTGTCGCAATTAATTCTGTTTACATACACACACACACACACACACACATACACACACACACACATACACAGATTTACTACGCAACTATTATTACGTTTGCAACATAATGAGCATTTTGTTTTCACTGTATAATTAATGAGCTTGCACGAGTTAAGTGCACATAGAACAATCATCACTATCCCATTTTGCATCCAAAGTTAGGATTTTAGAACCTGTGAACCACTTTGTTAATGATTGAAGCGATTGTTGAAAGATATCTCAACACTGAAAGGAAATTTTATTCCAGAGACACGTCTGTTGCTGAGCAAATATATTGACAATAAAATAATTTCAAGAACCCTATACATGAAATGATAAAATTATGGTCTTTCATATATATTATAACTTATTTACATACCATTGCGTTCATCTCGATTGAATTCGAAGCTATCACCTCGAAGTTCGGGGTCTGTTTTTTTCTAGTCTAATTTTCCGTGATGCGACTGCCATCTGGTCTCCTTAACTTATAGGTATAGGCGATTTCGAAGTATTGCAGCTAGATTACGTACTTGTTGAATTTTCTGAGTTCCAACTACTCATAACGACTGCCATAGATGTTCGTATGACAACCAGCGCCGACCGCTTAATGTGCTCTCCGAGGCACGACCAGATCAGTGCAAATAACCATATCATGCATACAAATATTTGCAATGAGCGTGGATCGTACCCGCGATGTTATAACATAGAAACCCAAATGAAAATTATTCAAAACGGTATCCACAGCAGTATCTTCATAAAATTAAACTCTGGAGATTATGCCGGGGCTACCCTGTATACTCTCTTGAATTACATCGTAAGTACTGTTCATATAAGGAAGAATAGGTAGCACCTTCACAGTTCAGGTGCCTAAGATTTAATCAAGACCCAAAGTCAACCCTAATTTGAATTTTAATTAGAGTAAACAAATATTAGAACGCTACCTTTCTTCGTGCCCCTCAGTAAAGTATTCAACTTAACTTTATTGTAATTTTATTTTAATTAATTGAACTTAATGGCTCAGTCATTATTAAAAGGAATGGGGTTACTGGCATGAATCTTAAACCCACACGTACACGTTTTTTGGGTGTTTTTTAAGAATAGCACGGAGTGGTACCGCAGTGGAGGAGCTCAAATCTACCATCATAATAAATAAGGCCAAGGCCAGCGCACGTATCTCCGGAACTAAATCCGCGGAATCAGACCCTGATACAGATGATCTTGGAGAGACTGGTTTCCTGTCTGCTTGTATTTGCGCAGCGCCATGATTGCGTAAGGTCACTCAATCTCCTGCAGTTAGATTCCTTGACGCCACCATAGGGAAAATGCGTCAGCACAGTGCGCCCCACCCGTTAGTAATTCGCTGCAGAAACCGCACTTGTTCGTCATTGTTAGTTTGTTTGGGTACTGTAAAAAGGTAAAGAATACACATCTTCGTTCCAATAGTTTTCAAAGTTTTCACGGAATCCGAGAAAAAATTTTAAAACTATTGGAATTCTTTCAAAAATGGATGTTAAGTGCTATCAATTAAGACAGTCCGGTAAATGGAACTTGGCCGAATTAATGAATGAATATCCTGGGAACTAAAAGCTAATAAGCGAAAGGGAATTCTTTCGCGTATCAGCTTTTAGTTCCCAGCATATGATAAAAACAAAATCTAGACGTTTGGCCACCTCCTACATCCTGGTTCACCAGCTGATTGACTTCTAAGACATATCGGTATCACACTGAGATTATAAATGTTTGTTCAAATGTGGGTATTAAAATCGTAAAGTTATCTTTAATTCGAATTCAAATTTGTGTGTGCGAATTACTTACATTTCTACCTATACACAAAACCTAAGCGTGAGAAAGTGACAGAGCATATAAACCGAGACGTGTTTTAATAACCATTATCAACTTCTGGCACTGCAATAGATAATGCAATAACATTTGTGACTTATAGAGACATTGATGTTGACTTGACTAAACCAAAAAGTCAAGTCAAGTCTACATCAATGTCTCCATACTAAAAGTCACAAATCACTACTGCCAGTGATATTTTAAATTCGGTAACGAGATAATGAGGAGATTGTTCCTCTTTTTACGTCAGTAATATAATGTCTATGATTAATACAGGCCTCTGTTCTTAGGGATATACAGAAGTGTCTTGTGTAAAATAATAATGTACATTGAACGATAAAAGCTTTATAAATTTCTGACGACAAAATCAACTGACTGTTTTTACCTTAGCAAGGCTTCAACGAATTGACATTTGTTAAGCAGCTTTTGTCACTTCCTTTATATACTTATATAAATCAGACGAAATTTTTATGTAGTGTACAAGTATACTTTTCTTAATACACATTATATTTCTCCAAATTCATATAAATAAAACACTACCGAAAAATAATTATCCTCGAACTACCAACCCGCATAGAAGGTATACTTATCTGCCAATTCATCAAAAATGCCTTTCCTTTTAGGAAAAACTGCTCTAATTATCAAGATATATGGTTGTGATGTACCTACATGTATACTTTGGGAATTATTCGAAAGCAAATTTTAACTCTCGAA
This sequence comes from Pelosia muscerda, assembly GCA_963691645.1. Lineage (NCBI taxonomy): Eukaryota > Metazoa > Arthropoda > Insecta > Lepidoptera > Erebidae > Pelosia > Pelosia muscerda. The sequence continues at coordinate 5,227,718 of OY829103.1, forward strand.
GAAGTTCCAAGGCATTTTACTGCACCAATTCCGTTTCGTAGTTGCAACAAACAAATGTGTTAAATTTATCATGCATGTAATGTGTTGGTGTCGCATTGTAGGTTGCGACGATATTTTTCCAAAGCATGTGAGTGTCGTTTAGATAATGATACACATTTGAATCCCTCAAAACTATCAAAGGACGTGCTTTAAGACCGATCTCCAGTAACAAGACTATCCTTGTAATGATACAAGCTATTTCTCCTAAATTTCTATTGTGCAGGCAAACTGGGTGGCCACCAAACTATGATACTAATCACATCCGTTAATTGTAGTAAAGAACCAGATTAGGGGTACTAAATGATTTTAATGTAGATAATGTAGACCAGCATCGTATTACTCAAGACTACACCCGCTCCATATAACGACATTGAAAAGGTCCCAGTAAAAATGTTTTAAGCCAGCTATAAAGAATTCACAAAGAATTATGGAAAGTATGGTTAACGCTTTTGCAATAACACAATGGAAGTTTTATTCCAGGGTTAAGCGAAAATACGACTTTGTTATGCCAGTTTTCAAGTAAAAGCTCGCATTCAACTCACATCAAACAATTTCGTAAAAACAAAAGGTTTTTCGGATTTGAATTTTTTAATTCTTCACGCTACTTTTACTTTTTGGACGCTGGTTATATTTTAGCGTTGACATTTCAGATGTTCATTCAATTTTAAGAAACGGTAAAATACTTACCCAAATAAGTATACAGAAAAAAACGGACCAAAATTCGTTCAATTTATAAAGTACTTTTGTGTGATGGTAACCATTTATTGAATTTCTGAGGATTGTTGTGATAGCAGATTTATCACGATATAACAAAGAACTGCCTGAGGCTTACGTATTGATTGCGCAACACAAAATGTGGCACAATGGCGAAGATTGTGAGGCTGATTTGATTTCCTATTGTAATATTGCAGGGCTTGTTTTTTTACTGCAGGAAAAGATATTATATTATAATTATCAGGTATAGCTTGAAAACTAGTCGAGTGGGTGGGTACTAAGACTCGCTGAGCGAGTAGATACATATATATAAGAATATTCTATCTCAACTATCTCTATCGCAAACTTTCTTACAGTTCAGTAATGAAGTTATGGGAACTGCATACTCCCTAGTCACTGACTCATTTATCGCCATTGGTAGTACTGTAAGGCTCTTTATACATTACGTTCTTTATATTTAACTATGACTTAGCTAAGTTCGTGTCAAGTTTGCCTCTTATTATATTAATTCAACTGCGAGGAATATCAGTAGATATATCTGAAATGACATAAGTAAATGCTGCCCAAAATGCGGCACAATCTATGACATCAGTAATATTTTGCACGTTCAAAGTATCTCCTTCACTATGATGGTACCAATAATACTTCTCCTCTTCCGTTACTAATGATGCTCCTGGTATTCCTTTACGTGTAAATATAACAATATCTGAACCAGGATATCCACTATTTATCATTTTATTAATTGGTGCAAATAGCTTCAAGATTTCTTTTACAATACAACGCGCTTGTATTGAACCTGATACGTCTAAACCTAATGGTCTGAAAGTCCCTTCATCAGACTCCATTATAAAGTTTATATTAGGAAGTTCATTTTCATGCTTCTTTAAGTACTCCTGTGCACCAATCAGGCCATTTTCTTCACCCGTCCATAGAATTGCTCGAACAGTTCTTTTTGGTTTCAAATGTAGTTTATTCAACATGACAGGAATAAACCAACTGATCATCATGCCTCCTCCATCATCCATAGCTCCTTGACCAACATCCCAACTGTCTATATGTCCAGATACAATTACAGTCTTCTCAGGATTTTGCGACCCTTTCAAATCAATAAGTGTATTGCGAGATTCCTTTGTGTCTAATCTATTAGACATTTTAATAGTGACTACAATTTTTTCACCTTCATCTTGTAATCTTCTCATTAAATCAGCGTCTTCTAAGGTAATTGCAGCAGTTGGAATTTTTTTCACATTATCGTCGTACTGTTGGTACCCCGTATGTGGAGTATATATAGAAAACGGAGTTATACTTCTAACAAGAGTAGCAATCGCACCTTTTTTAGCAGCTTTTGATGCTCCTTGAGTTCTGTAGATCACTGTAGCACCATAAGAAATATAATGTGCATCAAAGACTACAATTTTACCTTCGATGTCTTTTTGATCAGTTTTATTAAGCACTTCAAAACTATTAATAACTATTACTTCAGCAGTGATACCTTCAGGTGGCGTACTGATACTACTACCAAAACCTAATAAGGCAATGTTTTTGGTTTGAGGTTGTATCATTTTAGCAGACTCGTATAGACGTTCCCAATGTGGCACCTGAAAATAAAAATAAAATATACTACACTTATGATAAATGTAAAATAATTTATTGTATTATCAATAAGTTGAAGTCAAATCAACAAATATACCTGATAGATACATGCCTACTATGTGAAGGTTAAATATTACAAATTGTTGTGTTTTTTACTGACCACTGATCAATAAACGTGCAAAATGAATTTATGTGCCTAACATTGGTCATAAATTCATTCTGCACTTTTCTTTTTTCGTAATTAGTATGTCATATTGAATCTTAATTATGATTAAAAGTACCTCATCACTTTATTTATCTCTACGTTACAAATCACTAGATTGATGTTTACATTGGTTTCAAAAGTGAACCGAAAAACTTGAATAACAGTGATCTAGTCAATCGATTAACATTGTACCTGTAATTTCTCGGTGGTAACATCGTCCAGGTTGTTTTGTTTGGTGAGATTAATCATATAATCAATTGCCCGTTCTAAATTTTCAGTTCCTGATGGTCGAGCACCAAATTTGTCAATAAACTTACTGTATCTGCAAAGCAAAAAATATTATCGTTACAATTAATCTAATTTTCTCCAGTCAAGTGAGTACAAGCGGAGGCGACTCGGACGTCGGAGGTCGCAAAATGACCTCCGTCCCCCATGAGCGCGGGCCTGGGGGTGACGGGTGGAGCCGCCGGTCACCCTAGCAGAAGCAGGCTACGGCGATGGCGCAAAATGGCCCATACCCAGGGGCTAGATGGGGACACCATGGTCCCCACATTGGGGGAAGAGGGTCATCTCAACAAAGATGTCCCCGGGTCTGCCGGGGTGCGAGAGATATGTCTTGTATAATCTCACCTCCGGCAATCAAGGACCCATGGACGGCGTGCGTTTTAGTCGGTTCGAGTCCGACATAATCACCTCCATCGGTTTTGGTGGAGGTGGTATCCGTGGGGATTTTGCGCACGATAAAAAAAATAAAGTCAAGAGAGTACAAGGCAACTGAGTTCTGAATTTGTTAGTGTCCGGTACTTGCAACCGGGAAAAGACACGCTTACATTCATGTAGATTCATGATATACGTTGAAGAACAAATATAATTAACTATTATTTATGCAAGATAAGGAGGTCAATTGCAAATCAATGATTATTTTGAGGAAACTTCTTAAAGTTTGATCCATATTATTGTATTTTATTTTGATTTAAACTCCATGCACATTATGTGCACAGGCGGGCTTAATGCGACAGGCATCCTTTATTAGTCAACCTTATAGGATAGGTGGTGCAGAGAATAATAAAGTAAGAAAAATAATTATTGCACCTACTACTGCGCTATGCAATCTAAGTCATCAGAAGAAGACATTAATAATATGTATTAACAAAATGTTTTACTTGTGTCTTGTGGCACAGAATACTTTTCTTGTGGGTACTTACATATGATCAGCTCTTTTTAAATGGAGATGAATTGTGAAAATAACTGGATACAACATAACGTAACATAACATAAACTCACGCCTATATCTCCGAAGGAGTAGGCAGAGGTGCTAGCACCCACATTAGATACAAAATGTCTACATTTGCGCTGCAGTAGATTTCATGGTGATTATATGACCATAAATGCTATTGTATCACGTAAAAAATATCTATGTATCTACATCACAATAAGTTTAGGTTTTTCAAACAACACAACAGGCAAACCAAATGAACTAACCAAATCTAAAGACCATCTTCCTGGGTAAATACAGGCAATTTTAAGCTATTAGATGTTAAGACACCTAAAATAATAAATGGTAAAATAAAAAGTTCTCACTCTTGATACATCTTCTCACCCAAACCTCCTTTTATTATATCTTCCATAATACGCTTGGTTACATTTTTGTAAGAAGCAATTTCTTTCACTAGTTCTTTGTCTACTACACATTCATCGTCCTCATATCGATTTATGACAAGACTTGTATCTACTAAACACACTGATATTAACACAACGGATATTTTAAATAAATTCATAATTTCTCCTTGCTGGACAAGAGCTAGAGCACAACTACACTAGATATGATACGTTATCGCTTGTCAGTTGAACTCTCAGTGCCAACATTAACTATTAAATTTACATAATGTTACGATTGTAAATACTGTGTAATGTTGTTAGTGATAGAAATTATTATAAACAAACATACCAAACTTCAGTTTATTATTTGTTGTTGCTTGATAAAAAATAATAGTGTTTTGCCCTGCCACATTATTTATGATAATAATATGACGAAGAAAACATTTAACGTTCTATAGGTTTACTTTAATTTATATTTCTCTGAGCCATAATTTTGACTAATTCTTTGAAAATAACATTTATCATGTTTTAAATTAAGATTTATTAAAAATTGTACAACAAAAATTCTTAATTGTCGCCTCAGACTTCTACTGATTCTCCTCAGTACTTTTCTAAGTCGGTTTTATTTTTTAATAAACATTTATCCTATCATTGTTTGTACTGTTTATTGATGGCACTTGGTAGAACTAATTGTTGTGCCATTCACTACTATACACGCCATGGAAAACATTTTCTGTTCTGTGATACACTCAATACAATAATAAATATAGTGGAGAAGTATAAGTGTGCTATCAATAATTCTTTCATTGTTTCCATTTCAAGCAACATGAAATTTAAAGAACTACCTTTGGTTCCAAATTAATTGCGCATCATAAAATTGTGAAAATTAAACTTGGCATTTTAAATCAAAGCAGCTGATTTGCTTTTACCTAAGAAAAAAAATATCATTTCTTATTTATCTGATTAAGATTGTATAAAGCTTGATTGTTGTCTTAATATTAATTTAGTTGCGAGGAATATCAATAGATAAATCTGCAATGACATAAGTAAATGCTGCCCAAAGTGCAGCACATTCTATGACGTCAGTCATGTTCTGCACGTTCAAAGTATCTCCTTCAGAGTGATGGAACCAAAAATAATTCTCGTTCTCAGTTACCAACGATGCTCCGGGTATTCCTTTACGTATAAATATCAATATATCTGAACCAGGTTGTCCACTATTTATCATTTTATTTATTGGTGTAAATAACTTCAAGATTTCTTCAACAATACAAAGCGCCTGTGTTGACCCTGACACATCAAAACCCACTGGTTTGAATGTTCCATCATCGGATTCCATTATAAAGTTTATATTAGAAAGTTCATTTTCATGCTGCTTGAAGTATGCCTTAGCTCCTATCATGTTATATTCTTCACCAGTCCATAGAATTGCACGAACGGTTCTTTTTGGTTTCAAATGTCGATGATTTAGCACAACTGGAATAAACCAACTGATCATCATACCTCCTCCATCATCCATAGCTCCTTGACCGACATCCCAACTGTCTATATGTCCAGACACAATTACAGTCTTCTCAGGACTTTTTGATCCCTTCAAGTCAATAAGTGTATTGCGAGATTTCTTTGTGTCTAATTTATTAGACATTTTAATTGTGACTACAATTTTTTCACCTTCATCTTGCAATCTTCTCATTAAATCAGCGTCTTCTAAGGTAATTGCAGCTGTTGGAATTTTTGGTACATTAGAATCATAATTTTGATACCCTGTATGTGGAGTATAAATAGAAAAAGGAGTTATACTTCTAACAAAAGCAGCGACTGCACCTTTTTTTGCAGCTTTTGATGCTCCTTGCATTCTATAGATCTCTGTCGTACCATATGAAGTAAAATGGGCATCAAAAAGTACAATTTTACCTTCGATGTCTTTTTGATCAGTTTTTTCAAGCACATCAAAACTATTGATAACTATTACCTCAGCAGTGATACCCTCTGGTGGAGTACTTATACTGCCACCCAAACCTAATAAGGCAATGTTTTTGGATTGTGGTTTCAACATTCTAGCAGATTCGTATAGTCGTTCCCAGTGCGGCACCTGCAAATTCAAAAAGAATAGTAATATTAAAGAGACTATTTTTTATGTTCGATAAACTCGCGTTTGACCACTATCTCACCCGGTTGTTAGTGATCATATGGTCGACGGTGGAGTACGCTTACCTAGAAGTTACCTATTCATTCTAGTTTTGAAAACTTCCAAGTTATAGCGGAAACACAGATGATTCGGGCATGGCGTTCCACTTTTTGGCTGTTCGTATGATGAACACATCACCGAATCGTTTGGTACGAACATCCACCATGTAGCGTTGGCGTGTCGCTGTACGTCTGGTTGTTTAGAGGTGGAAAGGGCTTAGAGGAATCAGATTGTGCAACTCCAGTGCACACTCTCCGAAGTGCATCCGATAAAACACTGAGAGACACGCAACTCTTCGACGATGATCTAGACTCTGGAGCTTAGTCGCAACTATAGCATCGTCACTGATAAGCCTCCTGGCTGGCCTCTTTAATACTACTTACATATATTTTGTTAAACTAAAGCATGGTAGCGGTTTTATAGTGAAAGACGGCCAGACCTCGCTTTTTACCAAGCAAATATAAATATATTAAAAATAGATAATTACTAGCTGTTGCCCGCGGTTCCGCCCGCGTGGACTACTGATTCCGTTCCCGCTGCTCTATTTTGAGCATTTTCATATTTGTTCACCTTTTAAACCTTGTCTGGACTTCCACAAACAATTCAAGACCAAAATTAGCCAAATCGGTCTAGCCCTTCTCGAGTTTTAGCGAGACTAACGAACAGCAATTCATTTTCATAAATTTATATAGATTTACTTCCATTCATCAATTTTTTACCTCTATTTCTTCAGTAGTAACATCGTCCAGATTATTTTGTCTAGTTAGGTTAATCATATAATCAATTGCTCTTTCTAGGTTTTTTGACGCTGATGGTCGAGCACCAAATTTGTCAATAAACTTAATATATCTGCAAACCAAGTTATTATTTTATATATAATCTATTTTTTGAAAGATTACTGATTTGTAGGTACTATTTAGTTTATGTTTTTTGTAAAAATAAGTGAAGGAAGAAATGTACTGAGTAAAATAATATTGTCTCAAACTAATTGATCTTTCTAATTGGAAATACACAACTGTTAATTATTCAGTTTTCAGTAAATAAATAGATTCTCACTCTTGATACATCTTCTCACCCAAACCTCCGTTTATTATATCTTCCATGATGCTTTCAGTTACATTTTTGTAAGAAGCTATTTCTTCCTTTAACTTTTGGTCTAACATACAGTCTTCGTTATTAAAACCATTTTTGGCATGATTTGATTTTACTATTATGCACATTGATATAAAAACTACTGAAAGTTTAATAAGCAAATTCATAATTCGTCATTACTGGTTAAAAGTTGGTATATAACTACGCTCAATAGTTTAACGCTTGTTGGTAGAACTCTCTGTGTTAACAATATCTAGATAATTTACTTAATGTATTTAACGATTGTAAATACTATTTCATGTTGATTAGGTTAATTAATTGAATAAACAAGTAATTTGCATGCGATTGTTTACTTACTAAACATTTAATGGTTACCAATGATACGTACATTCACCTCGTTCAAACTATTGTTAAATTACTAGATAGGTCGTCTATCTATCTAATAATTTAACGTCTAAGTAGACCGTAGTTTTTCATGTAGAAACCTAGGTTAAGAATTATACTTTTGTTGAGACTATGAATTATGAAATGGAAGCGGTGCACACTGTGCTGTATGAAAGGAACTTCATCCCACGCACGCTCAAGCTGTGAAATGAGCTCCCTGCGAGCGAGAAAACTAAAATACATGAAATTCAAATAAAGCAAATCTTTTCTAGATAGCTCTAGATTAGGATAGGCATATAAAACTACGGAATTACCATAGCAAGCGGTGATTGGTAATCAATAGAAAATAACATAAAATCCTATTTAAATATTTTCAGTAGATAATATTTTAGGGTTAATGTAAGCGTTTGTCTTAATTTTACGATGTTTTACTTCGTAGTTTCATAATTCTCCGCTTAAAATTCTTCACTTTCATCAAGAATATTATGAAAGCCTTCTTGTGGAAAACGGTAAGTTTGACGCGATTTACATAATTAATTTATCCTGTGACTTTGGCAAACTTTATTGTAATCTATCTACATATTTTTTACATCATCATCATTTCATCATTTCAGCCACAAGACGTCCACTGCTGAACATAGGCCTCCCCCATCGACCTCCAATCCGACCGGTTGGAGGCGGTCTGCATCCAATGGGTACCCGCGACTTTGACTATGTCGTCCGCCCATCTCGCAGGAGGCCGTCCCACGCTTCGTCTACCGGTACGCGGTCTCCATTCAAGAACCTTTTGGCTCCAACGGCCATCTGTTCTTCTTGCTACGTGCCCCGCCCATTGCCACTTCAGCTTGCTAACCCTGTAGGCTATGTCGACCACTTTCGTTCGTCTGCGGATCTCCTCAATTCTAATTCGATCTAGCAGAGAGATTCCGAGCATAGCCCTTTCCATAGCTCGCTGTGCGACCTTGAGCTTTCTTATGAGGCCCATAGTGAGGGTCCACGTCTCGGCGCCATAGGTCATCACTGGCAACACGCACTGATTAAAGACTTTTGTCTTTAAGCACTGAGGTATTTTGGACGAGAAGACGCTGTGTAACTTCCCGAACGCTGCCCAGCCGAGTTGGATTCGACGATTGACCTCCGCCTCGAAGTTTGATCCGTCTAATCGGACCATCTGTCCAAGGTAGACGTACTTGTCTACAACTTCGAGGGTCGAGCCTTCAACTGACACTGGGGAGGGCCTTAGAATATGAGCATTCGCCATAACCTGGGTCTTGTCCATATTCATCTTGAGGCCCACCTGTTGAGAGACTCGGTTGAGGTCGTCGAGCATTGTGTTTAGATCCTCCAGCGATTCTGCCATGAGCACGATATCGTCGGCAAAACGAAGGTGAGTGATGTATTCGCCATTAACATTAATGCCGAGACCTTTCCATTCCAGTAGCTTAAAGGCATCCTCCATTGCATTGGTGAAGAGCTTCGGAGATATTACATCTCCTTGTCTCACTCCCCTCTGCAACAGTATCGCCGCTGTGCTCTGATCTTGTACTCGGACTGACATGGTGGCGTTTTTATACAAACACTTCAGCACTTCGATGTACCGGTAGTCTATATGACACCGCTGGAGAGATTGTAGCACTGCCCATGTCTCGATCGAATCAAAGGCTTTCTCGTAGTCCACAAACGCTAAACATAGTGGCAAGTTATACTCCTGAGTCTTCTGTATGACTTGCCGCAGCGTATGAATGTGGTCTACGGTACTATAACCTTTTCGGAAACCGGCTTGTTCGGGCGGCTGGAAGTCATCAAACCTGCGTTCGAGACGATTCGTGATAACCCTCGAAAACAGCTTATAAACATGGCTCAGAAGCGAGATGGGTCTGTAGTTCTTAAGAGAGGCTTTGTCACCTTTCTTGAAGAACAAGACCACCACGCTTCTGTTCCATGCTTCCGGCGTAGTACCTTCGAATAAGACGGAGTTGAAGAGCTTCTGAAGGACTTTAAGTATCGGTGTTCCACCCGCTTTCAGAAGTTCCGAAGTGATTCCGTCTTCTCCTGGTGCCTTGTTATTTTTAAGCTGCTTGAGGGCCACCCTAATCTCGTACAGGCTGATGTCCGGGATATCCTCGGTGTAGTGTCGGGTTAGCTTGGCTCTTGGATCTTTAACCATATCAGTAGCAGGCTTAGTGACTGAGGTATAAAGCTGTCCATAAAACCCCTCGATCTCCCCCAAAACATCTGCCTTAGTCGACGCGACGCTGCCGTCCTTCCTCTTCAGCTTTGTCAACTGGCTCTGCCCAATAGACAAGTCTCTTGCGAACACTTTGGAGCCTTTATTTCGCTCAATCGTTTCTTTAATACATTGAGTATTAAAGGCACGGATGTCGTGTCGCAAAGACTGCTGGATACGTCTATTGAGCTGCCGATGTGCTTCAGCGTCATTGGTAGACTGCAGCCTCATAGAGCGTCGTTCGGCCATGAGTTTGAGGGTGCGATCGGTGAGCTTCTGTGGTCTATCTCTTCGACGGGGCCTGAAGAATTTGGAACCCACTGAGTGAACAGCTTCAACCAACCTGTTATTTATCTCGTCCACTGTACTGCATTCTTCTAGGCAAGAGAAGCGATTCGAAAGTTCGAGTTGAAAGCTCTCGGAGTACTGTATATGGGAAGCTCTAGGTCGGAGCGTAGACCTCATCAGACGGGATCTCTCCAGCTTAACATTAATATTCAATGTGCCTCTAACCATTCGGTGATCACTTCCGGTTTTCACCCTATGGATCACTGAGACATCATTGAATATCCGTCTATGCGTCGTCATGATGAAGTCGATCTCATTTTTGGTACGACCACCGGGGCCCATCCAGGTCCATTTCCTGTGGGGCGGCTTCTTGAAGAAAGAGTTCATCATAAAGAGTCGCTCTTTCTCAAGAAAGTCGGCCAGCCTCCAACCCCTTCGGTTACGCCTCCCATACCCATATTGCCCCACTCTCAACTCGTTATCACCTCTCGTACCCAGTTTTGCGTTGAAGTCCCCCATAACAATAGTGAAGTGTGATTTAGAGGCATGTATGGCTCTACTAATGTCCTCATACATAGCCTCCACTTCATCATCTGGTCGTGTCGAGGTCGGTGCGTAAACCTGTATGACCTTCAGCAAGTATCTCTTGGACACTCTGAGTACCAGGTACGCGACCCTGTTCGACACACTCGTGATGGATATGATGTTGTTTATGAGGGACCTATGGACGATGAACCCGACACCGCCTTGCGACTTCTCGTCGCCCTCCCGGTAGTAGAGCAGGTTGCCAGACTTCAGGGTTATTGTGTCCTCTCCCTCTCTTCGGACTTCGCATAACCCAACGATGTCCCAGCGCAACCTGCTCAATTCTTCTTCCAGCTCTGCTAGCTTCTCGTCTGTCCTCATTGTGCAGATGTTGTGTGTCACCAGTGACAACCTACGTTTGCATCGGTTGTCCATTGTGCATGCTTTGGTCGTCTGACGGAGGGATCCCGCCCGGTGATTCTTAGCACCCCTGGCCCCAGCGCTCGACTGACGCCCGTCAGGCGCGTCAGTGTTGCGACTGGAGCCCCCGGGCACTTGGGGCCGTTTGGTGCACACCAACATCTTGGGGGGTTTTCGGACCGTATACCCGCCACGCTGGTCCAGTGCGGGTTGGCGGGTAGCCAGAGCCTCGTTCGTTGGTCGGCAGAGGGCACCACGGGCAGGTGAGGTTGGCTTGGGTCCCCAAGGTGGTGGAAGGGACCCCTTACCCTCCAAACCCTTACCTTACAAATATTTTAAATTACATTTTTTAAATTAATATAAGCATAAAAGACCCTACTCTGTTAATATTATTTTATTTTAATGATTGTTCAAGTGATATTGATCTGTGAGAATTTCTTTCAGAAAGAAAAATGGCAATAAATCGTCTGATAATTTAAAAACGCCCACAAATATTACGTATGCCAGAGTAATTTATTGTTCATTTTGCGATTTTACTAGTATTTAAACGTATAAACTCATATAAACTCACACCTTTATCCCCGAAGAGGTAGGCAGAGGTGCTAACACCCACATTTCGCCAGTTTATGTTTAGGTCCCAATGTAATAGGTGGCGAGCCTATTGCCATTAACCGGGCACTTATAAACCTGCGATAAATACACACATAACTTCGAAAAGCATCGAAAAGTCATTGGTGTGTGCCATGGTATACCTGGAATCGAACTCGAGACCTCGTCTCAGCAGTCCATTACCCATACCACTAGGCTACTGCGGTATTTAAATATTTCAATAATCTAGATTTTACGCTAAGTCGTCGTAAAATCTAGAATATAAAAGATGTTCAACGATTATCTACAGCCGTGAGATACGTGAATGAGCCAATCAGAGGCAATGAAGCCGTACGTTCCTACCTTGCCACTTTGACTGGAATACTATATGACAATTGTGACATTTCAGTATGAACACCAAGAAATACTCCATTAAGTTATGTATTTACTGTAGCCACCATAGAGTTCGAACACATACTTAGATAGGTATGGCAAGACTAATAATTATGACTACATAACGTAACAATCAAAACACAATATCTTTATTGTTCGGCTTTCTCGATGGATAATAAATTCCTTTATGGAATCTACTAGTGAACGTGAAACGTTCGACATATATTTTTCATTTACGTGCGCTCATCTTTTGTGTCAGACAATTGCTAGTAAAGGAAACTGCCAATTTTAGATACTTAACCAATTTTATTTTATGATTATGTGGAATATGTAACATAAATGTCTACTTACACTGAAACGGAAAAAAATAATTAAACACAAGTTGCAAAAGTTTGAAAAATATTTAAATTGAATTTAGTCTTTACTATGAGTCCATAAGAAATATCCTTTTAAAATCTAAGAGCAGCTACATGCAAAATAGACGTAAAAATGTAAGATGACTTTCAAGACGTGCCGGATCTAAATGAAGTCAATAAATATTATAGGCATTACTATACCGTCCTAATAAATGGCAAAAGGCAATTTTTTCGAACAAAACGTGACTTGGCTTGAAGCTTCGAAAGAAAATGTTTTGAAGTTCTTTTTCAAATTTTTATTCTATATACAGAAGACTTGATTTCTCAATAACCGTTAGAAGTAGGGGATATTGCGGGCTGCTTCATGCAATTTTAGTTTTGTGTTTCAATAAGATATAAAATGTTTTTAAAACAAAAATATCAAAATAATCCATGAGTTCTGAAGGTAACAAAACAATATTTAAATATTTTTAAATTTTTTATATCATTTTGTGATTCAATGAGATATAAAATATATTTGGAACAAAAATATCAAAGAAATCCATTAATTCTGATACATAATTGATAGCACACTTGTACTTCTCCACTGTATTTATTAATGTATCTAACCGATTTCGCTTTTTTTTATTTATGGCACGTCAATTTGACTTCACCTCGCCTGATGTTAAGCTGAAGGCAAAGTCTCATGAAAGAGAGTCACCTTTGCAAACACGTTCGGAACTCGCTGTTATACATTGATAACACGCTTGTACTTCTCCACTGTATTTATTAATGTACCTAACCGGTTTTTACTTTACACGTTAAGATTAATACGCATAAAGGTAAACCTTTAAGAATACCGCAAGGTGAAACTGGTTAGGTACATTAATAAATACAGTGGAGAAGTACAAGCGTGTTATCAATGTATGGTTATACATTGATAACACGCTTGTACTTCTCCACTGGCGAGTTCCGCCAAGTGCCATCAATCAACAGTAGAAATAACCATGAAATCTGAAGCTAACAGGATAGAATATTGAAGTGATTTTAATTTTTTTTCAGTTGATGTTTTGAACGGAAACTGAACAAAGGGTGGGTCTGAAAAAAGGGCAGGTCAAATGCACTCAAAATCGTTGGACATGAGAAAGATGAGAAAGTTCTTATAGTGTGACGCCCCTGGTGCACACGTCCATAGGCCACGGGTCGGGCTGTGTCCCTGTCTAAACTCTAGGTGGTAAACCGCGACAACATATTCATTATATGCACGGAAGTGCAGAACTTGTGAATGCAATGTTGTTTAAGACGCTTTAGGAGGTAATATATTTCATCATCATCATTCCCTGAACCTTTTTCCCAACTCAGTTGGGGTCGGCTTTCCAGTCTAACTGTGATGCGGCTGAACTTCGATATTTTCCGTGAAGCGACTGCCATATGACCTCCACAACCAATGGTCTAATGACCAATGGCGATATCGAAGTTCCAAGTTAGGCTGGTTGGACTTTTGAGGGCTCCAACTACCCGTAACGACTGCCATAGATGTTTGTATGGCAACCGGGACCGACGGCTTAACGTGCTCTCCGAGGCACTTATAAACCTGCGATAAATACACACATAACTTCGAAAAGCATCGAAAAGTCATTGGTGTGTGCCATGGTAAACCTGGGATCGAACTTGAGACCTCGTCTCAGCAGTCCATTACCCATACCACTAGGCTACCGCGGCTAATATATTTATTAAGACATATTCGAAAAATAAAGTTCTATGAATATAAATGCCATAAAGTCGGTTATAGTAGTGAACAGCAAAGCTACTTCAGATTTTAGATACTACAGATTTGATAACTGTTTGTTATGCCTCTTATTCCCTACATTGGTTTTGTGTTATTGAAGTGTACCTATACATCCAGTTTAAAAAAAGGTTAAATTTCAGTTTCACTATAAAACAAATGTTACACTATAAAACAAATCACTGTTGGCCACTGTTGGTTGATTATATAAGGTGATCGAGGTTAAAATCATAATAAACAAATATAAACAACAAAACCTATCTACAACGAGACATTATTGACATAAGTGAATCGTCATTGAAACATTTTGTGGCATTGCGTTCCAGAGACTTTTCGTCGTTTTTCAAAAATTTTACGTGCATGACTTTAACCAGAATATATATTGTGTGGTGCGATGGTATTGTATGCGACTGTTACGTATTGGCGTAACAGTCGCATGCATTACCGTAAATATAAAAAAAATATGTGCGTTGGTCTCTACTCCGTACCTCAGAGAGTACGTTTAAGCAGTCACGTCGTTGGTTGCCATATAAACACCTATGACTGTCAATACGGGTAGTTAGAGCTGACAAAATTCCACTTGTCTAAACTTCGATATCGAAAATGAGTTGTGGAGGTCAGATGGCAGTTACTGCATGGAAAATATCGAAATTCAGTCAGACACCGATGTAAAATCTTCTAATAAGTAGTTGAGGAGCTATGATTTTTTTTTTTTTTTTTTTTTTTTTTTTTTATCTATGTCCCGTCAATTTGACTTCACCTCGCCTGATGTTAAGCTGAAGGCAAAGTCCCATGAAAGAGGGTCACCATTGCAAACACGTTCAGTGCTACAATGGTGGCGCTCAGCTTGACGGCCTCATCAGATGCTTTTTCACGCCCCGCTTAAAGGACCCGGGACTGTAGGAAGAAGGAAACACGTGCGCCGGCAAGGAATTCCAGGACTTAATGGTACGGCAGAGAAAAGACTCACCGAACCGCTTGGTTCTTGATGGAATATTCTGTACCGTATGCGAGTGACACCTAAGCCCTGCACGCGTTGTCCTGTGTAGGAAAGGGGAGGGTGGGATTAGTTGGAAGAGCTCATCAGAACATTCACCATGGTAGAGACGGTAAAATACTGCCAAGGACGCAACATCTCTACGCATCTGCAAAGGCTCGAGGGACTCTGTGACCTCAGGACTCCCAATAATGCGGACCGCACGTCGCTGCAACCTGTCGAGAGCATCTAATAAGTACTTTGCGGAGCCATCCCAGAGATGCGAGCAGTATTCCACGCAGGAGCGAATTTGTGTCTTATAAAGAAGACACCGCTGCTCCGGCGTGAAAAAACGTCTCACTCTGTTCAGGACTCCGAGTTTACGCGAAGCTGTTTTGATGATGCTCTCGATATAGTTCTTGTTGTTCAGTTTGCAGCGCACGTCCATACCGAGTATATTGAGGTTATCCTGTAATGGCAGTGGTGTGCTCTGAAGAGTGGGAGGAGGAAGGAAAGGAGATGTCTTTGCTGAAAACGCGCATGCCTGCGTCTTCTTGGCATTGAACTCGACCAGGTTCTCAGATCCCCATTGGGAAACGTGATTGAGGATCCGGTCAAGCCCAGTGACAAGAAGTCGCCTCTTTTCCGCTATATCGGACTGCTTGGCCGCAGAATGTCCGTGGTAGCTCCCGTGTACAGTGCTATCGTCTGCATAGCAGTGGATGCTGCCGGTGGACAGCATGTCATTGATATGCAGAAGAAAGAGAGTGGGTGATAAGACGGACCCCTGCGGCACACCAGCATTTACCTGCAGGAACTCCGATGCTCGTCCATCACAGAGAACGCGAATACGGCGCCCCTGCAGGAAGCTAGCAACCCAATTGCACAGTCTAAGAGGCAGACCGAAGGCTGGTAGTTTGGAAAGAAGCGATTTGTGCCAGACTCTATCGAACGCTTTGGCGATGTCTAGGCTAATAGCCAGTGACTCACCATGCTTGTCCATAGCCTCACCCCAAAGATGGGTAACATACGCCAGAAGATCACCCGTTGACCGTTTCGGCCTAAAACCATATTGTCGGTCATTAATCAGGGAGTGATCCTCTAGGTGGCGCATGAGCTGTGTGTTGATAAGGTGCTCGAAGACCTTGCACAGCACTGAGGTGACGGCTATGGGCCGATAGTTGGCTGGGTCTGAGCGATCTCCCTTCTTGGGAATCGGCTGTACATTCGCCTCTTTCCACGCCGTCGGCACTGTACCCGAAATGTAGGAAAGTCGGTACAGCCGCGTGAGCATTGGAGACAACTCCGCTGCACATTTTTGAAGAACCACCGCTGGTATACCATCCGGACCACTGGCTTTCCGGACATCGAGTGACTGCAGCACTGCTCGGACATCGCGTTGCCTGATACGAATATCAGGCATTGCGTGGCCACTGTTGGGTAGTGTCGGAGGCTGCATACCACAGTCGTCGATTCGGGAGTTGGCCGCAAAGAGATTAACCAGCAAATTTGCTTTCTCTTGCGGCTCATGGGCCAGGGATCCATCAGGGTTACGCAGGGGGGGCAGCGAAGGCTGGCAGAAGTTGGCTTGCACGGCTTTGGCCAGTCGCCAGTAGCCACGGCTGCCCGTGGGATGCGCCACCAGCTCTTGACCAACCCGTGCTATGCGCTGGGCATCAGCTCTGACGTAAGCCCTCTTGCAGACCCTAGTGGCTTTGTTGTACGCTGCCTTGAAGTACCCTAGGTTGGAATCGTGCGTAGCCCGCGCCCTTACCCAAGCACGATACGCAGACTGTTTTTGGCGAACAGCCTCTGCGCATTCGCGCCCGAACCATGGGCGCACTCCACGGGCACCGGTGACATCAGTGTATGGGATATAGTACTCCATACCCAGACTGATCTCACCGACGACAGCAGTTGCACTATCCGATGGGTCCTTACCTTCAAAGCAGCGCTCAACCCACGGGATGGACGCAAAATAGTCTCGCAGTCCATCCCAGTCCGCTGACGAGTAGTGCCAGAGACGCCGATTTCCCTGCACTGGTCGTGGGGGCGCTATCATAGGCACCTTGGAACAGACCAGACAATGGTCGGAGTTGCCTAAGGCAGCATGCACCGAAACATTGTACTGGTCTGGGTGGCTCGTCAGCTGAAGGTCTAGCAAAGAGGGTGCTTGGGCTGACCCTCTTGGTATTCTGGTGGTCTCGTGTACCAGTTGGGTCAGGCCGTGAGCCAGAGCGAACGCGTGGGCGGCTCTTCCCGCATGGTCTGTTTTGGAGGAGCCCAACCAGATCTCGTGGTGGGCGTTAAAGTCCCCCAAAAATACCAATTCTGCGTTCGGAAACCGCTCCTGCGCATCATCTGCCGCCTGACTCAGATATTCGAAGAGTCGAGTTGTCTCGGCATCTCCAGTATGGGAACGGTAAAGGCACACATAGATTTGACTAGTACAGCCATGGTCTACGTGTACCCACAGGACAGAAAAGGATGGGTCCTCAAGGCAGCGCAAACGGCGACAACAAACATCCGCCCTAACAAACACACATACCCCGGCTTTGGCACGGAAATTTTCCTCTAAAACATAGCCGGGATAGAGCAGGTAGGTCGTGTCATCAGGGCGGTATATTTGTGTCTCCGTGAGAAAAAGCATGGCTGGTTTCGCCGTCTCTAGATGTTGGTGGACGGCGTTGAGGTTTGCATGGAGCAACAACTAACAAACAAATAAACCTATAGCCCCCTTTGGTTTTTTTTTGCCCGAATATTGGGACTAAAAAATGATGGTATTGTACCGTGTCGTGTTGTGCACTTAATTTAAAAAGTTGTAATCTAGTAATGGTAATCAATCCGAACTTTTGTTCATTTCGGAGTATTGGAGTTCAGAAATTGTACCTATTTTTGTTTGATGAGATCGGATATCAATGACTGTTTTGCTGTGTTGTGATCGTTCGATGTAATATTATACGATATAGATACAGGCGTTACCTGGCAGAAATCCATTACAAGAAATTATATATTGAGGGAGGGAGGAGGACCCACCACTCACCCAGGGTTTAACGATAGCAAATTATTACATGCTCGCAGAAGTAGGCGCCGCCGGCAGAAGTCCACTTTTTGCCTATCTAACTACGTCGCGGTAGAACTTCGTTATGTTCTACGAAGCGATAGCCATCTAACCTCCACAACCAGGGCATAGGTGATATAGAAGTATTGCAGATAGACCAGTTGTTGGAGTTTATAGGACGCCAACTACATGTAACGACTACCATAGGTGTTTGTATGACATCCGGGACCGACGGTTTAACGTGCTCTCTCAGGGATGACCAGAATGCATACAAATATTTGTACTGAGCGGGAGTCGAATCCACCTCTCCTGCGTAGCAGTCGCGTTTACTACTGCCTCTCCACAATCGCTGTTAAATGTAATACTCATTATATTTTCTACAAATCAAAAGTAGCAATATCAGCCATTATTTTTCTACACAATACGTTCAAAATGACCCCTGCCGGCCAATATATATTGAATCTCGACGTTTAAGGTATTTTTCATTATACTCGGGTAACATTCAACAAAAGACACGATGCCATTCTAACGTAAGGGCTCTCCTTTATATCAACATGTGAAACATTTATGAGAATAAGTCAGTATTATAAGATGGCTCATACATTCACCGGATCATAGCATAAACGTTTTATTGTTTGAGTGCCAAAATGGTACTCAAAACAGCTAAATTTAAGCAATATTGTCAGGTTAATCTTTTGGATTGACAAATTGAGACCTCGGTGAGAAGAAGAAAACAGAAGATCAAGTTATGTCATGAGGTCAAGCTATCCATCGGTCTTGGTTGCCATATGAAGAGTGATGGTATTCGTGACGGGTAGTTAGACCCCTAAAAAGTTCGACAACCTTATTAAACTACAGGACTTTGATGCTTTGATGCTGTTTTGTGGAAGGAGGAAACTGATAGGCCTTTTTCGATTGAGCTCACTTCTTTTCTTGTATCGACGGCATTTAATTTGCCAGCCCTTGTGCTACCAACTTGATAGTTACTCATAAGTTTGTATAGGCAAGGTGGGTAATAGTGTACATTCATCCTAATCTAATAGGGGATCGGGCGAATAACATAGTGTTTGAAATTAATCTTCATTGATACGCAGGAGGCGTGGGTTCGATTCCCACTCAGTGCAAATGTTTGTGTGCATGAATATAAATATTTGCACTAGGTGTTTCTATATATATACTATGTAAGTATTTGCAAAAAAGTATCTCAGTATGTTTATCCGCATTCTAGAACCCACAACACAAGCTAGTTTAACTATGTTTACCAAGCGTCAAATCATATCCACAAAAAAGAAAACTAAATTTATATCTAGCCTTATAAACTCAACATCGTGTTTTAGTATTGTTTGTTTAAAAATCCTTTCAAAACTACGTTATGTCAACTGAGTACACATAACTTCAACTTTATTCAGCATTCTGTTTAAATTTTTTTTAATAAAGAAAATCTACGTCCAAATCCCACTATCCACTAAATACTGTCCGGTCCCCCATTGTTAATTCCAACACCAACCTCACCAATAAGTTACAAGGCTTATTAAATTTAATGTCCCTGCTTTCATTGACTATATTACAAATTCAGGCTTCTTTCTTCTTTGATGAGAAAAGTTGATACTTAAATTAAATGTTTCAATCAATCTGCGAAATAAATGAATGCAATCTCCTTCATAGTCGAGAATTTTGAAGGTCTTTCAGTTAATTGGCTATCGATTAGAAGTTTGAAGATAAAATGTGCAATATTGAAGAAGGCGAGTAAGTGATGCGAAATGGGATATTTATTATTATAGGTTAAGTGTAAAGATGTTGCTATCAAGTCTCTCTTTGACTATAGACAACTCTATAGACATGATATATACATCCGTGTGGTGACGGACGTGGCGGAGAAAGAATATTAGCAACTCATTTTATCCGAAGAGTGACGTAAGAGGCGACAAACGGAAAAATACGCAAACGATATCACTGCGAGCGAAGGAAAATTTGTAATAAAGTCCTGTATTAACCCTGCTAGCGTGGCAACAGTAGTCGAAAGCTTCCCGACATTGGAAGAGGCCTATGCCCAGTAGTGGACTGATACAGGCCAATTGATTGATTGGGGCGTGAAAAAGCCTCTGATGAGGCCGTCAAGCTGCACGCTACCATTGTAGCACTGTACGTGTTTGCAATGGTGACCCTCTTTTATGAGACTTTGCCTTAAGCTTAACATCAGGCTAGGTAAAATCAAATTAACGTGCCATAAATAAAATAAAAAATACATATTGCTAACAAACCGCATCACATTGGTGGTAAATAGTGTATGACTACTAGCTAAAAATAGCCGCATATTACATACAAACATCTGAGGCATTCGATACGGGTAGTTGGAGTCCTAAACCGTTCAAAAGCCAATAAGTAAAAAGGACAAAAGAACGAAACAAAAGATAGATGTAGTAGTATATTATACATATAGTAGGTCACGATAGTATTTCTCGCCCCAATTGCAGTCCGACTGAGGAAGTACCTCCGCCCTACAGAGTACCACGGCTAATAATGACCTAGTGTTGTGTTTCCGATCATGAGTAGGGAAGCCAGACCTCACTGCAAAAAATTGAAAGAAAAAGGAAGAAAAATTAGTCTCTCTTAACTTTCAAGAAAGGCATCTGAAGGTTTCTTTAAGTTGGGTGTTTCAAACGTCCATAGGACACGTTAATCCATCAGGTGGGCCGTGTGCTTGTCTTGCCGTCACCTAAGTGATACAAAAAAGATGGAGGATGGAAGTAGAGATGTATATTGGTGGGACCAATATGCCTCTCCACCACCATCCATCATCATTATAGTGTTTTTTCGCCTCTAAAACTTATAATAAGTAGTTAATTGTACCTAAGTGATATCAGTCAGACTGTAGCAACTTACTCTAGTGAACGCTCATACGTAAATATTATTCTCATTGCTCGATCTAAATCTGCCAGTGATCTTGTCATTAAAGTCCTCATATAAGTTACGTTCAGAACAATAAAACGAGATGTTATCTTAACGTACTGAACCCTATTTTATGGGAGTATAAAACCCCGAAGTAGCTTTCAAGTTTAAAAATATATCAAATGAGATAGAGAATTTTATTCTTATCTGGAACTTTTTTCAAAAGGTAGGACAATTGTGTGTTTGCAAGAAGTCTTGATACTATCGTTAATTTAAAGTTTGTTTAACAAGTAATTTAAGTTGGCAATGCTTGTAAAAGAATTCTAAAAGGATTTTTTATTTATAGCACGTCAATTTAACTTCACCTCGCCTGATGTTAAGCTGAAGGCAAAGTCTCATGAAAGAGGGTCACCATTGCAAACATGTTCAGTGCTACAATGGTGGCGCTTATCTTGACGGCCTCATTACATGTTTTTTCACGTCCCGTTTAAAGGACCCGGGAGTGCAGGAAGAAGGAAACACGTGCGCCAGTAAAAAATTCCAGGACTTAATGGTGCGGCACAGAAAAGACTCACCGAACCCCTTGGTTCTTGATGGAATATTCTGCACCGTATGCGGGTGACATCTAAGCCCTGCACGTGTTGTTCTATGTAGAAAAGTGTATGAATACTTCTGTGTTGTATGTATAATTGAAAGGTGGCAGTCCACTGACCGTTTCAAAGAAGCCATTACAAGCTTGTATTCCAGCTATTATACTACTGAGGTGAGCTTGGGTTACCGTCTCCTTCTGTCTCCGATGAACAGAGACGACTTGGTCGTTGGAAGTCGCAAATTGATGTCTGTCCTAGAGCGAAGACCGGTCGGTGAAAAGTGGAGGCACCTGTCACCCTGGTAGAGGCAGTCCACGACGGCGACGCACAATGGACCGTGATTCCAGAAGGCCATCTTGAAGGAGATGGCCCTGGATCGGCCGGGGTGCGAATGATATGTTACTTACTATCTCACCTCCGGTAACCGAGGATCCGAAGACGGTGTTCGTTGTAATCGGTTTGAGTCCAACATAACCAGTCTCACCGCCTACGGGCACCCGTAGCGATATTACGCCTGGAAAAAAAATCTACTTAAGTCAACCAATTCACTACATATTTTATCATAAAATTTACGAGTTATACAGAGTGTAAGGGGAACGCTCACTAAGCCGAAGGCCCCAGGTAGTACTCATGGTACACAACATATTATTGGCATGAAAAAAAAATACGGCAAAGAGGAGCGTTCCCCTTACGCCCTGTATATGTTCCTTTATATAAATCTTTATTCATCCGTTTACAGTATTGTAGTAAAATAAACTTAGTAAATCTGAAACCCGTCAAGCATAGCGATGAGATTGAAATAAGTCAGACATTAACAGGCTCAGCTAAACTTAGAGAAAGCTGTTTTTGAAAGGTTTAATTATAACTGAAAAAACTTAAGATGAAACAACATGCACCTAAATGGAATTTATGCATAGTTTTCAACTTCAATTGGAGGTTATCAATTGACAAGCAAGTTTACAATCAGTCTGATTTCTATAAGATTTCTTCAATGTAGGAGGCACTCTTTTAAAAGGTAGGTCAGTATAACTTCATCTCAATTAGCTAAAATTGAATTCTCAATCGATTTTTTTCTCCATGGTACTGGACGCACTATGAGACATACTTTCTGGTTCGGAATTACAAACGGTACTCATTTTAACTAGCCCTGAAAACAAGAGTTATTGTTAATGGAACACAAGGTTTTTAAAGACGGATAGCGGCCGAGAACTCCTAAAGCTGCGGATGCGACCGAGACTCAAGGATGATGATCATGAGAACACCAGGTTCTTTGTTTGGCTATAACCAGCTTCTATGGCATGGCGGTAGTGCATTTGACTGCTACACAGAGGCGCTAATTCGATTCGCAGTATGTAAACGTGCCTCGGAGAGCACATTATGTAGTCGGTTCCGATTTGAATCCGAATAAAGGCGGTTGGCAGTCGTTTTAAAGGAGAAATGACCCACACAGGAAAGTTGATCACCCGCCCAGTCAACAGCATCCCTACAGACAGTAGTGTATCATGGCATAGTCACTATAACGGCGATTAAATTTAATGAACATTCAACTCAATCAATTATTTTATCATATTTCAATATTTTCATTCACACGTTCAGCCGTATTGCATACAAGTCACAAAATAACTGCAAGGTTGACCTGTTTCGTGCCAGTTCGAGTTATGGCCCAATAGTTATCGGAAAACATTTAGCACTTTCCACACGCCGCTCACGTCGGTTTTGAGCTTAATGTGCTTGTCCTCATTTACACCGTAGCGCATCGCAATCTGAACTTACGTTGTAAAAGTTTACTCAGTATCATTCTAACAAATATAACAACTTGGCTCGGACACATTAGGCACAGCGGAGCTTAGAAATCTGAAGGTGGACCAAATTGCAAGCTTCTGTAGAGACACAAAAAGGTTTGAGGGGATGCCGTGACAGCTGGATTAACCGAACTCTCCCCAATGGAAGAGGAGGGAAAATGGATGGAGTGGCTCGCGTGTGAAGCGGGTGGATTATCCGTCCGGTCTCCGGCGTCCCCACGAAGAAATAATAAATAATACGTAGTTTTATGATTGACAGACTGATGGAAATGAAGTGAGAAGTACGATTTTTTCACGTCCAATTAAGTGAAAATGAAATTGAAATAGCCCTTAACTGTTCTATGGTTACCATCACTTAAACTTGGCCAATGTTACTCTTCAGTGTAATAATTATAATCGTAATCCATACGGAAGTTTCGGAGGATAAAGGTAATGGCATTGCTTATTTACTTTGGTATAGCGAATTTCGCTTTGACGTCTTTACGAACGATTGTTAAAAGTACAGAAATATCGGCTGCTGCATAAAATGGTAGCACGGAGGTAAGACATGACGGTATCTCCCGTCCTAATTGAGCAGTCTGACTGTACCTCCGCCCTACAGAATACAGCGGCTAATAATAACCTAGTGTTGTGTTTCCAATTTCTAATCAAAA
This sequence comes from Pelosia muscerda, assembly GCA_963691645.1. Taxonomy (NCBI): domain Eukaryota; kingdom Metazoa; phylum Arthropoda; class Insecta; order Lepidoptera; family Erebidae; genus Pelosia; species Pelosia muscerda. The sequence goes on from OY829103.1 coordinate 5,252,065, forward strand.
ATTATGCAGCTAAATAAATACAAGGAAATTAATTACGTGCTTAGCTTCACAAGTACTACCAATTAACGTCTTGGAGAGTATTAGACGATATTAATAATGTAAAATATAAAAAAAAACATTGCATAATATTAAAATTGCTATATACTACTAATGATATATACCACGAACATTAGTGTTTGCATTAAGAAAAGAAAAAAAAATACCTAGTTATTAAGTGGTGCATGCAATGCTCCTCGTACTTGTCGGGAAACTTTGTTATTGGCTTAGAGTCCTAAGTAATTCTTAATATTACCCATGATCTATGTAAAATAGCTGTTAAGTTTCCAATAAATAAATAAAAATATACCTCCTACCATAATTACCTCCCCATCAAAGTTGACTGGAAAGATGGAGAAGAAGGCGACATTGCCACGTTGAATGGTATATAATGAATAGGTTACATGCTCGTGTTATCTGAGACCTTTCACTTATTTATGCTTTCGGTCTAAGGATGGTCAATTTTTCTACATTGTCTAGCATGGGGGCCTGTATTTTCTAAACTTCATCTTAGCATCCTACCATCCAGGGTGCTGGGTAAGGGGCCTGGGGGTGACGGGTGGAGCCGTCTGTCACCCTAGCAGAAGCAAGCCGCGACGGCAGCGCAATGTGCGCCTCCCCATATCCGGGGATTAGATAGGGACACCATGGTTCCCACATTAGGGGAAGGGGGTCATCTCAAAGAGATGTCCCCGGGTCTGCCGGGGTGCGAGAGATATGTCTTGTATAATCTCACCTCCGGCCATGAAGGACTGCGTGCGTTTTGGTCGGTTCGAGTCCGACATAACGACCTCCACCGACTTTTGGTGGAGGTTTCCGTGGGGATTCTGCGCACGGATAGACAGTGTGCTGGGAAAGGGAATTGAGAAATTAAAAACATATTATTCCAGAATTCCTCACATTCACCTATACACACAAGGTAGATCTATGTACAGACATGATATATTTTAAGCACATGCCCAAAAGGACCACCAAAACACATGTTAACCTCATATAAATAGCAATTGGATGAAGTTCCCACAATAGGGGTTACTTTTCGTAGATAATTCAATTATGGAGAAGGAAGTTCAGTCATTCGGACTGTTTGGAGCATTCTGTAGGCTACAACAATTTTGATTCGTATTTGATAGGGTTGAAAATGTCCTCAAATAATAAAACAATCATATCTTTATATATAAAAATGAATTGCTGTTCGTTAGTCTCGCTAAAACTCGAGAACGTCTGGACCGATTTGGCTAATTATGGTCTTGAATTATTTTTGGAAGTCCAGAGAAGGTTTAAAAGGTGAATAAATATGAAAATGCTTGACAGCGGGATCGGGATCAGAAGTTCACGCGGGTGGAGCGGCGGGCAACAGCTAGTAGATTTATATGAATAATCTAGACACATATAAGTGGATGATAATTATATCATCCACTTATATGTGTCTATTAAGACTGCCGCAAAGTTTATGTATATCTAATTTGTCTCGTTCTTTTTGCTGAAACTAATTCTGAACATAATTTACCACAAAAAGAATGATATTGTTTATGTTTATTGCCTACGTTGTCCTACGACCCCTTTTTGGACACAAATACTTCCAGAGATTATACAGCTACATAGATTTGTATATTTCTAAGTAATTTTTGAAATCCAAAATATTGATAATTGTAATGCTTGTACTAATCTATGTGATTCTTATTCAGATATAGACTAGTTCACTCTTGATATGATTACTCGAGAACTCTAAGTTTTAATAAAGCTGCACTCGACGCAGTTGTACGAAGAATGCCATAATATCTTGCATAAATTCTCTTCCACATATTACTTTAATAAAGACTGTCCAATATGTTCTCATACGATCATATCAGTGGTTTGAAATAGGTCATGTGTGAACTTATCTGATAATATAAAGTGGGAGCAGGCGCCGCGTTAGCATTTTATCACAAAGCAGCATTAGGTACATATATTGGATAGTATAACTTGTATGTTACTTTAAATGTGAATTATTGTAAAACTGAAATCATTATTCACATGATCAATGTTTTATTTTGGATCAGTTTGAAAATGTACCTTAGTTAATTTTTAAACTTCAAGCACAAGTACATCGTTATCTTCTTTACTTCCCCTTCCATTCTTCAAAACACGCTACTACCACTGCAGGACAACCTCAATATCCTCGGTATAGATGTTCGCTGTAAACTAAATAACAAGAACTATACGAAAGTATCACCAATACAGCATCGCATAAACTCGGTTCTGAACAGTATGAGGCGTTTTTTCACGCCGGAGCAGCGGTGTCTTCGATACAAGACACAAATCCATTCTTGCGTCGAATACTACTCGCATCTCTGGGATGGCTCCGCAAAGTACCTACTAGATGCTTTTAACAGGTTGCAGCAGTTGCGGTCCGCATTAATGGGAAACATGAGGTTACGAACACACTCGAGATGCGTACAAATCTTGCGTCCTTGGCAGTATTTCACCGTCTCTACCATGGTGACTGTTCTGAAGAGCTCTCCCTTCCTTCACAGGATAACGCGTGCAGGGCTTAAAATGCCATCCGCATACGGTGCAGATTATTTCATTAAAAACCAAGTGGTTCGGTCTGACTTTCCTCTGCCGCATCAAGTCTTGGAATGCCTTACCGACTCACGTGTTTCCTTCTTCGTACTATCCCAGGTTTATTAAGCGGGCTTGAAAAAGCATCTGATGAGACCGTCAAGCTGAGTACCACCATTGTAACATTGCACGGGTTTGTAATGGTGACCCTCATTCCTGAGACTTTGCCTAAAGCCTACCATCTGGCGATGTGGAGTCAAATTGACGTGTCGTAGATAAAAAAACATAGGTCGGCAGATGGCGTAAAACTTGTATGCCAGTCGACCAAGCGGTGACGAGATTTTTGAAGATCTATGTACATCCTTGAACACATCCTGGCAATAGATTCGCCATGATTTGCAATATACTGTGGATGTAACCTGGACCTGATTTTAATTTTACTCTTTAACAGTGTTTTTTTGGTGCAAGCCGTCTCCAGGTCTTCGGTTTCCGGCATAGCACAAGTAGATTTCAGTGGTTTGACAATTAGTAGCATCAGGGTCTTCTTTTTATTTTCCGTGCGCAAAATCCGCACGGATACCGCCTCCACCAAAGTCGGTGGCCGTGATTATGTCGAACTTGAAGATGACCTCCTTCCTCTCATGGTGTTCCCATCTAGTCCCCAGACATGGAGAGACGCACTTTGTGCCACCGCTGCGGCCTGCTTCTGCTAGGGTGACAGGTGGCTCCACCCGTCACCCCTAGGCCGGAGGACGGAGGACGTTCTGCGATCTCCGACGCATCGCGGCCTGTGCGGATCAGAGTCTTCTCCGGACCCGCTCCGCAGCCTCCTTTTCGAGTAGTAGCATCAGGGCCTAGAATATTTGCAGGTGCCTAAAATATATCGATAAAGATTGAAAACTTACAAAGCAATAAAAAATATGTTAACTTAATTAACTTATAACAAACGTCTGAAACTCTCGCTTGTAACAACGATGTTTATTTCTATTCCAATATTTCAAGTTATGATGAATGAAGCCCTAATCAGTATTTCTGACAAACGAAATATTTCTTATAAGAATATATTATGTAACGTAATTGTATTGAAAGCTCTTTCGGAGTACGCTGCCATCAGAATTCCGATACAAATCAATTTGGCGATATGACTCAACATTCAGTTCCGATATCGCGAAATTAAATCTTCACGTATACACTTATTGGGGTTTCCTAATTGAGTTTCAATACTAACAACTTTAATAATAATTGATGACTCTTCTAGTTTCCGTATTATTGATTTGTAATGTATATTTGTTTTATATCAATATTTGCTTGTGTTTCAACACAAACAAATATTGATTAATGTATATCATGCTTCTATATAAACGTTGGGGCTCTGGCACAGAATATATACATACTATTAAGTAATCGAGTTTCTTAGCAGTAGTAATTTGGACATTGATCGGTCTTAGGGTGGTAGTAAGCCTTGCCGAAGAGCGAACCCTATGCTCGGGCCCTCTCTGTAAGTAGCGGCGTTGCCGTGAAACAAATTACTACACCACGATGGCACCTCAATACCAAGGAGAAGAAATGCCGTCGACTCGATAGAAGAAGAAGGATGGATTACCGTTTTTTTGCACTTTGAAGCACGGAGCTCTAAAAGTACAATATTGTGTACGAGTATCTAGAAAGTCAAATACATAATATTATGCATTAATAAATCAATAATTTTGTGCGTAATCGGCTTGTGAAACAACTAGAGCGCTTTGGTTCAGGTGTGGGATTGCAAGACAGAGGGAGTTTCTAATTCGTTTTATACATATTTGTAATTAAATGTCGCGGTATATGTAATAATCGTCATTGTGCGCTATTTGAGATAGATTAATTTAGTATTGAATTTATAATGTAAAGATATCAAGACAGCTGAGTATTACAATTGGCTGCCGGCCTACTGTAAATTTGTATGTGTCTCTCGATACCTTTACATTACAAAATAGTTTTTCAGTTTAAAACTGTTTTGTTCATAAATCAGTATCGTTTGAACATTTTCCCAAATCAGTTTAGATTATTGAAATTGAAAACCCATGACGACTGCTATAGATGTTCGTATGGCAACCGGGGATCCACTGCCTTAAGAATGGTCACCTATCCTTAGACCGGATTTTCTAATGTTGCTTAAACTAGCAATGTATTTATCTACTCGTTTACTATTACCCTACCGCATTTGATGTCATAGTAATAAATAAGTAATACAAATTAAAACTCTTGCGTCCATATTTTACTTAATCTATTCGTGCCACTTTCAGAAATTTCCCTTACGAAAGTAGGTACGTACGTATGTAAATATTTTGCGTGCTGATCAATCTCTGGCACCCACTGTAGCCATGTTCACATAATATAAAGGTGATTTATTGCTTCCACGTTGTTTATTAGTATAATAAAGCACCTTTAATGTATATATTTCTTATAAATTAGGGCCATAATTCATCGAAATTAGACTGAAATGCTTGTTACTGGCCTTCGAATATAACAAGTTGGACGAGGCCTGATAAAATTAACTGAATTTAACCTTATTTTGATCAGAATATTACTAACAATATATCACCGTTTCACTAACGTAAATCCTAGAATATCGGGATAAAAATTAGTGGGGGTTTCCAATGGTGAAGGTATTATTCAAATCTGTTCTGTAGTTTTTAAGTTTATTAGTTTCAATTATATCATTTTCAAGTTATTCTTTGAGGCCTTTCCCAACTCAGTTGGCGAACACATCTATCAGTTTATCCTAACTCTGTTGGCATCAGTATTCTAATGTAATTGTGATGCAGTCAGCCCTTCTGTTTGAGTTAATTCACCCATTTCCCATGTAACGACTGCCGTAGACGTTCCTATGACCGTGCTCTCCGAGGCACGACCAGATCAACACAAATATTCATATCAATGCATACAAATTTTTGCACTGAGTAGGGATCAAACCCGCGTCATCTGCGTAGAAGTCGCATTCACTACACTACAGAGGTAGTCAAGTTTTGTAGTTCTGTAGTTAGACTAGTCAGATAATAATTCAAAGGTTAGTAACTGAAGCATGACATTGAATTGTAATGTTAATGTAATATAAATGTTAATAATAGTTCAATATTGATTAACATGCAATTTACATAGACATGTAAACAATCATTATCGTCTAAAACATTGCCTTGAAAGTGGCAGCGGCAATCTTGAATCCATTTAACTTCAAGTCATTTACGAGACAGTCTTGTCAATAAACTAGACGGCTAGTGTAAACACTTTCATTTCAAGGGGTCACAGAAACAGCTCGCGCTACCCCCGCCCGCGACAAATGGCTGGAAATTTTAACACAGTGCCATCCCTCACTGAATATTTTACGATAGGTCAAGAGACTTAAAGCACTTTTCCGCTAGATAAAACACAAGCCCAACGCGGTCATTGTAAAAAAGTATATTGAACGTTTATTTAATTAAAAGGGTTTAGCTTTTCCAATTATGTCAAAAATTCATATGGATAGCGGTTGGAGCGTGGTATACTCGTAGTTACTTGATATTAGAATTGTGCATCGAATATTTAACAAAGTATTCGAAACTAGGTCATGCACGCGGCTTCGCTCACGTGGAATTATAATTCCGTTCCCGCATATATATTATAATCTATTGCCGGTATAAAAATATGTGTTATGTATTATTTTCGACTATACAGGGACAAATAGCCATATTCATGCATATAAATATTTGCACTGAGTTGAGATCGAACCCGGGCCTCCTGCGTAGCAGTCTCGTTCACTACACCACGCCATAACGTCTATCAAAATTTCGTGTTTCTCGGAATAGTCATAAACAGCGAGTCCTTGTTTTGCAATTTTTATAACAAAGTGCATGGTATATCAAATTACTTAGGTATACTTAGCAATGATACGCACGATCCAAAGTTATCTGAAAGGAAATAGAGTCACGTTTTTCTCCCGTAAGGTTTATTTATGGAAATAGATAATATTTGAATTTATTTTAAAATTAGTTTGGTCGAAAGTATGACATTTGATCGTTTTCTAGCCGCCATGCGATGAGGGTATTGAGCTATAACTAGACGAGGAATAATTCTTAGAATAGGCATTCAAAAGCGCCTGATCTTTGCATAAAGATTGTCAATATATTTTATTATTATGAGAAGATTTAATATGAGACATTACAGTTGATTGACTTTTCAAACCAACAATGTAACCAGTTTTGGTATAGATGTGAGTAAATATGGCACTAATTGCAGGTGCAGGTCGCCTCCAACCGCTCGGATTGCAGGTTGATAGGGAGGCCTATGTTCAGCAGTGGTCGTCCTATGGCTGAAATAACGATGTTACTAACTGTCAAGATTGATTTGTTAATTTTATTTAACTAGCCTAATCAATCATAAATTATATATAACTAGTTGGTAATATTCGTGAGTTTTAAACCTTTGTTAGATTACCAATAGCTCAACAGAATATTAACACCCAAAATTTAGCTTTTATAAGTGAATGAAAGAATGAAGTCGATTCACCAAAATAAGTTTCAGTACTCCGGACAATCGTGTTTCGCGATAAACCGTCGGCTTTAGGTCGCGGAGAAAGAGGGTCATTTCGTTCGTTCTATTGGACCGCCAATACAATGCTACCAGCTGCGATTGAACCGAATGGTTACTTTGATTGCATTGCGGTGGGTGACAAGCTTTGAATTTTTATTAAAATAGTTGAGTTAAATGTGAGGGATTTCTGAGGCTTTTGTCAGGTTGAATTGGTATTGCTTCATAACTTATTTGTTTACATTTTTAACTCCCATCGTAAAAAAGACGGGATGCTTTAAGCTTCACATGTCACTCCCTGTGTGTGTATATGTGTGTGCGTGTGTGTGCGTGTGTGTGTGTGTGTGTGTGTGTGTGTGTGTGTGTGTGTGTGTGTGTGTGTGTGTGTGTGTGCGTGTGTGCGTGTGTGCGTGTGCGCGCGTTCGTTCGTGTGCGCGCGTGCGTTCGTGTGTGCGCGTGTGTGTGCCACGCCACAAAGTTTTATGTTACATGTGTAAGTTTATGAAGATTTTGTATTTACGTTAGATTAAATCTCAAAGGGCTGAATGAGTTTGGCTGAAATTTAGTACAGAAATATATTAAAATTTGGAATGACAAAAACTACTTTTTGTTCTTGGTGACTACATAAACATTTTCTCAAGTACCCTAACTTTGTTACCACTTCAAGTACTATTTTATTCTTCCTCAACTCTCATAATTTTTAGCTGTCAAGTGTCCTAAACAAGAAGACCCACCTTTATATAATCTCATCATGCATAATTTAACAACACATTATCTTATCCCTGGATGTACGTGATGTACACACAATAATGGTATGCAGTACTAACACACGCTGTTTATTCGTCGACATTGTCTGCAGTTCAGTAAACACTCATTGTGTGGATCTGATTGTATGTTGTAGGCTTTATGTAATGTGTTGTGCTAACGACGGTTGCTTCGTGTTTCATGAACCGTATGAGAAGTTACAGACAAGGTCGTGGTAGTATGTTATGTAGATTTGTACGTTTTACGTTTGCTAGAGAGATATGAAGGGTGTTCGACTGGGAAAGTAGCCCCGCCCTGCAGAAAACCGCAGCTTATAATAACTTTAGGTTGTATTTCTGGCAGCGCCATTGTGTTATCAGATCATAAAATCTATAAGATAAAGTATGAATATTAAAGAAAAAATGAGGAGTATTGAAATAAAACCAGCCTTATATGGAGAATGTATTTTATTAATAAAATAATAGACTAGCTGTTGCCCGCGGCTCCAAGTTATCACGTCGATTATGACATAGAATAAACTGAGAACATACGTTTGTTCTATAATCAATAGTTTCCTAAGCGCATGCACCGAAAGACGTTTTAGGGCACTTTTTTAACCTTGTGTTACGTTACGTAAGTTTTAGTAAGTACCTATCCCTAATCTTAACTAGCACAAAATATAGCCAATGTTACTCAGGATGAATGTGGCTTTTCAATAGTGAAATATTTTTTGAAATCAACACAGTAGTTATCATTACATACATACACACACTCACACACACACACACACACACACACACACACACACACACACACACACACACACACACAAACACACCAAACGCACTCATGCACACACGAAAGTACAATTATTTTTCTCTTAATAATATTAGCGTGGATGTTGATAGAACTACTAGAATATATTGTTTTGTCCCTACATCAATTCTGAATCATTGAATACAAATACAATTAGTCAACTTTTATTACTCCAGAAGCCTTAATAATACAAAGAGCATGTTTTCCACTTCCTTCAGGCCACGATAACATCATCAATCATCCTTGTTTTCGTCCAATTAGGTTGCTTTGGAGTTCTAAATGTTGTTATAATTTATTTACAATTTGACACACTGCAATTTAGTCTGTCCGTTCTTCTAAATATTGTTAGTGAATACAGACATTAAAATAAGGATTTATAGACTTGGGGCGGCCTTTATAAATGTTATGGGCTACAACACCGGTATTTTATGTCATCGTAACTTTCAAGCAGTTTGTCAGTGGCAATGCGAAATTATTTTGATTAACGTTTTCATTAAAACAGTGGTATTCTTTAGAAATGTGCCTTTTTATCTCATTTACGCTTATACATATATTCTTGTTGGAGGAGGCAGGAGCCAAACCTATTCCATGATGTGTCTAAATTATAATAATTGTATTAATTCATTTTATTATAATAAATATGATTCATAACCGCGGTAGCCTAGTGGTATGGGTAATGGACTGCTGAGACGAGGTCTCGGGTTCGATCCCAGGTTTACCATGACACACACCAATGACTGCGATGCTTTTCGAAGTAATGTGTGTATTTATCGTAGGTTTATAAGTGCCCGGTTAATGGCGATAGGCTCGCCACCTATTACATTGGAACCTAAATATAAACTGGCGAAATGTGGGTGCTAGCACCTCTGCCTACTCCTTCGGGGATATAGGCGTGATATTATAAAAAAAAAAATAATTCATCTCATTATAATAATTCATTTTATTATCATAATTATCATAAATAGTTTCATTATAATAATTCATTTTATTATAATATTTAATTTTATTATAGTAATGAAATATTATAATAAATTATATATTATAATCTATAATATTATAATAAAATAATATACCTACATAATAAAAAAAAAAATAATAATAATTGCAAATGTTGTTATCGTGATAATTTCTCTGTTTGTTGTGATAATTTCTCTGTTGTAATAATATGTAATGTAATGTAATTACATATTATTGCGATAAAATGTTATGGATTTTTTGAAACAAAAACCACCTATTTAAACTTTCTTCTGATCTCTAACCGAAAATGACATAGTTAACATTTTAATTTCCATTCAGATACGTAACATCAGGTCACGAAAAAAAAACAATCATTACACAAAACTAAGACTTCATACAATGTTTTTTCAGACGTCGTCTTAGCGTTGATAAGGCCTGTGCGTCTATTGTTCTAAAGGCCAAGGCTTACCCTTTAATTTTGCAAATGGAAACCTCGTAAGTCCCTACTACTAGTTCTCACCATGTTTTTATCACTATGACAATACTTTTTTTTTTTTTTTTTTTTTTTTTTTTTATACTATCACGCCTTATCCCCGAAGGGGTAGGCAGAGGTGCTAGCACCCACATTTCGCCAGTGTATATTTTAGGTCCCAATGTAATAGGGGGCGAGCCTATTGCCATCAACCGGGCACGTATAAACCTGCGATATGACAATACTGTGAGTATTTATATTAATTATAAGTATAAAAATTGCCCTTGTAATTAAGTATACTAGAAATTCCTGCACTCATGTCCAAAAGTTTACGTTTACGCGGTAAGCGATTGTAATGTAAACGAAGCTAGGATAATGATGGTATACGATGGTAGTGCGAATACTGCCCCTAATAATAACCTTGTGTTGTGTCTCCGGCGGTGCACAGGGTAGCCAGAGCTCACTGGAGAGGTCTTGCATCGTCAGTGAAAAAAACCGAGGGCTTAAGTTGACACTGCTATATGATGTGAAACCCAGCTACTTCTTCTGCATTATTAACATAGAACCTATCATAACCTTTATCCCCTCCCCCTTCTCTCTCTTTATCCCCTCTATAGGGTCAGTAGCACGAACGTGACACCCTTGATGTTGCGAACGTCCATGGGCTACGGTACGGCCACGTAAATGATAGAAATAAAAAATAAAATGGAAATAGCTCATATCGTTAATTAAAATATTTTTAAATTTGGCTTAGAAACCCAAACTAATTCAAAACACGTCACATCAAACATATTACTACTACTTGAGAATTCAATGAGGTTGATTGATATAGCGGTTTAAAAGTGCGATTTCGAGTGTGCGAGTACAGCTCTGGCAAATTTAAATTTATTGACCACTCTATTTCACATTCACATGGTCCATGTAAAGGGGTTAGGCATTTATTGAATACCTACTAGTATCTAATCTTCTATATCACGGCTAGAAACGGCTCACTCTTTCTGATTGTAGTGGGTAGGGCATATTATGATATTGCCGTGTGCTACGATTCTTGCATACACATTTAGTTTCTTACTTTCATAAAATTGTGGTAAATATTATAATAGCAATTTTGTCTAAGTACTAATGAGCTACTAAAGTACTTGGTCACCAAACTGTGTACCTGTACATTTTATTAGCCACTGCACTGCGTCCAGCTTAAAATTTAGCTAAATTGCATATGCATGTTTTATAACAGATAACACTACACATGTGAACACTGTTCGTACAGAAAATTTTTCAACGTGTTTGCTTACTGAAAACAGAGACAAAGGCAGATTAATTTTGGTTTTATCCAGAACTTCAGCATATTTTTACATTCTTAATTGACTCGTGAATATTTTTGATAGTACCGAGGGGTGTTGACAAAGGAATTATAATATCAAAAGAATTTCAGAATGTGTACCTATTCAGTCCAATGTAAAAATCTGGACAAACAAATTGAGATAATAATGGTAATGTTTACAGGAACAAATTTGATATAGGTAAATATATTATTATTATCTTTGAATGGCTCGACTTACTAGGTAACACTGTCCTTGGTAATGCAACGTCTCTTTTATGTGCAGTTGGATATACCTACACTAGACGGTTTTCTTATATGTAGGTGTATTGAGTGTGGTACGTATAAAGCGAAGTAAAAATATTGAGAATGTGCAAGTGGATGAAGAACCTTGTACCTCATGTACCAGACGATGGAGGGCGTGCACCACTGAGTCCGTCAACCCGTGACCACGGCCAGTCCAACCTGGTCGAAACATTAGGTAATGTTAGATATTGAAGGGACGGGGACGGGGACCGGACGGGCACCCCACCTCTCATCCACGGTTTAACGATCCCAAAAAGCAAAATATCACTAATTGAAACTACACGAGGCATCTTCAGGACAGCTACAAAGCATGAAAGGCGAAATATGTTTCGAAGTTTGTTGTTCACACTTGCGAAACAATACACATTCGAAATAATATCTCCTCGGAGAAGAAGCCTATTTACTTGCGTTGAGGTGTGCGGTTTGGCATTCCTTTCTATGACATCTAGTGATATTTTGCTATTGCTATCATTGGGATTGTTAAACCGTGGACCAGTGATAAGACCCTCTTCCCTCCCCAAATTTGTTCTGGTTAGGTAATTTTTCTTCTTTTCAACTATTATATTAACTGTGAAGTGATTATGTCCATACATTGGAGATATTAAAATATAGATACTATTTAAACGGAGGTAGGACACGACGGTATCTCCCGTCCGAAATGAGCTGTCCAACTGGGGAAGTACCTCCGCCCTACAGAAGACCGCGGTCATAATAACCATCGTGTTGTGTTCCCGCCGGTAAGTAGGGTAGCCAGAGCTCACTATACCCCTCCTTCCCCCCCCCTTCCTAGCCTCCCCACCCCTTCCCAGCTCTCCCCCTTTCCTTTCAGGGTGGACAGCGCGTGTGTGACACCCTTAGTGTTGCACACGTTCATAGGCCACGGTGGCCGCTTTCCATCAGGTGGGCCGTGTGCTTGTCTGCCACCTACGTAGTATAAAAAAAAAACTATGGTATTCTTGTCTGTTTCTCAGTTTGACCGCTCAGGACGCAGAAAGTACTACGCGATAGGGTTTGGTCAGATTTAAAAATTACGTTATTCCAATTTTAATAAAATCATTGTATAATGGAACGTGATTGTTTAATTTATAAGTAGTTCAACAACATCAACAACTGGTGTTGTTAGTTGCTAGTACAGGTATGGATGCAATTGACGTTAGGTTGGGGAATGTTTCTGACACAAACGAAGGACCTTCTCATCAGACTGTTAAAGTTAGGTTGTACATATACTAATGAACGTGCAGAGACGTGAGCCCAATTCTAAAGTATCTAGTTAGTCTCAAGCTTAGTAACTCACCTAGATTGAGTAAAATGTGATGAAAATTTTAGCCACAATTCACGGTACCTAACATTAAAATATATCTTGTTTACATGTAAAAAAGAAGAAGAAAAGGTGACAACTACAAATCACAATAAAAAGCGAATAAATTGCTTTGAAGTGAAGGATAATAATTGGAGATTTATTTTTGATCATAGAGGCATGAGTAAAATGTGGGTATGTGAACTCGAAGCGTGAATAACTGTACCAGTAGTAGAGCTTAAAGGTGCAGATCGCGTGTATCGTTTTCAAGGTGAAGCCATCAAATCTACCTACAGTTTGACCGCAGACATCTTGTTGATGTCGGTGATAAAATTGAGCTGATTCAGTTTAGACTTGGGACCTATTTTAGTGTCCACTATAAAAGTAAACTTGGTTTTTTGTCTCTCATTACATCTGTCGTCATCTATATTTTTTATATTAGGACCGTAAAGATTGATTCCCGTCTCATCTAATAGCCTCTTCTTTAATGTCTCTTGTCTTGTTATCGAATATCTTTTCAATATTTGACAAAACATTATCAGTTTATTTAAGAAGGCGTTCAAAAATAATCATAATTTTTATATTCATTACTTCAATAATTGATTTTGTAAGTGTCTGTAATGATGACACTAAATGTTGATGTTTGTAACAATGACTCTCCTGAATCCTTACTTTTCACTTATTATCAAGAGAGGTATTATAGTGATTAAAATACAATGATGGCCCTCAGCTGATGGCCATTACTATATAAACCACCATTGAGAAATACTGAAATGGTGGTACTGAGTTTCATGGCCTTATCGGAATCTATTTCACGCCCCACGATTGTAGAAGGAGGAAATACGGTTGGTGATAAAGATGCCACGGGTTTCAATTCTCCTCAGCATACAACATTGCTTTGCTTATGTAGTAGTCAAATGTTGGAATAAACACCCGATTATGTCAAGCTGTTACCACGCTAACAAAAATAGGTGTTTGCTATATTCTATACCCAAAATAAATGAACTCTGGGGCAACATTCTTACAATATCGACGGTGCGTGAACGTAAGCTTTAATTAAGCGTAGTTGACAGGCTAACAAGGATACTAGTAATGTATTATCCTAATGGACACTTAAGACCATAAAAGACATTTATAATAAACTAGCTGACCCGCGCAACTTCGTCTGCGTCACCCCGATTTTGCAACATTTTTCATTCCTGCTCCGCACCTGTTTGTTGTAGCATGATGTTGTATACATATAAACCTTTCTCTTTAACCATTCTATCTATTAAAACAAACCGCATCAAAATCCGTTGCATAGTTTTGAAGATTTAAGCATACAAAGGGACAAGAAAAATTGGGACAGAGAACGCGACTTTATTTTATACTATGTAGTGATAGTGATTGCTACATTTGACTTTATGTTAATGCCGCATTAATTTATAAATTGTTTTCCCAGGTGGATTACATAAAATTCTTTTTAGGGTTCCGTCCCTCAAAAAGGAATCTTTTATAGCCTCTCTATACGTCAGTCTGGCTGTCAAGATAAAATTAATTACAAATATATACTACAAGTTGATCTGGTTAGCGTCCCACCTTCCGTTTACCAGGTAAAGGAGCCTACTTTTTACTTTTTAGACTTGAATGCAATCTGCACCACCACCACCAGGAACGATCCGTAGCGAGAGTCACAGGTTAAAATTAGTTGCTGCAACGCACCCGAAACGTCGACAAAAGTAAGTGTTCAAAAAAAAAAAAATATATCGCGTGAAGTCCCGCAATTCATAAACACTATGACTTAAAATTAGTTCTTAGATAATTAGAAACTTCTCAAGGTTCCACGATCTCATTTTGATCATTATGTCTTAAAATCTCCTATAAGTATTCCCATTAATATTTTATTGCTAATTTTGCTATTATTGCGGTTGCTTAGTAGCCGTAGCTTGGGACCTAAACATAAACTGGCGAAATGTGGGTGCTAGCACCTCTGCCTACCCCTTCGGGTATATAGGCGTGAGTTTATGTTATATTATGTTGATTATATTGCTAGTTTGTTCCTATATTTTGCTCAATATATTCTGAGAATCTTCTCTTTCCATTCATTAATGTTTGGCACTTGCGTATATTATGAAAAATTATCTAATTTTACAGTTTCCATCTTTTAATACATCCTTTATCTATCCTTTGTCTACTGTAGCTACCATATTATACTAACTTTCACTATATAAGTTATCTCCTCTTTGAGAAATGTATGTATGTACAATTTAAAATATAATGTCACGGATACTTATCACTATTTTAATTGAAATTTTGGACACATATTCGTTTCGAACTAAAAGATAATGTTCAATTTATATTGAAGACATATCAAAACCGGTTACATCGGACGTGAACAAGTTGGGTATACTCAGTTTTATCCTTTTTTGAAATAAGATTCGTGACATAGGTAACGAAGATTGTATTTTCTATTAGAAAGGGCTGTGACCATAAAACGGATCATCGCGAATCCAATTTAACGGACAAATATTTGGTCAATGTAACTTACTGAGTTCCAAAAAATAAATTTTATGAAGGAAAATATAATATTGAATATAGGGTTACAGATTACTATACAGTATTATCAACGTCTTTGAAATCCGATCTTACGTCACCTTTTTCTTATAATGTGAAAATACCCCCTGACTCTTGTTGAACTTGAATCAACCAAAACCGCACGCTGTCTTGGGTTTTTGTGGCCAGAGGTGATACAGCTATTGACATCTCTCGCATGCAAGCTAACATCACCTACTAGTCGGTACACCCCTACTAAACAACTTATGAGGCATTTTCGTGTCGGACTTGGGAAGAGAAGAAGTAAAAGCATGGCAAACTAAAAACTATAACTAAACTAAACTATAACTAAAAACAAATAAACTACAATTTTCAATGCTAATTAACCTATTTTCTAAATATCGGGCAAAAATACAAAAGGTTCCCTGGAAGAGATCGCCTTTGGCGATAAGGCCACCTATTGTACATTTTGATGTTTATTTATGCCCAGAATGTTAATTTCTTGTCTTGTTGTGTACAATAACGATTTATTTATTCATTTATCTAAATATACACTGGTTCAATGATTAACATTGTGATAATCACCATCATCATCATCACATTATAACATTGCTATGATCACACTCGTGTTGCCGAACTTACAGAAACGATGATATAAAAATGTTAATATGCTGACAGTCCTGTCAGTTAGTGGTCGTTGTTTGACATAGGCCGTGTACCATTTAAATGTCGAATGCGTCTTCATTTATCACTATCGCTGGAACTTGATTAAGTGTTTCCTATTTAGTTTACAATTCTGACACATTATCTTTAAAATAATATTAGCATCAGACATTTAATTTACTAACTAATATTTGCTTCTCTATCTTCTTCATTTATTTGTTTGCTTCTTCCTATCAAGTTTTTGTATCTCTTTGTGTAAAAACATTAACAATATGCACAGGCAGCGTTGACATTCAATAGGTAATTTAATTTATATATTTATATATAATTTTAATTTCCTAAGTATCATTTATTTTCTGTTAACTCAATTAATTCCATCCTACTCCATTTGCTACAACTTACGCAAATGCCATCGTTGTAGTTACAGTATATAATTTAACCATCATAATATATAATTATTCAATCAATAGTGTAATCTGCTAGCGTGCTGATTAATAAAAATAATTAAAAGAACCATGACACAAAATACCTTTTCGTGCTGGCGGTCTAGGATTTCTTTTTATAATGTATTGTATTTTACTATACTAGTCAAGCCCTTCTATTCGACACCCATATTGAGGGACTTGTGAACAAAATATAATCCGCCATTTTGTGGTGACGGCCATGTTTGACCGATTTTATCAAATACTATAGCTAAGATTACTAACGATTAATTTACCTTTGAAACATAAACACAGACGAATCAAGTTTATAAACACGTCGTCGTTTTTACAAGAGGGATTAAAATGATATCATCTATAAAATGAATACTATAAAAAGTAGAAAAAACTTAGCAAAACAGAGTCTAAGACTTAATCTAAAAAATAAAAAAGATAAAGAAAAAATCCGAAGTACTGAAAATCTTTAACTTCTTCAAGTTATACCTGGTACCTATCTTTGTTCTCTTTGTTTCATACTACTCAAGTATATTTGCATAACAATATTCAGTATTGTAGACTCACAGAAAAAGTTATTCGAGTTTATGGACTGGTCAGATAATGAATGTAAATGTCACTGGAATTTTAAATTCATCGTGATAAAACTGATAACCGGTTTCAACAGTCTCTGTGAGGTAGAAGGCTCTGGTGAAGATTAATTGGAATTAGTTGAATTGAAGGTAGCAATTTCAGCAATATGCACATACATGTTTTAAAGTTGTTTGCCGCAACCCCTGTAAGAACAGAGACATTCTGTGTCGTCAGCGCAAAAGATGTAGGATAAGCCTTTGGTATGTCTATGCATTCGAAAAACATTCGAATATATGAGAGATAAGAGACATCAGTGAATAACGTTGCCTAATTTAACTCCTAATATTTTTTGTGCCACAAATTACAGTGTACTGTTATCCAGAGAGAATAATGATTCTGCCCTTCATTTAGAAAAAGTACAACTAACTTCCAATGTTATCAATCATTTCATGAATTCTTAGGTTGGCTCAAAAACTGCAACACACTGCATCAGCAGTTTCTATTGTTCTTCTACTTTTATCTTATATCTTTAGCTTATCATTAGGCGAGGTGAAAGAAAAATATTGGATGAACATGTCACACTTTATCAGTAAGCAGTGCATCTGAAATAAGTAGCATCCCTGATTATTGCTACGATTTGGTTAAAATGTTCGCTCTATTGAGATAAAATTTTATCTCCGTACTTTACTGTTTCAATAAGCGGGTATAGGTAATAAATAAGTACCTACGTTTATGTATTCACTGTTTGCAATCAAAGTCCAAAATTCCTTGCAAATGTATTCAAATTTATTTTATACCTAATGTAGACAAAATATACTCTTTATTGAATAAATTTATTTTGCCGAAACCCACTGTCGTAGAAATTCAATAAAGTGTCTCATGAAACTAAAGCTTATTTTATTGCTGCGACACTTTACGTAGGAACTCAAATATGTAAGAGACAGTAGCTGAGGATCTAAAATCTTTTGTGTTTTTAGGAAAATCTTATAAACAAAGATATAATGCTGTTTAATAATAATGTTTGCTTAATGAAAATGCTAAAAATTTGTAATCACGAGAGTAATGGCAATATATATTTTGCTATCAATTTAAAAATTGCTACAAATATTTTAACTCAAGGAGTGGTTGCTGTGAAAACAAATGTAGAACTAGATGCTACTGTATATTTTAATAATGTAGACACTGCAAGAGTTTACCGAATGCAATTTTATGTCAAAATAAGTTATTCAATTCACACAGTAGTCTTTATTGATCTCAAGCGGGCTTTATATGCGAAGGTTACAAAACACACGATGAATAATTCACTAGGGGAGGTCCGTCGTTGTGTGGTTGGTAATTCTGTAATGGTAATGTACCGTGCTAGGTCAAGACAATTGAAGTTGTAAAATCCTTTGTATTTATAATTAGGCTTTAATTTGTTTGTGGAGCTGAGAGTATTTACGTCCAAAAATTAATAATTATGTTTTGATTTTTTTTGTTGTTTTCAGACAGCAGATCACAACAGACGATCGTTGGTTTAAATGACATCGATAAATACTAAAAATAATAAAAACTGAACATAATCTTCATCAGTCAGCCGGACACTCTTTGTCGGTTGTATACATAAATGAAACCTAACTTTTATAGGTCAGTGCATTTTCTGTTCAACATTTTTTACATCAAGTTTAATAGGTATTATTTTAACTTATCTTTTAAATGTTTGCTTCAATTCTAATACGCTTAATGAAGAGGCTATTAAAATAAAACCATCCAAAAATAACACGAAATTGGGAAAACAAAACATATCACTACATAGTATAAAATAAAGTCGCGTTTTCTGTCCCTATTTTTCTTGTCCCTTTGTATGCTTAAATCTTTAGAACTTCGCAACGGATTTGGATGCGGTTTGTTTCAATAGATAGAATGGTTAAAGAGGAAGGTTTATATGTATATAACATCATGCTACGACTAACAGGTGCGGAGCAGGAATGAAAAGTGTTGCAAAAACGGGGTGACGCAGACGAAGTCGCGTGGGTCAGCTAGTTGATCATAAAGTATTGCTTCTAATATAAATATTACTACTATAACTGAAGTGTGATCTTCATCATATTAATATTCAGTGTAATTGCAAAAGCCAGATGTTACGCTTTAAAAGCTTTAGATGTGTACTTTTAACGTAGGCTTGGAAAACAAAATGTTTCAGTGAATATTGCATGAGCATTTACTAACTGTACTTAATTATTCTACCACGGAATTCTTCGAGTAAAATGTATACCGGTTTAATTTGGGTAGTGGATAGTTAGAAAATTTCTGTAGAC
Organism: Pelosia muscerda; assembly: GCA_963691645.1. NCBI lineage: Eukaryota > Metazoa > Arthropoda > Insecta > Lepidoptera > Erebidae > Pelosia > Pelosia muscerda. The sequence goes on from OY829103.1 coordinate 5,271,593, forward strand.
ATTTAGTTCTGCTAAATATAAATGTCTACAGTAGTCTTTGAATTTCTGTTAGGTACATCAATTTGAAATTTAAATGACGAGAAGTACTTACCTACGAGAGGCTTTCATCATTGTAAATAATTACCTTCAAGTTATACTAAAATAAGTTTTCACTTTTCATTTAACGAAATTTATTGGGTATAACTTTACAATGATTTTATGATTATTGCAAAAATCTACTTAAAAATATTTCAAGAGTATCGTGCAACAATTCGTGATAAGATTTTCACTACGACTTCAGTGACACTAAATATGGTGAATATGCTGAAAAAATAAAAGTAAGTCAATAACCTGGTACATGAAACATTTCTGCCTAAGTAAAACATGACCCAGAATAATAACTCCTCCACCAAATATCAGTGTAAATTATTAATAAACATTATTATTAACACACTTGATCTTCTCCACGATATTATTGTGGAGAAGTACAAGTGTGTTATCAATAATGTATAACAGTTGTTATATTCTTTCAAAATTGTATTGTTTTTGACTCTAGAAACCTTAAACCAGAGAAGTCACTTTGCTGCCTTAGCTATTAAGCAAATTATAATTTAGAGTGATTAATTATTGTGCCCAAAGTACTATAGATAACTAATAGTGGTAGATAACTCAATTTTAGATTCAATCAGTAATATGGACTCAATTTCTAATTGAGATCATTATTTCAATTCCAAATTGACCCGGATACCTCAATTCTATTAATAAATTTATGGAATAATTTAGAACGCGTTCATCGATATTCAATTTCCGAAGTAAATCGCTAACACTGTCGGTCATAATTCTGTGGCAAATACAATCCGTAATTTACACGCGTTTGAGTCTTCCATCTATTTGCGGCCAGACGTGCTATGCATTGCGTTGACATTTTAATTTGAAGTGAAAGTTTGTTATTGTCTTAATTCATTTCAATATTAATCGCTTTACGTTTTTTAACGAATATTATAAAATAAAATCTAGATATTGTTTGTCGTTTCTACGGTGCCTTAAGTATCATAATATAAAATATTTTCCTATGCTTATAACGTTAACAAACATAAATTCGATTCAATTCGATCTGTTTCACGATATTGTATCCTAGACAAATGCATTTCACCTTCATCCGTTACATTAGTCATTCAATTTGCCTAATGTTGTATAGGTTCGCGTTCCCTGTTAGAAATCTGCTGTTGTATTTTGACTATTGGTATACCTATGGTATTGTTTTCAACTATTACTAATATGCCTATTAGAATATTATTAACATACCATATATTATTAATAATTCTATTAGAAACGCGGGAAAAACAGGAAGCGGTATTATTCATTATTAATAATTCAAAATGGGGACGATTTTCACCGGCACCCCTGTAAACAGTGTTGTTACCGAGGTTTGAAATCTGTTCAACCTTCAAATACCTTAGCTCTTCTATTTCGAGTGTCTCCGAGCCCAAAATATTCCATCTGGTCAGTGAGTACATGGGACACTCGGCCAGAAGGTGGATATTGGTCTGCTTGCTCGCCATGAACTCGTGACAATTGGGATCGGTTCTCATTCCTATTTCTGTTAATTATCTGTTCAATCCTGTGTGTGTCTTAGGTATTATTATCACTTTGGCAAGCCTCTTGCATTGCCTCTGAAGTGATGTGAATACGTCATGAACTAAAAATCACTTTAATGGTTATACAGTTGATCGATTGCACTTGTTGGAATTTTCTACTTAATTATATACATTATTATCTCAAATGCAATTAGAAATATTTGATAATGCCGTGAAGTGAAACCGGTCAGGTTAATAAATAAATAAATGGAAAAGAACAAGTGTTAGTGTAGTTAAGTATTCTTGAGAACACATCCAATTTCAATTTGCTTTGGTTATCAATAAACAGTGCACCAATCTTGTAAAAGCATTTTTATACCCTGAATATCGCACAAAATACAAAAATCTCATTCAGTCGAAATGTGCACAGCTTCAGTTATCTCACGTATCTTAACTCGACTATCTAGCAAAACTATACCGTGGATTTTATTAATCATACCCTCAGTAGTGCATAAGACGCTGCCCCCCTTTAGTTTTCTTGATAAATCTTTGATGTTTTAGAATATAAAGTATACTGGACCCGGAACCGGATAACTGACAAATTACCAGATATATATGTATTTAATACTTCTTCTTCAAGTTTAACTTTTCGGCTACTCGTTAATTTTTTTCGGCCTCGTATTGGGCTAGAGCCACAGTATTGTCCGTTGCTATACACAGATCTTCATTAGTACAGGTGGACGGGTACAGTGGGTGCCTGGCAGAGATCATTCAAGCAATAAGCTTCCGTCGTCAATATAGAATTTAATTATGCATTTTCACTTGGTGTACAATAAATTGTATAACAAATAAATTGATGCAGTGGGATACACTTAAAATTCACTTAATACCTATTATAACAAGTAATTTGAAATTGAAGACAACTGCAATTGAAGATGAAACTGCGTAATATGATTTAAAAGTAATTCATTTACTATTTACATTTATCATTTGTAATTGCTAACATTCGTTTTTAAAGCCTAATTTAATAAAGTTTTAATTGAGTTTACTGCAGTGGTAAAATACTTCTAGTTAAAATGAATACGAGTATAATATTTAATTGAATTTTGAGACCGCGTCAAATAAAATTTATCCATTCTATTTGGTTGTAATACAAGCCACGTTTATACCATCTGTAGAACATTCCAGCTTTTGGTGTGAAAAGTTAGTGTCGGCTGACACTATTTTGATAGTAATTATAATCTATTACTAGTGTAAAATTTGATCGTTTTATGGCAATCTATAATTTACTGAAGTAAGTGCGATAGACGTCATATTTTCAATTCTTGGAAAAAAATTTGTGATTATGGCCTTCTAAAATCTAACTACACGTCCTGATCGACTACCTGATCTCGTGGGGGCGGACACACGGGAACAAATTTAATGGCGTGCCTAACGTGACTCTGGAAGATTTTCTCTAAAAAAATTCACATTGGCGTCTCGCCATTAATTATGTTATATTACATTTACCACTTGACACTGGCAAAATCGCAGCTAATCTGCTTGCAAAAGAAGCCATCTTAAGAAGAAGAAGAAGATTATTATTATTATGATGACATAAAAACGTGACTGAATGACGAATAGTTACATCTGTTACCGAAATACATTCAGAATATATATAATAATATAAAATAGCTGGTCATGTACCGCTCCATACTCGAAATACCACCCAACTTGAAATACAAGAGAAACCTCAGTCTTTTGTCTAGTCACTAGAGTTTCGTAAAATATTTTCATTAAAGCTTCTTGTAAAATTAAAACTTATTACAAAAGTGATCTTGCAACTTTTACGATATCTGCTAAAAATGAATTTGGCTAACTTATTTAGTTTTAAAGTTACTAGCAACTTATTATTTTTTAAAATATTACAATAATTTATTCTAGTCAAAGAATCGACACGGGGTTACTTATCAAATTTTCAGGCATTTATTGCTTGTCTTCTCGAATAAATTCCAAATGAAGTGTTTCAAATTCTTACATGATTTTGCAATTATTAAAGTTTGCTTGATGAAAGAAGCGGGCAAAGAAGATACAGTAGGTCCTGAATTCAATTCTGAACTATAAGTCAAATATTAAAATTGATATCTTAAAATTAATGTTGTATTCTAGTATTAAGATCATTTGAATTGACAACAAAAATGAAGTAAAACTATATTGATTTAATAACAAAGTAACTTTCGTCAAAATTTATAAGCAAAATTCATAAATGAATTTTAGCAAGCATGCCAGAAGTAATATTAAAATTGTACTATATGCAATATTCAGTAAACTTCAAAAAGACTTAATATTTTAGCACTTTCTTTGTTGCTTATTTCAGTTTGCACTGAAAATTGTAATACTATTTGATATAAAAATGTGTTGATAGGTTGAATGTTTGAATATTTTGGATAATAATTAATTAATTAACATTTCAAAATTTTAACATTCTGATATTATTAACGGAGTTGTTAGCAAGTCGAAAATTACGAGTAGCATACTTTTTATTCTTTTAAATATTTCAATGTTCATTCAACTTTGAAAAGACGTTAGTGCCATGTGACGTAACTGTTATAGATCCTGCAGAATAGGACCGTAGTCGTTGCCTAGTTGCTGCGTCTTAAAAAAAAAGAAATGTCAGATGCAGAACTGTGTCATTATTATTTCAGTGCGCTTGCCCATAATTTTAATTAAACTTCTTGAACGAATTATAAGCACTTGCAATTAACTCTGAAGTCCAGTAATTTGTATCAACATAAGTGAAATTATTTATACAATACTATAAGCGACTGTACCATTACACAATTAACAAGACGCTGAGGTAAGTAGTACGAGAGTAATAATTCAAGAAATGAAAATTTCGTGTAATAAGGTACTTGTTTTACAAAATATTTACTAGAGAATATTCTAGATAATCAGCTAAGAATCATGTATAACATTGGATTGTGCTTCTGATTTATATGTATGAATGTGTACCACGAATGTATTCGAGCGGTTTAATCCGTAATTTATGAGTACTCGTGGAACATCGCAGTTACATCGTCGGCAAACTTGTGGAGAAAACGCTGAAGGCTTCCTGTATTAAATTATGTGTCGCCTGTGGTAAATTTATGGGCTTATTCATAATGTTTTTCTTTACTGCAATTGGTTACAAAAATAACGAGGAAAGAATGTCTTTGTTTTTATTTTAGGGCAATAATTTGATATTCATAAGCTAATACTGTACATTCTTCAGAGTATGTGCTTCAACAAAAAATGAGTGTGTAGTAACGGATCTACAGTTAAATACGGATTGAGCTGTCTGAATACGAAACATGCAACCCAATTATTGAAAAAAATCATTCTAAGTGTTTCACCTTGTGTCATTTAATTCTGCCATAATCGTAGTAGTTTCACAGGAAAGAAACTTCATCCCGCGCACGCTCAAGCTGTGGAATGAGCTACCTGCTGTGGCTTTTCTAAGCGACTACACTAAGGTTTCTAAAGGGTAGGTAACACGAGTGTATAACCCTCCTGGTGGTGAAAACGTCAAAAGATCACGTTGATCACTTTCCATCAGGTGGGTCGTGTGCTTGTTTGACACATAAGCGGTATAAAAAAAAGGTGAATTTTTTACATCCACAATCGTTTATCTACTTTATTTCGTCTTTCAATATCAAAATATATATATATATATATATATATATATATATATATATATATATATATATATATATATAATACATTTTGACAATGCAAATGTTTAATTCTTCATAAAAAATGTGCCTCTGAAACAAGTCACTACTTAATACGTAATCGCCGACATTTTTGTGCTTCAGTTGATGTTCTGGGATAGTCTATCTATATATTTTTACATTGTATTATAAAATAATGTGAAAAATGAAAGATATATTTGATATTTCGGTACTGAGTTACGCCTAAATACTTTGCCATGTCATTACAAATTCAATACCTAGAAATCAGAAATACTATGTATATAAGTTAAATTAGTTTTGGAATTGGAAATGAAACAGTTATAAACTAAGTTCTGTTAATTTTCATTATTTCCTTTATATCAATCATTTGTGATAGTATCTCGGTTGATTTCAATTAATTAAAATTACGAAACAAACTCAAATTTCCAATTATCTTGAAGGGTATTTATTGTTTGCTGATATATTCAACAATAAAGTAGGGCTTTATAATCAATTCAATCGAGTTCAATTCACTTTATAGCGATGTCGTATGCTTTTGCTGGTATCTAGTTAGAAGTTTGTTATTGCAAAACAAGCAGACAGAAAAATGAAGAAATATACCTATTGCTACGAGTCAGCCGTTGCTACGAGACAACCATGCTACGAGATAGCCATTGCTACGAGATAGGCAATTCGTAGTGGTTAGCTACGAGATAGGTCGTTACAAAACGATTCCCACGAAAATCCCAGCAGGGATTAATATAGAACGTTTCTAAAATGTTACGATTAGTCATAAAAGCCGTACTGAATGTTCAAAATGACACTCACTTCAATGAATACCTTTGAAAATCTAAACGTCTAATCGATTGTACTGCTCTAAACGTTGGGATTATTCGCATATTATAAATTACTAGCTGACCCCCGCGACTTCGTCTGCGTCACTCCGTTTTTGCAACATTTTTCATTCCTGCTCCGCACCTGTTAGTCGTAGCATGATGTTATATACATATAAACCTTCCTCTTTAACCATTCTATCTATTGAAACAAACCGCATCAAAATCCGTTGCGTAGTTCTAAAGATTTAAGCATACAAAGGGACAAGAAAAATAGGGACAGAGAATGCGACTTTATTTTATACTATGTAGTGATTACAAGGGTATCTGTTATTTTATATTGATCAACTCGGTGACCATCGAGGGTAGTCAGTGCAGTGGCCGTGAAACGCCTACAAGAATTATTCGCTCTGACACACCGTATCATGTTTCAAATGATAATGAACCCTATGCATTAATCAGAAGAGTGGTTCTTCAGTGATTAGAGCACAAGTTATGCATTCGCCTGTAGAAACGAGAAATGTAAAGGTCACAATCCTCTTGGAAAATTACGTTGTGATATTAAAGGCGTTGATAAATTGAATTTAATCTTTATGTAAATGGCCATAAAAAGTAACATCCCATTGCATGCAATTCAGATGTAAAGTTAAAATATTTTCAAATACAAATATAAATGCCTAGCTTTTTATATAAATTTAGCCTTTGTAATTTATAAGGCTAACCTTGCTGTGTCATTTTAACTACCAAAGATATGGCTTGTAAGTAAGTAGAAATATACAAAACGAGAAAGCAAAGTGACGCGGTTCTATACGCACATGACTTTACGTTATGACTATAAAATTATATTGTTCTATGAAATGAGTAAAATGTGAACTAGGGTAGGAGCGGCGTCTGTAATTAATGCATGTATTCGTACACTATTTTCTTAGATAGTGAAGGTCGTAATTCATAACTTTTTTTAAAGAATATTAGCAACCAAAATTACTAATATTCCCTCTAACCCCCCAACTAAGATCAATGGCTTGTGAAAGGAGTGGGTCCACGTCAGTAGTGCAATGGCCTGGACTCGAACCTGAGACCTCTCGCGACTCTCTCGAGCTTAAGAGAAATAGAAATATAAATAATACTTCACCCATGTAGAAATGATAAACAGATATTGTTTTAAATACAACATTATTTAAGACAGGAATAGATGACACAAGCATAATTTCTTCAGTGATATTGTGTTATAGCGCGGAGGGAATTTCAAATTTATGTGCATATTTTCTGATGTGCGTATATGAAATTAATGTGAACAATATGTTATCCATAACTGCTGGGTACAAGTACAAATGGAAATTGCCCCAAGCGTTTTGTTTAAAATAGATTAATTATATAGAAAGGTATATCTGTAGCTGAGTAATCTGGATACATATGGAAATATTCAGAAATCGTCATTAGCTTTATACAAATATACAAAAATATGCACGCGCTTATTTCGCTCCGAGGCAGGCAGCCGTTGGGGACACCATGGTCCCCACATTGCATTGGGGGAAGAGGGTCATCTCAAAAAAGATGTTCCGGGTCTGCCGAGGTGCGAGAGATATGTCTTGTATAATCTCACTTCCGGCAATCAAGGACCCATGGACGGCCTGCAGTTTAGTCGGTTCGAGTCCGATATAATTACCTCCACCGGTTTTGGCGGAGGTGGTATCCGTGGGGATTTTGCGCACGATAAAAAAAATGTAGACAGACGTGAATTAACACCTACTTTTCGCCAATCGTTGTATTACCACGTATCTTAGGAACGGAGCATTGCGATTGGCGGGCTGCCAATCTCAATGCTCCGTTCTCTCGAAACCTTTACATTACGAATTCAATAGGAGTTCGTGCTAGTGCTACAGGCCCTCCTCCTATTACGTGGTAATACAACGATTCCTGGCACAATTCTTGATACGCGACATGTATCTGAGGCTGAGGCCGGACAGTATACAGGATGTAAGGGGAACACTCACGAAGCCGAAGGCCCCTGGTACACAACATATTGGCACTAAACAAAATTACGGCAAATCAATTGTTTATACTTCACCCCTCCTCCCCTCTTCCCTCCATTCTACATGATCGACAGCTTGAGTTTACCGCTTCTAGTGTTGAATTAGTTCATAGGCCACGGTAACCACTTTCCATCAGGTGACATGTGTGCTTGTCTGCCACCAAATAATACTCCAATTTAAATAAATGATATTCATTTAACAAAGCCACCCAGAAATGCCAATACAAAGATCAATTTGCATTCATAAAAGGAGAAGTGAGTGAGTTATAATTGGAATCACGCAACATGGGCACATAAAAAATTAAATTCACATCGATATTTCATTCGGTGACCTTTCTTGCTTGAAGATCTTTTCCACTACAAGAATAATGATTCAGCTCATATTCAGTTTAATTACCTTCGTGGCTCAGTGGGCGTAGTATGCGCCGGATGTGCACGAGGTTATGGATTCGATCCCCACACAGGATAAAAATTTGTGTGATCCATAAATAGTTATTCTGAGTCTGGGTGTACTTTGTGTCCGTTAGTTGTATGTTTGTAAGGTCCTCTGCGATACAGGGCTTGTTCCCTAGTGCGGGAGTTGTATTAAATAAAAAAAAATAAGAAAAAAAAAACTACATTAACTCACACTAAGTCAATTCTTCTAAAAAATCTGTTTGAAATTTAGTCAATGTAATTCCAGACTCCCAAATGCCGAAATGAATAGAGAGCCAATTTTCAAATAAGAATTTATATTTCTGACTTAATAAATAGAGGAACGATTTCTTCTTTACCGCGTTATTGAATTTAAAATACCAGTGGCAGCGACTTGTGACTTTTTGCATAGAGACATACACGTCACTGCAATATCTTATTCTATCAAAGTTGATAATGGTTTATAAATATCCAATACAAAAAATAATTACGATGTCAATGTGCTATTTTATTTGGTTTAAGATGAATTGATGAGATTGATTAAGACTGAAGTTTGAACAGATTTTATTAGCCGAATTGCTCTTCTGCAGTCCAACGATTTTAAAACCACAAATCCTTATAAATGCTATTTAATGTTACACTTTATTGTTACGTTATTAAAGTTTAAAATTAAATGAAACAGTCCGATAGCAAAATGATATTCTGCCAGCGCAATAAGTTATGAACCCGGATTCTACTAATTGTCAACTTCTGTCAAACCACTAAGATTACAAAAAATGCCATTCAGTTTTAGACGGGAGAGACTATATTTCAGCATGCACCATTAACTAATTGATTGGTAGTGTTTACTGTTTCTTACCATATAGTATTACAATTATAGAACCTCCTCTTCATTCAGAATCTTGAAATATGTAAATTCATAATTACGCAACCAATAAAATTACCAATTCTAATAATTCTCTACCAATGTTTACCATAGGATCCAATGCTACGTCTTCTGCACTCAGTCTATTTTAGTCACATTTGGAGGTCGCTTGAGTCTTGGGTCAGTGTTGGTAAAAGTTCTCCGAATTGTGATCCTTTTTTCTATTCCGCAATTTATTTTGCCATTAAAATTCATTATCACGGAAAACACTCCCAGTTGGTGCCTGTTATGCTAAATTTATGGATTACTGGTTTAAAACTCTACCGAAGTGGAAAGTTAAGCGCGAAAATTAACAACTTAATGTAATAATCATAAATGTCAAGAAAGACTGTTCGCATTTTATTTTATTAGGGTATAAAGAATTAAAAAGGCGATGGAGAAACCTTTTTTAGCGTTATCGATAAATAGTCACATATTTCTAGACCCTCAAAATGTTATGGCAAAGTTCGTGAAATAGTGAGCTAAATTTCATTCTTTGTCTGATGTTATAACTACCTTAACTGTATGGAGACGGAGGTAGGACATGTGGTAGAGAAGTCCGACTGAGGAAGTATCTCCGCCCTATAGAATACCGCTAATACGGCTAATAATAACCTTGTGTTGTGTTTTCGGCGGTGAGTAATAAGCCAGAGTCACTCGAAAGGTTTTATGTTGTCAGTGGGAAGACCGAAAAAAATTATTTTGTCTTCTGTGCTGACAGCGAAAACTCTGTTAAGCTCCACTCGTCCGCCTTGCCCTCTACATGGTAGCACGAGTGTGACCCCCTTGGTGTTGAAAATGCCAATAGGTCACGGTAACCACTTTATATCAGGTGAGCCGTGTGCTTGTCTGCCACGTAAGTAGTATAAAAACCTATATGAAATCTGATTAAATGTAAATTAATGAACATTCAAGTCGATACAGCTACTAAATCGAATTAAGGCCGTAATGGATGCGAACTTATTAGACTTCAAGACAAGCTTGTTTCTATAAATAACGCTATGTGTACACTCGATATGCGAATTCGCACTTATTTTGAAGAATATTATGTGCTCAATTATTCAATGACAATATGAAGAAGACAGCTGGATAATATTAAAAAAAAATAACGAGTTCCAGTTGCTGGTGAAAAGTTACCACGTCTCTACGGAGTGAGAATACTTTTAAGGATATTAAAAAGTTCCTCACTTAGTAATGCAAATTGAATGACCAAGTTCTCCAGATTACATTTTGTACACATTGTTCTTTTTTTTAATACAGAAGAAATTCGTGTTTTCTCTAAATTTTCTTGGTGATTTTAAAAATAAGTGTGAACGTTATTATAACTTTACGCAATTATTATAGACCTTTGGATACTTTGTTTAAGTTAGCGGGACTCCGTTTATTGAATTGGGTATTTTGTTTTTATACTTTTTTATTGTTTTTCCATCAGGAAAATGAGTTATTAAACTTGACTGTTTAGAAGTTTACGCAATGAATTGGAATCTTCTAAAGTCAATAAATTATGTGCCTAATGAGATTTATTAAAGCTATTAGTATGCTAGCTGTTTTAAATTGAAATTAATCGGATTAAGTGAATGTTTCCACCATCGCCCCAAGATGGTGGTTAGGAAAATTTCGCATGCTCAAGATATGTCTCTGAGGCTCAGCGGGTTAGAGAATTCCCCCTGTAAGAGAAAGAAGGCGGGTTTTTATCACGTCAGAGTTTTCACTTTGTTGATTTATATTTGATTTAAATAATTTACAATTAGTTACTTCCGCAAAAACAAGTCCATGCATTTCCATGCATGGAGTTGTTTTCACTTAGTGTAAGTTGAATGTGTAGTAAAACTAATTTTCACTCAAGTTACTAGTTATTAGATTGTATTTAGCTTATTCTCGACATTGCTACACTAATAATAAAAACTAGATGATACTTACCTATTAAGTTTGAAACTTAAGAGGTATGTACCTTCAAGTAAATACAGTGTTCTAAAGCATAGTTTTGTAAAATTACAAAATTATGTAGTGGAACTGTGCAAACAATATATACACATAATTACTATTATTTATAAATGAAATTGCGCATTCGTAGGTATATTTTCAAATGTATCGAATAACATAGTCGTAACTTATTATATTATATTATAATTATATAAATTATTTAAATTTTATACAATATATAATTATATACCTATATACCTAATATAAAAATGAAGGTATACCTATAATGCTTTACATTGAGAATCCCCTTGGCAGTAAATTCTATCAACTAATTTAAATACCAACAATCAAGAATATAATGCTGGAGGCACTCTCGTATACCTTTAAAAAATACAGAACGAAAAAATACATTTGCTCAAAATACATACGTGATGATATCAGTAGCGTACAATAATCGAAAAATACACCTGGCCTATCTTTCCACGCGTTCTCTTGATGTTTGAATATATGTTCGCTTAGTTTACCGACGCCATATTTGAGTTCACACAAAGCGGCCATACACGCGTGAAGTTGGAACCAAGAATAGCATTTATTATGTTAATGTAGACGAACGAAATATTTACATACTAAAAGGCTTGTCATTCCTTGAAAGGTATGTGTAAAGTCGAGCCACACAATGGTAATAACAATCGCGTTACCACAGGTTACTGTCAGCGAAAATAGCGAGTGGTTTATTTCACGAACGAATTTCTTTTCTTTTTCTCTTCATACGCTGCTCACGGATATCACCTCGGTGAGAGATTTTATGTCGGACTTGAACCGACTAAATCGAAGTCTTCGTGTCTTTGGTTGCCGGAGGTGAGTAGTTAACATATCACTCGCACCCCGGCCGAACAAGGGCCACTACGAGTGTGAAAACTACTCAAGGGGAGACGCGCACCACGACGCCGCGGCTTGCTTCTGCTAGGATTCTTCGCAGCTTCACCCCTCATCTTCAGGCCCGCGCTCATGGAGAACGCGCTAATGTAAATAATATAAGTGATAAAGAGAATGCTTTTTAGTGATAAAGTAAGCGCGGGTGACTATATCGGATACGAACGGACCAAAACCCTACGCCGGCCGTCTCGGGCCATCAGTGGCGGGGGCGAGGTGGCATATACCTTACACCCTGAAAGACCCAGGGCCATCGAAGACCTTCTTGGGTGTGAGACTACAGCTTTCCCCGGATGGGGAGAAGTGCGTATCAGATGCCGCATTTCGTGCAGAAATCCCCACGGTTACCTCCTACCTCCTACTCCAAAAAACCAAGACCGCATGCTGCCTCGGGTCCCAAATGCTGGAGCGTAAGATGACCGAATACGAATTTCTCTCGCATCCTGCCTGAGCCTGGATAATCTCACGCCGGGTATTATAATCAAATAGAAAAAACCTAGCTCGTACATAGGTATAGACGAAGAAGTCATTGGACGAAGCTTGTGGTTTCAAAGTTAAATTCACTGTTATAATGTGTTGCGTGTAGACTGGTAGTATTTCAAAGCAGTCGTATGAATTAGTCATGTAAACCATAATCGTTATATTTACTAACCGTAGCACTTGGTACTAATTATAATAATTGTAACCACATTCTAAACACATTATTTCTTTATAACTTTTTTTATGAATGTATTTTAGTATTAGGTATTGCCAGTGTATGCAGGGAAATGTTCCCGAAGTCGGAGGTACCTGGTAGTACTCTGAGTACAGTTCATCATCATCATTCTCTAAGTCTTTTTCCAACTCAGTTGTAGTCGGCTTTCTAGTCTAACTGAAATGTGGCTGAAATATGATATTTTCCATGAAGGGCCTGCCATCGGACCTCCAAAACCAAATTGGTGATTACGAAATTCTGTAGTTGGGCTGGTCGGATTTTGAGGGCTCCAACTACCAGTAACGACTGCCATAGATGTTCGTTTGACAACTGCTACCGACGGCTTACATGGCTCTTTGAGGCACGACCAGACCAGTGCAAATAGCCACAATCATGCAAGCAAATATTTGTACTGATCGGGGATCTAACCCGCGCCACCTGCGTAGCAGTCGCGTTCACTACCGCTACGCCACAGAGGCCATCGGGTACACTCATATTGCAATAAAAAAATTAAGCTACATTACTTGTGTGAGGGGTGCTTTACATCAGTAGTTTAATGTCCAGGATTCGTTCCTACGACCACTCTATCATAATGCAGACTCTTTAACAAAAAAACAGTCTTTATAAATATAAAACAAAGTTAACTTCATTTTGTTACAGTTCGACTTAGTACAGTTTTGTAGTTCAATGCACCTGCTGGTGATTTTCTGATAATAATTCAAACCTATTATGACTGCAATTGGTTAACCAATAATAAGGCAATTTTAGTTTTAAATTAAATATTCAAATTTCGCTCTTCTATTTTTCACTCCCTTTGTTAAAATGTAATTTAAGTTGGTAAAAGAAAAAACAATAGAATTAAACGTTAACATTTCAAATACGTTCTGAACATTTTATTCGAATTTATCGCATTTTCAAGTTCAATGACCCGTTAAAGATGTGCTTTCAATTCGTATTTTAATTTATTTTATCCTCTCCTTCAAATCGTTGTGGCATTTGGTAACAAATGAATTAATGTTGTACCTACTTTAAAAATTGATGTATCAAGAAGCAATTTATTTTGAGAACGATTTGCCAATTCAATAAAATAAATTAAATACTTCAAATCCGAATTAGGCAAATACATCGTTTTACAGTAAGTGGATGTAGCCTAAAATTGTTCAAACTATCGCATTAGGATCCATCCTGTAATGGTAGTAAGTGTAATAAATAAATAAATATTATGGTGCTCGGATGATGATGAGAATTGATAATGATAGCCATTAGATATAGAAACAAAATTATATAAAAGTTGCTTGTCGGGAAATTGCACTATTATTGGCTAAGTGTCCAATGTATTTTACTCATAAATCATATTAAATAGCTGTTAAGTTTCTAAATAAATAAATAAAAAAAAGTGAAATTGAATACAACTAATACGAGATAGTTGCATATGTATGGTCCAAGACGGATTCTAATAATCCTCAACTTCAGATATCAGTTTGTCTGTGTCACTACAAAGCGGGTGTGCTTCGATCTACAACTCGCAGATGATATCAAATTTCAGTTTGTTGTTGAATTCTATACAGTTCCAATTACCCGTAACCACTGCTTAATGTTAGTATGGCAGAAGCTCCACAATGTTAATAGGCAACATAATTTCCGGTATAAACCGCTACTAAGACCGGGGACTCTTGCACAAAGAACTATGTGGACTTTAGGAGGTTTAATTAAATTTCGGTTAACGCCTAGCGAATATAGGGTTATCTACGATATATATGTATAGTGTTTAGAAATAGTAAAATTGTGAAGGTTAAGATTTTTGTACCATTTAATGAAAAAAAATCTTGTGGCCCATCTGTTGAGAGAGAGTTTCTACAGGATAGGCAGCACCCACGTGTGTGGCGCCTCTGGTGTTGCAAACGTCCATAGGCCACGGTGACCACTTCCCATCAGGTGGGCCGTGAGCTTGTCTGCCACCTAAGTGGTATAAAAAAAAGGTTTTTGAGCATAATGTTAAATCCTCCAGCGATCTTACCATGAGCACGATATCGTCGGCAAAACGATGGTGAGTGATGCATTCATCTTTCCATTTCAGAAACTCAAAGGCATCCTCCATTGCACTGGTGAAGAGCTTCGGAGATATTACATCTCCTTATCTCACTCCCCTTAACAACAGTATCTTGTACTCGGACTGAAGTGTTGACATTTTTATACAAACACTTCAGCACTTCGATGTACCGGTAGTCTATATGATACCGCTGGAGAGATTGTTTCTACAATAATATTTCCAATTCTAACCACAATATTACCTAATAGAAAGATTGCGTGATCATTATAATCATACGGAATATAATATTTTGGCCTGGTAATCTTTGCCGTTAGAAAAAAATGGCGGTGTGAGTGGCAGAAACTCATTATATTATCATCAGAGCGCTCACTTTTAATTATACCCTTTGTCTGTTTGCGAAAATCGATACGAGTACAGTGGTTCAGGGTGAAAGTTTCGGTACTTTTATGTTGTAGGAATCAAATTACAATTAGAGTATGTGGTTGTCAAATGACAGTCACTTCATGAAATTGCAACATTCAGTCGTATCACAGTTAGACTGGAAAGCCAACTCATCAGGGTTAGAAAGAAGTGTTTGAAAATTATGAGAGTATGTCAGTCTGCTTGGAGAGGAGCCTCAGCAGAATCTGCCCTGAACAACGGAGCTGATAGCACCTTTCTTTCGGAAGACGCTCCCACTTGTGGAAAATGTCGACCGAGGGAACAGCCTTTTAAATAGTTGCTCGATTGCTTTCCATGCGTCTTTCTGATTGGCAGAGGACTCAGTGTAAGCCTGTGGTTGAGGGATGTGACTACCTCTCAACCCAGTAGAAGTAAGCTACGGTGGACTGCGATTGTAAAGAGAATTGTCTTAAAAAATTATTAATTTATTTAAATGTATACTAATATTATAAAGAGGAAAGATTTGTACCTATTTTTGTATGTTTGTAATGAATAGGCTCAAAAAGTACTGGGCCGATTTAAACAATTCTTTCACCTCTAAAAGGCTACAATATCTAGGAGTAACATAGGCTATATATCATCACGCTACCATACAAGGGAGCGGAGTAATAATCATAAATCTCAATTGATCCGGTAAATTTCTATACATTGGCGCTAATATCGCTAACAATTTCCGTTGTCATGACAGCAAGGAAAAGTAGTATAGAGAGGGAAGTAGTGAATCGAGTAGAGTCGTACAACGCGATAATCGACATCCACGCGGGCGGAGCCGCGGGCAACAGCTAGTATTGTATATAAACAAAGTTTACTTATTTCAATCAATAAATATTCACCATATTGAGTGGAACAATTGGACAGATAAAATGTTAATCACAAATGTGTTAGTAGTGTTTATTACAGAACTAATTCAACAAAACGATAACAGAATTAGTTTCATATGGTACGAGTACAGTTACATAACTATGTTCCAAATGTCTTTATACTATGATCTACTCTAGGTTTTAGATATTTTGAATTGCCAACAAACATTTAGGTACGTGTGCCAAGTGGGACGAGTGTCATACTTCTCTTCCACATGTGTTACACTTGATACAAACTTGCTTATACGTTCACCAAATTACCATTTTAAATACTCGGGAACTGAAATTCTCTACCTTTCATTTAGAATTGAAATTTGAAATAATATCTGCCCAAAATATAATTCATCAAACTACTATCCAGGTTGATATAAACTTTAGTGGAGATTTAAAATAAATATTCGCGTGAAACTGGCCACATATAATTGAGAACTGAGTTTCTAGATTTTATTTTTTACGAGTAACTTCAATAGAAATAAAAATTTGAATAGATAAAGTTGTGTTTTATTACATCAGCTATTTACCAGTAAAAAAAAACCCTTATAATCAGTTCAGGCATTTCGAATATACCGTAACAAAACAGACAGATATATATTTTTAAAGAAGCTTGGTTTATAACGGTAATGTTTATGAAATTTATTACAAGGTTATTAATTTAATATTACAAACGACTTTAGACGCATAACGTAAATTCCCGAGTGTAAAATAACTTAAGTAAGACCATATTAATTTTCCTAATGTATGTCAGCGAGTTCCTAATCTTAAATGAACCATTACATAATTTGAACCTTTGAACTTGCCGAAAGATGTATAATAATTAGCCATGAGAATTTCAATACATTAGCCAAAGTTACAAACTTTCGGAGATATAAATGTTTACCAACGTTCGAATAGAAGTTATGATATTATAAACTAGTTTTTGAAGACATTTGAAACAATGTGTAATATTAGGGTACAGGGGTTTTGGTAAAACGGTCGCTTACTCAAATAAATGTTAAGTCATACGTGGTTTAGAAGTTGAACATGAGATTGTTCGTGAGACTTTGCTTTATAATAATGTTTTGCATAATCAAGTTTTCTTGGGGGTTTATGCAAAACCGGTAGCGTTAATAACGTAATGAATCGTTTAAAAAGTCTTACGTGAAATATTATTTTTATATGCGTTTTAACACCCTTAAGCGACTAGCTTAAGGATGTGAAAACGCATATAAAACGCCTCTGTAGCTTGCCAGTAGTGAACGCTGCAGCTAAGCAGGGGGCTCGGTTTCGATTCCAATTCAACTAAAATATTTGTATGTATGAATATGTATTGTCTATTTGTACTGGTCTCGGTATTTTCGTTACTCGGAGTGACCACTAGTAAGCCAGTGCAAATAACCAATTATTTGTACTGAGTAAGAATCGAACCCTTTCATCATGTGTAGTAGTCGCGTTCACTATCACCACGCCACAGAGGCTGTCAGCAGTTTATTGAAGTTATTTAATGGCCTGCTCATAATAAACAATATTTTTATGTATACGACAGCATGTATTCGATTCGGAATAGAAATAAATATGTAAATGTAATATTACGTACAAACTTTTTAGCACCACCGCATATGGAGTTCCATTTCCTGCAAAACAGCGTAGGAAATAGGTGAGTTCTAGAAAATCCTTGGAAATTGAACGCGCTAAAGCGTTATCGAGGCCTGAAAATAAATCTCAAACAAACTGTGGGATGTATAAGACGTCGAGAAAAAATAAATGTATCTTATTTTACTAGTACGACTTAGTTATGAGAAATTTTGTGATGTCATGTGAAACAGTGATATATAGGTACTTCTATAGGGAAGAGACTCTTCTCAACTTGGTTACAAATTTACATTTTGGTTGCAGGTATTTATAACAGATGCAAATACATGTGGGCAACTTAAAAAATATGTAAGTAAGGTACAATGCAGTCGGCGTTCGAGTAGACGAAGCACCTCAGTACACATGCGGTAGTCTGGTATTATGGTGATAGATCCGGCTAGTCCCAGATGTGGAAGCTTCACCGTACGCAATAGCACTGCCCTTATATATAACTCAGTCGTTTTCTTGTGTGCATCGGTGTGCGCATCCATTGGCCTTCATTGTCCGGCTCGTGCGTGTGCAGTAAACTATTTATTAATTTGTGGTGTGCATCTCTCGTTGCCGGCCGGGCGCGTAGTGGGGGACGCAGTGTTGTTGTGTGATCATTGTTACACTTCTACTATATTAGCATAGGCAGCACATGTATGACGCCTCTGGTGTTGCAAACGTCCATAGGC
Source organism: Pelosia muscerda (assembly GCA_963691645.1). Classification (NCBI taxonomy): domain Eukaryota; kingdom Metazoa; phylum Arthropoda; class Insecta; order Lepidoptera; family Erebidae; genus Pelosia; species Pelosia muscerda. The sequence goes on from OY829103.1 coordinate 5,290,207, forward strand.
CATGGCAACCGCTTCCCATCAGGGGAGCCGTGTACTTGTCTGCCACCTAAGTGGTATAAAAGAAATTCCCATAGAAAATATAATCTCTAGTAATCTAGTGTTTTTACAGTGGTAGGTACATACCTACCTATCACTATGCTAAAAATATACCATATCGAATATACGTTTTAATTTGTGATTTTTAGTAAATACAAGGAATATAGCTTGAAGTAAGTAACTTTATGACGGTTTTCTTGCTCACGGTTCATAAGTAGCTACTCTTTATCAAATAACTTTTAAAGGGAAAGTTTAATGTTTACCCGTTATGATATATTTTTATCCTATTTTGTCATGATTCTGTGTGAAAATACGAACGCGCGTAGAAATGCTTGGAAAAGCACTGTGGGCACCGTTTCCGATCGAAATTTGTAAGAATAAACTCTCTGCTTATGGCAAACGCTGCGATAATAGAAAGTAAAAAACTTTACATACTTTTCTAATCACGAGATAGCTATCGAAGTTATGAATTTTGAGATCCTACACAAATTTTTAGTAACAAAATATGAATACACACACGATTTATCTGAACAAATGTTATGTTTATTCACCTTATTTCCATGCCATTACGTGTTACGACAGTTGTCCTGAATAGCACGATCGTTAATATTATGACAACTCATGTTTCCATTAGTATGCATGGATGGAAATGAAATATGACGTCCAACCTATTTTACAGTTCAGTCTTATTGCGTATAAGTACGGGTTGGCACGTCCAATACGGTTGCAAGCTTGTTTATACATAACTAGCTGTTGCCCGCGGCTCCGCCCGCGTGTATGTCGATTATCGCGTTGTACGACTCTACTCGATTCACTACTTGCCTCTCTATACTACTTTTCCTTGCTGTCATGACAACGGAAATTGTCAGCGATAATAGCGCCAATGTATAGAAATTTACCGAATCAATTGAGATTTATGATTATTACTCCGCTCCCTTGTATGGTAGCGTGATGATATATAGCCTATGTTACTCGTGGATAATGTAGCTTTCGAATGGTGAAAGAATTTTTAAAAACGGTCCAGTAGTTTTTGAGCCTATTCATTACAACCAAACAGACAAACAAACAAAGTTTTCCTCTTTATAATATTATTATAGTGTAGATATGTCAAAAACAATTTTTGAAAGTCGTTTTAAATAGATTAAAACTTTCATAAAAAGCCGATGGATGAATAGATGTTTACCAGATTACTTTGATAGATTATATCCTGAAATAACTGATGGCTTTTTACTCCTGTAGTTAGCAACATAAGAATAACTCCGTCGATTTCTGTGGCGTGGCGGTAGTGAACGCGATTGAGGATGTAGAAGAATGTTAAGTTTCTTGTTCTAGCGCTTAGTCATTTGTTCTCATTAATCAATATCATTTCAGTCATAGGACGTCCACTGCTGAACATAGGTCTTCCCATCAACCGAATCCGACCGGTTGGAGGCGGTCTGTATCCAATGCGTACCCGCGACTTTGACTATGACGTAAGTCCAAATCGCAGTAGGCCGTCCAACGCTACGTCTATCGGTACGTGGTGTCCATTCGAGAACCTTCCGGTTCCAACTGCCATCTGTTCTTCTTACTACGTGTCCTAACCACTGCCACTTCAGCTTGCTAACCTTGTAGGCTATGTCGACGACTTCAGTTCGTCTACAGATAATCAACAATTGTAATAAAACTGTTATAATAATCACAAATCTTTCTAAATAACTTTGTTGTCTTTGTCTCGTTTAAAGTAGTTACTTACTAAATACAGACTTTCAAATTGCAATTTTGCAACACTCAAATCCACAAAAAGCTTTCAAAACAATTTAACATTTAATAATTTAAAACGATTGTCTAATATCAGAAATTACATTTAAAAGCAATATGCTTTATGAAATTTAAATCAAAGATACAAAAAGTAATACTGAACGGAATGTAGGCCGTGAAAATAAATATCTTTTGGGGTCTCGCAATCTGTCCCGAACAAAGATTTACAATCGTATCGAAACCGATACAGGACAAATGGATTTGAACGGTCAAATTGATAACGAAGGCGCTAAAGGCCGCTTGTGAAGACAACTGAAATCTTTGAAGGGTCCTCGAAGACTTGGCTGAGCTTTCCACCTTCTAAGGGCTTACACTAATGACTCAAACTGATGCATAGATTGCAATCGCTGTGAATTTATTATCAGATTACGTATATATTTGTTATTTGTATCTGAATAGTTTTGGCATGTTTTACGTTGGAGAACAGAACAATGCTACTGAACCTAATAACTTCGGTTTGTATCATGGAATACACAAAATAACTGGATGTGTGAAGTAGGCGGCGTACGTGTGTTATTGCTGTGCTTTTTACGCAACAAAGGACAAATTCGACGATATGAATCTCATTGTAGGAAGTAAATATTCAAAGCTTTTTCGATACAAGATATGTAATGTGATCAATACTTATTATCTACACGAAGCATATTTTGTCAATAAATTTCTTGAAGTTCATGAAACAGAGGACAATAAAACTGACTTTCAGTTTTTAGACAAGCTATGCCTTAGTTAGTGGCTAAAAGTTTACAATCAATTATAACTTTAAATAAAAATGAAAAAATAAATTATTCCATTGTGAACTTTTTTTACCCGACTGCGCGACGCAAAGGAGGGTATTGTGTTTGTCAGTCTATGTATGTATGTATGTATGTATGTATGTATGTATGTATGTATGTATGTATGTATGTATGTATGTTTGTTTCTATGTGGCGTTCTAGAGGCTAAACGCATAGGCCGATTTTGATGGTTCTTACGTCAATCGATTCGTCTTAACCTTGCGAGTGTCACTAAAGACATGACAGTAATCAAAATTCACCACAGCGACAACCAGACGCCATATTGTCAAAATGAAAAAAAAAAATTCGATGAACTATGACAAGTGGGGTGTCGTTGGATAGGTATTTTAAAATCATCTTTAGGTTTCTTTTACCATTTTTCATTTTAACTAATAGTTTAGGATATATAACGATTTAAAGTTGTTTAACAAAACATTCATTCTCGCAGATTTTCTTACTTCAAGGATAAACGATATACATACAAAAATTATATTTTAATAAAAAAATAACTTTTAAATGAATCGTAACTAAAAAGTATAAAATAAAAAAATAATTAAGAAAAACAAAAAATTATTTTAATTTAAATTTTAATTTTACCAATCACATCTTCCTAAGGGGCCCCGACTGTGAGTATTGTATGAAATCTTAACTACTGGGCTTGTTTCTTTCTTTTTAGTTCTTGAGTTTACGCAGTCGGGTTTTTTGTTTTTCTTAATTATTTTTTTATTTTATACTTTTTAGTTACGATTCATTTAAAAGTTATTTTTTTATTAAAATATAATTTTTGTATGTACATCGTTTATCCTTGAAGTAAGAAAATCTGCGAGAATGAATGTTTTGTTAAACAACTTTAAATCGTTATTAATTAATTTCTTTAAAGTAAATAATTGAAAATAATTTATTACAGATGAATAATCAAAATCAACCACGATAACCGACCAATATGTAAGCTGATCACATTGCAATGCAATCACATGAAATACAAGGATAGCTATTCGTTACAACGAGTTTTACCATTTACTATGAGTTTGACCATAAACATTCATATTACTAGCGTGAATAGATTCACCGACTCCTTTGACTTTCAATATTGACGTCACTGTAATATTTATTTCTGTCATAACGATAACGGCTTTTAAAAGAAAATTAGGTTCGTATATTCTGTCACTTGTTCCCGCCCAGATATTGTGTGAAGGTAAGTAGGATTGAAACGCCAAAATCCATATCACTGGAATGTCCTGCGAAGACCGAGACCGCGGAGCGTCCCGGGGCCGAGGTGTACACGAGTAAAACGGGGTGAATAGGGATCCAGGGGTGGATAGGGATAAAATGGTCAATTGAATATTTTAAATATTTTTTTTTACAAATTTTTAACTAAGCACATTACCAGATATTTGATGATTCTGTGATTACAATGAACTAGTTCAAAGTTTCGCTGATCATAGTTATCCCTATCCAGCCTTCGATCCCTATTCACCCCATTTTACGCGGTATATCATTCGCACACTTCGTTCATCTAAGGTAGGTATGATTCCTTCATTATGGTATTGATCTACATTGCTTATAGTAAAGATATGATTCCGTAACCTACCACATACGAAAACTGCAGCCGTAGGCTTGAATATAATTTTTTTTATTTATTGTTTTAATTCCGTCATCAATAACGGTCATTCACACACTATGTACGTTTGACGAATATCTTTACGAGACTAAATTGATCGGTATTTATCATGGTGCGTCTATTGCAGAGCAATGACGCAACTCGTAGTTCGTTCGTTGTTTTGTGGATTACATTGGAATAGTATGTTCTATATTCTATTCTATTTTTGATAGTATGGGGTGTAATGTCAATGTTGACAATTCTGCCAATGTCAATCGTGCACTGGATCGTGTTTTCACATTTGTTTTCATTCGGTAGTTATCAAATATTAAACAATTGTCAATTTGACATTTTTAAAGTTATGACGTTTTTGGTGTCAGTTTGTAGGTACAATCTATACAATAAGATATTTTATTAGTTTTTTTAAAGTCTAATATTGTTGCGATGGATAAACGACATTAGGGTTGTAAGTGACTGCGGGGAACAATAAGTTAAAATAGAGGCAAAATGTATTATTGTAATGTATTATTATAATATGCAAGTATTTTGACGTTTATGACATTCATTACAAACGTAAAATACATTGAATCCCATTCATTGAAATATATTATTAATTTTTTTTTCGACAAAACGATATCCAATGATTTACTAGTTGTGTAGGGGTGCAGTACACCTTTCAGATGAGTCGGTAGGTATCCTATTATCATCTTAGCATTATTTCTGGTTGCATCCCAGGCCTTCACCCCGGATTCACTTACTAATTTTGATGTAACTTATTGTAACATGCACAATGACGTATTTGGCACGCTCACAAATAACGTAATAGAATATGATTCAGATGAATCATTTACAATGACAGATGGATGCGAGGAATATGCATACGTCAACACGGCAACAATCTGTTGCCTGTCACGTCCGTCGAGGTCAAAGTTATGGCACAACCGGCAAAGGCAAAACGGCAGAGACCGTTTATCTGTTGCGGTATTTATGTGTATTATCTCCTCCGTGGAGTCGCGGTAGTGAACGCGACTGCTGCGCAGGAGGCGCGGGTTCGATTCCCGTTCAGTGCAATGTGCATGTGTGCATGTGTGCATGATTATTAATATTTGAATTGGTCTGGGTGTCTCTATGTATAATATGTATGTGTTTACAAAATAATGATAAGTAAGTGTAATATGTATAATTGAGTATACAGTATGTACTACTTACATACGAATCGCGAAATGTTTCACTGTAAAAAAGATATTTTTATCCCCATTGTTATTCTTTACGTAGAACATGTAAAACCTACTCGTAATTAATTAATCATTAAATGAATATAAGAGGAAAATTCTTTAGAAATACATTAATGTGATGAAACACAGATACCCGCATAAAAATACATCTCTCTCTTTGCCCTGAATAACACAGCTAACGAAGGATTTCCTCTGCCAACGCATTTATTCAATAGGTAAGTGAATTACGCTCTATAGTACCTAATACTTCATAGACGAACATTTTATCAATGAATATTTTCAACATTTTACCGTCAATTACAATTTAAATACCTGAATAGTGATAACATTTAAAGTCAATAACTTATTTTCTTAAACAATAAAATAGAAAATAATTTAAACCGTAAGTAATAAATAACATACTAGAGGAGTTGATAGTTCACATCATTTCATCGCAACCCATTTCATTTAGAAGAAATTTGGTTCCAGTACAATTACAGGTACATTTACATCAAGTTATTTTCATGTCATTAATAATTACACAGTCAATAACGTCTAAAATACTATTCTAATAACAAAATATCTTCAAAATGACATTATAGAAAACAGTTCTGTTTAAATCAATCCAGGATTCATTAGTCGACAGCAGTTCTACAGACTTTAAAATAAATTGGAAAAGGATTTACTTTGCTCAATTTGCTCATCTTTGCTTTGGTGAAATTGACTATAAAACTTTAGCGTTTCGGTAAGCTTTAGAAGTGGCGATCAACTATTATACGATAAGGGTATTGTGTACCTTAAAGGAAATTATAATGTTACCTTATTGACTGAAATTTGAATCGACTGTAAAATGCCGCTAATCTACCATTTTCTTGGTTAGTTTTAAAATAAAATTATGATGTTCCAAATTTTGAGTTTACTGACAAAATACTTAATTAGTTTGCCGCATTGCACTTATCAACTTTTGTGCGAAATAGACCAGACTGTAAGGGCTTTTCCGTGTTAAACTCAATTGATTACATTGGGTCTAATACGAAGGCTTTTACCATTCCGTAATCTTTTTACATACTTAGGTACCTAGGTTTTTGGAAACCGCTTGTTTGCGCAGATAAAATGTAATGGAGTCGCCTTTCTTGGTGCGTTTACGTTTTGCGGAAACCACCTACGTGGGTAACAAATGTCCGGCAACGAGTGTAACGTCTCTGTTATTGCAAACATCCATAGGCCACAGTGACCATCATTTCCATTAAAGTGGGCCGTGTGCTTGTCTGCCACTGGTAGAAAATGGTATAAAGTTTTAATTGTTATGTAATAGTGGCCATGTATAATACAATATTTATTACCGTTTTACAGTCATACTACAGGGGAAATACTCGTAACGGAGGTGATTATACTCGTATTTATTAGTTTCACGCGTAATTTAAACATTGTTGACGCATTCAAAAGTAATTTACCTACATAACGTCAGACTCATGCCCAAATCGATTGGGCTTGAACTTGCAAAGAAGATTGAGAGCCGGGGTGAGCTAAGATAATCATAATCATTATATAGTGTTCTTCTTGGGAGTCCTTATAGAGGCTCGTGGGTAAATGATCAGGAATTATTTAATAATGTTGATTTCAAATACCAAGATAATTTATTATTTGCAACATGTGTAATGACACATGTGAAATTACCTTGTTGTTATAACTATATTGTTATGAAATGCAGCATTAGTCATTACTAATGCTGTTATGACTGGATACGTATGTTATTTATTACTTGTTAACTTTCATATCAGTATATTAATAATAATTGTAAAATAGTAATAGTAGCCGCGGTAGCCTAGTGGCATGGGTGATGGACTGCTGAGACGAGGTCTCGGGTTCGATCCCAGGTTTTACCATGGCACACGCCAATGACTTTTCGATGCCTTTCGAAGTTATGTGTGTATTTATTGCAGGCTTATAAATGCCCGGTTAATGGCAATAGGCTCGCCACCTATTACGTTGGGACCTAAACATAAACTGGCGAAATGTGGGTGCTACTGCCTACCCCTCGGGGATAAAGGCGTGAGATTATGTCAATGTATTCCATGCAGTCCCCCGTGCAGTCCATGGCGCACTTGGTTTCGTGTCCCTTAGGCCCTGCACCAAAGATGACCTGAATGAAGCAACTGACGGTGCGGTCGACATGGCAAGATTTTATACTAAAACGGTGTAAGCATGAGTGGATCATTGACACGAAAGAAGAATGTATTTATGTTTTTTTTCATATCATTATTGTTCAGATCAACATCTATCAGGTCACCTGTTCAACTACAAACAGTCAGAAAGATTAAAAATTCACTGGCTGAAAGGATTATGCCTAACTTTATGGCAGACGGTATAATATGCTATACCTATCGGCCTTGGTGCGAGCGGATTATTTTGATATAATTTACGAGTCAGACCAGCGTGGATACAGTAGGTCAGAATTAGAAGATATCTATGTCCAGCTGCGATATAGCCTAACGTAGTCCACGGCTGCACATAGATCTCTCCCAATTGATTGAAAAAAAAAAATTGAATTTATGATTGGTAGACTTGAGGTTGTCCATCACCGAAAATAATAAATAATAAATATTCTATGACAATCTACACAACGCCACCTAGACCGGTGGTAAGCATAGCTTAACTAGCTTGTGTTACGGGTTGTAAAATGCGGATAAACATATAAAAAAATATTTTTATTCTCTCAAACAATTAATACTTATTAAATAAAACAATAATATTATTATTTTCTAGGTGTATCATAATGGCTATACAAAAACACTGTAATTGTGAGACTGGTGCCTAAACTAGATACAACAACTTGTATCTATATTTATAGGTCACCAGTATAATACAAACCAGTAAACTTAAGTAAAATGAGTACAATTTATTTATATTACATTTTATTACGACTACTTATTCAAACAAAAGCAAACTACATTAAGGATTTATTATACCTAGCTATTTTATAAGATTACATTTAACATATCACCTCAAGTAAATACTCCGTTTCATCATAATTTAGATGTTACAACCAATTTGAAAGCATTTTTTTGCATTCGTATCTAGATTTAGTATACAAGCTTATGCTTCTACTCGCTCTATTGTAAAGTCTTGGACCCAGGACGTAATACTGGCGACCCGCGAAAGAGGTTCTGTGCACAACCGGCTCGCATATTGCATGCTTTCTACGGGCTAAGGCGTATATTATACATAGAAACACCCAGACCAATGCAGGTATTAATATTTCATGCACACAAACATTTGCAATGAGCGGGAATCGAACCCGCACCTCCTGCGTAGCAGTCGCGTTCACTACCGCCCCGCCACTGAGGTCGTCGCATATAGTAGCATATAAAATATAGTGCATTTGATCACATTTTGGGTCCACAACTCGTTTCTTCATTGATGCATCGTGGTTCATAGGTGTTGGTGAAACTATAAGAAGAGTTACCATAGTCAGTCAGCGTCTATGAACCCTTTTATTGCTCGCAGTAAAAAAGTAATTAACCTATTTAATAGTATAGCTAGTCTAAGCCCAGATGACGTACTCTATCACCTCTCTCACGTTACACAAACAGATTGTTTATTGTTCTCATGAACTTGATGGACAATAAACAATTTGTTTGTGGTGCTTGTGTGTGATGTGTCATCACTGTTGTTGTTGACAATTGACGGTTTCATACAGATGATATGGGTGTGTAAGGGCGTCATTTCAGTTTAGACAAGGTAGATATCCGTTTAGTGTAAATGGGTGATTCCAAGAATGTATTATCGTGTATAAATGTGTGATAAATCATCAAAGTATCAACTTCGTTTATTCAGTTAGGCACATAAATAGCTCATTTTTTTTATTTAGGGAATGTCAGTTTGACTTCACCTCGCCTGATGGTAAGCTAAAGGCAATGTATGAGGCAAGAGGGTCACCATTACAAACACGTAGAGTGGTACAAATGTGGTGCTCACCTTGACGGTCTCATCATCTTTTTCACGCTCCGCTTAAAGGACCCGGGGCTGTAGGAAGAAGGAAACACGCGAGCAAAGGAATTCAAAGACTTAACGGTGTGGCAGAGGAGAGACTCGCTGAATAGCTTGGTTCTTGATGGAATATTCCGCACTGCATGTGGGTGCATCTAAGCCCTGCACACGTTTTCCTGTTTACTGTGTAGGAAAAGAGCGGGTTAGATTAATTTGAAGAGCTCATCAGAGCATTCACCATGGTAGAGACGGTAAAATATGTAATATAATTATGAAGGTCAGAGTTTTTCACATTTTTTCTGCTCCGGTCTGCGGTCGCCTACTGGCTCATGCCATTAGATGTTAACCTTGTCAGATTTAAATCTATGTGCAAAAGTACTTTTCACTTCTTAATTTTGATATTGAATGATTCAGAGTACTTACGATTGACAAATTACCGTAACCACTTCATAATAAGGTACTTACTTATTCAGGAGATATACCTACGTCACAAAGGGATTTCCTTACAAGTGTTGGTGACCGCAAGTATTGTGATACTATTTCATAACAATTACGAACAAACTTAGTACCTATTGTTTATTTGATAGAGTCTAAAGTCATCTAGATGAATAATTACATGTTACTTATATTATTATTATTCATCCTGTTTATACATTATTAACAAATCCCTATCTGTACTACTGCAGTTACTTTCAAATGGTCACTTTGTGAGTAACCATTGTATTAAAAGGTTGAATACATTAAAATAAATTATATAAAAACCTACTTTAATAAATAATAATAATAAATTCAAAATGAAATTATTAAGTGCCATCCTTTTAAGTGTCATCGCATTTGTGGCGGGTGGCAAAATCATATTCATTAAAAATACTGAATATAATGTATACTTAGGAGGGCAAGGTAAGTGAATAATTTTTATTTTATGATAAGTACAATTGTAGTATAATTTTTAAACGGTGTGATCTTGCCGTTCAAAATTATGCCGTCCAAAATTTTAGACACATTATCTCAAGAAACCAGTTAGCAAAAATTGATACAGTTGGCAACTGATCTGCCATATTTGACAACCGATCTGCACTATTAGACAACTGATCTGCCATATTTGGCAAATAAAGTATATTAATTTGCAATTATAACTTTCATTTTGTAAATTGCTTGTGATTATAGAGATATACGAGGTTAATTTATCCTTTCTGGTTTTGTGGTTCTGATAACTCACGGGCCCGTCATTTTTAACAACCTATGGGCCATGCCATAAGGGTCATCTGACAAAATAGCCAATTTGCTCGAGAATTTTGCGTTTAACTTAGCTGCGTTTAATTTATAGTAAATATAGAAGAATATAACAGGAAAGTTCGCGATAATAGCACACGGCAATATAGACAGGTCAGTAAAGGTCACGAACATAAACATTTTATGAGACTTGCATCCGACGTGTCTCTGATTCAGTATATAAAAGAATTGTGGTACACACAAGTTATTTATTCTCGAAGGAATCGAACAATTTATTGGTACTTATAAATTTAGTGTACTTTATTTCTAACTCTGTTAATACCCTCGTTTTCTCTGATGATAATCTAGATCTCTAGATCTAGATCTTTTTCTAGAAGTCTAGATCTTTTTATATTGGTGATAGCACAGCCACAATCTAACTAACGATCTTCATAATATATGTTCTTTATTTAAATTAAGCAAAGCAAGAAGGAATCTGGTGAATTTTTTTTTCCAAACTTATTTAGCTGGTAATTAGTTTTGGTTAGGAATTTATTGTTGGCATACCCATTTTTTTACAAAGTGCCCGATTGGCGTCAATAGGTTCGCTCCCTATTACGTGGGACCGAAAATCATAGTTGACGAAATGAGGGTGTTCCAAACACCTCTGCCTACTCTTTCGCGGATTACGTGTATGAGCATATTATGTATGTATGTGTGTATGTATAAATTCACTCCACTATGTGGTTATTGCGTGAATATTATCTAAGTCTATTTATGTCATAACAGGAATAACCAGTACCTACATACCTATTATGTTCTAGCGCTATAAATCATTGTCAGAATTGTTTTTATGTAACTTATAGTAATCATTGGTATTTAATAAATTTCAAATAAGAACTTATCCAACCTTATCACTGAAACTTTAGATAAAATAATGAACAAAAATTGACTGATGGTAATTTAGCCTGTAATAATTCATAAATCTATTTTGATTTAGTTGGAGTAATACTTTAGTGGTTTAGGGGTCGGGTAGTGAACCCTCTCTTAATACAAGTCATTGAGCTTAGCTGAAGGGGTTGTAGATAATATTATTAATATCGGTTGCTAATAATTTTTAAGAATTATTAATTAAATTATTTTAAGAATTAAAGATCGTGTGTACATTTTGTTAATGTTCGACGAATATTTTAAAAGTAATTGCAATAATAAAGAGGTTTCACAAAAATAATAAATAATCATGACAAAATTTCACTTTACTAACACATACTGTGTCTATGACTGCGGGCCAGTGAACAAAATTACCTCGTGATATGATTTACTGTGAAATATTTACGAGTAGAAGGATGAGACCCTAAATATTGAAAGTATCTCTTAGTTTTATGCCATTTCACATGATAGTTTTATTTAAAGATCAGTAGTCTAACAGTATGCTTTATATTTAATGGAATTTTGACACTCTTTTAATGCATTGACACACGATTGATATATGCTTACTTTGACAAATCGATTTAAAATTATAAAAAATGGTCTAGACGGTATTTGAACTCACGAGCAGTATCTTACGACGCCTCCTAAGACGTAAAGAAGAACTTCGAATGCTTTAGGCTCAGTCTAGTAGCTAAAGTGATTGAGCATTCTCCTTGTAAAAGTAATTAGTATAGTCGCGGGTTCAAGTTTTGTCTAAACATTCACTTTTCTAATAAAAAAATTAGCATGTTAATGCCTCAAAATATCATTAAATTAAGTAAAGTAATAAAACGGAAAGTTTAAAAATGATTGAAATATCGTATATTGTTACCGATAGTTCGTAGGATTGTCGGTAGATTGTTCCAACGTTACCCCCTAAGGCGTAAAGTAGAATTTTAAATCCTTAGACGTAGTCTAATAGAGCAAGTGGTCAGAGCATTCTTAGGCCGCGACGGCGGCGCAAAATGCGCCTTCCCATACCCGGGGGCTACACGGGGACACCGTGGTCCTTACACCAGATGGGGGTCATCTCGAAAGAGAGGTCCCCCTAAGTAGGGATATGTTGGCTAGTATTTCACCTCTGGCAACTAAAGACCCAAAAGCGGGCACCGAGGGAGGGTATCCGAGGGGATTTTTCGCACGATAAAAAAGAACATTTTCCCTCTTACTGACTGATCGCAGGGTCCAAGTCCTGTATTTGATTGTTTTAGTTTACAAAGTAAGCTTTTTTACTCAACACGTGCTAGTGACTCTTGTATTAAATCTATATTTATTTAATTGCAGACGACAACGAGCCCGAAATGAACACATTACCTGGACTAACAAGATTGCTAGGTGACGGTACATTCGCAAATAAATTCTCCAGACCCTGGCAAATGAAACACTGCGTAATGAGTTATTGTGTGGCTATGTGCCGAAGTATGGGATTTCACAGCGGCTATTGCATATCGTCTGATAATTGCGATTGTTACAACTAGTAAAAATAACTATATAGATATTTGTGTTCGTATGTGTGTGTGTGTGTTCATATTATGAATTTCTGTAAATATAAATTTATAACATTTACGATGTTTTCTTAACTAAGTTTATTCACACGGGTGACAGATAATGCGATTCAGTAGAAATGTTTGATATTCCGAATTACGTTTGGAGTCACAACTTGCCAGGAACTTTTGATGGGAAACCCCTGACCGCACAATTTATTTAGTTAAACAGTGAAATTGATGTAATAATAACAATTATTATATTTTGTTTCATTAGAACAAATCATAATCAAAACACATATATTATGATTTTGTATTATAATGTACGTATTATTCTAAACGAAGCAGGATATTCCTCTTTCATTATTTTTCCTTTTTACCGCCTTCCTGTTCATTCCGACTTCATCAGTATTCCGATTTTCAATTTGTTTGATTGGTCAGGAATATTTTACTGTTGGCAGAAAATACTTCAATATCCACAGAAAAATATTTTTGTTCCAATTGTTTATCGTCTATGTAGGTTTGAATCTTGTTTGAATGAAAAATGACAAACATCCACGTATTGTACAACCTATCTCTTAAACAACCACATCATCATAAACTTTTAATATTAATACGATAATACTTCTTATATCGAGTCAACGGCATTTCCACTCCATTTCATCCATTCCATTTGGATTGCGTTTTCGCAGGCGTTCATAAGTTCCACATAAATGTAGATATGGAGCACACTCCAACAGGTGAGTCATGGTCTGTGGAGCAACTCGGCACTCGCACCGCAAGTCCGTGTCATCCGAGAAGCCCCACCCAGAGTAGTTCTCCTTACGTCGGTCAACCCGTGTTCGAGGTCTGTTTAGGGACTTCTACCAGATCCAGGCGAAAGACTTACCGACAGAAATTTCTATTTCAGAGAGGAATTTTGTTTCATTTGTTTGATGTCAATAAAGTTTATAGCTATATAGGTTTGCGTGTCTGCAAATCCCCTAACATCAAGGTTTGACAATGTCACTCAATAATTATTTACATATTTTAATTCTAACATTACTTTGAGCAGAATATTATTTCTAGTTTATGAATCGGTGACAGAAACACGATATGCACCATAAAAAGTTTGTTATTTTTATACCTGTACATGTCTGATAAAACGAGTATCTCGTAAAAGGAGAATTTTATGACACGTTTACCGTGGCAAATGTCGAATCTCGCTGAAATTATCTCGCATTGTCGACGAAGCAGGAAAATTATTTTCTGAATATTATTTGCTTACTTTGCCAGAACGTTTCTATTGTGAATACTATGATGTAATATGTTTTGTAGCATAACATTATTTACTAAAGCAGTACTTTTTAAGTGTATTCAAATATTGTATTGTGCTCGAATCTACCACTTATGTTATGTGATAAAATGTTAAATTTTGTATAAATAAACGTACAAAATGGTAGTTAATCTTTTTTTAGTTAAGTTTACGACGAGGGTGCTATTTTGAAGCCAAGAATCCTAGAATAGAATCCCGAGCGAGGAATTCTAACCTAGAATCCTGAACGTAACAAGGACATGAAAGCACTTTTCCTGAGGGTAAAATAATTCGTAAATGTAATTCGCGCGTTTTTTTTAGTTAGCGCCCCGCGCCCAGCAACTAACACGTACCTACTAGCCTATAAATGTTCGATTTCTATGAATGATATATTATGTTACAAATCCTCATTTAAACCCGCAAAATGGTTTTTATCGAAAAAGAGCTATTTATTCTCACTTATAGAAGAACAAAGCGACACTTTTCTAATAAAAGGAATTAAAATATGTTGAAGATACTGGAACCATTATCATATTTATAATAATGCTATTTTCGCAAACAAGCTTGCATTATTCAAACTCATTTTTCTGTACAAAGTTTGTTGTAGTCTATTGCGGAACGTTTACTTGTAACATATTATAAGGCCCTGTTTACACACGATTTCATATTAACGTTATTTATAAATATTTTTCATATTCGAATACTCCACCTATTAAATTTTATAATCCCTTGAGGTCAAAGTGTCATTTAATGGTCTGTTCAAATAAATTTGGAGAAGGTCATTCTATTCTTAGCATCTATTATACGACAAGCAATCCTTATAATTGCCTACCCCGAAACAACTTCAAAATCCTATCACTTTTCTTATTAAAGTCTACAAAGTTTGAAAATGAACTCATCGAAAAAGTCCGATGCCCATTTTTATGTTAACTTATTGCCATAAATCATGAAGTTATTCAACAAAGTTCGATCTACGAGATAGGCACTTAAACTTAGTTTAATGTAGTATTCAGTGCAAGTTCAGCTGAGTTAGTTGTGAGTTTCTGGCAGATAAGGACACACTGCGGTAATGATATTTTGATACTGGCGACAGGAAGCAGTGGGATATTCCAATGTTTTAATTGAATAAACATATTATAGTCTCTGTGGCATGGTGTTAGTGAACGCAACTGCTACGCAGGAGGCGTGGGTTCGATCCCCGCTCAGTGTAAGACTATTTGCATTGGTCTGGTCGTGTCTCGGTACCTTTAAGCCGTCGCGTCGGTCCCGGTTGTCATACGAACATCTATAGATTAACTACAGTACTTCAATATCGCATATGTTTATAGGTTGTGGAGGTCAGGTGGCAGTTGCTTCACGGAAACTGTATTGTGCAGCCGCGACGCAGTTAGACTGGAAAATAGAGTACCCCAAACTCCTAAAGACTGCTTCGGATGCGACCTAAGTAAGGATAAACTACTGTTAAGGAAAAACGTATAAGGAAGGTCCTATGCCGGCAAGATGTATCTTATTAATATTACTATGTCAACATTAGGTAATATTAAACGCACATTGAGGCTAAAACATACGTTTGTTGCGAATAGGGACGCCTACCGATTGATACTCAAACATCTAGAACAGGATTTTCACTATAGTTGGTACAGGTATAGGTATGTACGAGCTGTGGACTTAAAATATGCTCAAAATGTGTTCCATACCCGCAATACGCGTTCTTGAGCTATCGTTTGAATGGGGTGTCCGAGTACAAATCTACCATTAATAGATTATATCGCAATAATTCGCGCGCACCAGTGCAGCAGTGCCACGTTTCCCTCGCGAATTCGGTCCAAAATCCGAACCGATAGGTTTACTTTAAGAACCAGTATTAATTAATTAATGGAGATGAAGGAGAATGGACCTGAACTCCTGAATTTTAAATACAACTAGAGATCGGAGTTCAGAAGAAGACGACGAAAATTGCGTGTACCATTAAAATGGACGTGGAAATTTATTTATAACATAAATACTGTATTTCATTTTATTTTTTCGTTGAACATTTTTATTTAAACAGAAGTAAAGCTTAACTCGAAACTGTTCGAGTTAAATTTACATAAACGAGGAACGGATTTGAATGTTAATTCACCTTTTGATGACTTGCCGCTAACGTAGTGGTTGATCCATTTAACTTATTATCAAAGTAGCTAGGAACGCTTAAAAATAATTAGGTATGCTAAGCTGAAAAATTAATTCAGCTAAGGATAAGGCCGTTATAGTTGTTACAGTCTATGAATGTGCCCAATTATTTGTGTTGATGTTGTGTTAGTATATGTGTGAAAGTGTGTGTTTCTATGTACACGCACACAATCTCACGTATACAACACAACTAATCACGCATATTTCTAATTTGCAACAAATATAATTTATTATATATTGCGATATTAAATGACGTGATAGAAAATTTACTGTTATATCTGCTAATCAGAAGTACACGTGGAAAACTACCAAAAGACCCTCAACAGCTCCTCTACCGCCTCTATCAGAGTTGGTCATAGGAGGCAGCGTCTCCTCCGCCTTGGGAGAAATACGCCGCCACCTGCGTTGCCCAGGGTACTCCGCATTCCTTGGGTCTGCTGAAGTGCCCTAGTACCCTACGGTAGCCTATATACCCTAACGAGTGAACTAAAAACGAGGACCAAGTGTAGTTTGAAATATCCGAGCGAGCCGAAGACGCTCAGTCTTTTCAAGACCGTCACGTCCGAAACGTCGGGGTAAATAGATAAACATTTTACTTATAGTTTACAAATAAATTCCGTCCTGACAAAATTACTTCGATAGTATTCTTATGATCTACTATTAAGGTTTCTTATTCTTTGCAGCCAACTAATGAAAATCTGGTCCATTCCAATATATATATCCCGAATAAGATAAAATACTGCAAGAGCAGCTAAATGCATTTAAACGGCACTTGCTTGAAAGTTCCTGTTTGATAGTTCTCGGGCTTGGAAGTTCAGTAATAGCTGTTGTAACTTACTTGTTCCGTCTCCTAAGGTTCTGTTTCAAAGTTATTTAAACTCATTATGTACGTCTGGGAATCTGTTTAATTTTTCATTTTTATAGTATCAACGTTATGAAAACAATAAAAATGTTACGAATCGTGGTTATAAAAGTATTTACATTCAATATTTTTAGTTTTATTCTCTAACTTTATGGAGAAAACTGAACCAAAGTTTTGAACCAAAGTATAGATCGGCAGTATTTAGAATGCCAACGACTTCGTGGTAAACTCACATTTACTTATTTCAAATCTTATATATTTTTGAGCACATTTTAGGTCGAAAAAGAAAGTCAATAGCGGATACCCTATAGGTAAGTATTGGTATAGAAAAATTACTATTTGACATTCCTTATTTTATTCCCCACACAGGTCCCACGTATGTAATAGGGGTGAGTCGTTTTTATCGTGTGCAAAATCCCCACGGACACCACCTCCGCCAAAGTTAGTGAAGGTGATTATGGCGGACTCGAACAGTCGAACCGAGTAAAATGCATGCCGTCTATGGGTCTTTGATTGCCGGAGGTGAGATTATTCAAGACATATATATCGCATCCCGGCAGATCAGGAGACACCACTTTGAGATGATGAACTTCTAAAGCCTTGTATTATTGGATCAAGCCTTAATAGACAGCGTAGAACATTGAACATTTTTCTTTCGACAACAACAAAAGTCTACCTACCTAATCACAAGCTACACACAAACAATTTTTACGAGGGAGATTGTATGCTCACTAATGGCATTGACGTTAGGAGATTGTATTTCACAAAGTATCATAACGCAAATAAATTATAAAAAGCCTTTTTTGATCAGGCTTTTGTTGGCATGGAAAATAACGTCACAAAGAGGGGTTAACAAAGTGAAATATTAACGTTTCAATATTGGAAACAATGTTTTTTTGCTTATGGTAAAGTGTCGTCATTTATTATTTTGTGCTGTGTGTATTTATTATATATGAGTTTATGTAGTCCTGGGGAATTTAGTTCCAAAATATATTGTTTTGTTTCCGCACAGGTTGCCTTTACGAACAAACTTATATTTTGTAAAGATGAACTGAAAATCCTTTTTGGCTTTTTTTGTGTAAACTGTTGTTCTGTAAAGTAAAAATATATCTTTATTCACCAAAAATTTAATCAATAGTTAATTTTACTTTTCGTATTCTAAGAAATGATATTAGACTTTACAGACAGATACTTCGGAGAAAATATTTATTAGTACTGTCAAGAGTCTGAGGTTATGTTAGATTATTCACTTAAGAAGTTAAGTCAACCAAATGTTTTCAGTCAAGTATTTCTTTAATAAACGACGACCGAGCTGAGCTATTTTCCATCACGAGCTTGGTTCTTTTTCAGCTTGGTCCATATTACAAATGTAATCAAAATTATTAATATCAATCTAAGTGTACAAAATAGATTTTCAAAATATCTAATTAAACTGAGCATAACATTTAATCAAACTAAACATAAGAATCAGTATATTTATTTAAGAGTGATGTCCCTAAAATCATCAAAGAATATACTTATAATTTAATTTTAGTAACGTTATCGGGTATATTTATTTATTTATTTGGACAACCAGTAGTTGTTACATTAACACCTCAGAAGTTTGTTCTATATTCTGAGATTAACACTTACATCTAAAACATGCACCATAATATTAAGTTTAATGCAACAACATTTTAAGGTATCACAGTGTGCAATTATTAACATCGGTATGAGAAAAAAAAACAATACTGAATACAAATGAAAAGTTTAGTAAACATGTATGAACTAAATTAATTTAATCTCTACTACCAACCCTAAGTAATACATAACAAGATTTGTTTGTAGCTACTTGCTGATCTAATCGTGCACCTTAACCATCCATGTTGATGGTCTTACACCTGTCATAAAACACCGTTGTAGTCGTGTACAAGGTACTTAAGGAATGTCATGTTTCATTTTTTAAACGTGATAAAATTGCCATCAAAACTTTTGCCTGCCATTTTGCTTTGTGACATTGCAATACTGTTACAGATTGCATGTTGCAAATATCACAGTAAAGTAAACAGAGCACAGGAACGATTTGCAGAGAGTGACTCTAATGAGACGCCCTTAGGGCCACGACGTTTGCGCCATTAGTCAGAACGCTTTCTTTTGACGCCACTGTAAATATTCGCTGAGATATCACAGAAAAATACTTACTTGATAACAATCTTTAGTTCTATTGCATAGAACTGAAAATTCTGTGATTGGCTGTAACCAACATGTGTTATAACGTGAAAGATGAACAAGAAATGTAATTAGTCATCAGATACGAAGTAAGATATTTTGTATTTTAACTTTTCTGTTCTTTAAAATTTTCTTATTTGTAACACTTTTCTATTTATAAGGACGTGATGGTATCTCCCATTCCAGTTGAACAGTCCGACTTGGGTAGTACCGTCCTTCACCCTAAAGATTATCGCAGTTAATAATGACCTTGTGTATTGTTTCTTGAAGTGAGTAGGGTAGCCAGATCTCACTGGTGAGTTTTTGTGCTGTCAGTGGGAAGACTAATTTGTCTCCTTCGCTGATGGTTCAGGTAAGCTCTCTAGCCTTCCCTCCTCTCCCACTAAATCATCAAGAAGGACTTTAAAAAGTTGCAAACGTCCATAGATCAAATTTTTTACACAACCTATTCAGATGATTCTCTGAATAGGTTTTGTTTATAATTATAATCTTGGGTTATACAATAAGTTATATCAACATAGTCATGATACAAAACATATATCTAATATTTACATCATGTCTGGATTCACATAAATCCTGATTTTGTTAAATATTTATCTTTGGACTGTGTACGTGAATTTAATAAGTAATACTATATTATTTCGATTCGTTTCGTTTTTTTATGGCTTAAAAGTTGCATATAATGCCTCAAATCAAGTTATTTCAATGGTATATTTGCGGGTTCGATCCCCGCTCAGTGCAAATATTTTTATACATGAATCTGGCTATTAGCATAGGTCTGGTCGTGCCTCAAAGAGCACATTAAACCGTCAGTCCCGGTTGCCATACGAACATCTATGGCAGTCGTTACGGGTAGTTGGAACCCTCTAAAATATAACTAGCCTAACTACAGAACTTCGATGTCGCCATTTTGGTTGTGGACGTCTGATGACAGTCGTTTCATGGAAAATTTCTAGGTACAGCCGCATTTTAGTTAGACTAGAAAGCCGTCCCCAACTGATTTGGGACTAGGCTCATAGAATGGATTGTGTTTTTTCTAAGTAAGGTCTAGTATACTACTCTCAGTATACCACTAATGTATCACTAATATTAGTGGTCGTTTGACATTTTTGGAATATCCTCTATAGAACGTATCAGATTTTCCACCAACAGGCCGCTTAAGCAGATGGGACGAAATACCGTTCGGTTTTAGTTCGTTCAAGTCCGACATATCCATAGGTTCTTTGGAAAGGTTTTTGCTGTCAACTAATAGGTAACTTGGATGAAATTTAGTACTAGTATTCCCGCTAAACCCTTCAGACAAAGTAAATTGCATATGTACCTATACTAGTGAATTCATATTGGTGAATAAGCAGGTGGAGCTGAAGTTAAGAAGTTAATTGTTAATCCAAAACCTTAGTCATGGGTTTTTATACCACTTAAGTATCTATATATTTGATAATTATAGTATCCAGTGGGAGAATTCCCCTTTCACTATTCACTTTTAGTTCAATAGCGTTCATTACCGCACTGAAGAGGACTTACCCAGATGGAAGAGCAGAATTAACACTGTGACTATGATGAGTTTCAATTCAATGTCCTCAGTTCATTAAATTGAAAGAAATATTTAGTTCAATAAAACACTTTCAATTTCAACATTCAATTTATTACATGTTAATAATATCGGAATTTCACGGTAACGTATTTCATTTTCTCATTGTCTATTTTTACAGTATGTTATAATCTATGGGCGATTTACAACACCCGATACAAAGTCCTGTCTATATATTTACAAGCATTTAAAACAAGCTTAGCTTCAGCGTCTATAAATATACAATTATTATATTTTATATACAAAATATATTTTAAAACTAAATTATTGTATTTACAAATATTTTAGATCAAATACTTTTTGATCAAACAAGAGGCTTTGAAACATCTATTGATATTATTTTGGCGGAGTTTTGTACTACCGACAACAGTATTAAAATTTAATTGAAATTTCATTAATTTCTGTCTGTTTCATTAATTCGATGATGATATGAAATATAGATACAGCGGCAATCGTAAAGTGACAATAAAAGGTATTTGTACTTCATTAACCATTGGAAAGTAAAATTGTGTTTGAAGAATATTATACAGGCTGTGAGCGGAACACTACAAACGGTACACAACATATTGGCATAAAAAATACGATTTGCCATTTCATAAATAAACGTCACTGCAAAAACAGCAATTTTTTCATGATTTTTTTGTTTCCTTTAGCTTTAATAACACGATGGAGAGTGAATAACGCTAGTTAAACGATATATATTTTTATGCCAATATGCTGTGCACCAGGAGAAGGTACTACCAGGGACCTTCGACTTCAGAAGTTCCCCTTACACCCTGTATTATCCTTAGTTATGTATTTCTCGAGCACGCCAACAAATCTTGCTATAAAAATCTATTATCTAAAGTGATGGAGGTTTTGGTTTACGTTGAATTAATTAGCTTCTTCATTTACATTTTGCTATTAGCAGTAAATTAAGATTTATGAGTACAAAAGTAAGCACCTGTCTTGAACTTAGAAAGTCACATTGAAAGTCACATTTATCTGTTTGTACGATGCAAATTTTAGAATATAATATATCATAGACTTATAGAAATCATAGACTTTTAGACTGAAATATAAATACTTCCAAGATTAAAGTACTGATCTCATAGAACAATAATTTCTAAAGAGTTAGATGTTTATATTCGTAAATCAAATTAATCGTATAAAAGTTTACAGAGTTCTGAACACTCGATCATGCTTTAGTTTGACTGATAACATATGCTATATATAAACCACTTTAACATAATACATACGACATGAGATCATAGGTACAACAAATATACAAAATTTCTATGACATACTCGAAGCTTAAATATTTTATGGAAAACTAGGCGAATTCATAACGAAAGGTATAATCTTAGAGCATACATTAGCAAGCTATAGAGCACTTCTTACTAAGTATGAACTGTAAGCACAAGTATGAAAAGTTACGAAGATTATTGACAAACTCAATAAATATTTTTTGCCAAAGCAACTTTAGGGACATATTCACGTCAAAATTTAGAACACCCTAAATTCATAGGTAAACCTGTCGATGTGTTCGATAACGTGTGAAACTTTACTATTGGTGACGCTCCTATAGATAGTGTGTCGCGTAGCGTGTCATATGTCATTGATTGATATTGTATCTAAAAATTCTGCTTACAATTGACACAACAGACTAGAGAAGGACCCCCACTCTATAGTTTTATGCATACTCTAAAAGTAAATATATCTGCGAAGTCTTTTTATAGTAATCAACTGGTACAGATAACTGGATTCATGTACGCTAAAAGCATGAACGGTGGCGACAAGTAGATCGGTCGTAAACTGCATAGCAGTTTATTGGTTATTATTTTAGGAGCGGCACACAGAAGAATTCATGTAGCTGCTAAGATCGACCTGTTATTTTATAAATATTTGAGTATACATATAATACATGATATTCATGATTATTTAAGACAAAAATATTAAAAGAGTATAGTCTCTTGTCTACTGTGCAAGCACGGATCCTCGGTTTCTTTGACCACATATCCCAAAGGCATGGAGTTTCCACAGAGTGTCTAGTTGTGTAAGGGAGAGTGGAAGACACCAGACCTATAGGAAGATCTCCAATGAGGTGGATTGACCACATCAAATCCAATATGTCGGCGGCTTTAAACGAATGCGCTCGGGAAGCTGCCCTGCTGCAGGGGAAATGACGGCGTGAAGTGAAGCGAGTTAATCAAAAACCTGCATAATGGCCACCACCAGTCTGCCAAGAGTGCACCGAAGGAAAAGAAGAAGAATATTAAAAATACAAAAGAATTTCCACTATAAAAGAGCGAATTAAAAATAGATGTGAGTTGAAAACATGCAACGTGATAATTTGAGAAGGCATTCACATTGAATAAAAACAGTAAGTATGAAAGAACTTAGCTTTTAAAGTTATTATTAAATGTAAATATTTCCTCAGCATACATTAATCATCCGCTGCATGTTATGCAACAATTTGCATAAGTCCGTTTTGCACTGCTTTTCATGTTTACTATACTTTGTAAAATGTAGCTTGGGTCCTATGACAGCTGTCAGTGAAATCCCGCACATGAAGTCTTGAATTTTCTATTATTGAATGTAGTAGCTGTCAATGTCATACTTTATGGGCATACCGAGCTAATTAGTGATGGGCGATGAATCATCGTGACCACATACTATAAACTATCCATATGTTGAATAAAACTTAATTTAAAATTGAAATTAATATAGGAAAAAAATAATTAGAATTTAATCTTATTGCTTAGGTATTTTAATATCATAATAATGTTTATATTTCAATATACTTGATCCTAAATAATATTGAGTAAATAAAATCCTACATTCATACCATCAACGCCCTGAACCTGTTTTTGGATTTTGTAAGAAGACCCGCCGCGTTTGGCTCTTGGGCCATGATATAGGCATAAGATACACGCGCCAACATCTTGTTTGATATGAACTTCCACTGATCCACCCCACTCATTCTCATCAGTACGAGTGACGACGCCTTGTATGCTAAGTATATTCCATTCTCATTACAATTAAATACATACATACAATTAAACTAAACCTAATTATATTTAACATGCATCAATAATAACTGGTAGTATCGATATTTTCATCGAATTTCGGACATCCCTATGAACCTCATTTTGACATCTGTCATAGGACCCATGCTATATTTTACAAAGTATATGCTGCAGTATT
Organism: Pelosia muscerda; assembly: GCA_963691645.1. Classification (NCBI taxonomy): domain Eukaryota; kingdom Metazoa; phylum Arthropoda; class Insecta; order Lepidoptera; family Erebidae; genus Pelosia; species Pelosia muscerda. Next base: position 5,314,598 of record OY829103.1, read on the forward strand.
TCTGATAGCGACTTAATAAATGAACTTTCAAGTGTAAATAATTCTTTCGTTGCTTCTTTTACAGACTTGTGTTGAATCAAAAATGATAAACACAATGTAATACATTTTTGTTGATACGTTTAAAATATTTGCTGCATTGATATTGAAAAATGTATGCTATGGAAAGAGTTATTGTTAAGGACACCTTAGTGATGCCTTCAATGAAATGCAAATAGTTACTTAGATATCTTTGAAATTACAAGGGAAATTGAAATTTGAAGTCATAATTATTACATTTGACTGAACTACATGAACTGATGACCTGAAAAAGGCGGCTGGGACAGACTGGATGACAGAGGGTGAGCAATAAGGAGCTGTGGCGCACATTGGGAGAGGTCTATGTTTAGCAGGGGGCTGCAATATGCTAATTAAAAATAAAAATAAATCATTAGGTACCTACTCTCAGGAGCAAAGGATGTAAAAAAGATATTATACTAAAACTGGCATTTCTACAACAAAAACTAAAATATGAGACAAAACCTTTTGAAATCGAAGGACCGATCTTAGTGGATCTTCACAATAATCTAGCTCCTTTATCACAGAATACTGACGCTCTAATATGTGGTAACGTATGAATAAATAGGGTATATCATTCAACCTTGAAAATCAATTATTCCTTCTACTAATACCAAGAACAGATACCTTGTAGTATGGGAGATATTTTATTTAACTTTGGAACATATTTTGATAATATAATATTACTGTTACCGATACGAGTATATAATATGTATTATTATTTAACTATAACGTAATTTACATACTGTTTTGAATTTCTTGGTATTTGCTGAAAGTTTTTACCATTCTGCTCTTTTGTTCCTAGATTGTTTATTAAGTAGCACCCCGAATATTTCTCATCACATATCTCGGTCAGTCGGGGCGTGAGGGACATGTCAGAGACTACCTCCTCATCAGCAACTGAAGGCCCAAGACGGTCTTTTGGTCGGTTCGAGTCCGACATAACCACCAACATGACTTATCCGGCAGGGGGATATCGTGTGGATTTCTGCTCGGGTTAATATAAAACTAACAAAGCACGCATTGTGATTATTAATCAGCAACAATAATAATATTCAAAATAAATTCAAGTTAACTATTGCGTGACAACTAAATGGCAAGTTATTTAATTATACTTAATCTTAATATTGGACAACAAACTATTAGACAAAAAAATAAAAAATAAACTTAACACACCAAAAAGAGAAAACATTCGTGTCAAAACGGCCATCATAGCGGGCTGTAACTATAGTGTGACAGAGTATATAAACCGTGAAGGGTTTTTTTATAAACCATGTTAGTAACTATGACATAAATATAATAGTGCATTGACGTCAATGTTTCTACTCTAGTCACAAGTAAATGGCACTGACATTTTAAATTCGGTTACGCGATAATAAAGGAGTCTGTAGTTCTATTGACACTTGTAATATTAATGTCTATAGATATTTAATTTGTTGCAATAAGAAAATAGACAGCCAGAAAGTATGTAATTAAATAGTATATTTGTTATGAAGGCTGAGTTTCACTATGAAAATTCTAATAGAGAAGATGAATATTAAAGTAACCTGTAATATGTAAATAACATTGATTCATATTTTCAGAAGGTCGAAGGTGAGGTTAATGAGGAGAAATACGTTTGCACGCGTTTGTTCGCCCTTGAACAAAGTATACTTAATTTAGAAAATAACATAACTCTAAATGATAGATAGAATTAAACTTCGGTTATATGAAGTAATTTATTTTAGTGGGTGACGTATATCCTTAACATCTTTATTTTTATCAATTCCATTTGTTAACTTCAAAGCCTATATTACATAGGGTGTTAGAGGAACGTTTCTAAAAACAAAAATAGGGAAACATACTACTGGCTTTATCAAAATTGGGCTACTTTCTTGATTGCAAAATTTTTTTCTGGTAGGCCCCATGATTTAAGCACTTTAAATCGTATTATTGCGGTAATTTTGCTATTAAAAAGGTGTAAAAATCATGGTACCTATCAAAACGTAGCCCAAATTTGTTAATTATGTTCAGTATTATCACCTGTTTTCCTTTTCGAAAGCGTTCCCCTAACACCCTGTATTTTAAATTTGCTGTCAAAAGCCCATTCTTATATTATTTCCACATCTGGAAGTATAATAAAAAATTTCAAGTTCAAGGTTCTAAGCGTTTTAAATGAAATTTAATACTGCCTGAAAAAATATCACCTTAAGAAAACTGATCGTCCCAGGAGATCTAATTTTATATTAAAGAAACTTCCAGTCTTTAGTTCAATTCCAATATAACCGTCTTGGTGTGCCACAGGGAGGTATTTCCAGGAGATTGCCACAAGGAAAGGTTTATCGATTTTTTCGTGTTTAAAATTTCAATGGTAACTGATATGAAACATATATATATTTGGAAATTTTATAAAAAGTTATTATGCAAGGCATAGTAAGAAGAAATTTTTATTCGTGGGTTGTAATCTGGTTAAACGCTTAAGTAAGGCCAAAGCCTGGTAGAGAAAGAAATAAAAAAGTATGTGGATAAAATATTGAAGTCAATCCATTACAAGAAAATATATTGGGAACGAAGGAGAGGAAGCGCAGGGGTGTGCGAGTAACCACCACTCACCCACAATTTAACAATTCCAACGATAGCCATAGTAAAGTATTACTAATTGTCATAGAAAGGAATCCCAAACCGCAAAAAAACATGTGGATAGAAAGGTGACCTTCTATCTTTCCATAATAATGTAATAAAGAGAAATTCATATGCAAATGCGACATCACATACTTAGGAAATGATATCGAGATAGCCTGATATTATAGAATATTTATCATTTCATATTTTCTTGCTTTCAATAATAAATTTATAAAAAGTACTGTTTTCTTACGTTTAACAACAAGTTTAAATAATCACACAAAAATAGTAACATTTACTTAAATTACTGCTCGTAAATCTATAAAATATGGATAACATTGAAATATTACAGAACAAGAATAAATTTAAATTAATTATTATATAAGCTGGAGGTGAGACAGTAGCTAACATTATGTTGCCTACTATCTCTCCCCTGGCGTTCGAAAACCCGAAGTCGGCGTGCGTATTAGTCGGTTCATGTCGGACATAACCACTGTCACCGACTCCGGTGGAGGTGGTGTCCCTGGGTAAATTGCGCAGGAAAAAAAAAACAATTCAAGTTATGAAAATCACTGACAAAGCGAAAATTATCTAAAATTCACTTTGTTTAAAACTATAGATGAAAATAAGGATATCATCGACCCTATGTAAATATATATTTATTCTGGAATCAAATAAGTTTTCATTTTAATTTTTGTGACACTTTTCGTTTTAAATAGTTTAACACAAAAATTGGATAGCGACAGTTTAACATGATGTAATTATAACGTTGATTTTCATAATATATTGCTATATATAGTTGTTGTTGTATGATGAAGTACAAAACTCATAGTTAAAACGATTAATAATGTTGAATTTTTGACATGCCTTAACGTTTCGAAAATAATAGTAATGTTTAAACTGAAAGAGTTTAAATAATATAACATAAATATTAAAATATTTTAGTCACTGAATATGTTATTGTATTCCAAAGTTCTTTTAAATCTTCTGTTGGTTTCATCAAAGTTATTCAAACACTTCCACTGTTACGAAATTCCATACAATTCCATCAAATTAAATGCCTCTTGTGTTTATTTCATTAAGAAACAGTTCAAACTTTACAAGATCAACTGCGGAGTACAAATGTCAGAGCTCATGAAGGCTGGCATCGGTGTCACTTTCCGCCCCTCCTAGGAGGAGCGTGGATTCACAGGGCTGTCTCACCCGGGGCTCCGAAGACTGGAGGGGCTGTAGCAGTCACAGCTCGATAGGGGCCGCACCTTTCCATGTAACGCCGGCGCGGAGTAAATGATACAGTCGAAGGACACACCATATACAAAGGCACTGGAAAAGAAGTATTATTTTAGACATCATCGAAATTTTTATATTAGCTTATATTAGCTTGTTAGGGGAGAGTGTGTATGTATGGCAAAAATGTTAAAACACATGAAAATATAACTTAATTTATATAAGACGTGTATAGTACGTCGGTTAGCATTCCCTTCATTTATTTTTTTGCACCTTATATAATAATGTTATATAGAAAAATATAAAAAATACTAGACCACTAGCATAGGGTACAAGGATCGGTGGTTAGTGCTCCAGAGAGAGGAACCTCCTCACAGTACGAGTCGTGTCGAGGAGTACTGTCTAACGCGAGCTTCTTGAGATGTTGACTCTCGATTATTATATAGTATTATTCTTATCAATCATTATGGTTCATTTTCTAATGCGGTACTCTATAGCTTCTGCTTCAATGCCCAGAGTTCGCTGTCGTACTCCCTACAAATATTTTTGGGGTAGAGGCCCTATAACCCTGAGCAACTAGCATATGATCCCTAAACGCCTAAAGGAAAGCCTGCGCCAGAGCTTCATCTTTTGTTCAGTACATGTACCAACTAAGATCTTGGCAGGGCCCAATACGAGTGTATTATATATACGTGTTCAACGAAATACTTGTTAGTACAAAGTTATATTTTCTGTGACAATACTATGTGCATTTAACTTTATCATATCTATACATATTAATCTATTCTATCTATGTTCTATCTATTGGAATATGACTTTGTGTTGAACAGTGACTCAACTCTCTTAAACCAACGCAGTTTACTCACAAAGATCACTTAAAAAATGAGTGAAACTGTGACACTCTCTGTCGTAATAATATTCTTGTAATGGCAGTGTATATACACTTAATACCTAAGTACATTAGGGCACTAACTGAATGTGACTCGGCCACAACGAGTCGTTACTTTTATTGCTTTTAAAGTAACTGCCAAGATAACGGCGTCTGAAAGGCCAAAGCATAGAGTCAGGAGTTTTATGGAATTCTTCGCACTATTGTCATTAAAGTATGTTTTTGTTGCTTTTGGATGAACTTGATGTACTATAAAATAAATCAAAGAAAATCTATAAAGTTAATGTATAGACTAAGGATGGTAAAGACGTTATCATTTTTAATAAGTAAGTTAATAATTGTACTAGCCAAACAAGCAATCAAAAATCAGGACAACATCCCACTTCATGTCTTAGGTAAACATAAAGTGAATAAAATGAAAATTGAGGGATATGCCAAATGCAACCACACCCTTGGCAACTGATGCCCCAAGATGACCGCGCGCTTTTGGTCGGTTTGAGTCCGACATAAACACCTTTCTGACTTCGACGGGGGAAATTCGTGGGGATTTCCGAAAAAGAATGGAAACATAAGATAGGTTACAAAAAAAGAAAGGAGATTCGTCTTACGAATAATCGAGAGAATAGGTGTTGTACGTTTAACACAGGATCATAGTAAGCGTAAACATGTAGTCTAGATGATGATATTGAGCCCGCATCAATCGATTGAGGCCACAAGTTTGTAAATACTCCAATTTAATTTGTACAACATGCCCGGCCTTATTTACTCATTCATGTTAGAATAAATGTAATTTTGTTGATTCTATTTCAATTTGGAAGGTACCGATTACCTAATAGTTAGAACAACTATAATATGCTAAATGACTTTCAAACTGTCGAGGTTAATGAAATGGAAAATTTGGGTAGACGAGAGACGAAAGTAGAAGGAAGTCAAGGAGATTTACCTCAAATTTCAAGGATAGAACAACTAAAGTAGGGTAATTAGGAATAAAAAAGTGTGTGAATATGTTTTGAACTGACTAAATTTTTGGTTCAAAACAAACTATTTCTATCCGACTTTCAAAAAGGACGAGGTTTGCTATTCGATTTTTATGTATGTACACCGATTACTCAGACATTTATAATTCTTTTTTAATTCGATGCAAAATAGTTTATTTATGGAATAGATCGCGGGAGTCGCAATAGCTAGTAGGTCCTACACTCATACAGTAAAGGTATTATTCATCCTAAAGAAGAACTTCTCCTTAAGAATTGAAAAAAAAATTAGCAGAACGTATTTTATATTACCATGAGCGAAGAATGTGTTAAATTTATACAGGTACCTACATAAACTAAGTCTTTGTTTATTTCCCTTAGTAGCAGGTACACCATTTAAAAAGGGTCCAACTAACGGTAGTAGTTTCGTTCGCTATTTCCAGTGACTTTTCAGGACATTTCTGTCGACAAGCCATTTCAAACTTCACTGATAAAAGTATGGTTCAGGGTTCAGTAAACAAAGCATCAATTAGGACGGAAGATTGCCATTCGAAAAAGTGCTCTTTCATGTTAGAAATAACGACGCCATTTAAATGGCAATCTAGATAGATAACACTACATTTTTACGTTGACATACAGTGGACGTTAGGAATATCCTGGATGGAAAAAATACAATTTTAAAGTTAAAACCAACTAGAATAAAGAAAAATATACTGGCGAAATGTGGGTGCTAGCACCTCTCCCTTCCCCTTCGAGGATATAGGCGTGAGTGTATGTTATGTTATGTAAGTGAAATATTTAAAATCGGTACATATTGACAATTCGTCATTAAAGAATTACAAGATCGACTTAATATCTGCTTAAAATGTTAGCCTAGTAGTAAAGTTCTTCAAGGAAGATTGCAAGTCAGACAGTATTCCAAATGTTAGGACATTTCAGTAGCTGCAATATTACGAAAGTACTCGCACAGAAATACGAAACCAGGTTGATTGTGCGCCGTAAAAGTCAACATCGTCAGGGGAAAATAGCAAAAATAAGCTTAACATTTAAACAGGGTACGTACTTTTCTGCTAAAGAACTTTTGTTTAAACAACAATTGCTAGTAAGTACTTGTTTATTTTCATTATTTTCACCTTGTTAACTTGTTGTTGCTACATACGAGTATATGTATTGGATTGAATTTTTGTTGTTGCAGAATAAGCAATAAAGTGAACTGAATACTGTGAAAATAAGAAGTTTGTGAAGATATTTCATTTCTACAACTAAATCGGAAAAACTTTGTGCACAGGATGGAATAGAATTACAAATAAGTTTTACATTTTACCTGTTTTATAAAGTAACTAGCTGTTGCTCACCGCTTCACACGCGTGGATCGTATTTCGGACAATTCACATAATATCTTTATAAATTATAGCCTATGTCTTATTCTGATGTATAAGCTATATTATTGTAAAGTTTCATTTAAATCCATTTTGTAGTTTTTGCGTGAAAGAATAACAAACATCCCTTCATCCATCCATCCATACTTCACGTGTATAATATTAGTAGGATATTATTAATAGAAAAGATTTTACGATACCTTTTTCCATGGTTCCGTTTTCAATGAGTTAACTGTATTGTTTTGGTCTCGGTATAGTAGTTAGGTAGAGTCCAAGGTTACCTAACGCATTCAACCTTGAGGAACCTTACAATAAACTTGGTATACAAAAAAAGAGTCGTATGTATTTTATGTATAGTATTCTTACTTACATTTAAAAGAATCCGTGGTATTAAGAAGGATATTTCAGCTTTGCACATTGAGTCGAATTGCTGTAACAAAAGTAAAAATTAGGTTAGTTTTAAATTTATTTTCATCAATCTTAGTGAAAAGTTAATTACAACAGGATGAATGATATATTAATCATTTAGCCTATCGTAGTTTGCTGCTGGACATAGGCCAATCCTAAAGTTGAGAGTCTTTGGCCTACTGTTTCAACGGTGACCAGACGGGTTAGTACAGGGTTTTATTTCAAGTATTCCGTGCTCTCGAAGTGGTAGGTACTATCTGCGTATTTTTTCGTTGTTCGCCTCTTATGACACCCTTTAGATGAGATAGGGTGTTGATATTCTATCTTCGTTACCCTTTTATGTTATATCAACCTTTGAGAATACCGCAACCGGTTAGGTACAATAATAAACATAGTGGAGAAGTAAAAGTGTGTTATTAATAATGCATACTAATAATGATAACACTGTGCAACTAAAATTAGTTCGTCGATGCAGAAATGATTTACCAAAAGTGCTGTAATTTTGACGCTGCGCTGCGTTAAAATTGTCACACCAGAATATTAATGGCACTGTAAGTAGTGAACTTTCTATCCATTACTTTAGTAAACTCACTTAGCTTGAGCGTCAACCTAGTTAATATGGAAGCCATGGTTGCGAATCTTCTAAAACAACGGCAAAATTTAAAGGTTAATAAACTGGTGATTTTTTTTGTGTCAACGCAGGACGTGGTTGAAAATAGGTCACTTGTTACCCGAGTTTGTTATAATACGCTTGTGATTAATTTTACTGCTGGATTTTAGATGAAATAATTTATATTAGTAGTATTTATTGCTAAATAAAAATGTATTCAGGATCATAGCAGATGGTAACATTACGCAGTCTCTACCTACCGCGATGGGAAAACCATAGAAAACAAAAAATCAAGTGGAAATGTGAAATGGATTTCCACTTGATTTTTTGCGTGTCACTGTTGTGTTTTCACGCAAAGAAATACAAATTAGATAATTATGTAAGAAGTTAAAAATTCAAACAACTTGGTTGGAATTCACTGACATACGTATAAACTTTTTCATAAATACTCAACCTTGCTCCGTTCAAAGTATAAAACGTCATAAATACTTTTTTATTTGTAACAAAGTGTACTCTATCTTGAATGGTTAAGATGTTTTTAATTTGGCTGTATGTATGCTAATTTGACATTAAAGGCAGCATAAATAGGTACTATCAATCAAAACAATTGTTTACTAGTACTGCAACTTATTATTAACGGTTGTATGTGTGAGTTTGGCGACACCGGTTCCGTTACTGAATCTGTCATGTCACATGTGAAAAACATGTGACTGTATTATTATATTACTTCTGAACAGACTATTATGGCCTCATAACTGTCCCAACTTGTAATAGAACACAAAAAATGTTACAAAACTGTTACGGAGCCCAGCAAAACTTTGCGGGTCTTTCCGAGTTGGCTTAAATCGTTGTGACAGCAAACAGTCGCGGTTAATTTGAAGCATTGCCAGGGGAATATCTGAAATAGAAAGTACCAGGGGAAATTATCTGTTTTCTTTAGTTCGGTTTCCAGTCAACATTTGTTGCATTTTATTTGTATACTTTATGGTCGAAGTCAAAGCATTTGAGTTCTTTTGATAAGTTATTGACATTAGACATTGATATTGATTTATTAATAGAAGCTTTAATGGGTTTTTGGTATTATTCAATAGTATATTTGGGGTCATTTAACGTTGTAATAATCGACCCACTTCTGATACCCAATACTCAACACATTTTATAGCGTTTTATTTTATATAATGCTATACAGTCAAGGCCTTAAAGTTAATGTTTCAGTTACAATTATGGACAGGATATGGAAAGGACACTGTTTGGAGACTAATTGAGTCGCAGTACGCAGCAGGTATCTACCCACCATCAAATTATTTTAGAAAAACATAGTGAAATAGAAAAAAAAGAGATGTATATAGATGTATCATGAGGTCACTCGTCAACTCCTGTTTATATTAAGTAAATTTTACCTTAGATATCCGCTATATTCATTGGTTCATATAACAAAGAACAGGTGGAAACGGATTCAACAAAGTAAATTTTTTCTAAATAGAAGAACTAAGAACCACTACTTGAATGTCGATTATTGCTACCAATATGTACTTTCTAAGTTAATAGCTAAGTTCTAATCTATCTATGTATCAAATTTCATTTCATTTCATCCCCTATTTCAACCCCTATCAACGCGATATAAGGTAAATATTCCCCGGACAATCTACACAACAATCTAGACCCATGGTAAGCATGGCTTCAATAACTTGTGATATGGGTTTTAGAATACTTAGTTAGATAGGTAAGCCTATGTCCATCTCCATTCCCAAGTGTTATTCAAAATTTGGAATTCCTAACCAGCTCACGTGTTCTTCCTACGGGACTGTAGGGTCCCTTAAGTGGGGCGTGAAAAAGCTTCTAATGAGGCTGAGGCACTATATGTTTGCATCGGTGACACTCTTTCATGAGACTTAACCTTCAGCTTATCATCAGGCGTGGTGAAATCAAATCGACGTTTGTTGTCCTACATAAAAAACACCAAAAATCGGAGTAAATTCCTATCAAATAGTCTCACATAAAATTATATAGGAACTTTACAACTCTCAGCGTAATCTACCCTTTCTAGCGCATACATTTGATATTTAAATTTCATTAAACTTTGTTTTGTGTGACACACACGAAAGAGATTGTATATGGAAATCGTTTTCAAGTTAAATTGCTTGTCGAATATGTATGTTTTGTACTTCTAAGTACTTTTATAGAGACTATGATGTACTTCTTTAGAACAACTTTTGATAACTTTTTATTTCTTGGGGCCAGTTTGAAATTTATGAGACCGTGATATTGCTCTAAAATTACTTTGGGTACAGAATAGTTCAGCTTTGTTTCTAGAACAAATATTAACCGATCAAAACTCTTTATAATAAGAATGGAGGATACCTTTTTTCCGTGCGTGAAATCCTTACAGATATCTAACCGGAGTAAGAGATTATGTCGGACTCGAATTGACTAAAATGCACGTCGTTTTTGGGTCTTTAGTTGCCGGGGGTGAGAAAGTAGCGAACATGTGTGCCCGTCTAGCCCCAGGGTATGAAGAGGCACATATTGCGCCGCCGCCGCGGCCTGCTTTTTCTAGGGTGACAGGCGGCTCTACCCGTGACACCCAGGCCCGCCTAGGGCGGGGTGCGAGGTCGGGTAACCTCCACGCTGGCCTCTTCGTTACTTCCCCCTTTGGACCTCGGTCCTGGGGAGCGGAAGCGAGGGGGCTGGTGCACCCTGGACAACGGTTAATAGATTCCTATCTTTGGGAACCTGTTAGCCGGTGACTAATAACCCGACAGCTGACCCCATTGCACGTGGGGGTCGTGGGTTGGCGGGCCTACAAGGTCCGCGGGAAGGGATCTCTTCCACCTTACAGCCCTTTTCAGGGCTAATTGTCTCTCCCGGTACTCTTCTGCTTTAAGAGGGGACAGGGGAGAGACATTGTGATCCATTAGGGATCGAGGGACGGGTCGGCCCACTGCTTGCGCAGGGGCTGACAGGCACTCGCTGCCACCGTTGGAGTTGGGAGGGTTGGCTGCTCTCCCGCGTCACGTAATCTCCGGGTGATCAACAACGACCAGAGTGCTAGCCACATTCTGGAAGCTGTGATCTCGGAGGGCGTGGGGCTTGCCTTAAATGGCCGGCCCGTGACAAGGACAAGTCTATAAAACCCGACAGCGAAGTCGTAAAAACCTGTGGATACCTGGGGACCTCCACAGTATGTACCCCGCTTCTCGGAATGAGCGTCACCCGAGAAGTGTTTGTTAATCGTCTCCACTCGTGGGATTAATATGGAAGTAGATAAAATAAAACAAAAACCCTTACCAAGCGAAACAGACTGCGCGGAGGTCGCGCAGCGCCAAGACGCGGAGGTCGCGTCGATCGCGGCGGTGTTTGACAAGTTCGGCACCGCCAGCGAAGCGAGTCGGGCAAACAGCCCGGTTCTCCTGCCTGGCCAGCAGACAAAGCCGGCCAAGGCAAAAAAGAGGAGGAGGAAGAAGCGCAGTCTTGACTTCACCCTCGAAGATGACTCGCCATCCAGCACCACCAGCGTGGAAGAGCTGATGCGCCCCCCACCATCCAAGGTGAGTGGTATGGTGGTTGGCCGGAAGTTAACACGCGGTGGCAGAAGGGCGGCCCCGTCTCGAGACCCCTCCCCCTGGTTTCTAACCTCGGAGCAAACGGCAGAGCCGTCAAGACCCTCCACCTCGGCGGACAGGACTGAGGCGCTGCTACTGGAGATAGCCCGACTGTCCGCCGAAAACGAGTCCCTTAAGAGGATGATGGGAGACTCGGCGCCGGCGGAGGGACGACTGACGCGCTCATCAGCGCGAAAGGCGCAGGCGGCGCAAATGGCACAGCCAGAAAGGCTGGCGCAAACAACGCCGCCTATACATGCGGCGCAACCCACGCTGCCGGTGCAGCCATCGTCGCAGCCAGAAGAAATGGAGCCCTGGGTGGCCTGTATGGCTGCAGTGGCGGCCTTGGAGAAGCGAATGGTGGCGCAAGAAGAACGAATGAGGAGCTGGATCGAGTCCATAATGGGCTCTATCCACCGTCCGCCTCTTGCGCCATCACAGTCGGGGTACGCCGCGGCAGTCAAGAAGGGCTCTAACCGTCTGACGGCGGCGGCGATCTCATTACCGCCGGTATTCACTCGTGGTCTGCGATCTACTCCAGATGCGGGAGCTCAGGCCCAGGTCAAGGGCAAAGGGAAGGGGAAGGGCAAAGGGAAGACGTCCCTGAACTCAGCCCCAGCCCCAGTCCGGGCCTCAGCCTCGACCCTGGACCCGGCTCCAGCTGCCTCCACTAGCTCCCCACGGGAAGGGGACTGGGAGGTTGCTGGAGAAAATAAGAAGAGGCGGAACGCCCGCAAAAAGGCAGCCAAAAAGGCCAGAAGGGCCAAGGCTGCCGCGATGGCATCAGCGCCGAGGAGGCTTCACGCCCCTCGAACGACGGCCGTCGTCGTTGCTATGACGGCAAACGCGTCGGAGAGGGGCCTGAAGTATGTTCAGGTCGTGCAGCAGGCAAGGGCTGCAATAGACTTGAGGGAGCTCGGCATCTCGGGACCGCTCGTGTGCAGGGAGACACGGACGGGAGCCCGACTGTTCGAGATCCCCGGCGCTGACAGCGGCCCCAAAGCCGACGCCCTAGCAGCGAGGCTGAGGGAGACGCTGGATGCAGCCGACGTCCGGGTGTCCAGGCCCAGCAAGTGCGCAGAGTTGCGCATTTCGGGCATGGACGACTCCGTCACAGCCGAGGAAATTAGGCTCGCAGTGGCGGAGGCCGGGGGCTGTCCCCCCGACACAGTTAAGGTCGGAGCGATACGCTTCGGCCGTCGTGGACAGGGGGTAGCAGTTGTCGGCTGCCCCATCGCGGCAGCCCAAAAGGCTGCCGACCGGCGAAGCCTCGCGGTTGGAGGCTGGGTGAAGGTGCAGGTACGGCTCCTGCAGGCCCGACCGGCTAGGTGCTTTAGGTGCCTGTCGGTGGGGCACGTAGGGGTGCAGTGCACGGCGGAGGTAACAGTTGGTGACCGTTGCTTCCGCTGTGGCCAACCCGGTCATATGGCCGGTACTTGCGATGCTCCGCCGCACTGTTTCAGATGCGCGGCGGAGGGTAAGCCGGCTGACCATAGGGTTGGCAGCAAGGCCTGCACCGGAGGGGAGCCGAAGCCGCGAGGCCAGCGCTCCACCTCTAGTTCGCGACGGGGTGCGGGGGTGGGGGTTCCATAATGGATCCTCAACTCCGCATTCTGCAGGTGAACGTGGGCCACGGTGCCGATGCTCAGGCACTTCTGCTCCAGAGCATGGCACAGTGGTCCATTAATGTCGCCGCTGTCGCCGACCCTTACACCCACCGGTTTCTCGGACCTGCCTGGGAGACTGACCTGGATGGGTCGGCGGCACTGGTGCAGAACGCCGCCGCAGGCAGCCCCCCTCTTGCCGTTGTTGCAAGAGGGCATGGCTGCGTGGCGGCACTTGTGGGTGAAATAGCGGTCGTGGCCGCATACTTCTCGCCGAACCGAGGCATAGCTGATTACCAGCGTTCGCTAGATCAGCTAGCCGTTGTCGTCAATGCCTGCTATCCTTACCCGGTTCTTGTGCTCGGGGACTTTAACGCCTGGTCTGTGGCCTGGGGTTCCCGACGCACGAACGGGCGAGGCAGGGCGCTGGAGAGCTGGGCCGAAGGTCTCGGTCTAGTTCTCTTGAATCGCGGGACCGTCGCCACGTTTGCGACAGCGAGGGGCAGCTCAATTGTGGACGTTTCGTTCGCGAGCGCCCCGCTGTCGCGGCGTGTGCAGAACTGGCGTGTCGTTGTGGAGGAGGAGACTGCGTCGGATCACCGATACATTCGGTTTGACATCTCCGCCCCCACCGGCGACGCGCCGGTCATACGGAACCCACGCGAACCCCGCTGGGTGCTTAAGCGACTGGATAAAGATCGCCTCCTGGAAGCCGCCGCCCTACAAGCCTGGGCCTATGCGCCGGACAGGCCTGTCGACGTAGATGACGAGGCGGTGTGGTTCCGGGAAGCTATGACGCGTGTCTGCGACGCGGCTATGCCCAGGGCCCCGCCCTATAGTCCGAGGCGTCAGGTCTACTGGTGGTCAGCAGAGATCGCGAGGTTACGGCAGGCCTCCATGATCGCGTTCCGCCGGTGGACCAGATTCCGCAGGAGACGTAGCCGCCGCGCAGATACGGAGCATCGAGTGGCGGAGCTTCATGAGCAATACAGGGTGGCCAGGAAGGCCCTCCGAGTGGCAATAAAGCGGGCCAAAGCCGCGGCCTACAAAGAGCTGCTGGAGACACTGGAGCGGGATCCATGGGGGCGGCCTTACCTTATGGTAAGAAACAAGCTTCGCCCCCAGGCCCCACCGTTGACCCAGTGTCTACAGCCGGAGCTGCTCGGAGGAGTTGTTAGCGCCCTGTTCCCAGCACGAGCGGTGGAACATGTTCCACCGCAGATGACTCCGCCACTTAGGTCGCTTATGACACCCAGCGTGGATGACGACGACGTGCCCGAGGTCACTTGGGTAGAACTAGAGCTGGCGGTGCGTAGGCTTAAGGCCAAGAACACCGCCCCAGGACCCGACGGTATTCCAGGCCGAGCGTGGGTCCTTGCTCTAGGTGACGACGAGGCTCTCGAGCCCCGACTGAGAGGGCTCCTCAGCGCATGTCTGGAGCGGGGCCAGTTTCCAAATTTATGGAAGACGGGGAAACTGGTTCTCATCCGAAAGGCGGGGCGCCCGGCCGACTCGCCGTCCGCCTACCGGCCTATAGTGTTGCTCGACGAGGTATGCAAACTCTTTGAAAGAGTTATCGCGAAGCGCCTCGTCGAGCACCTCTCCAGAGTGGGGCCGGACCTGGCGGATGGCCAATACGGCTTTCGCCAAAGGCGCTCCACGGTGGATGCCATCATGCGCGTGAGGACTCTGGCGGAGGATGCGGTTGCTCGGGGCGAGGTGATGTTGGCGGTGTCCTTGGACATCGCTAATGCGTTTAACACCTTGCCCTGGAGTTGCATTAGGGAGGCGCTCATGTATCACGAAGTGCCTCTCTACCTTCGCCGCATAGTCGGGGCGTACTTGACAGAGAGAGCTGTCATCTACCCAACTGCGACCGGTCTCGGTCGGCGAGAGATGTCGTGCGGTGTTCCACAGGGATCGGTCTTGGGGCCGCTCCTGTGGAACATCGGATACGACTGGGCGCTTCGCGGTGAGCTCGAGGACGGTGCTGCCGTCACGTGTTATGCGGATGACACATTAGTGACGGCGAGCGGTGCTACACATCGCGAAGCGGCCTTGAAGGCCACGACCGCGGTTGCCCAAGTCGTGGAACGGATCCGGCGGCTGGGTCTCGAGGTGGCCCTACATAAAACCGAGGCCATGTTCTTTCATGGGCCTCGGCGCGCGCCACCAGAGGGATCCAGCCTTACAGTAGGAGACATCCCCATCGGCATCAAGCCCCAGATGAAGTATCTGGGGCTCGTGTTGGACGGCCGGTGGGACTTCGGAGAACACCTCCGAAGTCTGGCCCCCAAATTGAAGAGCACAGCTAATGCTCTGGCACGGCTGCTGCCCAACATGAGGGGGCCGGATGACTCCTGTAGGAGACTCTACGCGGGAATCGTACGGTCCATGGCCCTATATGGGTGCCCAGTATGGGCGGAGACCCTGAAGGCCAGACACGTGCAGAAACTGCACGCCCCGCAGCGCACGATGGCCATCAGGGTCATCAGGGGGTACCGTACGATATCCTTTGACGCAGCGAGTCTCCTCGCCGGATCGATACCATGGATCCTGGATGCGAGAGCCCTTTCGGTGCTATATCGGTATCGAAAGGAGGCGCGGGAGCGGGGACATGAACCCGAGCCTAGTGAGCTCCGGGCCGTGAAGTCCCAGCTCCACGGGGACATGGTATCCGAGTGGGAACGACGACTTGGGCAATCACGCGCAGGGCACGCTGTATTAGCGGCGGTAAGACCCATCATGGGGGACTGGCTAGAGAGGCCACACGGTAGCCTCTCGTACCGGCTGACTCAGGTAATCACCGGGCACGGGTGCTTCGGGGATTACCTGCGTCGGATTCAGAAGGAGCCAACGTCCGAGTGCCATCACTGTGATGCGAGCGAGGACTCGGGGCTGCACACGTTGACCGAGTGCCCGGCGTGGGAGACGCCAAGGCGGGCCCTAGTGACAGCCCTAGGGGTGGGAGTTGTCTCGCTCGCCACCTTGCTCACGGCGATGGTACGATGCGCGAGTGCTTGGGCAGCCGCCGCCTCCTTCTGCGAGCAAGTTATGCTCGAAAAGGAGGAGGCGGAGCGGGTCCGGAGAAGACTCCGGGCCCGCACTGCCCGCGATGAGCGGAGGCGACTCGGACGTCGGAGGTCGCAGAATGACCTCCGTCCCCCATGAGCGCGGGCCTGGGGGTGACGGGTGAAGCCGCCTGTCACCCTAGCAGAAGCAGGCCACGGCGATGGCACATAATGCCACACCATACCCAGGGGCTAGATGGGGACGCCATGGTCCCCACTTTTAGGGAAGAGGGTCATCTCAACAGAGATGTCCCCGGGTCTGCCGGGGTGCGAGAGATATGTCTTGTATGGTCTCACCTCCGGCAATCGAGGACCCATGGACGGCGTGCGTTTTGGTCGGTTCGAGTCCGACATAATCACCTCCATCGGTTTTGGTGGGGGTGGTATCCGTGGGGATTTTGCGCACGATAAAAAAAAAAAAAAAAAAAAAAAAAAGGCCCGCCTAGGGCCGTTGTCGCCCATATAGAGGTAATAAGTCCCTGCTCCTCTTTATAATGTCATTGATAAAATTCTTATTATTTTACCGAAAAAAGTATGTAAACAAACATTCGAATTGAGAACTTCATTTCCTAGTTGCATATGAATATCATAGGTATACCCCTCCTTCCCCTCCCCTTCCTAGCCTCCCCACCCCTTCCCAGCTCTCCCCCTTTCCCTTCAGGGTGGGCAGCGCGTGTGTGACACCCTTAGTGTTGCACACGTTCATAGGCCATGGTGGCCGCTTTCCATCAGGTGGGCCGTGTGCTTGTCTGCCACCTACGTAGTATAAAAAAAAAGGTAGAAAATAAGCACTTCATTAAGTAAAATCCATCCGCAACTCCAAATGATTTCCTAAAGGTCAAAGCTGTGTGAATAACTGCGTATTTATGAGGGAAATAATCGATATTCCGCATTTCATGACCGACCTCTTCCAATTCCACTAAGTAAACAACTTGGTAATGGAAATAGTCTCTCCTCACTTTGACGCTGCAAATTATAATTTACTACTAACTTATACCCCCTGTGAAATACTGATGTTTTTGCAACCATGGATTCAGGTTATGTATATGTCTGAATGTTCATCTGATCCTCATAACTTCTCAACTACTTCTAAGATATGAAAAAATGAGGTATCGTTATAAGTGTTTTGTTAGTCCAGTGTTTGTTTTTCGCACTTGCGGAATGTTCCACTTGGCAACTATGACAATTCGTGATATTTTGCTTATTGCTATTGATGGAGTGATTTTTCGGTAGTAGTTTTCGTAAGTCTATGTATACATTCATTTTACTTACTATTATCTGCGCAATTTTCTTAAAAAAGTTTTTACAACCTTTTCAATCGCGAACAAAACTTCTGTTTTGCATCAAACTGGCATGATACTTGAACTAAAACACTACTTTTAGTTTCCTTCACTTTACTTGAGAGTTTTCCACGCTGTAGATACGCTTCTTAATTAACGTCTATAATGGTTCATGCATGAAGTTCGCAAGAGATCTAGTTAAAATAGTTGAGATTGGAGTTAGACAAACATTTATCCAAGTCGAAGTAGAGTTTAACTGTGTCAAACACTTGTTGGCTACGGTTTTTCTAACCTTGAACAAACAAATGTTTGATTTCAGGTAAAAAGTTGGTGAATTTGTTTACCGAGACTTTTATAATTCTTAAGTTTAGGACACGTCTATATATGACTTCACCTCCCCTGATGGAAAATTTTAAATTATGATAAGTTTAAATACCATGGCGGCCCCAATGTCAAACACTTGTCAGCTACGGTTTTTCTAACTTGTACATAGAAATGTTTGATAACAGAAAAAAAGTTTCTGGTTATGTTTATCGAGATTTTTATTTATTTCAGTTTAGGACACGTATATATGCCTTTACCTCACCTGATGGTAAACAACAAACAAAACAAGTTTAAATGTCATGAATGAGGTGACCATTACAGACACTAAAAGAGTTATAATGGCGGCTTTCAGCTTGACAGCCTCATCAGATACTTTTCACGCCCCATTTGAAGGACTCAGAACTGTAAGAACAAGGAAATACAAGTGCTGGTAATGAACTCCAAGAGTCGCCAAACCGCTTGGTTTTTGACGAAATATTTTGTATCATATGAAGTTGACAGTCTTGTATGTATTGTCCTGTTCAGGAAAAGAGATGAGGTTATTGCGATTTATGTTTTTTATCTACGTGTTATCCCCGGTTTGCATACAGAAGTTTGCCTACTCTTCCACTCATAGAAATTTGGTTCATTTGAGCGTCTAGGGAGCGACTGACTATATGACCGCCCACACAGAGTAGAAATTCTGTGAGTGTCAATCATAGTTACGTTTTTTATTGATTTTATGTAATACACGACAATAAGACATGTACATGTACATAATATAATGTGCACCACGAGGACCACACACGGTCTTTTTGAGTACAAGTGACGACTCACTTGTACTTGCACACTAATTAGGTACTCGTAGGTACTTATAATGTATGTTACATTCAGTGTTACGAATGTTAGAAGGGGTACTGATTTCTTTATCCGGTAATCTATTCAAAATACCAGAAGAAGACAACATCAACCCTTTTTCCGTAAAATATAACTTTTTGGTAAATCATATTTTTATGTAAAATTGACCTCATGTAGTTGGGTTTTGTCTTTTCAATCGACCAATCCAATGTAACCAAAGCCAATAATATATTACTGTTAAATAGCATTTACAGAGTATAATACTATTAACAACAAGTGAATTACTCCACAGATTGATTGATTACCATCACTATACTATTGTTTGATACTAAAACCAAATCAATAATACATCGGTAACAACATTGATAGTTCCAAAATGATATAAACATCGTAAAAAAGTAATAACACAAAGAACATTTACCGTTCATGCATAATATTCATTAATGTCAACGGTATTAAAACTTTACAAATAGTCTATTGAATGTAATAGACGCGTCAGTCCATCAAGTAATTTACTTAATGGGACAAATTTGTCGCTGTTTATTCAACAGCCGGTGGCCTTGACATCATTAGTGAAGCACGTTAATGAAAGTAACATATCCTTCTTATCACTATATATATACACTTGTTTTCGTATGTGTGTTCTTCAGAGGTTCACTTACTTTCCACCTCTTTCTTTCCTCTCTCTCCTTCTACCTATCTCTATTTCTTTCTTTCTCTCTTCCTTTTTTTATTTTTGGACACATAATCGTTGTTTTTTGTTCGTTCTCTCAAAGGTGTGGCAATTTCAAAGGTCATTTTTCGGAGAGGTTAATAGCTAACGAAAGTTCTGTTATAAGTCAGCATCTTTTGACTAATTAGGTAATTACATTTATACTATTTATTAAAAGGTAATTTTATTTAAAAGTAATAAAAAGTACGTAAGTGAAATCACAGTATCTATGCTCCACCGATTTGTCGGAAAATGAACCAATGAGTAAGGTTCTGCATAATTTCTCGTGAAATTATACCCTTCTCAAATCCATTGGACAAGAGGACGTGTTCATAATTAACTGTAACTCGTAATACTGTAGGTACAAAGTAAATAACTGTCGGCGAAACATAAATCATTTGCCTAGTTCACACCCATCATTCGCCCACGTACCCGGGACCGACGACGGCTTAACATGCTCTCCAAGGCACGAAGTTAATTGTGTTAAGAATAGTCACTTATTCTAAGACTAAGGATTACATATATGTTTGTGTTGTGTGATGTGAGTACATATATATTTGGTTAAGTAATCAGTGTGTTTTGTCAGTGAGATGACCTATGGCGCCGAGGCACAGACCCTCGCTATGGGCAAGGTCATTCAGCGAGGAATGGAAAGGGCTAAGTATGATTTATAACACACTTGTACTTCTCCACTGTATTTATTATTGTACCTAACCGGTTTCATCTTGCGGCATTCCCAACGGTTTACATTGACAGTTTGTCAATTTTGACTGTTATACAATCAATCATGTAAAACAATAAAATATCACCAAGTGCCATCAATCAACAGTATAAATAACCGAAAGGGCGATGAATGCAGACCGCCTTCATCCGGTAGGATTGGAGGTTAATTGTGAAGGTCTGTTTTGAGCAGTGGACGTTCTATTGCTGAAATAACGATGATGATGGTTAAGTATCTCTGTAGTTTTAGAGTATAGCTCCATAGTCCGTCGGTCACCAGAATATATCTCCTGAACCGTGTTAGAGAATTGGAATTTTCCTTGATGATGAATTTATGACATAACAATATATATAACAATAAATACTAAACCAGAATAAAATAATCATATAAGAGGGGATTCATACTACAGACCTGATTTAAAGGGGGATTTTATTAAGCATCTACGGCCTCTCTAGCAGGAAGAATGCCGTACCATTGCCCGTTATTATAATGAAAATAAGAACCGCTCAATAACGAACTAGAAATGGCTTTCCACTTCAAAGCCAACTCACGTATTGTAAATTCGCAGAGATCGTGCAACTAACTTTACCAACAAAGCGTTACTCCCTATATGCGGTACCCTCTCTACTAAATAATTCAGTTCAAAATTGCTTTTAACAAAGGAAAACCAATTACCTTGTTAACGTGATCTCTAAGAATATTGGAGTACACCATGGCCATTGCTTCGAGCGCCATGAAAGTCATGCAGCCAACGACCCACGGCACCAAAAAAGCGATGTTTTCCTGCAACACAAGGGTTCATTTGAATATGGAACTATGCGTTCTGATGTTTTGTTATTTTATATCACTTTCGTGGCAGACAAGCGCGTACCTAAATGAGTAGTGATGTAAGGTATGTATGATTGCTGCTGACCATCTAATGCTCATCTTGAATAACGGCTAGAACTTAGGCTGTATTTGTTTAAATATTTGACACATATCGTAATAAGGTGTCAAACATATCAATTAGGTATGTTTGTTACAGCTGTTCAACTGATAATTACACAAATGGGCGCCATAAATGTAAATAGATAAATAAATATTCTAGGACAATCTACATAACGTCACGTCGTAGGTATAGTTTAACTAGCTTTTTTTATTTATTGCACGTCAATTTTACTTCACCTCACCTGATGTTAAGCTGAAGGCAAAGTCTCATGAAAGAGGGTCACCATTGCAAACACGTTCAGTGCTACAATGGTGGCGCTCAGCTTGACGGCCTCATCAGATGCTTTTTCGCGCCCCGCTTATGTTTCAGAATGCGGATAAACATACTTTTTTTGGTCAATACATACATATTACACATAGAATCATCATATTAAATATTTACAGTGAGCGGGCATCGAACCAGCCAGCGCATAACAGTCTCGTTTGGTGTGAACACGATTGTTTCGCAGGAGACGCGGTAACGCCACAGATAACGTCATAATTGTGTCCAAACTGTGTCATAAATTTGAAAAACCGAATTAATATATTCGCACTTATACGTTATATTTATAAATAAAGCACCTATAGACAAATGAGTCGTCCACAACACGTATGCGATCGAATAAGGCGAATAACAAAATAATACGTGACGAAGTGTCGTTTCGCCTTAAGGAAATATTGTATGCGCCCTCTCTGGAGAGAAATTTTATTTTGTGTAGATTATGGTGGGAACATTTAGACAAGGGAAATGTATAAGCATGATCTTTTGAGCGTTCGGTGCGGCTTCTATGACTAATCGTAACATTTTATAAACGTTCTATGTTAATCCCTGTTGGGATTTTCGTGGGAATTACATTTTATAATATCAATGCATATTCTTTTTGTTGAATATCTTTTCGTTGTTTTTTGGTATAGATTTTCTATTTATTTCATAAAACTTAGGTGGCAGATGAACCTTCTGTTTTTTTATCGTGTGTATCTCCGCGGATACCTCCTCCCCGAACCAGTTGGGGAGGTTATATCGGACTCGAACCGACAAAAACGCACTCCGTTTCGTTAGATACTTATAGTAGCCAACATATCACCATCTAGACCGCCGGAGTTTTGTTGTACTTATATTGACGAAGCAGAATAAATTTATTGATCAAAACCAATAAAATACTCATCGATATTACAGGTGGAAATACATAATTAAAACGCGACGCGACGCGATACGATGCTTTACGATTCTTTTTCGACGCTGGCTCTCTTTTCTGTTTATGTTCATAATTGAGAATCTGGTTTATAGAAAATAATACCATTTCATTCTTGTCTTCACGCATCGAGTTACATCGGGTCGCGTCGCGTTTTAATAATATGTTTCGGCCTTAAGTAGTCACCGAAGCCTATGAATTTCAGCCACACCACAGGCATCAGTTACGCTTCACCGCCTCTAAAATATCACACGGCTGATATTACCTACATTTAATTAAAACCAAGAATCTCTACGATATAACGGGAATAGGTACGACGGTAAAAGTACGCATTTATCCTCGTTTTTACGATCGCTTGTGTCTTCAAACTGCTACTTTATTTACCATAAAATACTGAGAGTGTCGCGAAGGTCGCGAAGCCTTTGATTATAGACATTCGTGTAAAGACTGTCATTGAGGGAGGCTCAACGTTCGGGTACTCATTTGTATAACTAAAAGATGTTCCGTTTTTTAACACTCTTCCTAATTGTAATATTATATTGGGTTCTTATTTCAATATGGTACGTTCCCGGCATATAAATAAATAAATATTCTAGGACAATCTACACAACGCCACCTAGACACATGGTAACCATAGTTCAACTAGCTAGTGTTACGGGTATACATTTTTTTGTATATACATACATATTATACATCGAAACACCCAGATCAATGCAAATATTCATATTTCATACACACAAATATTTGCACTGAGCGGGAATCGAACCCGCATCTGCTGCGTGGCAGTCGCGTTCACTACCGCCACGCCAGGGAGGTCGTCATATATCTTAAAAACGCACGTCGTGCATATACAACATACTAGATTCATCATATATACACCTGTATATATGATGAATCTAGTATGTTGTATATGCACGACGTTTTTTTGAAGATTTTTAAGGCAGTTCAAAGAAAATAGATGAAGTGTAGGTGGAACATTCGTTAAGGTATTATTCCGTAGCTGACGGCATACGACAACTGCAGACGTGTGCAATACATCGTCTGCTGCATGCCTCTGCAGTTTTCGTTTGTTATTGCGTGTGTCGATACGACGCAACGACATATCGTCTGCTGCACGCATTCGCAGTTGTAGTATATCGTCAGCTTCGGAATCATACCTTTATGTATCATTTTTTAATATTGTTTCTTGCTATTCGCACTATTGAGTTGTGTAAGTAAATGGAGAAAACATCCACTTCATCGTATACGGCTAAATACTGCGAATAACATAATATGATATATAACATGAAATGGTTTCGTTTTAACATTAAATACTTAACAACTTAATCTGAAAATACATGTGCAATTACTTACTTTATAAATCCCATAAAACAGGAATATACTGAGAACAATCATGAACATCTGTGTTCCTATTATTGCGAAATATGCTATCTGTACACCTGAAACAAAAGACAAACGCATATCAGTTATGTACATGATAAATACTGATGAGGAGGTCATGGATCACTACTACTCCGCACGAAGGTAAAGCATTCCCGCAACCCAGAGGAATTTAGTCTTGGGATTAAAGATAGTCTATGAACTATTATTTAAGCCAATAACCCATCTTTGTGTAGCATAGGTGAATGACAGCCCCAGCAGACAACAAGGGAACCAAAAAAAATACAAAATTTGCAGTTAACTTGCAAATTAGTTAACCTTATAACTAAATTGCAAGCTAATTGCAAATTTTGGTAAAAACAACGACAAGCTAATTGCAAAGTTTGGGCAAATGAGAAGAAAAGAGAACATTAATATCAAAGTACGATTACGTCATTCAGCAAAAAAATAAATTAGTCAATTGCATTGCATCAAGATATTTATAGAGCACTCTCGAAAGTACCTAAATTGGAAGCAATCGAGTGCGCAACAATCGTCACGTAATCTATTCGAAGTGAACAAACAAATCTAGCCAAAATCGATTACAGCGATAACCCCAAGGGTATTTGCCCGATAGGTACTAGCTAGAATCCTGCAAATCTCAATCGTGAATTGGAATCCAATTCTAGTTCACTATAATTCAATAGGAATAATGGGTCCATGTCAAGTGAGGAGCAACGGAGCTCGATGCATTGTCCCGTTGAAAAGCTGCTTTGAGCTCTTTTGTGAAAGGCTTTACTAAATTGATGGTAGTCACTGAGCTTCAATTGAATTTTGATGTTTTACTTAAAGTTTACAAACAAATGGCCAAACATTGATCTAAATTAGCACGATTAACGTAGTTCTGCTACAGCCAAAGTTGGAAATTATATGTCGTGCTTGTGTCGTGACCTTTTTACAACCTTTGATTTAACTTGCAATGGTTGAATCGTAGATTGTGAATGTCAAATCTTGCAAACTGAATTTGGATACTTATTAAATAAATTCGAAAGAACATATTTCTATTAATCATTGTATAGTTCTATTATAAAACAATGGTAAAAAGTAATATCCTTGATGACGTACTCTTACCTCTAGCTCTAAAAATATATAATATTCAACCATTTTTTTCCTTAACTATTTGGTTAATTACCTATTTGGTAATTATTTATGAGTTTTTAAAATGATAACAACATCTTAAAACCTGATGGTACGAAAATCACCGCAGAACAAAATATTTTAGTTTTCAATATCGTTATGCCAACACCTAGTTTCTTAGTTTATTAATAATTTTCATAGGACTGAATAGAACAAAGGGTCACAGCAATCTACTATCCGGTTCTAATAGACAGTCCTATAAATTATTCAAAACTTGGATCACGTTAATTTCAGCAAAGGTAAAAATAGTTATATCATTAGAATACTTTTCTCGGGATTAATATTGCTTAATTTATATTCGTATTGATTAGAACTATTATTATATGTAGTATTAATTAGTTATATATATTGAAATCGATTTAAAGTTGGTGATAGTGGACCTCGCACTCCATATCCTCGGACGCGACCGGGACTAACTCAAAGCTGATGGTGACGATCGATTTAATGCTTATATTAAAAAAACAAAACTGTGCCCACGGGGGACTCCCGATAAGAACTTAAGTATTTAAACTCCTAATGTAATTACAAAATATCAAATAGAGGGTGACAGATCTAGGAACTAAATAAGCACGAATAAAAGCAAGTCTATCAAATCGATACGCAAACAAGGAAACCCCATGTAATGAAGAATATAAGACTTCCATGCTTTTAATTTTATCCCGAGAACAGGTTTTAACTTTAAACAACATATGTAGTTTAACATTTCTTACAGCGACACAGGACAAAATTGAAACCCGAAACAAATGACCCAACATTTGTGTCTACCATTATGACCGTGTTATATTGTTTCACTTACGTGCTCATCACTCTGTTGTGGCAACTTAGAACGAAGTGGCTAGCTCTTTGGCTGTGAACAGATGTAGTGCCATTCTCCGTTTTACTATGTTAAGTGCAGAGTTTTATAATATAAAACTATTTACCTTTTTCTTGTTATTGTTTAAATTTCTAATGCATCATTGGTACAGAAACGTAGCATACTATTATTGAGGACGAATGTAAGTATCTCCCGTGCTAACTGCTGCACTCCGAATGGGGAATTACCTCTACAGAATACCGCTATTAATAATAACCTTATGTTGTGTTTCCGGTGATAATAGGGTAGCCAAAGCTCACTGGACAGGTTTTGCGATGTTAGTGGAAAGACCGAGAGCTTAGTCGATACTACTATGAAATGATATATGAAACCCTGGTTTATCTTCTTCACTGATCGTACAAAAGCTCTCTTAACTTTCCCCTGTGCTAATTGCCATTGTCACTGGGGAAGTACCTTTGCCCTACATTATAAAGCGGCTAATAATCGTGTTGTATTATTATCGACGGTGAGCGCGGTAGCCAGAGCTCAATTGAGAGGTTTGGTTTGGGAAGACCGAGAAACCTTGCCTTGTCTTCTTTTCTGACAGCACAAAAACTATCTGAACCTTCACCCCTCCCCCACACTCAATTCGATAGTGGTTCAAGCTAGAGGCACTGACTAGCGATATATTCCATTGTCAGACAAAGTTTGGGTCACATGACATTCCGACAACTAATATCACTTCCATATATTTTCGACCTTTCTATTGACGATGTAGCCAATAGGAATGTATTTTGTTTAGACCCCTAGTTCGCGCAAATCCATTTCAATTGACATTCGCGCGACTAGCGCCTAGGAACGCGTGGTCAAACATATAAATATTTAATATGTGTCTTGCGAATACTTAATGTTCGCATCGCTTACTTGCGCAATGATCACGTAGACGCGATCTATTAGGGTCTTATACGATCGTACGTGGTTTAAGCACGTTCATGTCTCACTAGGTTAATCATCGCTTTTTTAAACCAATCCCTCAGTGGATTTATACAAGAAAACCATAACAGTTATCGACAACATAATTTGAGACAGGAAGTTTCTTTTAAATCTCGCTATAGATGTCTTGTCCGTGTTAAACATTTTTTGCCAACATTACAGTGTAATAGCCCTGTTAGAACCAGAAAGCTTTGCCAGTAATGCAAGAAAAGATGAATAAGAAATGCTACTAGCAAGGTTCTTTTGTATAATTCATTTGCGGGAACATAAGTAAGGCGCGTGCTGCATAAGTAGGGTCAAAGTCTTTTTGCACGAAATGGTTTTTGTCTAACAGGGTATTAAGGCTTATGTTGGTTTGTAAGTAGTAATGTACTTCATTACAAAGGACCACTTTGAACTGAATTTTGTGGCTTGATGTGGATAGAATATAGACACAGTAATTTTATTATCTTAATTTAGTTTAGATGTTCGAGCATGGTATAAATATATTTTGATGACAACAGAAATGACATAACGAAGGTAGGGCAAAACGGTATCCCCTGTCCTAAATGAGCAGTCCAACAGGGGTAATACCTCCACCATACAGAAGACCGTGGCTAATAATAACATTGTGTTGTGTTGTGTTTTCGGCGGTGAGTAGGAAAGCCAGTGCTTTCAAAATCATGACTAATTTAAAAACACTACAATTAGATAATTTTACTTTGTAATAACTATTTTTTTTTTTTATATTTTTTTATAGTATCACGCCTATATCCCCGAAGGGGTAGGCAGAGGTGCTAGCACCCACATTTCGCCAGTTTTTATATTTAGGTCCCAATGTAATAGGTGGCGAGCCTATTGCCATTAACCGGGCACTTATAAACCTGCGATAAATACACACATAACTTCGAAAAGCATCGCAGTCATTGGTGTGTGCCATTGTAAACCTGGGATCGAACCCGAGACCTCGTCTCAGCAGTCCATTACCCATACCACTAGGCTACCGCGGCTGTAATAACTACTATCCTCAGAATACCATTAATATTCAGAATTCCTACTTCTTCTTCCGTATTCTGAGCTATAATTCTACTAATACGATACAAAAGTTTGTGAAAATGTTTCGTTATATTATGGATGTTTGTTGCTCAATCACCCTGAAATACCTGAAAAAATTTGACTGAAATTTCGTACAAGGATATGAAACTTTTTATCCTTGAAATCGATTAACAGAGATTTCTATGGATTGCTGATCAAAATTCCACGCGGGCGGTGCCGCGGGCAAGAGTTGCTTTTTTTGCCAAAGAAAAATAAACGTAAAATATTCAGGAAAACTCAAATTCCATTAAGATATATAGATTGTTCAAAATCAAAGAAACTTCTAGTAATTAAGTAATCCTATTACAAACGAGATAAGTTTTCTAATAGAATTAGTTTTTATTGTAACAGTATCCATTACTGAGCTCATTTCAAGAGAGGTAGGCAATTTATTCGCACACCCAAGCGGAAATTTTTATTCTAGGATTTATTGGCTTCCATGAAATTAACTCATGATATATTACAGATATTATATATACATACTACTATAATTAAAATACTACTAATATAGTATAACACCTAGTCTAGTATATTTACTGAAATAATAATAAAGAAATAACCTATGACTTATTTCTTCTTTCATATGTGAAATCAATTATGCCATAGTATAAGAGCAATGTATTTAATTCAGACTACATAATCGAATATTGTGATTAAACCTAATTAACAAAGAGAAAATACAACATTACAGTATTTCTCGTCGTAATTGAGCAGTCCGACTGGGGAAGTACCTCCGTCCTACAGAATACCGCGGTTAATAATACCCTTGTATTGTCATTCCGGCGGTGAGTAGTAGAGAGGTGGCCAGAACTCAATAAATGGCTTAATGACAGTGGAGGAAGGTCGTGAAATATATAAGGATATTGTAAAATGGGAGACTCTGCCTAGAAATAAGCGTGAGCTGCCTAGAAATATGTTGTATGTATGAGACAAATATTACTGTATTCCCTTGCACTTCATACATTTGCACTACGTTGTATAGAGCGTTTTCGACTTAAGTCATTGATTTTCAAAATCAAGTATGTTTAAAACCCTAATCTTGTAAGAAAATTTCACTTTAACTGTTCATATTACGATAAACTGGTCGTTTCTCGAGAGTAAAAATATAGTCCTAATTCCATTGATAGGCTATATCTAGACTTTTCATGAGCTTTCTATGAAGTATAACAAAAATATAACATGTAAGAAAATCAAAAAAGACGTTAAGATTATTGTACCTATTTATAAAAAGCAATGTAATATTTCACAGTTTACTTCAGCCAACATAAATAGTTGAGATTGCTACATATTTACCCATTTACATCCTTTTCCGCCGTTTTCCTCGCGGTAAGGTAATTTCCTACCATAACTGCTAGAATTACGAAGACCGCCGGGAACGCTGAGACGTACTTTAATATAAACATATTTACATCAATTTTATACAAACTGCCTTCGTGTCGGGGGCCAATTTTTAAATTTTCACCCGTTTCCCTGCCACAGCTTACAGGAGATTTCTTATTTTATTCAGTTAGTGAAAACGTTGCTGGGGTTCCTATAACGGGTTTTTGGTGAAAGATGAATTAATGGGATTGAAAGATTTTATATTTATTCGCTTTTTATTTTACGCGGCTATTAAAGTGATCATAATATGCTTTACCGTTTGATTTGCTTGACGTTGGTACAACACCCGTACCTACATGTCAATTTATGCCAGCAAGTAGACATATACGTCCGTATAAGTCAATTTGGGCCCAACAAGTAGACATATATATATTATATATATTCGAATTATATCAACTTGTGCTTATTGCAACTATTTTTTAAGTCATCATTGCGTCTATAGAGTTTGTATATAGTCTAAGACTGCCGATGTGCTTACTAGCAGATTATAATCTGATCTATAGGTACGAAATCGATACTTCTCGAAATAATTTTAGACAAACTGGTAGAAAATACCTCCATTTCGCTTCTCAAATCAATTATTAAACACGGTTTTCATAGTTTTTCATTGCGTTAGACTTGCCGTAGGTTCAAATCTGAGCGCTGAATACTGTTACTGACTCCTACCTCATAGTAATTTAGTAATTATTATTGTTATTAAGTATTATTAATATTAAGTAATTTAGTTCAGCGAAACCCACCCTGACGAGAACACACTAGTATTTTACTTTTAAGAATGTTTCATTCAGAAGAAATACTGCTATGTTCCGCTAAAGTGTTAATGCGGGTAACACTTATTACAGTTCTAATTGCTTGAACTAAAATGGCACCACCCTTGAACAGCTTGTACTCGAAGTTAAAATGAATGTTACACTAATCTCCTTTTATTTCAGATCAACCGAGACACAAGTATGTACGCTCATGTGAAAGAAAATCTCATTGAACGTAAGGCTTCAATCACACAAGCACTCAAAACGACGCACTATGAAAAAGTTATTGAAATGTAAATCTTAAGCCCAACGCCAAATGCAACATTGGTCGAAACGCAGGTCTAACTTATAAAACGGGATAGTATTTTCGACCAGTTTACATTTTGAGTATTGGACGTGAGCCGTAATACCTCGTTTTCGCCAAGAAACAAGTTGCAAACATGTTTAATATAAAACTTGTATAAGACTTGTCAATACAATTACTTGTTTTATACATTCGCAAACACGTTTTCGTTCACACTGCATGAATAGCCAACAAGTTATTTACAAATTTAAAACACATTTTCGTTCTCATTGCGGTCCGTGACATGTAGTAACTTGTCATACATGTTTTAAACCTTGGTAAAATCGAGGTGTTAGGTCTAAAGTTCAAGAAGTTAACGCGACATTTTGAGTGCTTGTATGAATGAGGCTTAACTCTGCTATTTCAGGATACATTTTAACTGCTCATTTTCTCTAACATTACTTTAAGCTAATGGTTACTACAGTAGAACTTGAGCATTGAATTTTATTACAAATACAGGGTGCTTCAAAAAAATGTATACACACTTTAAACTATTGTAGTTTTCCCGCTCTACAAGGCTAATGTTATATTTCTTCGCCAGGTGCAAGCATAATCGTCCCTCTATGTTATATTATCAGTTGGAATTTGTAATATCAACATGGGGGACGTACGTTTGAGTTTTGAAGAACGTAAGCAGGTTATTAAGTGGTACTGGAAGTTTGAGAATGTAAATGAAGTTCAAAGACAGTGGAGAAGGGAGTATGATACAGAACCACCTTCAAGATTAACAATTACACGCATACGAGACAAATTCGAAGTTCATGGAACAGTGTGTGATGTGCATAAAGGTCATTCAGGTCGGCCTCGAACAGCTACAAGTGATGAGTCATCAACGGCAGTCTTGGAACTGTTTCAACGCTCTCCTAACAAATCTTCAAGGCAAGGGGCACGTGAAAGTGATGTAAGTGCTAGCAGCGTGCTACGCATTCTGAAGAGAGGCAAGTATCGTGTTTACATTCCAAGGCTGGTGCAACAGCTAAATGACGACGATCCAGATCGAAGGTTGCAATTTTGTGAATGGATTCAGGAGATGGTGATACGTGAACCGGGATTTATGGGTAGCATCATTTGGTCGGATGAAGCCCAATTCAAACTTAATGGAACTGTCAATAGGCACAATTGTGTTTACTGGTGTGAAGAAAATCCTCACATTACAATTGAAAAAGCTGTAAATGTGTAAATGTGTGGTGCGGTTTGTCTTCAAGGGGACTCATTGGACCTTTTCGATTTGAAGGCACTGTAACTGGTATTAATTACCTAACAATGCTTGCTGATTCCATATTTCCTGCCATTCGTGCATTATACGGTAATGATGATTTTTATTTTCAACAAGATGGTGCTCCGCCGCACTATCACAGGGACGTACGAGCTTACCTGGATCAAAATTTGTCGGGCCAGTGGATAGGACGCAGGGGGCCAATCGAGTTTCCAGCACGCTCTCCAGACCTTACACCACTGGATTTCTTCTTGTGGGGCACAGTAAAAGATGAGGTGTACAAACGTAAACCACGTAACCTAGACATTCTTTGGAATGAGATTCAAGCAGTGTGTAGAGAAATCTCATTGGACGTTTTGATACGATGTACAGAATCTGTGGTGACTCGTACTCAGAATTGTATTGATGCTGCAGGTCACCAATTTGAACAGTATTAACATTTGTTATTTATGTTTCATTTACATTGGACTTTCAGCTTTCTATTTTCCTGAAATTTAACTTTGTAGAACGGTAAATAAATTTTCTATGGAAGTTCAAAGTGTGTATACATTTTTTTGAAGCACCCGGTATATATACATGCCTGTAAATCCCCTAAGGGGTAGGCAGTGGTGTATTAACATCAGTATTTTGCCAACTATGATGTTCCACCCTGCGTAATAGTGGGCCAGCCTTAAAATATGTATTTGTCAATATCTCCCAAACAACAACTATTTTTTACGCCACTTTGTATAATGTCGGGTGAGACCCCATCCCATAGCCGCCTCGTAAGACACCCACAAAAGATATGGGGTGACCCCATTCTGCTCCACCGGTAACCAACACGACACTATTAACTCTTACTTAAGTACTGAATTTAATACTGTCAGGTAAATTTCAGAGAACATTTTAAACTTTTATTGCAGTAGGACCTGTGGCAATGGCCAAGCACATAGAATGCTTAATATTTTCGTTGAACCCACAGCACGTTTTAAAGTTAATGTGTCCATAAAAACCGGTTGTTTTACGCCTTGTCAGAGGTATTTAAAATTGTACTACGTGCAATTGCCACGTTGCAAAGAGGGTTACCTGTAGTTAAGGAATATACTAGGTGTATGAGGTCTCACTATATTAATGTTGACGATTTTGACCCAAAAGAGAAACACAGATCCATTTATTATTATCTCGATGTATGCCCACAAACTTTTATAATATAATTAAGAAGTGAAATGGATGGATTTTATACTTTTTCTTAATAAGAATGACGAAAAAAAACTGTGAAACCCGCGGAGTAAGAACCATCTTACTCCGCGGGTTTCACAGTTTTTTTCACACACCCACACTAAATAGTTATTGATGGTGCAATAACTATTTATCCACACTAGCTGTTGTCCGCGACTCCACCCGTGTGTATGTAGATTATTGCGTTGTAAAAAGCGCTCTATTCGACTATACTCTATTTTATATGTGAAATAATAGTTCAAATCTATCCAGTAGTTTTAGAGCTTATTATGCTACTTCTTCTACTTATTTTTCTTCACTCTCACTCCTAGTTCCCCCACCCTCACTATCATTTTGACAACAGATGTTTGATAACACTTTGACAAATTCACTCACAGTTCCTGTTGTCATGACAAGAATATTGTTAGCGATGTTAGCGCCCATGTATGGGAATCTATCATATTTATTGATATTTATGATTATTGTTCCGCTCTCTTGTATGTAAGATGATATATAGCTTATGTTAACCAGGAATAGCGTAGTTTCCAAACAGTGAAAAAAAAAATGAAATCGGTACAGTTATTTCGGAGCATATTCATTTCAAAACAACAAACAAACACACATTTCTTTCATGTCATCTCTATTTACAATATGAGTATAGATAAACACTCATCACATCTCTTATATTCAAAGTTATCGTGGCTATAAATACATAATAACCTTATTTTATCCTGACTGATTGTATTATTCAGTGTGTGAAAGAATAAAATATACGGCTTATTGTTCACTGAGAATGTTGTACAGGTTAGGTTTAGTAGCTTACTTTCCTTTGTGTCGAAACCCCAGGGAATAACCTCAACGAGGGAATTTCAATGAAATTTCATTTCACTCGAATATGTGGTGTCAGTTGACTTGTGTGAAACTGTTCGACGATGTTTCAAATTGATGAAATGAATCTCGACAAAGTATATGAACGCATTTTTTTTTATTTAGAACTCGTCAATTTGACTTCGCTCCGCCTGATGGTAAGCTTAAGGCTAAGTCTCAAGAAAGAGGGTCACCATTACACACACGTAAAGTGTCTTAACGTAAAACTCAGCTTGACGGCCTCATCAGATGCTTTTTCACGCCCCGCTTAAATGACGTGGAACATTGCATTTAGTAACTAGTTTTTGCATTGGCTCCATGCATGTTTAGTTATGATCGTTCCTAGATACCTGCAAGAATTAGCATTAACAGACTGGGTATCCAAAATTTCATACAACAGATTTTTTCACGGGATTCCCTTTTGAAAATTCTCCTCCTTCGTCATTAAATTTTATCAATTAGTACCTACTAATAGTATGCCCCATTTACTGAAATTTAGACTTAGAACATTACTTTTACATTACTAAGTAAAAATGATATTACCTATTCTGCGCGATCATTACCTCTGTATTCGATTACAAGTAGTGGTCGTAATCCAATCGTTACTAATTAATGTTCATTCATTAGAACATTGCAAACTACCACTAATTCACCACGCAACTAATCTTTCGAAATTCGAATGTTTCTATATGCACCATTGCTGATTCAAAGTTGGAAGCACCAATACATTAGAGTTGCAACATTAAAATGATTTTTATACCACTTATATGGCAGACAAGCACACGACTCACCTGATAGAAAGCGGTCACCGTTGCCTACTACAATTCTAATTTTGTGGTGCAAAACGAAAATAAATTAATCTAAACAACTTTAAAGTTTAGTTTAGTTCTGTCAAATATTGTGTTGTATTCTGAAAATACAGGACTGAAATAAAATTAGCAAGAGACGTAGAGAATTTACTAAACTTAGTCTTTATTTGGTAAATCTGTATTCATACATAGATATGCTCCCTTATTTCCTGCCGGGGTAGCATGAAGTGAATCAAAACCCACATTGCACCAATCATTGTATTCCTTGCCACGTAATTGGGAGATGAACCTATCGTCGTATTCCGGATACTATCTTAACCATCAAAATAGTATTTAACATCAGATATATGTCTCAAATGCATGTTTAAACTGAAATGATGTTTACTCCATCCGTGTAAAAACGTAACAGAGGTGGTGGGGCCATAAAGTTATAATTACTAGTGCTAAGAGAGCAAGAGATTCCTAATTTAAAATACTACCTATAGAATTTAAAACGTCGAATGAAATTAAATAATGCACTTTTTATGGCAGCCAGATATTTCTGACAAGTTGATAGATTTATGAAAAGACATTATAATATACTCTGTTACTTTCTCATACCTAGGTTTTGTGTCAAGATGTGTATGTCACTTGTACACTTCGCATAATTGTGACTAATAAATGTATAAGTGGGAACTTTGAGTTTAGTCAAAATATATAATTGACAAAGGAGATAATTGTATACACAAAGATGTATTACATAGATGACAAATTAAAGGTGTATACATGTAACTACTTTGTCGAGCGTACTTCCAATTATGATATCGCAAGTTCAAATCAGTATATGAATACCTCATACTTTAGTATACCACTGGATTTATACTCCTATTTCAGATGTGTAATTGACCCAGTGCGGTAGAAACACATTCGGGCGAATGATTATATTTGATCAAAGGGTATTTGCCTATGTTCGAGATTTCAAGAGACAAATATGTACCCTAACCTTCGGACCTCTGACCCTATCTTGTCCCACTCATGACGCAAATAGTTTAGTTTAATTTGTCCAGTAAACAAGGCGTGCGGTTTCTGCATCAGTTAGCTGTTTAACTTA
This sequence comes from Pelosia muscerda, assembly GCA_963691645.1. NCBI lineage: Eukaryota > Metazoa > Arthropoda > Insecta > Lepidoptera > Erebidae > Pelosia > Pelosia muscerda. Next base: position 5,350,117 of record OY829103.1, read on the forward strand.
TCATTATCCTTACGTTAATCACGATCGCATCCTAAGTTATATCTCGGGGTTCAGGGTCTACGACAAGAGGAGAATCCAGGCATCGGGGGTTACAGAATACCCTCCGTCCTCCATGAGGGCGAGCCTGGGGAGGACACGTAGCCGCCTGTTACCCGAGCAGGAGCAGACCTTGGTGATTGCGAGTTACGCGCTCCGCCCAATCCGGGGATAAATGTAGACAGCGTAGTCTTAACCATAGGAAGGGCCTTCAATGGCTCTAGGTCAGCCGGGCGTGAGAGGAACCCCCTTGGCAACTGATGTCCCGAGACGTCCGTGCGGTTTTTGTTCTTGTTCATTGTTGAACTTCTAAAGGCTTGAAGTACCCGTAACGATGATGACATAATTTACTTAAACTAACTAGTATTGACAATAATCTCAAGAGATATGTGATTCTTTTCGAATACATGCGACATTAATAAGCTTTCAGCTCCTATTTCTACTCGAATAGAATACTTCCTGAATTATCTCCTCACCTATGATTTTACTTAGATACTAGATTTAATATAGCTATTTAAGTGGGCAGTATTAATGCCTGTTTACTTTTAATTTCGCACATAAAGCTTATGAATTAATTAAATGTAAAGAAAGATAATTATATTGTTGGGCGGCATAACAATCAAAAGACCGTATCATTTTGTTGTTGCTATAATGGTATTAACAGCTTCCGTGGAGGTAGTGAACGCGACTACTACTTAGGAGGTGCGTGTTCGATTCTCGTTCAGCGCTAATATTTATATGCATGATTATGGCTATTTGTACTCTGTCTGGTTTCGTAGAGCACGTAAAGCCGTCTATCTTTGTTGTCATACTAATATCTATAGTAGTCGTTGCGGGTCAAACAACTGGTCTAACTGCACTATTTCAATATCGCCAGTAAGTCATGGAGGTTATGTGGCAGTCGTTTCACAGAAAATATCACAATTCAGCCCCGACTTATTTAAACTGGAAATAGTGGAGGTGAGCACCGGGATTAACGCAAGGATGATGGTTACGATGTGTATTTACAGTTGATAATGTCAGAAACTTATGCGAATATCACTATATTGGTAGGGTAGGGTAGCCAGAGCTCATTGGAGAGGTTTTGTGTTGTCAGTAGGAAGATCGAGGGCTTAACTTGACACAGAAACTCTCATAACCTTTATCCCTCTTCCCTCCTCCTCCTACAGGGGCATCAGCACAAGGGTGTATTTCTTTTTTTCCTTGCGCGAAATCCCCATGGATACCAATCTCACCGGAGTCAGTGAAAGAGATTACATCGGACTCGAACCGAAAACGCACGCCGTCCTTGGATATCTAGTTACCGGAGGTGAGATAGTAGCGGACTCAAATACACAAATGTGTAGTTGTTTGTTACCCTTAAGAACCACGGTAGCCTAGTGGTATGGGTAATGGATTGTTGAGACGAGGTCTCGAGTTCGATCCCAGGTTTACGATGGCACACACCAATGACTTTTCGGTGCTTTTCGAAGTTATGTGTGTATTTATCGCAGGTTTATAAGTGCCGGGTTAATGGCAATAGGTTCGCCACCTATTACATTGGGACCTAAACATAAACTGGCGAAATGTGGGTGCTAGCACCTCTGCCTACTCCTGCGGGGATAAAGGCGTACCTTTTATAGAAACTACGGGTTCCGATTAAAAATTGTCTCACAGGTAGATTATCTGCCTAGCTTAGTAATTTATAAGAATTAACGATAAAACTACGTTAAAGTAGTGATATGTAGAACAAACATTATTATTATTATTGTGGTTTATATAGAAGACTTTCTCAGCTTTTTAGGCTGGTAGGTATATGTTGAACCTATCACGGGCTTAAGCCAAGTGGGTCGGTTCATTCAGAATTGTGGTCGGTGTTTGAGTGGTGGATGTGAGGAATCGCCTAACTATTAAACATGTATCTATAATGACTGATCTCTGTAATGAAATGTATGTGTTTTTATGTATGTCTAGTTCTTTCAGTGATGTATGTAATGATTTTGGGATGAGGCCTGTGGATGAGATGATTATTGGTACTATTTTAACGGTGTGTTGATGCCACATTTGTCTTATCTCATCGGCTAGTGGTATGTATTTTTGTATTTTTTCCGTATGTTTTTTCTTTAGGTATATATATAACCGAAATATCTATTAAGTATGTGATTTTTTCAGCTTTTAATGTTAGTGTTATGTCTGGTCTATTGTTTGTAGTTGTCTTGTCTGTAATGATATCCCGGTCCCAATATAGTTTCGTGGTTTCGTTATTCAGAACATTCTTTGGTTTATACTTGTAATATGGTTCTATTTTATCTACTAATTTATATTTTTGAGCTAACAGTGAGTGTATCTGTTTGGCTACATTATTATGTCGATCGGTGTACTGTTTATTTGCAAGAAATGGACAACCTCCCGTAATGTGATCTGTAGTTTCTTGGCTGGTATTACACAATCTACATCTGTCTGACACTACTGTTGGATCCCTAATAATATATTTCTGGTAGTTTTTATAATTTGATCTTGAATTGCGACCATGAACCCTTCTGTTTCCTTGTAAATATTACCTGTATATAACCATGCGTTAGAAGCCTCCCTGTCTATATGTTCTTGTTGTAATTGATTAGGGTACTTTCCATGAAGAGCTTTTTGTTTCCAGCTGGTGATTTACAGCTTTCACTGTATTTCTACCTGATAACTCTGTTTTTAATATCTTCCTTATCCTATCTGTATATTTCCTTGTAAGCTCTTCCTTTATTTTATTATTATCTAAGCCAATGCCTTGTGAATATCTCAAGTATTTATAGGTATCTGTTATTTCCATTTTATCTATTAATGAATTTTGTTGTGTGTGTAGTAGATATGGGTCTGTTACATGATGTTTTCCTTTAATGATACTATATTATTATTATTATTATTCCACTTTATTCAAAAATATTAAAATTAAAATTTATTATTATTATTATTATATAAACAGACAGGCAGTCGAAAGAACTGATAATGCCCGTATCCTGCTTATGCTTATCCCCTAATATTATATAACATTGATTAGAATAATGAAAATAGATTAGGACAAAATACACATTATTTTCTCTACTAGCGATTATTGTGATTTAATTCAACTGCGTAATAGTGACGTCACGTCTTTGTATGTTTCAGACAGCTTCAGCAGGACACTAGTGCGGCTACAAAAACTACCAAACTCGTACCAGTCAATATACTATTACGGAAATAAATTGTATTTACTATTATTAAATGAGTCTTTTATTGACCACCATTAAACAGTGACATAATTATAATCCCTAATCCATCAACGTAAATATTGACGAAATTTATAAATATATTGATGTGTGAACGCGAGTTGAATTGCTTAAGAAATTGCATTGAGATTTTTATGACAGCCCCATCGCACGCCTATTTGATTCGTATTTGAATTAAGTGCTTAAATTAAGAAATAAAAGCCTATAATAAAGTGTAAAAAGGTAATTCACAAAATACAAAATGAGTGTTCAATTACTTATGGTTTGTTGCTCGCTCAATGCAAATATTAATTTTCTATTAAATATAATTCTGAGTCATTATCTCCCTTGTCCTAATTAATTGGGGTCAGCACAACTTGCCATTCTGCTCCACACATTCCTGGCAGATGACATTTTCTCAGTCACTCCCTTCATTACTATATCTTTTTTCACACAATATATCCGTCTTCCATCCATTCTTACAATATGTTCATACCACGACAGTGACAGTAATTTACTTCTCAATTCTTGATTTACTGGTACCACTTTCAAACTTTCCCTAATATCATTTAATTTTCTATTCATTCTGGTTTAACCACACATCCATCTCAACACCACTGTACAAAATATCGTATTATAAAAGAATACTGTATTAATTCCTCTTTATCCTAGACCCTAACAAATATTGTTAGTGGAACAATCCGTTTACTGATACAATTAAAACTAAATTCAACTAAATTAGGAAAGGTTCTAAGTTAGTGTAGTCGTTTGGTAATCTAGTTAATGTAGCAGTTAGAGGAAGGATATCCAATTTGAGCCGTATTATGCATAACACTGGGACTGTATTCAATTAACACTAATTTAATTTAAGGTTGGTGTGATGCTATGACCAAGGACACGTACCTTGCTCTGCTTTTACTCGATTGAGGCAAATAAATTGTTTAGTTTTTCTTCTGGCCTGATCTAGTTACCTATATATATATATATATATATATATATATATATATATATATATATATATATATATATATATATACGGGGAGGAAAGGGAACCCACCATTCACCAACGGTTTAACAATTCCAACGATGACAAATATAGCAAATTATTACTAATTGTCATAGAATGGAATGTTGTTCTGTATGCAGTCGTGTAGAAGCGAAACACGTCCTTCACACTTGCGGAATGTTGCAACATCATCTCTCCTCGGGTAAGAAGTCTTTATACTTGTTTTGACATTCCTTTCTATGATATGATAATTGTGTCTGTATGTTTGCGTTATTTTTATTCGAAGGACAGTACATACATTAGAATATTTCTTTTTTAGAACACATCATTGTAACTTTACTATCTATGTCTGAATTGTAGAAAGACGGAAACATGTTTATTCAAAATATTATATCCTCAACCGGTATACGTAATATGTCGCTATTGTTTCGTTCCGTGTAATAAAGGCCAAGGCTGTTATCGTATACTGTTCACGTGTCTAAACTTCGTGTTGCTACTGAAAACTTTCTAAATTGAAAATCCTATAACAATACTCGATCCCGACATTGAACTGAAAATTTAACGATAGGAGGCTTTTATTTTGACTCTGGCATATCTGGTAAAGACCCTGACCCATGTCAATTGAAGACCCTCTCAGGTGTGGGATTTTTTTTTCCTCGCCTGATGTTAAGCTGAAGGTAAAGTCTCATGAAAGAGGGTCACCATTGCAAGCACGTTCAGTGCTACAATGGTGGCGCTCAGCTTGACGGCCTCATCAGATGCTTTTTCACGCTCCGCTTAAAGTACCCGGTCCTATCTTTCTCCGGTTAGCATTTTTTACATAAAAGGCGGCTCCATAGTTAGTACCAGGCTGGCGCCCAAGTCTTCTCCACTCGTCACGGGCGGTGAGGGCCGAGAGTCTCCTCCTCAAGCGCTGCCCAACGATAGGAGGTCTGCTCTGAAACCTAATTCGATGTTTATCAGGTAGTTGATTTGGGTCTTCGACGTGTAGGTAAGGGCAGGGCCCTCGATATAAAATGTGTGAAATTATAGTTATTGTAATATCCATCATCACCCCATATTGGATTACATCTGAGATTTCACGTTATCGCCCGGACTCTGGTAATACTATAAGTAAAATTCTTAACTTTTGTTAATTAAAAAAGCCGATAATATTTTATAATTTTAAGCAATTAAGGAGGAATTTATTATCTGACTGTTTTATGAATATCAGAATTAGATAAAGTAAAGTTGAATACCTTTCACTTCTCTTAAATACTTTGGAATTTAATTAAAATTGTAATTGATCTTATAGATGTACTCTCCAGGACCTATTTGCTCTACTGTTTATGTTCGCTCTGTAGATTCTGTTCATATAAATTAAGATGGGTATGTGTGTATAGAGCGAGTGTTGTTTACATATATACAAGCCCTTTGATCAAACTACGTTCAAGTCAACATTATTTTATACATGAAATAGGTGTAAATTAACTACTGACAGGTTTGTTATTCAATGACGCAAAACAACTGCTAGGATTAATACTATTTTTCTTTTTTAAATTTTCTAACCCTTTAATGTTCTCTTCGTAATGAATAGTTGAATAAATAATGAAATAAAATCGTGCTGGGATCGATACAGCAGAAGAGGATGTATTTAACTCATTGTGTGTACATATTTTTTTCTTTTAATCGCGCGAAAAATCCCCACGGATACCCTCCACAGAAGCCGGTTGGGTAGGTTATGTAATGTATTTAAGTCTTTGAGTCTTTAGTTGCCGGAGGTGAGATAGTAGCCAACATATCCCTTGCACGCCGGCAGACCTGGGGCCCTCTCTTTCGAGATGACCCCCGTCGGGTGGAGGGGATACGGTATCCCGTCTAGCCCCCGGGGATGGGGAGACGCACTTTACGCCGTCGCTGCGGCCTGTTTCTGCTAGGGTGACAGGCGCTCCACCCGTCACCCTACAGTCCCGTGCTTAATGTAGATCTATGTAGTTATGGACAACCGCTAGTATACAATGTATAATTAAATAACAACACAGAAAGACCTAATAACATTGTACATTAATTTATTTATAATGGCGAGATTTTGCGTTGCTAACTACCAAACAGACATTCTAACTTGATTGACAAATTACCTGTATAACTTTTTCAATTATACTATACCAAAACACAAGGTGAATTCAAAGCTATAAAACTTATTACAAAATAATGTTGAAATAACTTTTCTCCGTTTTCCTTAACCCAGGTATCGCAAAGAAATATTACAACATTTATCATTCGGTTAGTATACATTGCTGGGTTGGGTCGACACAAGCCTGAGCTGACTCACATATACATTTGTGTAGGTAGGTAATAAATAATACTCTCATATTTCTTCTGTAATAACAACCTTGACATCAATGTTTACATTACAGATTATGGCAGGTGTGGTTGGTTAGTCGGGTTTTGATATACGAGAAAAATAACATTTTTTCTTTGAAATAAAACTGTTTTAACCAATTCTGTAGCGATTTATTGATGTTCATATTTTATCGTTAGCACTCTACGGCTTCAGATACTTTGAAATAACTTTATATTATAAAACAATCACCATTTTAGTTTCTCCGTAATAACAACAATGTTTGACCGGCAGTAAAACAATCAAAATGTTGGGAAAATAATTATAAAGTAAAAAACATTACTTTACATTATTTTGTTTTATTATTTCCTTAGTCTTATGCACTGACAGCACAGAAACTTTCTTAACCTTCATCCCTCTACCCTCCCACTCCTCTCTAGTCAGGAGCACGAGTGTGACACCCCTGGCGTTGCCAACGTTCATAGGCCACGGTCACCACTTTCCATCAGGTGGGCTGTGTGCTTGTCCGCCACCTAAGTGGTATAATAAACATCTATTGGATCCGTAAAAGGTGGATCATCTAATCGTCTCGTATTATTGATTCTGATGTTATGTCTGTTATAAAATGTTATTATAGGTCACCTTATTTAATAATAAGGGTCATTCGTCAACTCGCTAAAATTCCGCGGGTTGGCACCTTTCGATTTAACCTAGTTTTGCTGTTGTCAACTCACTAAAGTAAATATGGTACAGTCAAAATTAAATTTAGTTAGGTACTTCCAATGTTTAATTTTGTTTCTAATGTGAATTAAGTTGAAGGGAAAGTCTCTCAAGAAAGACGGTTATCATATCAATATGTAATATTCATGTAAGCCTCTGACAATAACTAGCGGTGTCTAATACAAACTTAGGGTTCTTTTTTCCAATCTATTCTTCCAAAAGATTATTCAGGCGACGCTACGCTTCGAAACTGTTTGAACAGTAGATTGGTAAGGCAGGTTGACCGTATACTATGACGTCATAGTTTGTCAATATTACTTTTTAGGTCACTTACAGAGAGACTGCGAAAAAAGTTCCTGACTACTATTGAATTTTCAAAAAAGATCTTTTGTCTACGGATCAGTTACCTGCACTAGTTATCGTCTCGGGGTTGGGTGATATAGTCGCTGTCGTAAATGTCAAAACAAACGTCCGAAACGTCGGGGTAAACATATTAACAATTACTCATAGTTCTACGTATAAGTCCCGCTCTGTCATATTCATTATGTGAAAATGTTGTAAGTAAAAATCAACATAAACGAAATTATATATCAACTTACAGAAAGAGTAAACAAACAGTTCGGTTTCCCAATCCAGTAGGGGTTGGCTTTCTAATCTAACTGTGATGCGAATAAATATAGCTATTTACTGAAGTGACTGTCATTGGCCATCACATACTCCAATTGTAATTTGATTCCTACAACATAAAAGTACCGAAACTTTCACACTGAACCACTGTACTCGTATCGATTTTCGCAAACAGACAAAGGGTATAATTAAAAGTGAGCGCTCTAATGATAATATAACGAGTTTCTGCCACTCGCATACTGCCATGTTTTTTTCTAACGGCGAAGAATACCAGATCAAAATATCATATTCCGTATGAGTATAATCTTTCTATTGGGTTCCACTCTTTATATCTCGATTTGACTGAACGCCATTTTTACGGGATCTACCTGCCAATAACACTCTGTAACCCTGAGCGGAAAATCTCAGTCTTTAATAGCCTTTAAAAGCCTCAGTCTTTAATAAGAGACTTTTCCTTCGTGGGCTTTAATTTCTTTGCGTGGCCTTTTTTATGCTCGAACGGCCTGTGTTTGACCACCTTCTCACCTGGTGGTAAGTGATGATGTGGTCGACGGTGGAGCTTGCCTAGAAGTAACTTATTCACTCTAGTCTTGAAGACTTCCAAGTTATAGCTATCCGCAAGCACAGTTCCACTCATTGGCTGTAAGCATTATGAACGTATTAAAAAACTCCATACACCCAATAAATTCGTAATCTTCCATAAAAAAGTTATTGAAATTCGACAGATTTCTTTTTTAATAACTCCAAATTTCTCTTCATTGTATCACACAGTAACTTCCCTTCATAGCTAATAATCCAGTGTCTGGCTGTACAAAGAACTTTGTACGCCTTCATTCGACTTTTAAACTCAATTTCATCGTTTAACAACCCAATAAAACCCCACCTTCGTTCGGAAAAAATGGATAAATTTATAGCCGTCACCTTATAGAACCTTTATCAATATCGGCTCATGAATATTGAATTCACACGAAATTATCTGAAGATTTTTTCGAACAGTACTTTAGGAGCCGACTTAGACTCTCGAGTACATTAGGAACAATTTTGTTCGATGAAAATAAAGGAGTTCGTAAATGAGAAATTATAGACATTTTCAAAAATTAACTGTTGCACGTAGCTCTGACCACGTTTTGTTATTGCAATCAAACATAACATAATGTCCTTTCCCAAGCATCTATATATGTGGCAAAATTTATCAGCTTACCTTCAACAATGACGAACTTTCATCCTCTATTTCAAATGCTCCGTTCTGTCGATACCTTTACATTACGAATTCGATAGTATTTGGTGCTAAGGGCTCAAATTGATTCCGTAGAAAGTGTAGCAAACAGAGAGACATACAGAGTTACTTTCACATCGGTTCTTAAGTGATATTAATTATTAAGATGCTCAATATTGTCTGGGGATCGGCAGAAAATATTAAGTGTTACTTCGCTTAACGAGTCCCTTGGCAAGAGAGTGTAACGAGGAAAATCTCTATAAGCTTTTATTTTATACTCCTGTTTTTTCTTAATTTATTACATTGCGGGGTGCTTGAAGTTTTGTTTGGGATTATGAGAGGGTTGTGGATTGTCAAGTGCTCCCTATTTGGAGGCACTTTAGTTACTCGAGTAGATCAAAGTTATGAATTTTGCATTTTTGATTAAAGGGGATGGTGTTGTTTTATCTATATTTTTAAATTTGGTTTGACGAAAAATGGAAAAGATTATTATAACGGTACCTTCTATGATACTATGTTACCGAAGGTAATATCCTCAATAGATAAAGGAGGGAGAGGTATAAGGTATTACACCTTTCCCTCCTCTCTCGATGTATAAAATTCAACAGGATATTTCGCCATGAGTTGATTTTGTTAATATTTCATTGATTGATATTATAGATTATAAATAAATAAATAAATGAATATTCTAGGAGAATCTATACAACGCTATCTAGCCCCATGGGAAGCATAGTTTAACTAGCTTGTGTTATGGGTTCTGGAATGCGGATAAACATACATAGAAACTTTGTTTTGTAAATATTGTATGAATTATACATAGGAACACCGAGACCAATGCAAATATTCATATTTCATGTACACAAATATTTGCACTGAGCGGGAATCGAACTCACTCCTCAAATGCATGTTATATTAACCTCTTATAACATCTTCAGCATGTTAATTTCGTTTTAGCAGCCCACAGGAACTTGATAGCCAAATTTTCGAGTTTAAAAGCTACTGGCATCGACGCCAAGATTTTGGTAATGATGTTGATGATATATTAAGTCCAATTAACTAGATAAGAAAACGATTCTTTGTCTGATTTGAATGTATTCGTAGACCAATAGTTAAATATTCAATACTTTTTGGGATCCCAGCCGCAAAGGGTTCCGGCGTAATCGTATCCACTAAGCCTCTGCGCCTTGGCAGTGGGTACACCTGCCCTTCTCTTTGCCACAAGATTGATTTATCCTCTTTAGTTATTGGAGGTATTCTGTAGAATATATTATGCAGGTATAGCACCGATCACAACCTCTAATATAAAAAATATTATATCAAATTATAGCCCCCTTTCTTCACCGGAAGAAACATTGTATCAACAAAACTACACGACCTCTCTGACATCAAATGTTTTACATGAAGTTAAAAACACCATAAAATATTCTGTGCCCATAGCAAGAATTCGATAGTTCTTCGTGATTCGGATGCTTTTAGAAGTTATGTGTGTATTTATCTCAGGTTCATAAGTGCCCGGTTAATGGCAATAGGCTCGCCATCTATTACATTGGGACCTAAAACATAAACTGGTGAAATGTAGATGCTAGCACCTCTGCGTACCCCTTCAGGGATATAGGCGTGAGTTTATGTTATGTTATGTGAAGTTTATAAATTAATCCTAAAGACAAAATTATCCCATAAATATCTACCCGCAATAACTATCCATCAATTTAAGTACATTATTAGCCGACTGATTGAGGGATATTGCTACATCGAGTTATAGGCTAGACAGTTGACATTGATGTATCCATTTGCACGATAACATAATATCAGCCGTCATACATACCTATATTTATTAGATGTAGCTTTATTTTAGGTTCAGGGGCAAGTTCTCTCCTTCACGTGACATACACAGTCTTTGGTTGTCTTCTATATATCTATCTTGTGGTACAGTTATATAATTGTAAAAAGTTAATGTTCGTCCACGATTGACGCAAAAACTATTAAACGTAGTGAACGCGAGTGCTATGTAGGAAGCGTGGGCATGGGATGGGCAGAATGTCTCTGTTCTTACAGGGGTTGCGGCACGAATGTTATTCTTCTGGTGTTACACTCGCCCATAGGTCACGGTAACCACTTACCATCAGGTGGGCCGCGTGCTTGTCTGCAACCTAAGTTGTATATTTTTTTTTTTTTATACAACTTAGGTTGACAATCTGATTCTTCAAAAAACAAAATAACATCAAAATTAGGTCATTCGTTCGGGTTTTACGATGCTACAGACACACGGAAATATGTAAAATATAACACATCGTCGTTTTTGTGTGATGTATTCATTTCTAAACTGCAATTAACCTCATGTAGCTGATCAGAAACTGTTCTGAATAACTTCTAAAGTACAATTTAATTAGTCTGCATTTCTATTTATTTTTGCAGCCATTAACGAAAGTCATTCATTAAAAAGTGAGAAGTTTAATGAAAAACTGTTAGCGCCATTCGTTACGCTATTCATTGCTAGATATATCCAGCCTATTAACGCAGAATATAAATTTTTCACTTCTGTTTTGACTGCAGTTAAAGTCAGCTAACCTTATCTTCTTAATTGACAGTTTAAAAGTTAAGAAGAATTCCATCAAGGATGAAGTTGTTGCGATTTTTTCTATGTCGCACCTTTAAGTCCTGGAATTTTCTGCCAGCACAGGTATTTTCTTCATTTTATAGTATCGAGTCCTTCAAGCGTGGCGTGAAAAATAACTGTCGAAGCCGTCAGGGTGTGAACCGCCTTGGACTACACCTGCTGCTTACCATCAGGCAAGGTGCAGTCAATTTGCCACAAAAAGACTCAAAATAAATCTTTTAATTTAGCTGCTTGTCAAACAAATATGTACTCGGATACATTTTGATACCAGCTAGTGATACGGTACCATGTGTACCAAAATGTAACATGTAAAGTTTGACCTACAGTGTATTATATCGAACTAAACATATAAAATAGTGGTACTGTGATAGTGCACATCTGAAGTGAAAGAATGTGTATAAAAAATAAAACAGTATTTACTTCAAAGAGTGTTCAACGAGGTTTAAAAAGTTTTCTCTTCAAAGGACATTCACATGTTACACCTCACATGTAAATCACCACCATTTAATTTGTCAAACAACTTATCGTGTCGTCGTACGGGACGTGATATTTTTGTTATTAGTTACTTCGAAATTTTTTCTAATTTCTGAGATGAAAGCTTCGAATGCTATCGGGATGAGAAGAATTGTTTGACATGATGCCCACACCTACTTTCTATCATCGCACCTCTCTAGTATGTATATATTAATCTATGATCGCACCGCTCGCCATAGAGATTCATGTTCATCCTCACACATTACGACCGGATACGGTGCGCACTGTGCGGTTTGTAAGGAGTTTCATCCCGCGCACGCTCAAGCTGTAGAATGAACTCTCTGCCGTGGTTTTCCCAAGCGATTACAATATGGGGTTCTTCTAGAAGGGCATAAGAAGGTTTCTACAGGGTAGGCAGCACGTGTGTGATGCCCCTGGTGTTGCAAACCTGGTGTTCCCATCAGGTGACCCGTGTGCTTGTCTGCCACCTAAGTGGTATAAAAAACAAGAATGATGATAATTACTTTTATTGCAACTTCTAATAATCGCGAAGCTTTCAGCAATATCTTAAGAGGCTGACTCTTGTTAAAATAACATATATGTATTATATGGTTTAGGAACAACCTACAATGAAAAAGTGGAAGGCGAGGAACGAATTACACTAATGTATTTCTTACACTAATGAATACACAAACATTAACCTGGCTTTTTTTGAAGAAAAGTGGCCGTGAGATTTTATTGCCAAGTGAGTTCCTCGCAGTACTTGTTGCATTGCAAACACGGTGCTAAATGTACACGTACCTTTTGACTTTCATAAGTGCTGCTTTGTAAACTACAGAGGGTAAATTAGTTTAATTGAAAGTTGATAATTCACGAGTGGTACTTACAACTCCTAGTGTTCATTCGTAAAATATTTATAAACCTAATTACCTCGTACATTAAAATCCTTTTAAGAATTTATTTGTTTGGGATGTTATATACTGTTGCATTATTCATCCTATTGTGATAACTGTGATAAAACTTAGTTAATTACTTGTACTTGGGTTATGGACATAAATTATTGGCTGTATAAGTGGTGTCGCAAATTGTTGATAAAGGGTTTAATGGGTTTGGAAATGTAGCCCGTGCAAAGCATAAATACTATAATTAATTTGCCCGTTCCCTCCCAAACTAAGTTGTAGTAAACCCTAATAGAAGCTATACACATTCAAAAGTAATTGCGCAAATTTAGACTTGCACAAATATATTGTAATGTGTGTTGAAAGATACTTGTGCAAATCTTTTTTTTTTTTTTCTATGGCACGTCAATTTGACTTCACCTCGCCTGATGTTAAGCTGAAGGCCCATGAAAGAGGGTCACCATTGCAAACACGTTCAGTGCTACAATGGTGGCGTTCAGCTTGACGGCCTCAAATCTCTATAAAATGTACTTCTTATATTATGGCTACCATTAGTCATTAGTCACACACATTCAAGAAATAAAACAACACAACAAACTCACTACTAATTGTCACCTGTGTGTATCCAGGTGAAAGTACAACAACTCAAAGAAGAATAAAAGAAATTCTCGTACCTTTTATTTAAAGGGGCTATTTGACCGTGGCTCCAGTAATTGATAGGCCTGTCAATGGCCTGGTTAACGTTCCACACGAACTCTTATCCCTCCGAAGAGTTAGATAAAGTTTTTTTTTCACCTACCTAATAGATTTTCTTTGAACATTGTTAGAGCGTTGTTAGTTCAAAGTGAAAAAGTTCGTGAAAAGCCGCCCTTAGATTTTCGACGTTATTTTAACTCAATTTAATAGTTTGATCGTGGAAGGTGTTTTCAGATAATAAACTTTGATTGTTGGGAATGAGAAAGTTTATAGTAATGCATTTTGGGAGGGTCACAGAAAAAAATTGACCCGATTCCTTGCAATGCGTTGTAAATCGCAAGTAAATTAATTACGTGCTTAGCCGCACAAGACGTAGTGCTTGTGCGGCTAAGCACGTAATTAATTTCCTTCCTAGTCTTGGTGAGTATTAGACGGATCTCTTCTTTATAACTCTTGAAATTAGGTTCAGTTAATGTCTTATTTTGATAAAAGAAAATGCGCCAGAATCGCAAAGTAAAGTAAGAGTTTTGGGTTGAGCTATAAAGCTAAACTTTAATCAATAAATCAATTAGCCTACCACAGTCCACTACTGTCCTTTTCCAATGTCAGGTGGCTTTAGCCTACTATTTCTACGCCGGCCTGAGAGGTTAATACAGGATTTTATTTTGAAAAAAAAAGTTCCGCCTCTGGTGTTGCAAACGTCCATAGGCCACGGTGACCGCTTCCCATCAGGTGGGCCATGTGCTTGTCTGCCACCTAAGTGATATAAAAAAAAATCCCAATACAATATCATCATCATCCTTAAAAAAAACATAAAATTAATACAGTATACTATCATGTGAACAAAATTAATATCACGCCGAGTAGAATTTAATTAACGTTAACTGAGCGTAATATTAAAGGTTTTATTAAAACGAGCAATGGAAAATAAATCATAAGTTGGTATTGTATTTAATATATGTACCAAACGTACATAATTAGAACACACACAGGTGCTTTTCTTAATTCCCAGTTGATTGAAGATATTATTTTACGAATTATTAGCTAAAAGAAAATTCTTTTGAGGAGTTTTTATATAATCTTATTATTTTGCTTTAGCTTATTTTAAGGTAAAAGCTGTGTAAATTGCATTTGACAAATTCATTCTTCAAACATGAAACCATAAGAGAGATTTTTTTTAATAAATTGGTATTTACCCGTGTTATGAATCGCTATTAAGGTCGCTTTTCACGATTCGTAATTTCAAAACGCGTGCGCAATTTCGCGGACTGCACGCCTAGGAACGAAACTCGTTCATAAAATCATACAAATATGATTCCGTTTGCATTGTGATTGACAGTCTGCCTCTTGTGAACCCGTGTGCGTGTGTAGCCCGGTAATCGCAATGCTCCGTTCTGTCGATACCTTTACATGACGAATTCGGTAGTATTCCATGCTAAGGCTACTTGCAGACGATGTGTCGATACATCGTCTGCACGCTGCATGCGTCTGTAGTTCTCGTATGACGTCGACAGCTACAGAATCATATCTTAATACTATGGACACGATTCTCATAGTAAATGCATACTAGTCATGTGTCAATCGCGATTGATCGAATCAAAATGATCGGGTCGCGAGCGATATACGAGTGAGTTAATCATCGATCTCGAAGAGATTCGATTGTTTCACGACCCGTCGATCGTTTGGTTGCTGCTGTCTTCGCGGTTCACGATCGATGAACGAGACGTGTAGAATAATTACAATGAATTCGTAAGCTGTATTGTTTACCTTGGTACCTCTTAAACCATATCTAAATTATTTTCTAGAAATAAAAGGCTTGCAGGTCTATAAAGGAAACATTAGCGATTGCGATAAAAACTAGTAACTTTATGAATTCCTTAGATCTTAATATATTCCTATCAAATCTACATATTATT
Source organism: Pelosia muscerda (assembly GCA_963691645.1). Taxonomy (NCBI): domain Eukaryota; kingdom Metazoa; phylum Arthropoda; class Insecta; order Lepidoptera; family Erebidae; genus Pelosia; species Pelosia muscerda. The sequence goes on from OY829103.1 coordinate 5,365,856, forward strand.
ATAATTATTTGTAAAATGATCATCATTATTTAATTTTATGAGCGGGTTTCCAACCATAAACAGATTCTAATTTCGTGTAAATATCGACAAATATAGACAAACATTATCCTAATCCAGCCTAATAGGTACGATTGACAATCGACAGACTATAAATTGGCATTTTAAACCTCGGGAACCTGATTGAGGAATGAAATCGTGATAATGAAAACTCGCGACCCGCCAAACGATCGAGTCTTTTGATTCGATCATTATATTGACGGGTCGCGATCGACCCGGTTCGCGAAGATTGATCGATCGACACAGGACTAATGCATACATCTCTGAGTCCGTGTTCGTGAATCCTCGCATTATAGAAACCCAGCGCAAAAAAGTCCATCTCCAAGAAAGCCCGTCATGCATGTTACTTTGACATAATGACGTAACATTAAGGATAAGTATGTTCTTTCTCTTACGGGTCATGCCATTTGTAGGGAATAAAATTTATTAGGTACTAACGAGTCTACCAGGTTAGAGTATTCTATCAACGGACCTGTAACACATTGATTGATGTACAGTCAATGGCAAAAGTAGCTTAACAAATCTTCGCAAATTCGATCGCCGATCATTGTAAATCTTTGCATGCATTGATCTAGTCGTGCATCGAAGAGTATGTTAAGCCATCGGTTCCAACGAAGTTCAGCCAAACCCGCAGTACCTGTAGCGACTGCATAGATGGACAACCGGGATAGACGGTTGTACGTGCTCTCTGAAGCACGACCAGACTAATGCAAATAGCTATATTCATGCATACAAATATTTGCACTCAGCGGAGATCAATCTCGCGCCTCCTGTGTAGCAAACGCGTTCCCTACTGACACGTCACGAAGACTGAATCATTTTTTATTCCATATAAATACAATATAATATCCACTTTACGTCTGCGGCCGCGCAAGACGCCATTTTAAGGAAGAGGCTTAAAGTACGCTGACTTGGAGCCGCTTTACTTCATGCCGGTGGCCATGGAGACTATGGGGAGTCTTTGTGAAGGAACTAGGATAAAGACTCTTTGAGACAACAGGGACAACTATCGATCTGGCTCATTCCTGGTGCAAAGGCTGGCCATCGCAATACATGGACACTTTTCCACCGGGTGCGATCAGGGACAGGCAGCTTAATTAATTTTGACTTGATATGTATAATGTATATATATTGTTAACGTAAATAAAAATAACAAAAAAATACCTACTTATTCAATTCGTCCTTGGAGGGTGATAAAATACTGAAAGGATCCAATTTATATGTACCTACTTATAGTTTAATTGGATATAATTCAATGTTAAAAAAGTTTTGCTAACGATTTAACCTCAAAAACAATGGTGTCACAAGTGTTTTCAAACTCACCATAATATACATCGTCGAGCTCCTTATATCTCTTGGCGTTAACACCAATTCTCCAACTATACAACAGCACTACCAGTATTGATATGTTCTGTAACAAAGGAAAAAATACGATTTATAATTTCAGTGATATGCATTTACACTTGCATAAAACATTAGGAAATAGTCAAGGTATATATTTACACCAGATTTGGCTGGACGGGAGAGAACCACGAGTAGTATAGGCGAGCGTTGAGTCGGCAAATAAATCCAAATATATTATCAACTTTGTACATACATCCATGTGACATGGATTTGTTCGAAGTTTCTCTCTCTATCAAACGGTTCGAGTACGAGAATTACATAGATAGTTTCAACCCTCACAGGAATACATAAAGGCTCTATTCAACTTCACCGGGAACCATCACGGTTTGCAATTAACACGATTCTAACGATTCTCTTAAATATGATTTTATATTATTATGTACTGCAAAATTTATACCGGATAAAATATATATAGGGATAAAATTTATAAGACATACATACATATTCTCCCACCCGTAAGCAGAGCCTATTGTCGCCAATCAAGCACTTGGAAAAAAAATGGGTATTTAGAAAGTAAATTGTTGCAGCTAAATAAACTTCGAAAAAAAAAATTAACCGATTCTTTGCTATGCGGTGTAAATCGCAAGGAAATTAATTACGTGCTTAGCCGCACTAACACTGCCAATTAACGTCTTGGATTTTTATTATCAGAAATGAACCAATTATACGAACCTATTATAAGAACATTACCCATTTTCATAAAGAATTACTATTTAGAAGAAATTAATATGTATATTAATTTATTTCTTCAGTAAATTGTTCCTAATTCAATTAACAGCCTCGACGTCTCCCATCGCAGTTCATTCTTCTATTATAGAGGTAATTATTAGCTGCTCCCTTGCGAAGGAAAATAAAGTACTTAGGCTTTATTGGCCTCATCTATTACAGACAAAAGGAGCCTATATTTACGTACTTGTTTTTACTTTGAAGTCTTGTATACGCTTATTCGTCGAAAGATTTATGAATACAATATTATAAGTTACAATATTATTTTTTTATTAGAATGATAACTTTAAAATTATATAATAGAGGAATTTTGGTAAAGAACAATATACGAAATAGTATGTAAATAGAAAACAATTCGCGCAATAGAAAAGAAAACGCCCCATTCTTCTGTTCAATAGTTTGCAATGCAACTGTGCAACACTCTCTCCTGATTGGTCCATTTATTTTAGTGTTCATTTGCACTCTTCGATAATAAGCGGGTATCGACAGATGAAAACACCATGTATACTTGAATCTTAAGAAATTTAAGAAAAGAATGGGGCACGTGTTCGTGGATTGCGCGTAGAGTGCGATATCGTAGCATTAGAGCTACGTTAATAAATCGTAGCACAAATGCTACGATTCGTTCGGACATCTTCGTCATACATCGGCAACACAGGTCGTTGCTTGCGTGAGAGTTCGACCTCCGCCCACGCGTCGGTCACTCCGGTACCGAACACGACGCTCCACTCCCTTTTGTGGTCGTTACCTAATTGCAATTCCTTGTTTTGCTATAATACATCAGTTATTCTACAGTCCATTATTTATTTATAGCTAACAAAGGATCCAGAGGGAACACACGCCTCTTGAAGAAGCTCACGTGTATTTTCTAGTGCAATTTTTATGTTCAATTGTTTTTACTGAATTAAAAAATGAGTGCTTGCATTACTCTTGAATTCCTATTATACCATACATGTAACTATAGTTTGTCAAATTGTACGGTACACTTCCATGGTCTGCGAAGAAAGGGGACGAAAGACAGCGGGGTGGCGGAAAGTGTGCGCGGAACTCATATCACTAGGCGGCATCTGCACGAGCATGGCTTGGATATTTAATTTATAAATAATATAAATATAAAGAATATATAAATATATTCACCATTCTCTGAACCTTTTCCCAACTCAGTTGGGGTCGGCTTCAAAGTCTAACTGTGATGTGGTTGAACTTAAATATTTTCCGTGAAGCGTTTGGCATCTGACCGCCACAACCAATGGTGCAACGACCAATGGGGATATCGAAGTTCCAAGTTAGACTGGTTGGACTTTTTAGGGCTCCAACTACCTGTAACGACTGGTTTGTATGGCAACCGGGACCGAGTGTTACACGTGCTCTCCGAGGCACGACCAGACCAGTGCAAACAGCCATATGCATTTTTATTACACTTTTTGCACCGAACCCGCGCCCCGTGCATAGCAGTCGCGTTCACTACCGCCACGCCACGGAGGCTGTGGATACATATAAATATTATAATAATATAAATATAAATGTTGCAAAAACGGGGTAACACAGACGAAGTTGCGCGGGTCAGTTGTAATTTACAAACGATAAAATATTTACAGTCACCAAACTTCTCCTAAGTCTGAAATGTTGAAGTTCAATACCGCTAATGAGTCTGGAAGTTATTGAAAACAATAGACATTGGCCTTCCTTAGTCTAAAAGTTCTGTAAAATCGTCATAACTTCTAAAGCAAATTGCGCGCGTGTCTTTGCCACATTATTAAGTGACGATTTAAATAATAATAATAATTTTCTACGGGCTATGATAATTTAAAAATATGATTTAATGTTAATTTGTGTATAAAAAGAAATCTAGAAGAAATGTGCAACAGATTGCGTAGAGTAGCCAGGTTATTGTAACTAATTAAATAATAGAATTGAATTAAAATTAAATAACTTAAAAGACTACCGCGTTCTTCAATGAATTATTAAATGTTACGTACTGTCGTTTAGTCAAAGTGAATAAACAATTTCGTTTATTTATTCATACTATGACCGTCTCTATATTTGGAAATCAATATTATTTAAGTGGAATGTGTTAGGTAGAACACTTAACAAATTAGTTATTTTTACATAAATACATCAGTGAGCTGACGGAGAAGAAATATCACCACCTTCATCTCATTTGAAAGATGTTATAAGACGCGACAAACGGAAATAACCCAGATAGTATCACTGCGAGACGAAGAAAACTCTAAATAAAACCCTGTAGCAATCCGTTTGGTCGACATGAAGACAATAGGCCAAAGCTTTCCAGAATTGGGAGAGGTCTATGTCCAGCAGTGAACTGCGATAGGCTAATTGACATAACATAAATAAAATGAAAAAAAAGGTAAAAATACAAAAGCACATCGTAATTCGTAAGTAATACTTATGCTTTCTCCTTTTTGTAGCCAAAAACATTAGCACAAATAACATTTACAAGCTTACACTCTTCTGTCATTAAATGTGGAGAAGCACTCGATACCTATAAACCTAGGCCTTTTGAGTAAGATTAATACGACTGAAGACATACATATACATACAAATATTGCCTATTTAAGTATGTTAATATACCGATTTGTGTTAAATGTAATAGTAGCATTGTCATACCCAAGGGTATAAACCGATTTCAACAAGCTGCAAGCTTTTAAACTGATCTAATCAAAATAGTTACACTGTAAGCTTATCTTAAGTGCTTTTACGAAACTTTTTTTATAACGATTATATCGAAATGACTGCACATCGAAAGATGATAAGCTATAGGTCCAAAAATCTTAGCAATAAGCGTCGCCAATAATGTTACAATAGTGACCTTTACCTTGACAGCCACATAGGTATTTCTTCATACCTTTTAAACGCCCTCTTATAGGACCTAAGACTATAAGAAGAAGGAACTTTAGCGAATCGCAAAGGAAAATTATCAAACCGAACGAAACCAAAACCAAACAATCATAAGTGAAAAGTCTCCTTGTCAGAAATGATCCCACTGTTAAGCTGTACTGTTACGAAGAAGCACATTATTAAAACTAACCGATTTAGTCTAATACACACAGTCAGGCGGTCGGGGTCAACATTTTCCGGGATGAAAAGTTTCGAACGCGACTGGGGTTAACTCAAGGAGGATTTCTGCCATGTAATAACTAATTCAATATGGGCTACATGTGTTTTACAAGTCATAAAAACATTGTATGGAAGTAAGTACCCCACTAAAAGCGAGGCGAATTCAGTAGCTTAGTGTATCACTGGGCATTTATCTAATAAATTTGAATGCCTTATAATGGATATAATTTATTTGCGCAGAAAACGGAAGACAAATAATTTATTATTGCAAAGCGCTGTATTCCCGCGGGTCTCTGTGATACAAGGTTCATAATATTTAAGTAGTTAATACAAGGGAATGGAATGGTTCCTTTTTTGGAGAATAATAATAAGTTAGAAATAATAGGTATTTCTTGTTATAATGGGTAGCTATATAAAGTATAAAATACTCGTGTATTTGCGCTCATTTGTGTATCTACAAACACATCGGCGCATAACAAATCGATTGACTGGATTATATGAAAAACGTGATAAGTGCAAAATTTTGCATGTTCAAATATGAAAACAATATTGAGTATGGGAGTGTGTAGTAGGAGCGGTGCGTGTGTCATTCTATTATGAACAGATAATTTATTATTATGTATTTTCTGTTTGCAGTATGTACGATTTAGGCTGATTTAGTATTAAAGTATGTATTCTTATACTCGTATGTACTCGTATTATGATTGATTTTGAAGTTCGGCAAATTAAAAAGTAAAAAGTTCAGTAAAGTAAAAAGTATTTACACGCCAATAAAAAGTATTCCAACCTGACATATTAACTCTATTATTTCAACGCATCTATAATAAGTTTAAACTACAAAGAAGCATTCATGAGTTCGTTCTTACTGTAATTCAAGAGCTATTTCCATTATTTATATTTTGTTTGAAAGTTAATTTCAAGAATTTACAACTCTGTATTAAATTTTGTTTTATTGGCCGCTTAATAAATTAAATTCGATCGTCAATCTATTCAATTCATCCATCAAGTCAGTCAATCCATTTTTATGATAAATTTCGTTTTGGTTTTAACAGCTGTCACTTTTCAAAAAAGTAATAAAAGTTGTTGTTTGCCTCATATGCAAAAACAATATGATATTTGGATTTGTCATTCCTAAAAAAATGCATAAATGTTAGTACTGAAAATTGGGTTTCCTCCAATTTATTCAAACAAAAAGGGCAATTTCATATGTAACGACCTATTAATAATAAATCTATGATGTAGCTATTAATCATTATATTTTTATCGTTATGCGCCATCCAATATCGTGACATCGAAGCGTGACGTTAGGATTCAAAATTCAAAGTGATAAGTTTTAAAATTGATTTAATACTATAATAAAAATACAAAACGCGCCATAAGCAGTTTATATTTCAAAATATTTTCTACATTAAACTTTGATATTCGTGTATCAATAAATAACTAAATACGGGATGTCCGCTTTGTACTGACGCACTCATTCAATTAATTGTTAACGATGATAGCTGTTAAAAGTAATTGTACTTTTATAGCACTATTAATCTGCAAACGTATTTACTGCTACACTATTTACCTACTGCCACTGTATAGTACAGTAGCCTTAGCATGAACTCCTATAGAATTTGTAATGTAAAGGAGAGAACGGAGCATTGTGATAGGCAATCTGCCTCTTGTGAACCTGTGTGCGTGTGTAGCCCGCCAATCGCAATGCTCCGTTCTGTGTTCTTTACATTACGATTTCGATAGTATTTCATGCTAAGGCTACTGATGTCATCGTTAATGTCATTGTAGGGAAGTCATTAAGGGTGAAATGCTTACTGTACTTTCTAATTTAGATCAATTTTAACTGAAATAATATCTTTAAGTTGCCTATTGTTCAAGATTTATGGGTAATCGCCATTATAACATTATGACCACGGTAGCCTAGTGGTATGAGTAATGGACTACTGAGACGAGGTCTAGGGTTCGATCCCAGGTTTTACCGTGGCACACACCAATGACTTTTCGATGCTTTTCGGAGTTATGTGTGTATTTATCGTAAGTTTATAACTGCCCGGTTAATGGCAATAGGCTCACCACCTATTACATTGGGACCTAAACATAAGCTGGCGAAATATGGGTACTAGCAAATCTGCCTACCCCTTCGGAGATATAGGTGTGAGTTAATGTTTTTTTATTTCACTCCATTGTATTGGATAATTGCTAGTCTATATTTCACAATCGCCTTGACCGTTGAAACATCTATGACTTAGTCGTTAAGGAGTCTAACTTACGATCAAGAGGTCTCTACTTCGAATACATTTCTCCACTGACGTGACCCTACTGTTAACACTCTTCTACTGGGTGTCTTCTGGTATTGCAAATTTCAATAAGCCACGGTGACGACTTTGCATCAGGTGGGCCGTGTGCTAGTAATGGAGCGGCATCGACAAAAGTCACCGAACCACTTGGTTCTTGATGGAATTGTTTGTACCGTATGGGGGTATCGTCACAGATGATCTTCACTTTAGATGGTCTGTGGTAGCGTTCAACAAATAAGCAAAATTCTTTGGAACTTTACACATGCAAGAATAAGCAAGCCTTTCGCATCCAAGTTTTTGAGACATACCCCGCGTATACGTTTTCAAAATGTTATTTTCGCCCTCTAGTCGCAGTAGTTCGGTTGTTAGTCTGGTTGACCGGACTTGTGATTATCTGCCACCTAAGTGGTATAAAAAAGAGGCACCTTACTAAAGAGACACCACAGTTTTTTGTTTACTAATCACTTTACACATAGTTGGTGCTAGTTACCGCAAGATTGTTAAGTGATGACTGGCCGAAAATCTTAAATTTCATGGACTATGGAATGCTGGCTAAGAAACAGCCTTGAGCTGATATACGAACAATAATGGATGATGTGGCTAAATGTAGGCCTGACTATGTCTGAATATTTCATACATTATGCAAGATAAGAATTAGAAGTATCAGATGGAGAGTATCCGTCTGATACTCTCCAACCGTCTGACACTCTCGAAGATGTTAATTAGTAGTGCTTTTGCGGCTAAAAACGTAATTAATTTCCTTGTGATTTACACCACATAGCAAGTAATCAGGATTTTTTTTTGCCAAATTTATTTAGCTGTGATATTTTCCGTTTCGGTTAGGAATTTATTTTCAGCATACCCATTTCTTACATCTGCAGACAAATTGAATAGCTTATTATGCACAAACACTCACACTAACACACACACACACACACACACACACACACACACATACACACACACACACACACACACACACACACACACACACACACACTCACACACACACTCACACACATACAAAATCAATTTTTTCCTCTTTATAATATTGTTGAAGTGTAAATGTAGAAGTATAACATAATAAAGGATAAAATACACAGGTACTGTCGCTTGCAGTAATTTCTATTTATATTCCAGTTCAGGCAAGAAACGTGATTGTTTCCGCTTATCTGATTTCAATAGATGGCAGTTGAGAGGAAAATTTACTGTCGGAGAAAATGTAGCGATGACATTAATTGATAAAATTACACAATTACTACAAATAAATATATTATAAGTACTTAATCAAAGTTAAGATAAGCTGGGCGTATCTAACTTTAATTTTCATTGTTGCCACTGGAACGAAGAAGAAGAAGTAATGAATCAAAAATTATAAAATTGTGTTTATAACTGTGTTAAATTATTGAAATGTTAAGTGTAGACATCATTTCCATTATTTGATGTATTCATTTTATTGACTACGTTCGTGTCCGACCTCAAAATTTAAATCCTTGGATAAAAATCTTCGTACGACCTCATTTGTACGTTTACGACCCCAAAAGTGAAATTTCATAATTGAAATGATATCAATAAACTTCTTGAATACATGCTTGAAAATTGGCCTACTATAGCAGAAAATTGTGTTTAAGAGAAAAATAATTATATTCGGTGACTACTTGTCAAAAAATTACTCGCACTGTCAGCTCTTTACCCATCATAGCTCGAAAAATGAGAAATGTTTCGAGAGAATGGAGTATTGCGATTGACGGGCTTCACACGCACACAGTAGGCAGACTACCTATCGTAATGCTGTCGATACCTGTACATTACGGATTCGATAGTATTTCGTGCTAAGGGCACTGCATAAATGAACTCAGATGCTGTACTGCAGTGATAGGAGTCTATTTTCAGACCACTGCAACAAAGCTTTGATTAAATGATGGTGCTGGTCATAAGAAGTCGAGCGAGGTCCGCTCTTATTCCAGACTAGCTGATTTATATAAGCCTACATTATATATCACCTACGATTTATATCCCAATCTGTGAGACTGGATTAACCATCTGCTGCACCAAGCTCTCCTTAGAACTACAATTAAACTGTAATATATATTTATAAACTTAGAAACAGTTGGAATACAAATTACATCTATCTTCTCAAGTTTCTACAGCTAATCAGATAAGAAGCGAAGCGTATATACGTAAAAAGACTTTCTAAATGAATATTGCTATACATTTTCTACCCAACTTGATGCTATCAAATTGTAATTGTCGTTTTGTATGAGCTGCTAGGCGCATTATACGCTCTTTGATCTTCAAAAGAAGTAATATTATGATCTCATTTAAGAGCATTCAACCAGAAAGTAATACGACTTAGAGATGTTACTGAAAATCTTTTAAAATCTCAGTAATATATCTAAAAATAAACATGCAACTTGTTATTTTTTGTTATGTATAATACATGAACAATTCAACAGAATTACCTACATATGATTAGAATACTAACAAATAAGGGTTAATGTAAACGATAATAAAATTAATGGAAATATTTTTTTTTTCCTCATCTCAGAAAAAACACTTCGATATTTAAGTTCAAAAATCGATTTTATCCGCTAAAGGATAAAGTAAATTGAATTGAGAACATCGTATGGACGAAGTTTTTGAATTCGAAACATTATTAAACCTATTTACCTCTACCTTCATGGTCCCGCATATACAACTTTTTTAATTTGTCAAAAACTCAGACCTGGAACCTCTTTGGTGTACAATTTGTTATTTTGCTTTGCGCGTGTGATTTTCATTATTTTTTGCATTTATTCATTTTCTCACTGAGGTGGTATGAAAAGTTACGTGTTGTACTCGAGTGCAAAATTTTTCACCTCGTGCTGTTTTGACTCCCTCGCTAACATTCTATTTTAGAATCCTTCGCTTGCTCGGTCATCAAAGTTAAGCAAGCACGCAGTTAAAAACCAACTTTGCACTCTTGTCTAAAAAATAACTGTTTAAATAAAAACAAATTAGTTTTGAAGTTTACTCTTGAATATTAAGTAAATAATTTTTTTTTAAGTAGGACACCGCTATTTCACTATATCTAATGGTAAGCTGATTGCAAATTCTCAGGAAAGACGGTAAATATTACAAAATACCTACGAAGTTACAATGGTGGCACTAAACATGACGGCCACATAAGATGCTTTTTTAAAGAAGCCGCATCTGTATCTGATCTGAATCCGCACGTGCGTTAGTAAGGGATTCCAAGACTCACTGGTGCGGCAAAGGAAAGACTCACCGAACCACTTGGTTTGATGGAATATTGTACTGCACGGTATATGCGGGTGACATCTAAGCGCTGCACGTGTTGTCCTGTATAGGAAAGAAGAGGGAGCGACTAATTGGAAGAGCTAATTATACAAATTTCAATAGTCACCAGTCACCAGTCACCATCGTCGTTATGGTGTGCATTTCGACATACGATATTTAATGTGTTGAAAATGGTGATCCATTCTAACACTGACCTGACCAGTACTACCTAACTTTGTGTGGACTGCGGTGTCCTCATCTAGCCCCGGATATGGGGAGGTGCGCATTCACCCGTCTGGGGTACACATCACTCACCCACGGTTTATTAATCCCAACGTTTATTAATCAAAACACTACCTAATGTTACACAGGTGGAAACCAATGTACAACTCAATGAACAAGTGTTGAACCTTGTGGAATCGACAGTGTTCCTAGGCTTAAGCATCGATGCTAAATTATGAGCTACGGAATTCTCCTTTGGGGTAATTCCGCGGATCTAAATGCAATATTCGTTCTTCAAAAACGGGCTGTGCGAGCCATTTATAATTTGGGCCCAAGAGTCTCCCTCCGAGATAAGTTTAAGGAAATAAACATTCTTACCGTAATCTCACAATATATTCGAAAACTTGATGTATGTTAGAAAAAATATTACAAACTTTCCAAGAGTTTGTGATAGGCATAACCTAAATACCAGACACAAAAATAATCTCGTTGTCTGTGATAGTAGACTCCACAAAATTTCAAATTCTTTTCAGGGTAATTGTATACGCTTTTTTAATAAGCTCCCCTATGAAATTAGGGATTTGCCCATCAATAAGTTTAAGAATTTAGTAAAAAATAAGTTATGTCAAAAAGCTTATTATAAAATCCAGGATTATTTGGATGATAAACAAGCTTGAAAATGAGCTGTTCACTCCACTTGCTACTCAGCTAAATTTTGTATCTAGACTAAGTAAACTATTGTAAATAGACCAAAAAAAAAAGAATAGCCCGCTGAGTTTCTTGCCGGAGTCTTCTCAGGTGGGGGCCGCGTTTCGAACCGGGGTGGTCCATTTGCATTTGATAAAATATTGTTGATATTGACGTTTTGTAAGTGCCGTTTACTGGTCTATGCAGAATAAATGATTTTTGATTTGATTTGATTTGATTTGAACGTTAGCTGTTGTAAAATATCACTAATTGTCATAGGAATGCCAAGCACACCATTCAAAGGAAGTAAAAAGACTTCTTACACGAGGAGTTAATGGTTTCGTATGTGCAATATTTCACAAGCGCGAAGAATAAACCTCGACACGGGTTCATTATCATATCCTAGAGGTGAGATATCATGATATCAAATATTTAATTAAATATGATTTCATGTTGCACCCATACAATTTTAATGTATTTTGTATCAAGTCAGTGTACGTAATTGAGGTGCCAATCACAATGGTCGAGGCGGTAGTTCATCCTGTACGTGACTAGAGCATTTTCAACGCGTACCGTACTCAACGAGTACGTGTTTAGAATTGATTTGCAGTCCAACAAGTACTCTATGATTATTTTCCAGTTAGTTTGGTAAAAACCACAAATTAACCTTTTTTCTCGGTGGTTTGAAATAAGAAAGAAAATTTATTTTTATTCAAACAAAGATACAAAGAGGTCAGATTTTTTTTTTCTACACAACGACACCTAGACCCATGGTAAGCATAGTTTAACTAGCTTGTGTTATGAGTTCTAGAATGCGGATAAACATACTTAGATACTTTTTTTTTTGTAAATACATACATATTATTATACATATAAACACCCAGACCAATGCAAATATTCATATGCATACAAATATTCGCACTGAGTGGGAATCGAACCCACGCCTCCTTTTTTTTTTCAGTCGTGTTCACTACCGCCACGCCACGGAGGTCGTCAATGTCAAGATCAAAGTGACAAGACATTGGTTCCGTAATGCATAAAGCAGTTTAGCATATTAGCAAGCACGAGTAAGTACCTAGCGCTGGTTTCAACTGGCTTCTAGAACTTTTGGGGCTTTAACTCCGTTTAATTATGCTGTTTTCGTTTAGTAAACGTTTAGCGTGCGATTTCAAAAAAGAATAAGTACCTGTACGTACCGAACTTCGATATCGCCAATTAGTGAAGGTCAGGTGGCAGTCGCTTAACAGAGAATATCAAACTTCAGTCGCATTACAGTTAGACTGGCAAGACGAATTCAAATGAGTAGCGAAAAGGCTCAGATAATCATGTTACGTTAACTATATGTAGGTGTAGATCATTGTTATTAAAATGTGGGTACTTTAGAATAAATCAGTTAGGTTTCAAACCGCTTTTCATTATTTATAACATTGGCGCAGTCGTGATTTAAAATATAGAAATTAGTGGTTTTCGCAAGTAAATTAACAGTTTTCCGTAATACGACGTATATCGCGTGTCGGCCATATTAAGAAAATAGCCCGATCCTCCGATATTACGCCGATAGGTAAAAACTAAACATTCCTTATCACACGCATCCAGTGGACTGGCGAGACAGTGAACTCGGCTGAGTAAAACGGAAAGTCAGTAGCTCAACCTCTATTCGACTAACTCGGCCGAGTCGGCGGTGTTTCAGCAAGTGTCCACCCTTCTGCTTCGGTGACATCGTTGCTGTCTTGACCGAATATTTCGAACCACTATACCACTCGGTGCGCGTGATCAAAGCATTAGGTTCGAAACAATTGTGAGTGAAATTGAGATACATTAAACAAGTGAACTATTGTTGAATGGTATGGAATATTAATTTATTTCAACATGAGTTGAAAGTGCGAATAGAGAGTATCAAATTGTGTGTGAAAGTGCCAACGTTAATTTTCAATGGCGGTGAGGCGACTATGCGATCTATGTACTCCAGAACATCTTAAGGTATTTATAGCTAGTTTTTAGACACATTATGAATTTAATATTTCACGTGCATAGTGCCCTAGGCCACGGCTAGTATCTGATAGTACTATGTTATATTGCTATTCCAGAAAAGGTTCGTTCAATAAAAGAGGCTTAATATAGAAAAAACATTACAGATACTTTATTTGCCACGTAACGGCCCGTGAAAGTATGTGAAAACTACGTACAATTACGTGCAAAGCTATAACGCAAATGTTATTTTACTAGGCGAGAAATGTGCTGAATGAAAACATATATAATCCTATTAGGTGCTATAATAATAATTCCCAGTATCGTATTGTTAGAGAACTGTGAGTATATTGGTTACCCAAAAGTTATAGTACACTGTTCCCAAATGGTTTAGATGACTGCATTGGTTATAAATGTTAAATGTTCTGCACTAGTTTTGGTAAATATTATTGCGCATTGGAAAGGAAAATAATTTTATTTCTTCCTTATTTTTATATAGTATTTTTTACTTCTTATTGGATACTCTAATACTCTCCAAGGATCGTCTGTTACTCTCCAAGACGTTAATTGGTGGTGCTTGTGCGGCTAAGCATGTAATTAATTTCCTTGCCATTCACACCGCATAGCAAGGAATTGGGTCAATTTTTTTTCCAAATTTACGTATTTAGTTGCAACTTCTTCGGTAAGGAATTTATTTTCGGCATACCCATATTCTTACAAAGTGCCCGATTGGAGGCAATAGGCTTGCCCCCTATTATGTGTGACCGAAAATCATAGTTGGTGAAATGTGGGTGTTTAATACACCTCTGCCCACCCCTTCGGGGATTATGGGCGTGAGTATATGTATGTATGGATACGAATTAATAATTATGGATTAAGTATCAATACTTTTTATTGATTTTGATTTGTTGCGGTTTGTGTGTATTTCTGATGTTAGTTGATCTTTGTGTGTTTCTGTAGTTTATAGAACTAATTATCTTTACTTGTGAAGCGGCAAAAGAAAAACACGCAGACGATATCACTGTGATGGTAGAGAAGGTAGAAAGAAATGTATCTATTCATTTATTTGTTTCATTTGTTAGAATTTACACGTGTCTTACAAGATACAGTACACTAATGTCGATAGATGACAACGGCCCGATTTCAAATCACACTATGAGAGTAAAGTAAGAAATGATGATAAATGATGATAAGACATGATGTGAAGTAAGAGATAATGAATGAGAAAGTAAGAAAGATGAAAGAAAGTATTGATCGGAGAAAGTGTTGCATTTGTCCAAATTAAAATTACAAGAACATATTAATAATAAAATGAATGTTTCCAAAATTTATTCCTATACACAATTTCGCCAAACTCACGGACAAGAAATATTTTGAGGCTATTAAGTTTATTTATGAAAGTTCACACGAACAACTTATTCAAGCCAAAGTTTCAGCTGCAAAGTAATTTATCTTAGTCGAGACTTCTGATTGAATCGTTACTATGATGGAGGATAATTATTTAATTCTGTAAATGAGTTTCGTTTTCCTGTGTGGTGAGTTCTCTGTAAAATATTTGTACAGGTTTTATGCAATAAAATAGAAGGACTTTGTAACTACGGTAGCCTAGTGGTATGTGTAATGGAATGCTGAAATGAGGTCGCGGGTTCGATCCCAGGTTATCATAGCTTTTCGAAGTTATATGTGTATTTATCGCAGGTTTATAAGTGTCCGGTTAATGGCAATAGACTCACCACCTACATTGGGACCTAAACACAAACTGGGTGCTAGCACCTCTGCCTACCCCTTCGGGGATATATGAGTGAGTGTATAAGTTTATGTTACGTTACTTTTTCAAGTAGAACTGACAGAGTTCTTTCAACGCTTTACTTGAAAAAGTATGACTGTCAGTTTGACCCTCATTTTGTTAGTTCGTCCTCATAATATGAGCCTCTGTCTCGGCCTCTGTCTGCCCTGATTTGGCAGGTAGTATAATAAGTAACAATATTTTTACTCCATGAACGTTTTGATTGTTGAAACATGTTTGAAAGTAGACCAAAATAGTCCGCTGAGTTTCTGCCCAAAAACTTTGGAATCGAACCATATTGCGAGATTTTCACACAAAAAACTAGGTTATATTAGAAAGTGAGGGTCCATTTGCTAAACATTAGTCTAGTTATGTTTTATATCACTTAGATAGCAGACAAGCACTCGGCCCATCTTATGAAAAGTGGTCACCGTGGCCTATGGACGTTTGCAACACCAGGGGAGCCAGATTCGTGCTGCCTACCCTGTAGAAACCTTTTAATACCCATCTTGTAGAACCCCATATTGTAGTTGCTTGGGAAAACCACGGCAGGGAGTTCATTCCACAGCTTGAACGTGCGTGGGATGAAGCTCCTTTCATACCGCAAAGTGCGCACCATTACCGGTCATATATGTGACGATGAACCCACTGCCTATGATCTATACATACGAAAAGATCCCTCTATCTTAGTAAACTATAAAAGATGTAACTTATATAAAAGGTTTTTAGCATCTCGACGTGTAAGTAAAACAGTTAGTTTCAGTCTTTATCAAGTCTTCTTGTAGAAAGGTACAAGGTTCTTGTAGAATCTCCGTCTCTCGTTCTACCACTAATTAATGAAAGATATTTCCTTGTCTTTTAACAAAAGACTTTCATAACAATGTAGATAACAATCTTGGCTTATAATTTCATGACATCGAAACATTTATTAAAAAAAGTGTGCAGTACCCAAACAAATAACTGTTATTATATCATTTTAATTATTACTTATTGTTGTAATTGTAGCATAATGCCGTCCAAAGTAATTAATGAGCATAATTAATTCACGCACGTGGATGGTTTTATATCCATAGCTACAAGCCTTTTTGGCGTGTTGGTACTTTTACTTTGTAACTGGAGAACAACTGACCCATTTTAAGGCAGAATCACACTTTATTACATGCCTTTAATTTACACTTTTTTTGTACCATAGACCAACATACGACCCATGTGATGGAAAGTGGTTACCGTGGCCTATGGACGTTTGCATCACAAGCTATGTCACACTCGTGTTGCTGATCATGTAGAGGGGAGCAGGGAGAAGAGGAAGGGTGAAAGTTAAGAGAGTTTCTGTACTGTCAGTTGAGATACATCCGATATCAACCGTTAACTACGAACTGTGGAGGACTCATTCAACTTCATTTGATATATTAACTATTGATTGATTATAACACATAAACGCGAATTTCCATTAAACTGTCGAAGAGTTTTTGACTTGCTTTAATAGCCACGAATAAGCCACTCGATACAGGACCACAACTGGTATATAATTAGATATGTTTGACACATAAAGTTATACTTAGAGGAACGAAGTGTGTACATACGTATATTTACACAAAATCTAGACGTGAGAATGTGACAGTGCATATATGAACCGTGAATAGTTTTTTTATAAACCATTATTAACTTTGACTAAAAATATTTTACAGTGACGTCAACATCTCTACACTCAAAGTTACAAGTTTATATATTTAAGTAAGTAATACAAAATCTATGGTTTAATACATCAGCTCGGAATGGCTATGGCATTGTTTACTTATTATAACAAATTTATCATTCAATACTGTCAATTATCTCTTTCCAAACTAAAGAGCTATGCTCTCGTCGGTAGAGTAATCGCCACTCCTCTCTTTCCCCGGCCAACCCCTTAACTGTCAGTTATACCTATTGGTAATAATAACATAACATAACACATAACATAAACTCACGTCTTTATCCCCGAAGGGGTAGGCAGAGATGCTAGCACCCACATTTCGCCAGTTTATGTTTAGGTCCCAATGTAATAGGTGACGAGCCTATTGCCATTAACCGGGCACTTATAAGCCTGCGACAAATACACACATAACTTCGAAAAGCATCGAAAAGTCATTGGTGTGTGCCATGGTAAAACCTGGGATCGAATCGGAGACCTCGTCTCAGCAGTCCATTACCCATACCACTAGGCTACCGCGGCTAATAATGGTAATAATATACATATAAAGTAGTGTGGTTCCGCCTTAACAAGAGAACAAGTAACCCGTTTTAGACGCGGTTGTCTTTGTTGTACGCCCATATTTTATACGGTCCGTCCTTTGTCAGTTAATGTGTACAAATATTTAATACAATTTATTCAATGTGGTTGCTACAATTGCTTTAAATAATTTGTATAATGTATAATCAGTATTATTTGAAACTTGTATTATTAAATTTATGTTATCCTATATTTTAATTTTTATCTCAAAAGTATTTTTGTTCTGAATAACATTGAAGTTTGTTGAAATATTATAATAGTTTTCCCTGAACAGTTTGTTTTGAGTCCTAACCTAAGAAAGTCAAATGTTAAGGCTAACTCAGAAATAATATTATAATTAAAGAAAAATATTTTTTAAGACATTTCCAAAATGTATAAACTTTTCATTTTTCTGTCCTTTTGTTTGAGCTTAGGTACCATTTGAATTAAGGTCATAATTTTAATTCGCTGGTAGGTACAGAGAAATTGTTAAAATCCTTTTACTCAAACAGATAAATTGAAAGCAAGTTCATACGAGTAGCATGATGAGCAAACTACCTAGTGACCTTTTGGGATAATTAATATAGGATAACTAGCTGTTGCCAGCGGCTCCGCCCGTGTGATCTCTGATCCCGTTCCCGCTACTTAGATTTCTGATCACCTTCCCGCTGATCCATAAAAAGAAAGTTCAAGGAACAAATAAAGAAAAGAATTACTCGAATTGGTCCAGCCGTCTTCGAGTTATACGCTTACCAACATATTTCGCGACAATACGATGAAAATTTGTAACAAAATGAAAACACTCTCTAGAGCGGGACTGACAAACAGACATACATAAAAGGACGAACGGTTACCTTGTCGAAGCGGAGTCTCCCGCTCGATCATGTTTTTCGCACTTAGGTCAGTTTGTTTCATCGATTTTGCAAGTTGAAGTTCTATTGAATTGTGTCCTCGTGATGCTGCTCATTATAAAAACATGAAAAGAATAAAAAGGTAACAGCTTTCATTATACCTATATACAGCAGATTTATTTTTATATATTTTTTTTATTTTTTTTTTTCAGAGAAAATGGTTAACATAAATTTTTTAGCATAGCAGCATTCGTTAAAACTACGAAAGTTGGTAGTGAATACACTACCTTAAAATTAAATTTAGAGCGGCAAAGTTTGATTATTTAGGTAGGTGTATTTCATATACGCGTAATAACATCTCGCACTGTTTGTGGTGGGCTATTTATATAGCTTGGAGCGTCAGTATTAACTACAACCCAGTATGTACATCGCAATACACAAACGCTACTGTAGCCTTAGCACGAAATACTGTCGAATTCGTAATGTAAAGGTATTGACAGAACGGAGCATTGCGATTGGCGGGCTACACACGCACACAGGTTCACAAGAGGCAAACTGCCAATCACAATGTCAATGTAACGGCGAAATGATTATTAGAAGGGGTTTTATGTCTGGAATGAAAGTTGGTTATTTACACTCTGTAAAAAATTAAATTTAAATTATATTTTCCGGCTAGCGGTGAGCATGAGAAATAAAAATGTTATTGCGATTCAATAACAATATAATCTAGTTAAAGTTGTCGTTACATAAATTTATATTAGGTAGATCACAGGGGTAGGTCCGTATAGGATAATCTGTCGTGGCGTTGCTTGGTCCGTGTGCAAGATGGTCGTGCACTTAGCTGGTTGGTCTCTCGAAACTTTAGATAGGAGTTCATGCTAGTGCTACTGGTAGTAAAAGTGTAACCCTTCCATCAGAGTAGAATTTAACGGTCCATATCGGACGGCAATCGACTTACATATGCTTGCCTTGCTTTTACGATGAGATCAAGTCTATGTTGGTACTGATTGTTTTATTACAAAGTAAAGAATCCACACACAGTGATAGCACTAGATTATTCAAATGTTACTAGCTCCATAAATTCTGATTGTATGTATTTGGATTGAAAAACTAATCATATTCTTTGATTCCAGGAACAGCACCTGTAACGGCGGCCACCATGCTTTGGACTACATCTCTGCCTACCACCAGGTGAGGTACAGTAAATTTGATGACCTAAGTGTAAAAAAAAAACTATGGTTGTACGACAAATTGAGATTTTTAGATATGCTTATATATTAGACTGAGCCTCAAATTCATGGCTTGAGTCAACAATAGTGCCCGGAATACGGCAATAGGCTCACACCCGAGGAGGGCCTTCAATGGCCTTAGGTCAGCCGGGGCGTGAAGAGTATGGTCTAGGCTACCTCACCCGCGACAACTAACAGCCCAGAACGGACGGCCGCACCGTTTTATCCGGCTCGGATCAGATTAAATGTGGGGGGGGGGGGGATTCGTGGTGATTCCCGCACATAAAAAACGGGACCCAATAAAAATGGTTGGTGAAACGTGGGTGTCAATTCACTTCAGTCTTCAACGGAGAGATAGACATGAGCATACATATGCCGAAGCCTATACATAAATATGTGTGTTGTATATTTGTAAGGCGATCTGTCAACCCTGGGCAGGTCCACTTATTTAGCGTAAAATTTTGTTAGAGCGGTCAAATAGAAATCAACGCTCAAAGACTCAAACAGAATTTGGGAGACCCTAGTATCATTATGCCAAGGATCGTTATCCCTAGGATCGTTATAACATATCAGGTTTATCATTTACATAAATTGAATTTAGTAAATCCGAAATTCTTTTGAGTCGTGGGTTAGTTTTATGTTTGTATAGTAAAATAACATATACCTAACAAGACAGTTAATTCTACAGGTCCTGCCAATATGGTTTCTAGAATATACAGAAGGTTTATAGAGACAGGTTCTTACAGGAGGAGACGTGGTACAGGTAGAACTCGAGCAACCACAGGTCGTGATGACCGATTTATTGTTATAACTTCCCTGCGAAATCGTTTCCTCACGTCAGTTAACATCACAACCGAGCTTAATGAAGTGCGTGGAGTAAACGAGTGTGCACGAACAATAAGAAGAAGGTTAAAGGAAGCGGATATCACCCCTTTTAGACCAGCAAATGGTCCAAAGTTGTCTACAGCTCACAGACAAGCTCGCTTAAGATTTGCGCGTCATCACCTGAATTGGACAGAAGAGCAGTGGGCCTCTGTATTGTTCACGGACGAGTGTAGGACATGTTTATATGGTGCAGATGGTCGCAGAAGAGTCTATCGTCGACGTGGGGAGCGATATGCTCAAAGTTGCATTGAGGAGCGTGTTCCTTTTGGAGGCGGTTCATGTATGGTCTGGGGTGGCATATCGATGAACGGGCGAACAGAACTTGTGTTCATAGACATGGTCCGTCAAAACGGTAATAGAGGGGGTTTGACAGCACATCGCTACATAACAGAGATATTAGAAGATCACGTGGTGCCTTACATGGGATTCATAGGCGAAAATTTTACTTTAATGCAGGATAATGCCCGGCCGCATGCAGCTGCACAAGTTCAACATTATTGCGAAGAGGTTGGGATACGTACAATGAATTGGCCAGCACGCAGCCCGGATCTTAATCCCATCGAGCATGTTTGGGACAATTTAAAAAGAGCTGTATATGCGAGAAACCCTTCGCCCACGACAGTGGCAGCACTAAGAACAGCACTTTCAGAAGAATGGGACAATATTCCGCAAGATCTTTTAAAAACCCTTATAAAATCTATGCGGAACCGATTAGAATCCGTAATAAGGGCACGTGGGGGTAATACACCTTATTAAAACACAAATAAACCCTTGCATAAAGTTTGTGTCTATTGTTAAAACCAATTTTTTAATTAAACCAATTTTTCTTAAATTTCTGTTTTTTCTTCAAAAAAAGTCTTAAGGTCCTTTCCAGTACATAAACTTAAACTTAAAGATATGACCCTACGCTGTTTTAAAGTTCACGAACCAATCTAGAGGTTTCAATTTAAATCTGTATAGAAAGTATGCATACTTGGTTAAAATATTTATTTCAAAGTCGTCTATTACTTTGATGCAGTTTATGAGTCTGTCAGTGTAATATTCACTTGTCATAAATAGTGAGCTCATTGTGTTTACCCCGAAGGCAGACAACGCAACAGGCAGATTGTGTCTACCCTCACGTATCAAATAGAAATACAACTTACTTTGGCCGATGTGAAACAATATAATAATAGAAATGCTAATAAACAAAATGAAGGGGAGATATTCCAGACAAGTGATTCTTGAAATATGTGAATATGATAACAATGATAATAATATGTCTACATTAATATATCATCTTGTGCGAGTTGGGTACCAAAATAAACTGAGTGAGCAATTTAAAAATGTACGTAATTTATGCTATAAACAGAATATACAACTAGATACAAATTATATACAAACCTAAACTAATTATAATAGGTATATAAATACAGAAATAAAAATACAAAAAGTGAAGAGACTGAAACTTTAAGTATCGAAATATTCCTTCCTATCGATCTCTACCGGAATCGTGCCCAGAAAACTGGCGGCAGAAGAATTACCACGCTGAATGCCGATTCCAATTCTTTGGGTGAGGTAAAGGCCAGCTATATCACGTCACGGGAAACGTCGATTAGTCAGTGCCCCCTCCACTCCAATATATTTTCTTGAAATGAATTTCCGCCATGTAACGCAGGTACTTAAATATTTTATCATTAGATTAACTATCACTCTTAAAAATAATTACAGTAACTTGTACCAATCTTAAACCTATAAAAGCAGATCGAAGTCCGGCCGAAATCGACTTACCTTTCGGTATTTTAGAACATTCTGTATATCGTTCTTCAGACTGAAAGTTTGATACCTTTATAGAGTAGTTGTATCCGTTTTATTTTATAAAACAAAAATTATATCTTCATCGTTCGCATCTGAAACTGTCACCTTCCGAGGTTCGCTTTTTCCCAGTCTTACTGCGTCGCAGTTGAACTTCGATATTTTCCGTGAAGCTACTGCCATCTTGCCTCCATAACTTATGGGCATAGACGATATCGAAGTACTGTAGTTAGACTAACAGTTGGACTTGTTAGGACTCCAACTACCCGTTACGACTGCTATAGACGTTCGTATGAGTACGATTTCTGAGTCACGCCAAAGAAGCTGTCCTAAAAAATCTATTTTAACTTAAAATACATAAGGCTGTAGAAATGTGATTTGAAACGAACGCTTTGCAATATCAAATCAAATTAATCTTGGCAGGAGTACTGGCCTGACTGTCTTCTTCCGGATGTGCCAATTCAAAAGCCGTACGTTCAATTATTTCAAAATTTAATTTTATCGTCAGTAAAATTTCCACAATGATTTTTCCGGAAAATTAGGTAACAACGAGCGCTTGTCATCACAGCAACCAGGGAATCAAGAAATCAAAATAATTACTTCGTTATTTTTTTACAAGACAGACGAAGGCAAGCCTAGTATAATTACTGGAAGCCGGATGAGCCATCGGACATTCATTCTTCGCTCACGAAAAGGAAAGAAAAGGAAAATTGCCTGTCTTTTGTTTAGTGCGTAATTACCTCAGTTGAGCATGGTCAAGAAAGATTGCACGGTAGACTGAGTTATTTTGATCTGTAAGCTGATTTTTCATACTTTTTACGTAAGTTTATGCATAGAAATATTGGTGTAAAACATAAATTTAATGTTGTAAATTTATAATAATGTTTTTGGATATTTATTTTCACTAGACTTATAGGAAATGTAGTGAATTCTTTATACCACTTATGTGATCAGCAAGCAATCGACCCACCTGATGGGAAGTGGTTACCGTCGTGGCCTATGGACGTGTCACACTCATGTTGCAGACATCTAGAAATCTTCTTTTGCCCTTCTTGAAGAAGTGGTACGAAGGGGGAGGAGTATGTCTATAGAGAAATATATAAAATAGCGAAGCTATACATTTTTATGTTATAATGTGTATAAATGACCTTATTATAATCTGAACTAATGCTCTTAGAATGAGTTCCCTTGGTGCTGATCCCTTAGCACGAAAACTTTTGTAAAGGTGAAGAGATCGAGAGAGGAATATTATGATAGGCAGCCTGCCTGCTTTGAACCAGTTCTCTTGATACTTTTACAGCAACAGATTCGATAACTTTTCGTGCTACGGTCACCGATTCCTTTCAGAAAAGACACGCTAAACTGGCACCATTTTTGTCAGTTTCCAATGAGCTACGATTTTAGCAAACACTCTTTGATATTTCTACTTTCATAAATTGCTTTCTAACTGATAAGTTATCTACCATTGAGTTTAAAATTTGTTATATACCTACCGTACATATAATAGATATAAAATTATCTCCCGTAACCACCCTATTGAAACTTTAACACTGAAACGAATTTTGGAAATTTCGTTTCAATGTAAAGCTCGAACAGGGACCATTATTATCACGGCTCATTATTTAAGTACAACATCATTACCTTTATGTGTCCCGATAGGACGATTTAATCAACATGATCAGTCACTGTTGAATAACTGATGACACCTGACAACGTGTCAAGATACTCTTTGCAAGATTAAGGGCCTAGATTGCCTTCACAACTAGTGCGTAAGTCTTAAACTCCGGATTGTGAGAGAATTTCTCCAAAATAGGGTCTTATGTGAAAATGTTAAGGGCCCAGATCGTGAAAATCACCGAAAAGAGTGTTACGATTTTTCATATTTAACTTATTTAGATATGATTGATATCAATGATAATTTGTATATATTACAATCAAAGACCAAAATATATGTTAGTCTTATATTAAATCCTTAAAACCTAATAATTGCTATATAATAAACGTCAACAAACGCACAAAATTTGACAAAAATGCAAAAACATGCCTTCGTATTCTTCAAATATTACCCAATAAATCAACACAAATTGATAAAAAGAAACACTTTTTGAACACTGAAGAAACCAATACTTAAACCTATGTACTTTTTTTTGTACCTTTACAAACAAAGACTTCCTCTTTTAAAGCCCTAAAATCTAGATATGTTCTACGTAAATTCTCCATAGAAAAATGTATGAAAAATCACGCGCATCCCGATATTATGATTTAGTAACCCGCATCGCTACTGATCGGCAGTACGTTTTTAGGGTTCAAGGTGACACCACGCGTGTCGGATGCGCCAGCAATATTACGTGTTGTGAATTTGTGTTTTTTGTGAAAAACTGTAAGTATAACATTTTTATAACTAATTCACTTTTAGTAAGTAGGAAGTACCGATATAATGAATGTCTGGAAGAAAACCATGATGGAACTAGATATAAATCGTAAAAAATACAAAATTATTTAGATAGGTACGTAGTTTGTTGAGGAGGTTATTTTATGAACCTTGTAAAGTAGGTATAAATACCGAGGAAAAAAATTACGAGATTTGTGTGAAAGTGTCATGTAAAAATTCTAGTTTTATTTGAGTGCTTTATCATGTCTAAGTACTAATAATAATATATTCGCATTTGTTGTTGTTGTTGCATGTAAATATTGGTTTGTATTATAAGTAATAAAGTCGATTTCTATAGGAATATTCTCATAATAATTAATTTTATTACATAATATAGTTAAATATTCGTTTTCATGTTCATCATATTGTCTAAATATCAGATTGTGGAAGTAGGTATGTTTCCTATCTAAAATAGCATGGGCGTACATACTTCGCTGCCGTCAAAGACGCGCGCGGCGCACCGCGCCTAGAGTCTGGTTAGGGTTAGGGTTGTACAAAAATTACAAAATAAATAAAAGTGGATACTATTGATGATTAATATTTCCAGTATTGAAAATAAAGAAAACCTTCAGGCCGAGACTCCGAGCAACACTGCTACGCGCTGTATAGAGGTAAGTTGTTATACGTAATTAGACTTGTTACATAAACAAACAAACCAACTACTTAGTTAGTGATGGGCGAAGACAAAATCTCAGTACCTATAGATTTTTTTCTTGCAATATTTATTACTAGCTGTTCCCCGCGGTTTCACCCTCGCTGCTAAGCACCTGTTGGTCGTAGCGTGATGTTATATAGCCTATAGCCTTCCTCAAGAAATGGACTATCCAACACTAAAAGAATTTTCCAATTCCAATTAGTAGTCCCTGAGATTAGCGCGTTCAAACAAACAAACAAACAAACTCTTCAGCTTTATAATATTAGTATAGATTTTCATTGGGAGACACAAACGAACTACCTAGTTAGTGATGGGCGAAGACAAAATCTCAGTACCTATAGATTTTTTTCTTGCAATATTTATTATTTTCATTGGGAGACACAAACGAACTAACTAGTTAGTGATGGGCGAAGACAAAATCTCAGTACCTATAGATTTTTTTCTTGCAATATTTATTATTTTCATTGGGAGACACAAACGAACTACCTAGTTAGTGATGGGCGAAGACAAAATCTCAGTACCTATAGATTTTTTTCTTGCAATATTTATTATTTTCATTGGGAGACACAAACGAACTAACTAGTTAGTGATGGGCGAAGACAAAATCTCAGTACCTATAGATTTTTTTCTTGCAATATTTATTATTTTCATTGGGAGACACAAACGAACTACCTAGTTAGTGATGGGCGAAGACAAAATCCCAGTACCTATAGATTTTTTTCTTGCAATATTTATTATTTTCATTGGGTGACAAACACATTAGTACCTAAATAGTTCTCAATTGCTTTCTCAAAAGAAAATTCTCGTTAAAATCCCATATTTTATGTATGTAGGTATAATAAATAATATTTATTTAACCGATTTTGATGATTTTAGAATCATTAGAATTGTCTTCTAAGCCCGAGTGACATAGAGTAGGTGACGTCATAAAAAACCAACACCTATAGCGTAAAGGAAATTTATAATATATGTAGTCAGATTTATTTATTTTTTGACGTGATAATGTCTTATAAATCGATGAACAAAGGCAACATGCACGAAAAAGTGTCACATTATGTCACGTTAGGGTCAAGCAAGAGCATGGAACAAGCGATGGAGAATAATATTATAATGTTATCCCGTAAAATTATTATCCTAAACCGACTTTACATTTTATACAAAACGTTTATGTTTTTGATCTATATGTTTCAAAGATGTATTCTAAGGGACTTCTTAGCTATGTTTGAAGAAATTTGGCCCATTCTTTATTTATTATTTTTTATAAAAAAACAATCAAGCCATTATCTTTCTTTACAGGAACTAGTAATTGAAAACCGTCAAGAAGGAAAGGTGGTTGAAGTGGAAGTTGGGCGTAGAGTAGCAGATATTTCTTTTTTTTTTAAAGCTGTTCAGGCCATAGGGGACCGCGGTCCAATGGATTGTATCCTCAGTATAATAGGTGAAGTAAAAGTTGGTCGGGACTCAAAACTCATCATGAAATGTATGTGTAATTAGTATGTGTAATATGAAATTTACTGTGTGTTTGGTTGAAAGGAAGAAGATAGCATGGAAGTGAATCATCAAATTGTATCTGGTATCATATCATCTGGTGGGAGCTACTTTCAGTTAAAAACATTAACTGCCCTACCAATTATGTCACCTTCATTATATAATGAAATTCATAATACGGTTTGCGATTGATGGGAAAAGACAGGAGCACAATCCATGGCAGAAGCTGTCAAGGAAGAAGCAGAGTAAGCAGTGTCAGTGTCAAATTTTGGAAGGAGCAAATGGAGATGAAATTAGTTTGGTTTTATTACGATTGACTACTTCCAGAATTAGTTGATCCTCGGCAGTCACGAAGCGAATTCGTGACGCGCCCAGTTCCAGTATCATAGAGGCTACGAAAGAGAGGAAAGAAAGAACTTTACGTGTTTTGAAAGAGAAGGACGCCTAAGGATTTTGAAATAGACTGAGGTAACTTAACTACCCAGCCGGTCGATTCACGTGCATCCAAAAGTTGTTTTAACTTAGAAATCGCCTTATGGTTTTCTGTTTTAAACGCACTTACTTATCTAGTCTTGGATTGTCATAAATCAATTACTGTACAATTCTTATACAATTTTGAAGAGTTACCTGGTGTAAAGAATCATCAAAATCGGTTTAAAAATACAGCGAATTGAGAATCTTCCTCTTTTTTTAAGTCGGTTAAAAGGGTTTGTTTGCAAAAAAACAAAGTGACATTTTGAAGTCACCACGCTACGGTTTTTATTACGTGAATCGGGCATCTGGTAACATTTTCATTCTGATAGGTTTTGCAATAGCAATTGATTTTATAATCAAATTAGCAGAAATCAGAATTTATTCAGTAATTTATTTAAACAACTTTAAACATTAGAATTTTGAACTCAAATTTTGTTATTGTTTATTTACTTTTAATTTGTATATTAATAATTTATAAACTTGTTTTACAAATTTTTGCACAACCCTAGCACGCTTGGCGACTCATATTTGTTATTGTTTACCTACTTTTAAATTATATGAATCATTTTTATACTTGTGTTTCATTTATTGATATTTTTTTGTAAAACCCTAGGAGATTTTTAAGATATCAAGGTGATCGTAAACAAATAGTAAGTAATTATTTGAGTTTATCCAATAGGCACATATCCTTGCGTATAGATAAACAGTAGCGAGGAAAGGCTCGATGTTATTTCGACCGTACTTGCTACTGAATTTGCAATTATGTTATTGAATGAATATTTTACGAAATAAGAATAAACTGTGGTAGTAAAATTACAAATAAATACATAGTTGGAATTTTAGGTAAGTAGAATACAAAAAGGTGGCTCTCTCTGGGTCATTCACCCGCCCCGGTCGGTTGTTTCAGTAAACAGTAGCGCTGCGGTCGCGCGAAATCGATGTTGCGTCTGGGCAATCTGGGCCCTTAATAATGTGCTACTTCATAATAGTATTCAAGCTTATACCTACTCGTGTTTCAGTTGATTTAGGAGCAACATAACATAACATAAACATGAGTTTATTCTTCGGGGATAATATATCGGGATAATATAAGGCTAGGCAGAGGTGCTTGCACCCACATTTCGCCAGTTTATGTTTTAGATCCCAATGTAAATTAGGTGGAGGGGTGGAGAGCCTATTGCCATTAACAGGGCACTTATAAACCTGTGATAAATACACCCATAACTTCGAAAAGCATCGAAAAGTCATTGGATGTATTGTGTGCCATGGTAAAACCTGAGATCAAACCCGAGACCTCGTCTCAGCAGTCCATTACCCATACCACTAGGCTACCGTTCCCTGTGTACCTGATATAGTAGTGTAGTATTGTAGTAATACCAATGTGTATGGCGATTCTATGATTAGTGCTCGAGGCCGAATCACCTGCACTGACTTTGGCGGAGGTCATATCCGTGCACTCGATACAAAAAGTATAAAAATAATTTTTAATTATATAATCATATTAAATTCCAGACTAGGAATCTAAATCAAATATTTCACTTTATATTCATTCTGGCTTGATTGTAGAATGAAAAGTGCATTATTATTCCTTTCGTATTTATAAATAGCGGTATTATTATGGATGGAAATATAATGGATAATATGGTTTCATACTTTGTAAATATCATATGTGAATATAAATGTTAGCCTGTTTCGATTCAAAGATCATAATGTCGTCATTAGTAAATAATTTGCTCTCATTAATTCATGAAACCGCGCGGGTGCAAATGTAATAAATCGAAATATGATTTCCATCATTTCATATTCCGCAGAGTACACTCTATTTTAATTATATCTAATATTTGCCAATGGTGCTCTGAGGCCGTATGCTGATTACTGAATAATTTTCACATTTGTTTGAGGGTAGAATTGCATTTTGAAAGAATAAATGAGTTACCAGACCATATCTAAAGCATTACATTTCTTTTTCATTTCCGTCTTAGGGGGCACAATCCTTCAACATAGTGGAAACAATGAACGATATTTCAAATTCAAATCACATATTATAGACATTCACTTTTTTCAATTTTAAATCGAAATGAAAAAGTTAGCATATTTAAGCTTCAAAATTTCCTTAAATAGAATTACATTTTATAATAGATAGCAATTATCGATGATTTCGCCCGCATGATCTTTTGGACCCATTCTCATAACTCATGGGAACCTGAATAAAAATCTATGTTTTATTCCGGACTATACGTACTATTACCAATATTAATTTTATAAAAGTTCGTTATATTCATTTCTATGTATTATTATGTATATTACTATGTGTATTATTTCATTTATAATATAGTTTTCCTTTCTATGTATTGCTTTTCTTGATGTTATAATAAAATTAAAGATTTAGTATCTCAATTCTATCGATGAAAGGAATCCAAAATCTCTTTTCCAAAAGAAAATACCGAATGTTTATGATAAATGTTTCAATGAGATAGGCCAGATAAGATAGCTTTAACACGTTGTTAAATCAAAACAGCGAAACCTCAAAGAAAAGGACGTGGACGGAACGGAGGGAAGATAAAATAGAAATGAGAAAATAGTCTCGCTGATAAGTAAGTAATGCCAAAGAATCAAGAATGACTTCGAATTTTAAATACTTTACTTAAATTTGAATTTATAAGAAAGTTACTCATCATTCCCTGAACCTTTTTCCCAACTCATTTGGGGTCGGCTTTCCAGTCTAACTGTGTTGCGGCTGAACTTAGATATTTTCCGTGAAGCGACTGCCATCTGACCTCCACAACCAATGTTCTAATGACCAATGGCGATATCGAAGTTCCAAGTTAGACTGGTTGGACTTTTGAGGGCTCCAACTACCCGTAACGACTGCCATAGATGTTTGAATGGCAACCGGGACCGACGGCTTAACGTGCTCTCCGAGGCACTTATAAACCTGCCATAAATTATAAGAAAGTTACTGTTTAATTAATAATTTATTTATTAATGAAACTTAATAACACTAGACGCCTTTTTTAACATCATCATCTGTGCTTTAATCTCGATCGCATCCAAAGCTGAAGCTGAGCACTCGAAGTCCGGGGTCCGTTTTTCCAGTCTGTGTCGCACCTTGAATTCAATTTCCGTGAAGCGGCTGTCATCTAGCCTTCACAACACATCGGTATAGACGATATAAAAGTACTGCAGTTAGAGCAGTTGTTGGACTTTTTAGTGCTCCAGCTGTCATAAATGCAAGTGATGACTGCCAATATGTTTGTATGGAAAAAGGGGCCGATGGCTTATCGTGCTGTTACACGACCAGACCAATGCACTACCTATTTATGCATACAAATATTTGCACTATGCGGGGATCTACCAGCAGAAGCAGTCGCGTTTACTACCATACTACCTTCCCCCAAAAGTGACTTACGATGGTTCCCATATTAGGTGAAGGGGGTCATCTAAAAGAGATGTTCCCGGGCTGCCGAGGTGCGAGAAATATAATCTCACCTTCGGCAATCAAAGACCTATAGACGGCGTGCGTTTTAGTCAATTCGAGTCCGACATAATCACCTCCACCGACTTTGATGGAGGTGGTATCCGTGGGGATATTATGCGCGATAAAAAAGGTACACCCTCATATGCATTGATGAATCGATACGAAAAAATATAACAGTTGAGAGAGAACAGAGATTCTAGAGCTGCAAGTTTGCGAAATTGCCTACAGTGTAAATAGATGACAGATGGTTCTCGTTTATGTTACAAAATTGTTTACAAACTTTCAGCCACTACTTACGCTGTACGTTTCTTGAGCAAGCTCTCCAAAGCTGTCCATTTAGTACTAGCAAACTTGTTAGGTCACGAGTAAATGTTAACTATGTAAACAATTTAATCGAACACATATTGATTGCTCCTTGTCAAAAATAAGTATTTATTTTCTTCATACAAACCGAACATTTAATATATTTTTAATGGATTGCATTACGCAGTACACGTGGTCCCTTTGTCCTGGAATTCCAATTTCTATGACTTTTTGGACATCAACTCGGCTTATCAACACGGGTGCAGTCAAATTGATGAATCGAATATGAAAAATTTCGTGTTCCAAAAATGTAGCCTAAAGTTAACACCTTAAGCTTCATTTTCCCATCATATTTTTTATATCTTCCGACGTTCTGATTAAATATATTTTGTTAATCTTACCAGTGTATAGAGGGCACTAGCGTATGCGGCGTGTTTGACGTGCAGAGTCCGACAGCATGATAGAGATGTGTCATGCTCGTGTGCACTCCACGCTTTCATCTGTGGACAAAGAACCATAAATTGTAACTTGGTGACCTGAAAGATATTGTCCAGTTCAAAAATCCTAGGACTCAAGTGCACTTATTACCTAACGTAGTACCTAGATCTAGGTGTAATCAGGTTTTCAGATATTCTAAATTTAAACTATCATGGGCAGTTTTCGAACACATAAATGACTTCCGTGGCGTGGCGGTAATGAACGCGATGCGCTTATGCATATAATTGTGTACCTGAATTTGAATATTTGCATTGGTCTGGGTGTTTCCATGTATAATATGCATGTATTCACAAAAAAAAGCATCTAAGTATGTTTATTATCATAGTATGTTCCGCATTCTAGAACTCATAATACAAGCTAGTTAAACTATGCTTTACGGGTCTACGTGGCGTTGTGTAGATTGTCCTATAATATTTATTTATTATATTTCTTTGAAATTGGTTCAGCTATTTACGAGGAGGTCACTCTTTGTAAAGGTACGCATTAATGTTTTTTATATCTAAGTAGAAGTCTTTTATGGAAAAGAAAATTACTCAATTAAAATGTCTTTTATATTCCAAAAGCTTATCTAACGAAGATGAGAAAAAAAAAACAAATTGCTTGCAAATTAAATACTGTTTATCTTGCAGTCGTCATAAAGCCTCTTATTGTCATCTTATATACAGAAAGCAAGCTCCCAGATGCCGTAAAATAGTGTAAAAAATGCTGAGCACTCTTATTCTCAAAAGGCTACAATTCGTAAAGTAGAAACAATCGGATATACTAAGTCCTATTGGTATACCTACGTGCGTCTATGCGGCGAATGTGTGTAATATATCACTTTCAACATTCAACGCCCGGCGGACGTCGCCTTTTTTGTCTTTTTGTACCTTTTTCGGCCTGTTTCTTTTTCACCGGTACCGCTTTTACTGAATACAGATACAATATGCCAGAATGAATAATGAATTCTATGAACCTGGGACTGTAAGGGAAGTAAAAGTACTTAAGCATTAAACTATTTTTTTTTCACGATATTCCGTCAGGATTAAAATTACTTAACGGTGGATTCTAACAAGCTTTAATGGTATTTTTTTTTCATACAACTTAGGTCGCAGTCAAGCACGCGGCCCACCTGATGGTAAGTGGTTACCGTGGCCTTTGTGCGAGTGTAACACCAGAGGAATAACACTCGTGCCGCAACCCTTGTAAGAACAGATACATTCTGTGTCGTCAGCGCAAAAGGTGTAGGATAAGCCTTTGGTTTTCCCACGGACAACACAAAACCTCTCTAGTGAGCTCTGGCTACCCTACTCACCACCGAAAACACAACACAAGGTTATTAAACGGCGATATTCTGTAGGGTGGAGGTACTTCCCCAGCCGGACTGCTCGATTGGGACTACCTCCTCTAAAATTTACAGACAAATCTAAATCACGACTTAAAAAAAAGTAATATCCAATACAATAAAACAAGGTTTATCTGTTATGTTATACGTTTAAAACATTTCACATTCAAATCATCAACTAGGGGCCAATATTCGGCCCTAATATGTCACTTCAAATAATTTCTCTACATAAATTTTAACTGGCAAAAAACGGTTGCGCAACTTGCTCCAAAAAGCGATACAAAGTTATCTCATCACGTATTATTAAATAAATTACTGGGCCTCAGAAAAAAGCGCACAAAATGGTTCATTTGATTCTCCACTCTATTCATGAACCGAAATTAGGCAACTAAAAAAATTTCATTCCGAATTTTACCTGTGAGAAAAACCCCGACATAAGAACACACGTCATGTATGTTCGTATAATAAATAAATAAATAAATATTCTAGGATCATCTACACAACGACACTGAAGATACTTAGATACTTTTTTTTTAAAATACATACATAGAAACACCCAGACCAATGCAAATATTCATATTCATGCACACAAATTTTTGCACTGAGCGGGAATCGAACCCACACCTCCTGCGTAGCAGTCGCATTCACTACCGCCACGCCACAGAGGTCGTTTTTTATTATTACACTCACATCTTATTGAACATTTTCCATAAAGAAAACAAACTTGGGTAATATGTTTAGTGTCAGCTGATAATTTGACATACTGACGTCAATATGATAGGCGCATTAGTGTGACAAATGAAGAGGTTACATGAAAGAAAATACAATATTACCCGCCACGGAATGATGGTGCGTACTCTATCAAATATCATATCTGTGGCGTGGCGGTAGTGAACTCGACTGCTACGCAGAGGGTGTGGGTTCAGTCCCCGCTCAGTACAACTATTTGTGTGCATGTACGACTATCATATATTATATGACTATTTGCACTGGCCTGGTTGTGCCTCGTAGAGCACGTTTAGCTGTCGCCGTCGGTCCCGGTTATCATACAAGCCACAGGCGCCATCATTCTTAATTAGATTTAATCTACATAATTACTTATAACTTCGTAACCTTTTCATTCTTTAATGTATTAGGGACAGCCTCCAGTTCAAATATTTTAGTTTTTCTTCGTATCGTAGTATCAATATTCGATTTGTATACCTCAGTAAGCAAGATTTCAATATGCAAGCAATTAATTTTGATGGAGTAGATTTTCTCTTGGTATAATGACTTCCATTTCATTCATCTTCAATATACGCAAATCGAAGACAATCTCATTCAAGGAATACAGAACATGAAAGACGTTGACAGAAAATCAAAATGGCGTCGACAAGCAATCAATGCCACCTTCTTTGGTGGTTATTTCCATTTGTCGCTCCGTAGGCACCTGAGATGATTTCAGATTCTGTTATCATTACCATATACAATATTATTTTTGTACAGATCTATATATTTTAGTAGATAATATTTAGGT
Source organism: Pelosia muscerda (assembly GCA_963691645.1). Lineage (NCBI taxonomy): Eukaryota > Metazoa > Arthropoda > Insecta > Lepidoptera > Erebidae > Pelosia > Pelosia muscerda. Next base: position 5,400,534 of record OY829103.1, read on the forward strand.
ACCTACTGAATACATAGTTGTGGTGATTTTAATATGAAGTTTACGGGGCTCAAAAAAGTAACTGTGCGCCAACATTCTAACATTCTATGTATGATTTTAGATTGACATGGTCATTTACATATTCACTGGTAAATCGATCGGAATATTTACTATGTCACGGTGTACACTGTGATCATGGCGCTTGCAACAGCGCCGAAATATCGGTAACGCGAAGAATACAACAAACATGGTAAATATCCCGATCTATTTAACAATGAATAACATTCTATGTGTCTTTAATAATAAAAGGTTCACTTTTTCCTGAGACATTCTCTTTTGCTTGCTTGAGGTGAATTCAAATTGAAGTCTCCTACATATAAAGGGACCTAACGCATGTAGCCTTGATGTAAAATAAATTAAACCCAAATCAGAAGGACCAAGAGTCTCCTCCGGATCTTCTCCTCCGTTTTCTTCTCGCATTACTTGCTAGAAGAAACAGATGGTGATACAAGTATGACACACCTGATGTTACACATGTTCATAAGCCTTTCCATCAGGTAAACCGTGTATTTGTCTGCCACTTAATCAGTATAAAAAATAACCACAAATCGTGTGTTGATTTAGTATAAATTGATTATGATTGTGTGAAAAAGTGAGAAAGAGATACGAAAGTTTGAATACGTTAGTACACATATTGAGAACTCACTTGTACTTTTCCACAGTATTTTTATTTTTTATTTTTTAATAGACCTGACCGGTTTCGCCTTACGGCATCCTCAAAGGTTTACGATGATATGTCATGTCAAAATACTGTGGAAAAGTACAAGTGAGTTCTCAATATGTGTAACAACAAATTCCACCAAGTGCCATCAATCAACAGTATAAATAGAATACGTTAGTATTTACGTACCTTGCGTACAGCAGTCCAAAACTTTTATTTACTTTGGTACTTTATTTTAACCCTTATATTTACGGATTGGTCACGTTTTATCCCTCGCTAACTTATCCGAGTTTTATCTGTGACTTCTTAAATGGTAAGGCTTCGAATCATGCGGTTGCGAATTATAAAATTAATAGTTTACTGCATGTATTTAGTATCAGGCTCAAGTCAACTACAGTGCCCGAAATACGGCAATAGGCTCACCCCCTATTACGTGGGACCGAAGACATCTGTGCAACTTAAATTCTATATTACTTATCATAACTCTGGTTCTACTTAACCGATTGCAATCAAGCAAACGTAAGATTTTAGTTGGACCAAACCCCTTAAAAAATACCGCATCGAAATCCGTTCAGTAGTTTTTGCGTCCATCGCGAACAAACATATTTTTTTTACTTTTTATATAACAGTATTCTGCTACGAAAGAGGCGTGGGTTCGATCCCCGTTCAGTGCAAATATTTGTATGCATGAATATGGCTATTTGCACGGATCTGGTCGTGCCTCGGAGAGCACGTTAAACCGTCGGTCTCGGTTGCCATATAAACATCTATGGCAGTACTAACGGGTGGCAGTCGTAACGGATAGTTGGAGTCCTCAAAAGCCTAGGAGTCCGATTAGCCTAACTACAGAACTTTGATATCGCTAATTTGGTTGTGGAGGTCCGGTGGCAGTCGCTACACGGCAAATTTCGAAGTTAATCCGCATCTTAGTTACACTAGAAAGCCGACCCCGACTGAGTTGGGAATAGACTTAGAATATGATGATTTATTGAATCTCCAGTCTACATAAACTTGAACTACAGAATATCATATTCCGAAAAATAATAGAATACAACAGAAAAGTAAATAACGTAGATACTTGTATTAAGTACAGTAGGCGACACTTAATTTATTATATTCGTATTCCGTGAACATCTAGAAATATGGCGACTCTTATCCAAATTACATCTCAAGCACGTTAGTAACAACGACATTAACTCAGGCATTAGCCGTCCGTCTTTGTCATAAGATTGTCGTGAAAAAAAAATCTGAGTACTTTTGTTGTGTATATTATTCTATTTATAAGTAAATAAATAACAAAAATCTTCAACGATATTCTATCACAGTAGTTAAACCTCAAAGTTCAACTATAGTATACCACGAAGATTGTAACGCACCCATGGTGCACGCGACATGGCGGCGCGGTGGGGAGCTGAAGAAAGAGAAAAGAACATCATATAATGACTTGAGAACAAGCGAGATAGCATCATGCGCGTTGGCGGCGAACCTCGGTGGACTGCAGTAGCGAACTGATCAAATCTGACAGTCGATAATCCCCCACCACACCGCGCGGACCATTGGAAGTGGAACGGTACAGTGCGCGCAGTCAGAATATATCTTGTAGATATACAGGATAGACCTCCTTATGGGGTCTTGACTGTAAATAAATGTAAATATATTTTTTATACAACTTAGGTCGCAGACAAGCACGCGGCCCACCTGATGGTAAGTGGTTGCCGTGGCCTATGGGCGAGTGTAACATCAGAGGAATACACTCGTGCCGCAACCCCTGTAAGAACAGAGACATTCTGTGTCGTCAGCGCAAAAGATGTATATGCAACACACGGTTATGAAACGGCGACATTCTGTAGGGTGGAGGTACTTCTTCGGCGGATATACCGTCGTGTCCTACCTCCATATACTTAGACAAGTATGCTTTTTTATTAAAAATACATAGATACATACATATTATATTGAATACCTCGCGAACAAGAACAATGAAAATAAACAATACATATTCAGACGTACAAATATTTGCATTGAACGGTAAACGACCCTTTTGACAATAAATATAAGCTTCCTTTGAAAGCGGTCTCAATTGAGCAAAAGGAGAAGGAGTATGCTTTTTCTATTCTCAAATAAGATTTATCTTTGTTCTAAGCTCTGTCGAACTTTAGTTAGAAATTTTCTGTCTTGTACAAAGCTTAGGTACAGGAAATTTACTTCAAAAGTCGCAACAACTGTCTGTAAAAGTAGATTCATGAAACTTACAATCGAAGATTCTAGACAAGGTACGGTGTGGTGATCCAGTGATATAAATAAATAAATAAATAAATACACTAGAACAATCTACACAACGTCACCTAGACCCATGGTAAGCATAGACAATCGATATAGTATATGATATTGGAAATTAGGTATAATGTTTTTCAAAAGAAGCGATTACCTAACATACGTTTATTATCAAATAATATACACTGCTAGTGTAAAATTAACAAAATAAATTCAAATAAATTGAATTTAATCAAAGAATTTAGGAAGTCAGTCTAGGACGTGACGGTATCGCCCGTCCTAATTGAGCAGTCCAACTGGGGAAGTACTGCGTCTACTAATACTGCTAATAACCTTGTGTTGTGTTTCCGGTGGTGAGTAGTGTAGATCAAGAAACTCCTCTTGGTCTTCAGCACTGACAACACAGAGATTCTCCTAACCTTCTGCCCACTCTCCTTCCCCTTTCCCTTTCTTTTCTATAATATATGGTCATCGGCAGCATGAATGTGACGCCCCTGGTGGATGAATTACTATCAGGTGGTCCCCGTGCTTTTATGCCACCTAAGTGATATATAAATAAATGTAAATATATTTTTTTATACAACTTAGGTCGCAGACAAGCACATAAACATAAACTGGCGAAATGTGGGTGCTAGCACCTCTGCCTACCCCTTCGGGGATATAGGCGTGATATTATAAAAAAAAAAAAAGTGATATATAAAAAGGGGGATACGCGTGTCATTATTATCATTTACGCAACTAAGAAACAAATAGACATAATAAACCTTATTGTAAGAAGTTAAAGTTTTAAATAACTTTCAAAGAATCCACTGACATACCTCTTAACTTTTCCGTTAATATTCAAACTTGTTTGATTCAAGGTATGAAACGTCGAAAATACTTTTGTAACTATATCAAAGTAATCTCTATTTTTAACGGTTAAGATGTGTTTTTGTTTTGTAATACAATGATTCAAGCTAATTTACTTGTACTGCAACGTATTATTACCGTATGTGTTAGATTGGCGACATCAGTTCCGCTACATAATCGTACTAGTTTTTTTCTGTGATTTAAATAGATTATATATATCAAAATCAAGATTTTTCCTGTTTCACTAAAAACCAATGCAGCTGGTTTTTGCTCCAAATTTGACAATAGTAGGATTTTTAACAATTTCACGTTTGCTAGCTGAAAATTTGCACGAACTTTTTCGACGAAATATTCCTCTTGTTCGCAGTAACATCACTGTATTGCAAATTTTCGTTCGATATTCGAAGTTGATAACGATATACAGGTGACATCTAACAAGCAATTTCAACTTCAGGAAAAGATAAAATTGTATATCGGTGGCAGTCACCTTCTATAATAATAGATTTATTATTTTTAAAGATACGTATTCTGTCTGATACTCTCCAAGACGTTAATTGGTAGTGCTTGTGCGGCTAAGCACGTAATTAATTTCCTTGCGAATTACACCGCATGGTAAGGAATCGTGTCAAAATATTTTTTTTTTCAAATTTATTTAGCTGCTACATTTTCGGTTAGGCATTTATGTTCGGCATACCCATTTTTTACAAAGTGCCCGATTGGTAGCAATAGGCTCGCCCCATATTACGTGGGATGAAAATCATAGTTGGCGAAATGTGCATGATTAATACACCTCTGCCTACCCCGTTGGGGATTACGGGCGTGAGCATATGTATGTATGTATGTACGTATCTAACGTATTCAATCCGTAAAATTATCCATAAAGGAACAAAGTAAAAAAACCTAGGCAAGAGAGAGAAAGAGAGAGAGAGAGAACGTGACAGTGAACCATTATCAACAAATTAATGGTAAAGTGACGTCAATTTCTCTACACTAAAATACACAAGCTACTGCAAAGAAACTCAAGATTATAGGTGAACTGACAAGAGGAATCATTTATGTATCCCTTAACTTCAAACAGTAGAAATGAAACCGGTCGATGCGTTTGGATCTTATTACAATAATATCTATATAGATAATTTCGTCAAGGTGTACGATATACTCAATTGAAACTTTACTGAATAATAAAAACGTCGGCAATAAATATCCGTAAAATTCGGATTGTTTCTTCGGATTCAGATTGTCACTTTGAAACATGGCGTACACTTTTTGCACTTTTTTCCTCCACCACCCATTCTACTTCCGATATGGTCGATCGGCTCGCGTTTGGCCACTGTATTACCTGGTGGTAAGTGATGATATTAAGTAACCTATTCACTCTAGTCTTGAAAACTTCCAAGTTATCTATTCTTTCATATATCTGTGAGTAGTGCACATGCGTATTTCATAGTGATGAAGGATATTCACACAGGCGGATGCACGAGTACAGATAATGATAATCAAGAAGAATCAAGAATCAAGAATCAATTTCATTTATTCAGTTTAGGCACATAAAGAGCACTTATGAATGTCAAAGTTTTACAATAATTATGTACCTACATTTGTCAAAAATATTATAATTCATAATAAATTAGGATACTTAGTAAATAAATCATTAGAAAATGATTCTTTCGCTGGTTCGGTAGTTAAATCTCCTGAGAAGAGACCAGCAAGAAACTCAGGTAGATTATCGTTATTCTTTTTAATATTTAGTTGTTTATTTATAATAACTGGGTGCAAGAGCAAGAGATTATTATGACCACGCATTTTTATCATCAAGATATTCGTCTACTTTATAATAGCTTTTTTTAATTAAAAATCTTTTCAATTCTATTTTAAACTTATCAAGGGGCAGGTCAGCCAAATCCTGAGGAATTTTATTATATATTTTTATACATTTGCCAACAAACGAATTACTGACTTTATGAAGCCTTAGTTTCGGTATCGCCAGTTTATTTTTATTTCGCGTATTCAAGTTGTGAAAGTCTGATTTTTTTTGGAAGAGGTCTAGGTTCTTCCTTACATATAAGGCGTTGTCGTAAATATATTGTGAGGCAACTGTTAAAATATTAATTTCTTTAAACAGTTCTTTCAGCGAGTCACGGGGTCCGAGGCAATAGATTGCTCGTATAGCTCGTTTCTGTAATATAAATATAGTTGCAATATCGGCAGCTGAGCCCCACAGCAGCTGACCATATGACATAACGCTATGAAAGTAACTGAAATAAACTAATCGTGCCGTTTTCTCGTCAGTTAGTGACCTTATCTTTCTAACCGCATAGGCAGCTGAGCTAAGTCTTCCTGCTAAGGCTGTGATATGAGAACCCCATTGTAGTTTATTATCTAGTGTGATGCCAAGAAAAACTGTGGTATTGACTATTTCCACAGTTTCATTATTCATTATAATGTTTGAGTCTATATGTCTTACATTTGGCATCGTAAATTTTACACATTTTGTTTTTTTGGCATTAAGTAGCAGGTTATTACTCGTGAACCAATGCAATATTACAGAAAGGGTATTATTCACATCGTCAAGTATTACTTTTTGTCTGTCAGTTTTAAAAATTAATGAAGTGTCATCAGCAAATAATACTATTTCACAAAGATTTTCAATGAAGTATGGAAGGTCGTTTACATATATCAGGAACAAAAGGGGTCCTAATATCGAGCCTTGGGGTACTCCCATGACTAGCGGGGCGCCAGAAGAATCGGTGCCATTAACGTTTACTTTTTGTACTCTGCCAGTGAGGTAAGACCTAAGTAAGCTAAGTGAGCTATTCGAGACACCATAATAATCTAACTTTAATAACAAGGTCTCATGATCAACACAATCGAAAGCCTTTGATAAGTCACAAAAAATACCAATGGCATCCTGCTTCTCCTCCCATGCATCAAATATATGTTTAACTAGTGCGACTCCTACATCTGTTGTATTTTTGCCTTTAGTAAGACCAAACTGTTTTTTATGAAGTAAATCATTGGCTGCAAAATGTGAAAGCAGTTGATTAAATATTATTTTTTCAAAAATTTTACTTAGCGCTGGTAATATAGAGATGGGACGAAAATTGGATGGGTCACTTTAGTCCCCTGCTTTGAATAACGGAATGATTTTACTGTACTTCATAAGATTTGGAAATTGTTTTTCATCTATACATTTATTGAATATGAATGCAAGGTAGGGCGCAATAGTGGGCATTATTGAATTTATTATATTGGTTGAAATGCCCCAGAGATCTTCAGTCTTTTTTATATTTAATTGTTTAAATGTTTTAAGTATTGTTTCAGTGTCTATATACTGAAAATTAAAGATTACATTACATTTAGGAACACAAGATTTAAGAAGGGAATGGGCTACGTTTTGCGACGAATTTAATTCACTCGTAGTAGTAATTGCAATATTTGTGAAAAAAGATTCAAAAGCATGGGCCACTGCAGAATCAGTGGTAATGTATTGATCATCTATTTCCGGAGGGAGTAATATGATTGACTCCCTCCGGCCGCCAGGTTCGATCGCACATTACATCTCGTTTTATACTTACAGCGTCTACTCCTTTATAATAATCTATTAACTTTACTAAGCAACAAAAGGAATTACTCGCTCCTGGCCCTGAGCCTTATTTCATAACGAAGCCGTCTAATGTATTGTTATGAAAGCAGTGTTCACTGTTTAACTTCCATTGAAGTTTTCAAAACCATGTTCTTCATAATAACTAAGTGTACCTAATATTATTCTATTTTATTTTCAACACTTAATTATATACCTATGAAGGTTCATTGTCGGCTTCGAGCTGCCTAAAACCATACGCCATCTTGGGTCATTAGTTGTCGCAAGTCAGTTACCATTATATTACTCTCACCCCTACTGACCCAGGGACGTCTTCGGTTTCCGGGTTCCAGTTTGATATGAGTCATATTTCTTTGTTACTGTAGTGCTGAAATCAATCTTGTAGTTCTAAAATGTCCAGTTGGTATTTTTTATTTATTTAGGGCACGTCAATTTCACTTCATCCCGCTTGATAAGCTGAAGGCAAAATCTCAGGATGAGGGTCACCATTACAAACACGTAGAGTGTGACAATGGTGGCGCTCAGCTTGACGGCCTCATCAGATGCTTTTTCACACCCCACTTAAGGGACCCGGAACTGTATGAAGAAGGAAACACGTGAGCTGGTATGTTGTTAAAGTCCAAATTTAATGTAGAGTTCCCTCCAAGGTTACTTTCATATAATTACGTAACTGTTTACCTCACGTCACTCGTCTATATAGTTAATATACAAATTAGTAGCAAATAAGATCCGTCTATTTTATAAGAACTGTAATGTGTTTGAAGTCACAAAGCGCTTAATCACAACGAAATCGATGCGCGTTGGAAACAATTTGAAACTTAATTTTTGTAACTAAGTGTTATAGTGTTATTTCAAAGTGGTATTTTAACAAATCAATTCCTGTCATCATCATCATCATCATCATCATCATCTATCCCTGTTGTTTTCGAGGCCATTATGGCGTGCCATTTTTAAAACCATTGACGATTTCAAAGTACTGAAGTTAAATAACTTGTGGGACTTTTTAGGTTCCTACTAGCCGTAACAACTGTCATAGATATTGTTATGACAACCGGGACTGAAGGTTTTACGTGCTCTCAGAGGCACGGAAATACAATCTCCTCTTGACACCCCTATAAAAACGATGATAAGCGTTTTAAATCGTAATGTCTCTTCGAATACGCGGTCGTACAAGACGACTAAGAGGCAGGGTTGTTTAACATCAGACATACAGATTTATACAGCCCAGACTCAGTCTCATATGCGTGGTTCGGGTCATCAATAATGCCCGGAATAAGGCAATAGTCAACCAAATACAAAATAGTTTTTGAAATGTGGGTGTTAATTCACAGAGAGAGACCTACCCTGGAGGGAAATTTGAGTGAGTATATATGTATGGGTGTACGTATTGTGTTACCTTATAAATACCACTTTTTTAAAAGAAACTAATTTAACTTAGAGGAGTTCAACATCAATTCAAAACACGCAAGTTAAATGCACATTATTTAAACTTATTCCCTTTTTAGTACGTTCCTCAATCCAACATAACAACGCTATATTTCAATTTTCCAGCAGAGAGTAAATTATAACTGTTGTAAATTAAACAAACTATTGGGATTTCCGGTTTACTGCAAAACTGTAACATTAAATTTATGTGACCTTTTCGAGTGGACTCACTTTAAATTACATCGTAAATTATTAATTGAAGACAATCGACAAAATTTTCGTTGTCGTGGAAGCCTCTACAATATTAATTAACATCCAATAATTTCGACTTTGGTTAGCGTATTTCAAATTTAAGAGCCGGGTTTCAATGTTTTTTATTTACAGGTAGATAATTAATGTTTCCGGTGACATTTAATAAATTTTAATCCGGCGACTTTTGAGTTTACTGTAATTTTATTTTTATATACTAACCTGAATCAGCTGGTAGGTAAATCTCGTATTTCATTATAAGTGTGGTAGGTATAAGAGGAGCGTGTTTCTTGAATGAAAATTAACGTAGTATTCAAAACAGTTAGACACGATTAATGTTTATTGAATATTTTAGTTATTTATGTTCCGTCGAAGTCTCCCTTATGATACTTATAGAAGATATCCCACGTTTACCCATGTGTGCTTGAATACCCGTATATAAATCAAATATAATAAATATTATAGTTTATTAAGCAGTTTTAGAAGTTGAACTCTTTAAATTCGTAAAGATATAATAATACGTTGTCATAAGTTTTCTGTTTTTGAGGTTGTGTTGCTTTATTCTGAAGGTGCCGATTGCCGATTCGTCTGTTCGATACTTCTTTAAAGTGACAAGCCAAATATATCATTGAATACCTTAAGTGAGCAGTTACCTCGAAGCCATGCTTACGCATGTAGATGTTAGAAACTGGAAAAGCTGACCGCGGTAAAGACGAATACTCCGTTCTAGTATGTACTTTGAAAAAATAGACCATGAAGCAAAACGCAATTCTAAAAAAATCAGTCATAAAAATTACTACCTTCCTGAGCTTAATTTCCACCACAGTGAACGTTGAAAATCGTTTACCTTTGGGATGTGTACTGTATGTATAATATGTCTGGCGTTGCACATCACACAAATGCGCTTCAGTCCCTTCCAAAGTCAAAATGTGCTAGCATCTTTTAATTAAAAATAAACTGAGCGTACGAGCGAACATGTGAACAGCATTATACTACTCGTATCGTGGAGCGTATTATACATATGACACTTCACCTTACACGCCTTTAGAATAGTCAATTTCGTACTCGGTTCTGACTCACTTAGCAAATCTTATTTCTGAAATTCAATAAAGACGTAAGTATTTAGGTACTTGGTTTAAGATGATAAACATTCAACGGCGGAGTCCTTACACTCTTCGTGTCAAGGATCAAGCATAATAATTGTACTAAGGGGCATTGCCCTTAATTCAACCTAAGCCATACTCTCATTTCCATCTTTTTCGTTTGCAAGAGATCATCAATCAATCACCTCTTTACCTAAGCTATTTTAATAAATTTGTTTATCTTTGATTTTGTTAGGTAGAGTAGAGTTTGGACCACCCCAACTGTTTCATTGCATTGAATTTTGCATTGCATTTTGATTTCGATGTAACAGGGCGGTTATGTGAAACTCTAACCAATTAAAACCGCACGCCATCTTGTGCGTTCAGATTCGCTAAGACATCCCGATTGACCCAAATCCATCTCCGGTTTCGAGATAACCCTCTCGGATGCAAAAACCACAGTGTCCCCACCTACCCCCGATAGCAGGGTAGGGAATCGTGCCACCGCAAGATTTACTACCCTTAACATCGACGGACCGACGGAATATTTCGGACGCTTTCTATCAAATTACACTTTAATCCCAAACTACCCGTTTAGGTTTCGAGCTATCTAATTTTCAAGCAAAAGTTTTCTAACATGATCCCACCACTTAGGGTTGGAATTTTCAAGTCTCCTTATTACGTTCTAAAGAGACCTACACTTCAAGTATAAGGGTTTAGTGAAGAGGTTTGTCTTCTTTTGATATTCAGTTATTACAGCGGACTTACCTTAAATAATATCGTAGGTAAACGTATTTTTTAGGATTCCGTCCAAAACGCTTTACTGGCTGGTTTTCAATGTTTTTTTTTCAAACGTTTTCGAAGCATAAGATACACCGTACCGTGATATAATTATCAATGGGATAATATTGTTTATTGTTTAAATTTTTAGGCTTCGCAATGGCGCCGTTTTTTTCATTTAGGGCACGTCAATTTGATTTTATCCCACCTGATAGTAAGCTGAAAGCGAAGTCTCAGGCAAGTAGGTTTATTAAAGTTTATCTGTATCAAAGTTTAGCAAGCAACGACATGTCTTCCGACCGCACATACGAGTTGTCCATAGAAATAAAACAATTACCTCTCGCAATCTGTTCACTTGTCTATATTTACACATTTCCATTTTCTGACATACGTTATGTATATGAGAAAAATGGAAACCTCGATACGTATAAACGGAATCATTACCGCAAGGAATTAAAATAATAAAGAATATTTTCATATTCAAGCCTATTTCCCGGTACACTGTATCTGTGGCATATGTCTGCAGATGACATATTATACGCTCGGCTACGGCATCATAGCTTCAACTACAAATTATATCAATACCAATTTCAAAATAAAAACAACTTACATCAGTTTAAGCGTGAGAAGGTTTCTTACAGTCCTGGGTCCTTTAAGCGGGGCGTGAAAAAGCATCTGATGAGGCCGTCAAGCTGAGCGTCACCATTGTAGCACTAAACGAGATTGCAATGGTGACCCTCTTTCATGAGACTTTGCCTTCAGCTTAACATCAGGCGAGGTGAAGTCAAATTGACGAGCTATAAAAAAAAGTAAAAAACTACAGATAGACAGTAGTGTGTATGGTATGGATATAATACTTTCTGTACTTATAATATGAATGGAATAGAAACATACTTTTTCTAGCGCAAAGACATCAGCTTGACCGGAAAATTACGACCCTTTCAATTATTATGTGCATTTCATACATCTTCTGTGGTGAGCGTTGAAGACCTTTGTCTAAAGTATTTCCTTTTTCTACTTCCACTACTTACTAACCACTGAATACTCTCATAATGTTAGGTATAAGCATCTATTTCAGATTTCTATTTATAACTGGTTTTATTGTACTTTTATATTTTGCATTTTTGGCACTGCTATAATTTATTCTTCAGGAATTAGTTGGTAAAATTTTAAATATCCCTATATTACAATATTATTATAGTGTTGGAACGTATCTGAGATATCTACGTTATCATGATATGGGTCCTGTAGATCGATTAACAGTAGTAATCCGCGTAAAACCGCGCGTGACACTTGGCAATTTCAGAAAATGTTCGTTTTCTTAAAATCCCCTTAGAATTTGAATAAGATGAAAATATCACTACATAGTATAAAATAAAGTCGCGTTTTCTGTCCCTTTGTATGCTTAAATCTTTAGAACTACGCAACGGATTTTGATGCAGTTTGTTTCAATAGATAGAATGGTTAAAGAGGAAGGTTTATATGTATATAACATCATGCTACGACTAACAGGTGCGGATCAGGAATGAAAAATGTTGCAAAAACGGGGTGACGCAGACGAAGTCGCGCGGGTCAGCTAGTACGACATAAGAATTATAATATTTTTGCAGTTGACAAAGTGTTGCACGTGCATGTACAAAGTTTTATTACTATCGGCTGAATGGCACTGATTAAAAGACTGACAAAATAATAAAACATACTTTTATTTAAGCATGCATTTTAATTTTCGTAAATTATGCATTGCAATTATGCATCTATTTTATACAATTCATGAAATCCTGAAATGTGATAAAGTAGATTGTTTCAACATTGTAAACAGTATTTTCATTATTCCCAGCTATATGTAATTAAAATGTGCACTCAGAATCTTGAATGAGAGAATGTTTTTATACTATTAAGGTGGCAGACAAGTACACTGCCCACCTGGTGAAAATAAGTTAACATGTCTTAAAATTCTTCTAACGCCTATATTTTTTCAATACTTTTTTGTTCATTAAACTTTATACACAAGTACCACATAAAGGGACTTAATGCCACGGGCTTTCTCTATCAGTCAATCAAAGCTTCGATAGCTTAGCGGTTAAGGAGGTGGCTATACAATAGAAAGGTCTCATGTTCGAATCCTCGCCATTACACTACCAACGTGAACTCACTTCTAACACAAGCGATTGAGCTTAGCTGGAGGTGTTAGAGGAATATTAGTAATATCGCTTGCTTTATGTTTTAGTAAGTGCATTATCAAATATAGTGAACGAATTCAGACAACTTTTATCAACGAATGAAAAATAATCTTGATTTTTTCTTTCATTAAAATGGATCAATGCGCTATGCATAAAGGTTGCTGTACATACATCGAATTGATATAACATTTAAACATTTCCAAAAAAAATATACGTGGATTTTACTAAGTCAGAATCTATTTCTTGTATTTTTTTATTCTAAATATGAAGGTCCGTTAGTCTTCCATCTAGTTGATTAAAAGCCAGGATTGATGGAGGTCCCCGCCATATTGCAACAATTGTGTTCATAAAAGAAAACCTATCCATTACCATTATTGAAGATTATATAATCTCCCTTTTATACTGACGGGAATCAGTAGTGGTTCAATAGTTTTTTAAACGTAAGAAACTTGATTAATAAATATTAATGAACGCGATGTTATATATAAGACTTATTTACGGTATGAGAAATATTTTATCGAATTTAAGTAGTAAAATCATTTATAAGGTGTATGATACAATTACTAAGTACATGTTAAAATCAAAATAAAATGTACTCTGTTTTTTTTTTCATTTTGACATATATACTTGTTAATGTATTATTATGTTATTTTCATAAATTTTATGTATTTAGAATATAAATAATAAGATGTGTGCTGTATATATTTATATGTGTAATGTTTTTTAGCTAATACATTTTTATATTTAATATGTTGCTTAAGAGTTAAGAATAATAAGTCGTATTTCTAGAAGCGAAATTAAACTCTCACTTATCCTATTATAAACAAAAAGCTTTTTCATAAATCTCGTATCTAAATTGTTAAAACTTTTATTGTCTAAAAAATTTAAAAACAAATGCAACATGTTAAAACTTGAATAATGTTACCTTTGGTTGTGTGATATATCTTCTAGAATTCTCAAAACACTTAATATCATGTTATAGCAAAGTTTATAATATCACATTATATTTGGTTACTTTCGTATTCAATTATTGGGAGCTGCCGAGGGGTGACGTGCGCTCTCCGCCGGGATCGCGGATCGACTGTGGTCTATGGTACGTAGTTCTCATACGAAAACTGTGATAGAAAAGCGAATGTGCTAGGTTGAACGTAACAATTAGTTGTATTGTTTTGTAACACCTATTGCGTGTATTATTATATTTTTTCTATTTTCTATAACTTCGATCATTTCACTTGATAATAGTTTGGTAAACTTTTAAGTTACGCTTTACAGAATATAAATTGACAACCTTTAAACTTAAGGAACTCTGAGAAAAAATATTTTTTATAGCAAGATGTTTGAAGACTAAGAAATTATAAGTTGAATGCTTAAACACGAAAATAGTCAAAATAAGGAAAAGGTGAGTTTGAAAGCGGTGCTAATGATGGAAAATATTTAAATGAGGGTGTTATTCGGAAAGAAATTAACATCTCAAGGACAACGAACGCCCGCGATGAAGGTCAGAAAATATGATTGGGTCGTGTGAAAAATAACAGTGATAGAATAAATTACTGAATACATTAGAATAAAACTGTGTTAGTACTTGATAATATACGATCAGTAAAATTTTCAGAATATCTGCTCAAGTTCAGGTAATTTACCTTTGTTTTACATTATTGTGTGTGTAACAATGTAATAGCAATAGATAGGCACGCGTTTGCACACTTTCTCACCTGGTGGTAAGTGATGATGTGGTCGACGGTGGAGCACGCTTGCCTAGAAATAACCTCAGACGAAAAGAATAACAATCTTATTCTTTTCGTCTGAGGAAGTAACCTATTCACTATAGTCTAGAAGACTTACAGCTATCCGCAAACACAGATCCGGGTAGGGTGTTCCACTCTTTGGCTGTACGCATGATGAACGTATCACCGAATTGTTTGGTTTTTATAACATTTAGATGAAACTGCGGTAGCCTAGTGGTATGGGTAATGGATTGCTTAGACGAGGTCTCACGTTCGATCCCAGGCTTACCATGGCACACACCAATGGCTTTTCGATGGTTTTCGAAGTTACGTGTGTATTTATTGTAGGTTTATAAGTGCCCGGTTAATGGCAATAGGCTCGCCACCTATTACATTGGGACCTAAGTATAAACTGGCGAAATGTGGGTGCTAGCACCTCTGCCTACCTCTTCGGGGATAAAGCCGTGAGTTTATGTTATGTTGTTATGTTAGATAGCTGACAAGCATGCGGCCCATCTAATGGAAAGTGGTTACGGTGACGTATGGGCGTTTGCAACTCAAGGAGCATTCCATTCGGACTGCCGATCATATAGATAAGAGATGGGGCAAGAGGAAGGACGGGGAGGGAAGAAGGTTAAAATAGTCTCAGTTCTGTCAGTGCAGAAGATAAAGAAGAGTTTTTTTGGATAATCATTTTTATATTAGGTATTCGTACAGATCTTATAAATAATACCGGTTGTCGACAGAAGCCCGTCCACTATTTCTTTTCTATCTACGAGTATGTCCTATATAGTTCGGGTTATTTAAGCGGGGCATGAAAAAGCATCTGCCGAGGCCGTTAAGCTGAGCGCCGCTATTATAGTCATAACCTTGTTGATGTCTGTAATAGTGAACATCATTCCTTTGCCATTTTGCTTTCAGCTTACCATCAAGCGAGGCGAAGACATATTGAATTAATTAATTTTTTTTTCGGAATGGGTACAATTTTAATCCGTATTAGTAACATAATGTATTCATCATTAATTTAATAATAAATTAAAACCCCTAAAATGAAAATCAATCAAAAAAAAATATTAGGAATATTGACTGAGCTTTAACAAAAAAAATCATTTTTTATATAAGCATACAAAGGGACGTAAGGACATAGAGATATAAGAACAGAGAACACGACTTGGTTTTATACTATGTAGTGATATGACTTCACATATTTTTTTATTTCGCTTATAACTGAGAGGATATTTTCATGTTAGTGCGCTTCATCGAGTTACCCCTATCTCTTTTCCGGCTCTTCGCGTTTTGGTTATCTGATTTCCTTTATGGACTGAAGTTGCGTGAAATAAAAGTGACTTTATTAGTCTTTTTGTTGTTACAGTAGGATAACTAACTGTAAGTGTGATGCAAACTGAACGTCAGGCAAATTTGAGCTCAATATATCAATTCTAATCTATTCCACCTGTAATTGGATCCGTCAGTATAAAAATTTGGATTAAAAATATCCAAAGATTTGAACTCTCGAACTACTGAAAGAACTAGATAGAATAAAGGCTCCTAAATAAGTGCTAGCACCTCTGCCTACCCCTTCGGGGATATAGGCGTGAGTTTATGTTTATGTTGTGTTATGATGTGTCAGTAGCAAAACGCGAGCCTATCATACATTTAAAAAAATTTAAAAAATGTGCCTGTCGTAAAGGGAAAAGGTGTGAGTACCTATATATTATTATGGTAAGTAGATATCATATATACCCATGCCGGCGTATGAAAGTATATAGGTAGTTAGATATATATAATAAAAATAAATATTTAAACGCCATCTAGACTGGTCAGCATAGCTTAACTAACTTATGTTATGGATTCTAAAATTCGGATAAACACACTACATATTTTTTTGTAAATACATACATATTAGGTATACGTAAAAACAACCAGACCAAAGCAAATATTCATATTCATGCACACAAATGTTTGCTCTGACTGGAAACTTAACCCGCGCCTCTCTGCGTAAGCAGAAGTATAACACATTATATTAAAATATCCATAAGTAAAGTACTTACTTATTTTCTAAATTAAGAAAAGGTGGATCCAAACGAAAACTTTAATGAAAACATAAAATAAAACCAACTATACCTTAACTTCTTAGAAGTTATGCAAACCTTGATGATATTTTTTAACTTATTGGTTTAAGTTAAAAAAGGTTTTGATTAGTTTACTTATTGCAAATCTTTATTTAACTTCACTCCTTTTATGACATTTTTTTAAATTTAAAGAAGTTATATTGAAACTCACAACTCATCAAAAGTAATTATTTTGATGAGAAAAGAAGGATAATCTTCGTCTTAAATTTAGGAATATTGATGTATAAATTTTGTTATTACAAATTTAAAGCAATTAGTATGCTAATTTTCCCGTAAATTAAAATTGTAAAAAAATCGCATTTTTCCAGTCTAAGTGCTTTGCGGCTGAATCTCGATCTTTTTCGTGAAGTGATTGCAATCTGGCGTCCACAACCTATAGGTATAAGCAATATTGAAGAATTACAGCTAGACGAGGGGGCCTAGACAAAGTGCATTTCTATTATAAATATTAATATTTGCACTGAGCGGTGATCGAACCCACGCCTCCTGCAATCGCGTTTTAAAAACCCATTCTAAAAACCTACTTTCATTACATTGGCAGATACATAACTATGTATATTACTATTTGTGCTATTTGTCTAGCCTTTTTTATAATAATTATGATAACTACACTAGAACATATTGTTATGTCACGCTACTGTCCATCCCAAGGTTGCCTGGAAGAGATCATATCCAGCGATAAGGCCACCCATTATAGGTGTACATTAGAATAACTGAAACTCTCACTACTTGTCCTATGTGTGTTTTGTTTTTATTTTTTTGTTTTTGGTGTACAATAAAGAGGTATCTATCTATCTATCTATCTTATTTGTTTAGTAAATCATTATTTTCTTCATTTACGTAATTTTACTATTGAATACTTTAACATAGCTATTGATCTTTTTGTAATATTATATAGTTACATCGAATTATCTGAAGGCTGCAGTTATTCAACTGCTTCGTCATCAGACGTCAAAGGATTTGATTCCCACACAGTGTAGATATTTATTATTCATTAATAATGGGTCTGTTCTGCCTATCTCAGATTCTCATTTCTCCTGCAGATTCTTACTGTGGGTTTTCAAGTCAAGACAGTTTTCTAATAGCTTTCATTTTTTATAATTATATCGTTCACAGTGAAATCACAGCTCAAATCTATACTCCATTTATTAGGTACTTAGATAAAGGTGTACAATCTTGAGGCAAGTTTTTATAGAAACACACGATGAAGAAATAAACTAGGTTAACTAACTGACTAACTAGTAATTCGTTACTAGTTTTTGCTCTTTAAAATGCGTTTCTATAAACAAAAAAGTATTTTTATACTGAATTTTTCTACAGAAAATATTAAAAAGACACACATCAAAATTGTTAACGTTTATTTAAGTACCTAAACAATTTTTTTTATTTAGGACAATTTGAGTTCACCCCTCCTGATGGTAAGCTCAAGGCAAAGTCTCAGAAACGAGTTGTAATGTTGTAAAAGTTGTAACTTAAGTCTTACCATCATCATTCCCTGAACCTTTTCCCAACTCAGTTGGGGTCGGCTTTCCAATCTAACTGTGATGCGGCTTAATCTCGATATTTTCCGAGAAGCGACTGATCTAATCTAATGGTCTACCAATGGTCTTACCATATTTCTAGGGAATTATAGTTGCTAAGACATTGTTGTAAAACTCTATGTAAGTATGCCATGTGACACGTTTTACCGCCAACCATCTAAATAACTATTATGACTGTTGTTAGGAACAACACGCAAAAAGAAGCAAAATCTTGTGAGGCCTAAAAAATAGGTATAGACGTCACTTAAAAAGGATTACCAAGTCAAAGGCAAATCTGTGTAAGAAAAATATTCCCGTGAAACCATGTACTTAAACAAGAGTTGTACTTACTTATGAAAAAAGTTTACAAGTACGCGTAAAAAAAGAAAGTGGTTGTATTATTATCAGACTGTTTTACTTTTACTAAAAAATATCACCAACCCTCACGGGAAACCCAGTAAATTAACTCTTATATTTTATTTTTATTCTTGTGTAAAGGAATTCACAGACTTAAACAAAATAAATTACGTAGCGTATTTCGAATATTTATACGCACAAGATCGCGTTTTAATTTATCTTTCGGATACGCATTTACAATCAACCACAATTTTATCCTCAAACAAACTTTAAAATATTCAAACTAAAATATACTCTATGTTAACGATTTTAAAGTTTATTGTTCGACGTGTATCGTCAATGAAATTAAAATGTCGTGTTGTACACGCATCTGTATTCAAGTAAATTACAATTAGATCAACTACCGTGCTAAACCTTCGGAATGTTTGTGATAACGGTGGTGATTTATGTTAATTTTCGATGTTGTGATGTTTTTGTTCGTAACAGTCAAATAGCTACAAGTTGTAAAACTTTGTATTTCGCTCTCCCACTCCATGGCTGCTTTGAAAACTTAAATATTTTCTGGAAACACTGTACCGCAGGTTTCTACAGCGTAGGCAGCACGTGTGTGGTGTTACGAACGTTCATAGGCCACGGTGACCGCTTCCCATCAGGTGGGCCGTGTGCTTGTGGTATAAAAAAGAAAAAAAAAACATAACTCAATCGAAGTTTTCAGCATTTTAGTCTAACTATGAAGCGGCTCAAACTTTTGTATTTGCCATGAAGCGACAGCTATTTGACTTCCACCCACGGACGATATTGAAGTTATGTGGTCAGACCCGCTGTAGAACTTTTTAGGGCTCCAAACTGGGGATTGGCGACTTAATGTGCTCTGCAAAAATCGGTTAAACATTTATTATCAATCACGAATTAATAGCTATTACGGTATGCTCACTTCAAAACTTCCAATTATTCGTAAGTTGCATATAACCCGTCTATTGCAAATGGGAACTATAAACTGCAACAAGGCATCAACACATTCCTCTCCTTAGCAATATGCTCACGATGAAGCGGTTCTGTTGGAGTTAAATCGTTACTCCAACAGAACCTCCACTCCGCACTTTATAACCACAAAGAGTTAGAATTTATCTGGCCTAATTGAAACAGAAAGATTAGCCTGCGTAATATATAAGTATATTAAACTATATAAGTATATCGACGACCTCCGTAGCGAGGCGACAGTGAAAGCGACTGCTACGCAGGAGGCATGGGTTCGATTCCCACTCAGTGCAGATATTTGTGCGCATGAATATGAATATTTGCATTAGTCTAGGTGTTCCTATGTAAAATATGTATGTATTTACAAAAAAAAGTATCTATGTATGTTTATCCGCTTTCTAGAACCCATAACATAAGCTAGTTAAACTATGCTTACCATGGGTCTAGGTGGCGCTGTGTAGATTGTCCTAGAATATTTAAAAAATATATATGTATATTTTCTGTATCTAGTGCCTTGAATAAGAACGATGTAACTACAACTATCATTCAACTGCTTGCAACTTAAATCATACATTTATAACGCTATCACTACACAATTAATTCTTAATTAACATTGTCTATCCAACCATTCCAACGGAAGGATCCATTAGAGATAAAATATCTACATACGCGACAAACAACGTATTCTATTTGCTTAAGTGATAAAAAGAGGCTTCGTTAAAAGCCCTATAAAGTCCATCCTAATGAAAAGCTTTCGTTAAATCGCTCTTCACCTAATTCTCGTGTGTATTGAGGAACCTAAAACAATACGTACGTCACTGTCTCTTAATCCTCTTTTTGTTCTATACTTAATATTTTAATTCAGATGATGTGTTCTGGAATAAATGTGTGACACTTACAATATACGGTCATATTATGTAGTAAAAAGGTAATAATAATAATAATGTTTATTTATTCTCTTCCACAAAGGTATTAGGATACATTGATGCACTTCGTATTATGTAACATTTTCAGCCATTGTGGGAGACTGGCATCTGAATTAGGAAACCCTGTCATACAGATTTACCAGGCCTCGCGAGATAGGTGTGTATTATACTTAAATTAGCACAACATATATACCTAACAATGATTCGAAGCTAAGAGAAAATACACAAATCAGTAATGGAGCTGTGTGTGTGTGTGTGTGTTTGTGTATGGGCGCGTGCTTAACTTAAGATATGAACTAATATAAAGATAAATATTGCAAAAGCTTATATAAATCCTCCATAGAATCACACTTGACAAGAGGATCCTAATGAACGACAAATTCCAATAAGATCCCTCGTGGGAACCAAGTGGACAGACCTTTTCATATTCAATTCTTTTATAAACAATAATAAGAATAACATCACATACGTTATGTCAAACTGCGGCTTGCCAACATCTTCACTATAATAGTATTTATGTATTAAATAAAAATTCACAAGGGCTTCGAGCACTGTTCAAACGACGATTTGAGGATATCTCGATTCAAGTAGAGTATGCTTCTGCTCGTAAAACTGAAAATCGAATAAACAAGTTATGAAATATTTATAACGCGCGGCGAGCATTCGATGGCTTTGTTTGAAATCGTCACTTGACTTTATTTTACAGAATTTTATAAGTTGGCTAGAGTTTTTGTCGATTTAATGAGTTCAATGTTTTATTTATTTATATCTGAAATTTTATTGAACATGAAAATCAAATTGATGTTTTTGGAATAAATAAAATGAAGAAGTTAACTTTCTTTTGTTGACTATTGAAGCAGCAAATGTTTACAAGGGTGACACAGACACACCTACCTTAACAGATACCAAAACCTAGAACCGTTCTTAACAGTGCAAGCCTCATCGGTCTACTATCAGGTGTACCGGTTTTCGCTTGAAGTTGAAGAAATTGGCTGCAAAGGTTTTAGTGGGACCCATTCACGAACCAACATTATAATAAAGATTTAAAAGTAACACAATAATTACTGGCTGATGTAAATGATTTAATAATTAAGCGATACTTGTCCTTGATAGAGCAATGCTCGTTTAGTTTCATGAACGAATTTCATCTGAAATATTGGTGTGGTTTTAATTACGAGATTCGGTCTTTTATACTTCACCGCACTACTAAGCGGTAGTTGGATGGTACGAAGACACGAAAATTAGAGCGTTTCTAGTAAGAATGTGCTAGGTGGCGATGCGAAGATTTGTAGTAACGACACTGAACGGTGCGTAGATGAGCGGTGCGATGCGAAAATGTGTTGCGATGTTATTCTTGACGTGAGCTGGGTGAATGTGGTGGTACCTATGCTATCTCTCACAACATTTTTTCTTTGTTTTGTTCAAACAAAGACCTCGCTCTGTTAAGTTGCTCGCTCTACAAGAGCTAAACTGTAGCACTAACCTGAACTCCTATCGAATTCGTAATGTAAAGGTTTCGAGAGAACGGAGAATTGTGATTGGCAGACTGCCTCTTGTGAACCAGTGTGCGTGTGTAGCTCGCCAATCGCAATTCTCCGGTCTGTCGATACCTTTACATTACGAATTCGATAGTATTCCGTGCTAAGGCTACTGAGCGAGGTTTGGTAAGTAAAGTGATTATATTAGTTCCTAATAAATCTCATCGCCTGCTACGTACCCTTGCATATCTGTGGTGAAAGCGCAGTTCTATTTTTAGGGTTCTGTACCTCAAGAGAAACAAAAAATGGAACTCTTATAGGATTTATAGGATATAGGACCTTTCCTCAGGAATGTGAAGGCATAGGTATCAAGTTTAAAAGCATACCGAAAACTCAGGTCGGCAACACCTTGAAGCTGTGAAAACTTCAAATTTCTTTATCAATGCAATCAAAAGTTGCACATGTTTATGTAGAAAATTAATACAACACGACAACCGCGACTTCGAGTGATGGTAGAAAGGGCGCTTAAAGTCAACCAAGTTGAATAAAGGGTTGTTATTGGTAGTTTTATGTTCCCCAGAAACCTTGTGGTTAACTTTTTCGCTACTCTAAATAGGCTACTTATAAATTTACTTAAACATAAATTAAATGATGAACAAATATTACCACGAATTCTAACCACCTTTGTAGAATATTTATTTTAAGCTTTTCCACCAAATGAGAACATAACTTGAATGAGGTTATAATAAAAACAAAACCCGCAGAATAAGTTCACTTTGTTTTATTCTAGTGTTTGAAACAATCTCCAACATAAACCCACGATAAAGTCGAACTCCACAATGCTAAACTAACCATTCAAATAAAGTGCTTCTATCTTAAATGTGCGGGGAAAAGATAAGCTTAACGTACTTACTGTTGCAATGAAATAAATATATTTTACTAGCGGAATCACCCCGACTTTGTACAGTAAAATTTCGTAAAAGAATGACCTTTAAGCCGTGATTAACGCCACTTATTTTACACTTTTATTATGATTCCGTGTCTTTTTAGAAATACACTACGTGCTAATTTGGTATTTGACAGCCGTCGGTTCCGGTTGCCATACAAACATTTATAACAGTCGTTACGAGTAGTTAGAGCCCTCAAAAGTCGGACTAGCTAACTACAGAACTTCGATATCGCCAATTTGGTTGTGAAGGTCAGATGACAGTCGCTTCACGGAAAATATCCGGGAACTTATAAACCTGCGATAAATACACACATACTCGTAACTTCGAAAAGTATCGAAAAGTCATTGGTGTGTGCGATAGTAAAACCTGGGATCGAACCCAAGACCTCGTCTCAGCAGTCTATTACCCATACCACTAGGCTACCTCGGTTTATTTTTTATTTTTTACACATAATATAGAATATATCATCAATATCTCAGCAATAAACAGAGAAATGCTATCGGTATAAAAGCATTTCAATGTCAGCATTCTCCCTCTGGGCTATCAATTAAAACGTTGAAAGAATACCCGTATATTTCTTATCGATTAGCATTCGTTATAGAAAAAAAGAGCCTGGCAAGCACGGCTCGGATTAAGACTCCGCACAAAGTTCGTAGGTATTTTGTATGTGTTACAGTTACATAAACGAAATAATTATACTTTGTAAAATGTAGCTTGGGTCCTATGACAGCTGTCAGTGAAATCCCGCACATGAAGTCTTGAATTTTCTAATAATGAATGCAGTAGCTGTCAATGTCATACTTTATGGGCATACCGAGCTAATTAGTGATAGGCGATGAATCATCGTGACCACATACTATAAACTATCCATATTTTGAATAAAGCTTAATTTAAAATTGAAATTAATATAAGAAAAAAATAATTAAAATTTAATCTTATTGCTTAGGTATTTTACTATCATAATAATATTTATATTTCAATATACTTGATCCTAAATAATATTGAGTAAATAAAATCCTACATTCAATCCATCAACGCCCTGAACCTGTTTTTGGATTTTGTAAGAAGACACGCCGCGTTTGGCTCTTGGGCCATGATATAGGCATAAGATACACGCGCCAACATCTTGTTTGATATGTACTTCCACTGATCCACTCCACTCATTCTCATCAGTACGAGTGCCGACGCCTTGTATGCTACGTATATTCCGTTCTCATTACAATTAAATACACACATACAAATTAAATTAAACCTAATTATATGTAACATGCATCAATAATAGCTGGTAGTATCGATATTTTCATCGAATTTCGGACGTCCCTATGAACCTAATTTTGACATCTGTCATAGGACCCAAGCTATATTTTACAAAGTATAGGATTAGTTTGTTAATGGACTTAAGACGGGACGGTATTTGATGTCCCAATTGATTAGTACGACTGGGGAAGTACTTCTACCGTACAGAATATCACGACTAATAATAACAATCTGTTGTGTTCTCGGCGATGAGTAAGGTTGCCGGAGCTCACTAGAGAGTTTTTATGCTGTCAGTAGGAAGATCAATTTGTCTCCTGCGTGATAATTTACTTACTTTTCTCTCAACAATACAACCCTTCTAAAATCTTCTGTCTAAATTATTCTATTATTTTCATCGTCACCAATTCCAGTTTCAATAAAAAGGGCATGTTTTGAAAAAGTTAATGCTTCGACAGGATCCCACGGTCCCCTTACAGGGGGAACGCTCTGACCGCTAATCCACGAAGCCTTATCTGAAATATTCGAAATTCTCCTAGACAACCATCTTTGGGCAATGGTGGGAACCATCTACCGACATTTAGATTTAAACAGCCAGCATACTAATTGCTTTTCAAAACTTTTAACATTACAGTAACCATTTCTTAATTTTTAATGTTAAATAATTTTCTGGAAGTTTCATCACACGTTTCAAAATCTTAATTTTACGAAACAGCGTACGGATCACTAAAAATATTCGCTAGCCTCACTGGTTTTATTATAGAAACTCGAATAGCTCTATTTTCTTCAATATCTACTCTAGTGATGTTACTTATATTACGTTCTCCGTCTTATTTTCTTTGCACGTGTTTATTTACGAGCTTTTAAAACTTTTATACTACTGCAATGGAACGTAAGTGAGTTGCAGTAAATATTAGAATAAAAGTTCAAAGATGAACAGAAAAAGTCGAGCTTTTTAACGATGAATTTAATTTTTTTACAGAGGACTTGGAGGAGAAAATTGCCTTGACTATAAATAGCAGTAGTTAGTTGCACTCATAATTGCTACTAATTTGGATTTTGATTGAACTTGAGATTTCGCTGACCTTCGTCTGTGTTATTGAAATAAATAAGGAATAAGTATATCGAATTATTTGTACAATTAAAAATTGTAGGCCTTGTCACACACACACACACACACGCAACACATATACACCTGGACACACATCCATACATACACACATATAGGTAGCTCCTCACAGACTCTTAATCTGTACTTATTAGTTATAAAAAAGAATTAACCTAGTAACTGCAAGAGCCATTATCTTCAAACAAACGAAAGGTCTTTCAGGTATGTTTGAGTCAGCTAGACGTTGAGAGAACAACCATTATTGGTACTTACATAGGCGAACTTAATGACATAAGGGATTCTCTAACAGTCAATCAAAGTTGGTGCAGAGAGACTCAGTAGGGGCATTATAGAGAGTAACATTATACCGTACACAAGTACACCATTAAGTAGGTAGGTCTATCTTTTCCGTTCTTCTACCTTTTCTCTCAACAATACACCTCTTCTAAAATGTTCTGTCTAAATTATTCTATCATTTTCATCGTCACCAATTCCAGTTTTAATAAAAAGGGCTATGTTTTCGTTCCATTTCAAACAATTCACCGAATGTCGTTTAAAAGTCCAATTAATTTCGGACAATTGGTACGAAATTCACGTAGCTCGAATTCAAGTTAAAATTTAGTACAATATTACCTACCTTTGGTGAGCGAAATGACGTTGCGATTATTAAATCTTTCAATATTGGATAATTGCAGGAATGCCGACCGGTTGGAAATAAAACCTAATACGGTATCCAGTGCTCCCTCGTGTGGAATATCGGCTTTTTGATTTGAGATTAATCATTCGTATATGGCGGAGGGAATCAAAAAGTAACTGAGTACGGGATTCCATGACTGTGAGATATATGTGGAAATATTGAATGGTATTCAATTGAGATACTGATTTTAAAACTTTCGATGATAAGATAGAATATGTTATTTATACGTATATCTTCACATTGGATTCAGATTGGGTACACATTGGATGCAAACCGCCTCCAACCGGTCGGATTGGAGGTCGATGGGAGAGGCCTATGTTCAGCAGTGGACGTCTTGTGGCTGAAATGATGATGATGATGACGTATATCTTCAGGATACATGAAAAATGACAAACTTATTACTTAGGTGTTACACTCTAGGGACAAAATTATTTTTTTCGGCTGGGTCCCCACGGATACCCCTCGCCGAAGTCTGCGGGGAAGGGTGGTTATGTCGGACTCGAATCGAAAAAAGTCGCACTGCCGTTTTAGTCCATCAGTAGTTGATCCATCTTTCGGCTGTGGGACTATAGTGTTTAAATCTTTCCCCGGATAAGAAAGGAGATAAAAATGAAATAAGTGTAATAATAAACAATACATTATGTGGGGACATGGATGGGAGCCTAATCGTACTTTGACAGTGTCAATTAGATATCAAATTATTATACCACTCAAGTGGCAAACAGGTACACAGCCCTTCTGATGGAAAGTGGTTACCGTGGCCTAGGGTCGTGAACAACACCAAAGGCTTTACACTAGAGGGAGGGGTGAAGGTTTCATACCTAAAATAACATCCTGGTATCAAGTAGGTGCAGGTAAATCGTTATAAAATACCACATAGTACATTTTGATAACTATGTAAGTTCACAGTATGTAAATTCGAACTTCGAATGTGCTAATGTGAACACGCTCTTTGGCTCAAGCGATTTAGTTGAGTTGGAAGGGTTCTTTAGTAAAAGAAAAATGAAAGTGATAGTATAATACAGGTAAGTAGCCTTTTCTATTTCATTTCGTTGTGGACCCTACTTACTGCCACGAACTAAAATCTAGGGTAATAGCAGCGATCTAATGAATAATCACTCATGAATAATGAACAATAAATATTGGACTGAGCGGGCATCCTCATACGCGTACGGGTTACGCGAAAACTCGACCACCAAGTCACAGTTTGTTCATAAGCAAAGCTGCTTTTCATATACCTATACTATGAACTATTAAAATAGGACAATTGAACGGTTGTCATAGCATCAACTGTAAATATAAATGCATGCAGGTAGTATGACAGTTCTTCAATTATTGACTTGTTTCAAGAGCTTATTTTGGACCCGTTTTGTAAAGAACTAGGAAATTTGTGTTACCTAGATGATCTTACAATATTGAAAGTAAATGGTGGAAAAATGTCTATTAATTGTTTTTGCTTATTACATGAAATGTTTTCATTTTGATTATATAGATAATTTCAATATAGAAAATACTTCTTTAATATTTGAGAACCTTATGGAAAATTTTCAGAGCAATAAATTTCAACACCACCGCTAAAGCATGTAATAAATTACTCCTAAATATTGTAGTCATTTTAATATAATCATATTTGAAAAAGTACCCACCCATCATTTATCGTCATTTGCAAAACGAAAAGAATTCTTTGCTAGGTGCCTCCGCCTTTTCATTAAAAATTCCAGTCAGGACGGGATATACGAACATATAGCAATACTTACTTTTTTCATATTTAGTTTTTATCTTGTGGAAAATGGCAACACAAAAACTCGTCTTCCCTGGAAAACCTTTGAACCGAACGGACGTATTTCTAATTATCATGTACATAATTGTAAACCAGCTCCTGTGTTTTGTATTTAACACTAAAGCCTACCAGAACAGAGCTCCCTATTACTATCTAAGTAATATTATTTCAATTTTACTTTATAGTCATAGTTTCAGACAAATGCCGACGATATTTGTGTATAACCAATTATTAATATTCACTTTTTTGAACTTTGTATTGATTACAAAAGGCATATTGGCATTTAACGCCTCATAATTTCATCAAATCAATTGGTATTTTTTTTAATTATGTAACCCATTTTTCTGTGCTCGATATCCCCACGTAAATCAATGAGGTAAGTAAGGTTATGATGGACTTGAACTTTGTCTTTAAGCCCTTAGTTACCGGAGGTAAGATAGTAGCGAACATATCCCTCGTACCCCGGTAGATTTCGAGATGACCCCCTTCGGTTGTAGGAACCACGGTGTCTCCATCTAGCTCCCGGGTATATGGTGGCAAACTGGGTGCTTCTGCTAGGGTGACAGGTGGCTCTATCCCTCAATCCCAGGCCAGCGCTCATCGAAGCCGGAGGTCATTCTGCGATCTCTGACGTCCAAGTCACCTCCGCTCAATAATATAACCCTGGAAATCTAAGAAGAAAATAGCTAGAGATTCTCAGATAAACATAATGGAAAGTCAAAACAACCCGCGGCTTGCTGAATTTGTTTAATTATCGGAGGGTAATTGAAACTAGCTCAAATACTGAGATATGAAATTTACTTCTATTTTGAATATACGGCTTCAGCTGTACCTAAATTGATTAGTTGTATGGTAATGCAAACATAAACCATAATTGGGAAACTTAGTTTACAGATGAATGATTTAGTTCAGGTAGTCATATTTACCAGGTCAGGTAGTCATATTTGTCTTTGTATGATTTACCAAATGTACTTAACCGAAAATAAAATTAGACCTTCATTTTCAACGAAGCCTTTGAAAACCAAATTATGAAAAAATAATATAGTAAGCACATAATGGTGTAATTAAACGAGTTAATTATTATGAAAATGAGTTAAAACAATTTATTACGCTTAACAGTTATAATGTGTGTATAATATATTCGAATCGAGATCCTTAGAATTGTGTTAGACGACTTTTTTAAGAATAATAATAATATTCAACACTAAACCGGCCAGGAAACTCATCACTTTCCATGAATGCGGTCTTGGAGGTGACAGGTAGAGTCGCATGTCATCCTAACCGAAACAGGCTACGGCGGCGACGACGGAGTGATTAGCACCCCTCCCTATTCGAAGATAGATGGGGACATCCGAAGGGGCCTTCGAGGTCCCTGGATCAGCCGGGGCGCGAGGAAATGATCAGAGGCTACCTTAACATCCAGTAATACGACTTTGGTTGGTTCGAGTCAGACATAACTACCTCCGTAGAATTTAGGATCCGTTGGGATAACCGCTCGAAAAAATTAGACGTACAACTTCGTAAGTCATTTTATAATTTAAAGCTATTATTTAGGTACTTTGACTAAACAATTTATGTTTTTATAATAAATATTCTAGGACATATTATACTACGCATATTCTACTCTAGAACTAGTTTGAGAGATACCTATGTCTTACGGACATAAAATGAAGTATTCGATTAAATCGTTCCACTTAAGCATTAAGAACTATAAACTAATCCTTAACACGACTTCTTCATGACCAGCACCAGTTTGTATTGCCATGTTAAGCCTCATTCTTAATCTTGGTGAGCTGCTGATTGCCCTAATAATTAAAAGCAACCCTAAAATAGCCCACATTAATTATGCGACTTAAAATAGAATAATGAAGTGGACTATTAGGTTAGCATCAAGTATTTCGTAATTACTTTAGGTTTTTCCGACGTTGGACATATATTAGTAAGGTTAGCTAGTAATGCGAAGAATAGTTTATATGTAGGCCAATGGCAGAGTGTCTTCTATGAAGGAACAATTTTAATTAGATCGATTTACAATAAATTGCTGAAAGAATTTATCGAGATTGCGCAATTAACTGTATTTAAGAAAGATATTTTTTTTTGAAAAATAGGTTATTACACAGTAAATATTACTCAAAGAACAAAATGTTAGATGTGACGTAAATTTAAAGATTTTATATGAAATTTCACATTCTTATTTTAAATATATTAATTTACTGAACTTTTGGGGCATTAATATATAATGTACATACTACTTTGGCTCGAATCTATTTATTTAGCATTTCGTATCCTACTGTTGCCAATATTATAATGTTTTGATGATTTTTATTCAATCACACAATAAGGGCTAAACGAATCTGATTAAAATTTGATATAGGGGTATACATATATTATAGTCTCTAATAATACATAGCCAGAAAAGGTGCCCATGGGTAATTAGAACTTAAAATTTTCACCTCAAACATCTCTTGATATTCATTAAATACTACAAGATAGAGAATAGAAAAAAAGATATCAAATAAAACCTGAATTAGATTGTCCCAAAATTTACGGTACCAACGGTTCTAGCTCACAAATTTTAGAACTTTACTTAAGCTTCCGCCCGCGGTGTCGTAGATTAGACTTTACGACCCACTTGGAAGACAGATGTGCTGGAACTTGGACGCGATTTGTAGTTGCCCACATCGCCGTTGATTTTTTACTATCGCCTGAGTTTATATTTCATTTGATGATAAATTTTTATACCACTTAACAGACAGACAAGAACACGGTGTCTCACCTCGGACTACTCATTCGGGGAATATGGGCGTGGGCATACGTTTGCCATGTAGCCAAACGGGTTCTTTTTTAGTTCTTGGGCTATGTTTGAACCGGTCATTCCACTTTCAAACTTTGCAACCTATTATTTGAATTTGGTTGAAGAATAAAGGCACAGTTTAAACGGAAAATTGGCATTGGAGGCAACAGTTTTATGTCTAAAATAAGAAGACATTCTTCTCGAGTTAGATGTAGACTTGACTGAACGAGTCTATGTCCTGAGATAGACTATCGTTCAGTCAAGTCTACATCTGCCTGAGTCTGCTCAATTCACGGTCTTTAAACAAACTCTTATAAATGAAACATACGTGTTCGATTGAAAACTGTGCTTTTAGACGCTACGTTTCGCTTCATAAATACAAAAATAAAACATAATCCAAATTTTATATGTTTTATTCGGCAAGCCTTTTCATTTTTATTACGTTGGTAGCAAGTCCTTTTCAGTCATAATTACGAGTACATTTTTTCAACATTATAATTGTCTAACGAAATATAATCAGTTCCATAAGATTTTTATTGTTATATATTTTCTTCGCTTACGCACAATAATATTTAAGGAATTTCAATACAATCTTGTTTAACAAAGGGATCGCACGAAAAACAAAATTTCATCGGAATAGTCTCTTGTGATACTTACGAATTTTCTTAGATTAATTGAATATTTATCGCCTAGCCTGTAGCTGAACGAGATTTTACTTCTATCTTATCACTATAGGTATATATAATAATATAGTATCTAAGTATAATTGATTGCCCTTCGCGCGGGTTCGATTACCGCTCAGTGCAAATATTTCTGTGCATATATCAATATAAGCATTGGTCTGGGTTTTCATATGTGTGAGATATATGTATTTACAAAAAAATGTACATAAGTATGTTTATCCGCATCCTACCCATAACACAAGCTAGTTATGCTATGCTTACTATGGGTCTAGGTGGCGTTTTGCAGATTGCCCTAGAATTTTTATCGATATTCATTTATTTATAAGTAATAAAAATATATTAAACTTTTACAATTAAGTTCATGGTGGCAAGTTTTATTTGTTAATCAGTACAACCAATTAGCCTATTGTAGTCCACTACTGGACATAGGCCTGTCCCAATGTGCTTGTTTCTCAGGATAT
Organism: Pelosia muscerda; assembly: GCA_963691645.1. Lineage (NCBI taxonomy): Eukaryota > Metazoa > Arthropoda > Insecta > Lepidoptera > Erebidae > Pelosia > Pelosia muscerda. The sequence goes on from OY829103.1 coordinate 5,432,513, forward strand.
GAGTCCATCTGGCTAGAGAGCGTCCTATCTTCCGATTGACTTCTCGCGGTCTTCAATCAAGGAGTCATCTTCACTTCTCAGATTTTGATGCTTAATAAAATGAACCGTAGATAAAAAGATGAATGTAAAATATATAACTACTCTGATAAATTATTTCACAAAAAAAAAGAAAATGGAAATTGAAAATGTTACATCTTCTCTGTAAACTTAGTTAATTAGAACCTGTGTACTTACCAATTATATTTTCCATTTGTATGCAAGTGTGTATGTATTTTGAAGTGGAAAACATAATCTTTCTTGTAACCTTATCCCTGTATCTAATTAATTTCAAACGCAACGTTTGAAATTAATTAGATACAATCACAGATACACATATCTACAAACATTCCTAATTGTAATTTTGTAGGAAAAAGTGAAACCAAAAAATGTATGACGTAAGTGTGCGCAAGTACATTTTATTAAATTCACATGCAGTAATAAGATTCTAATACTTCTTAATCCATATCTGCGGACAAATCGGCAATGATGTATGAAACCGCAGTCCAAAACGCGGTTCCAAGATCAAGCTCATGAGGATCTTCCACATTCAAAGTATCACCTTCGGTGTGATGGAACCAAAAGTATTTTCCATTATCATTATAAAGACTAGCACCTGGATGGCCATTGCCAGTAAATACTGAAATATCAGACCCAGCACCTTCTGTTTCTACTAGAGTAGATGCGTTTATGGATTTAAACATTTTAAGAATTTCTTGTACAATACAACGCGTCCTTGCACTGCCACTTACAGCCAACCCTAGTGGAGCAAAAGTACCTTCATCCGACTCCATTATAAAATTAATGTTGTTCAATTCGTTTTTGTGCAATTCATTATACGCATAAGCTCCAACTAAACCTGGTTCTTCAGCAGTCCAGAAGATAGCTCTCAATGTTCGTTTTGGTACTAGGTTCAATCGCTTCAGAATAACTGGAGCTGCCCAACTTATAAATACGCCACCACCATCATCCATAGCTCCTTGACCAACATCCCAACTGTCAATATGTCCGGATACAACAACTAGCTTGTCAGGGTTTTGTGAACCTTTTATATCTATCAAAGTATTTCTAGAGATCTTGGTATCATAAGTAGACGTCATATGAAGATTAAGTACAATCTTCTCCCCTCTGTTGTAAATTCTTCGAATTAAGTCAGCATCTTCAAGAGAGATTGCTGCGGTAGGGATCTTTGTTACACCATTTGCGTAGGTTTGACCTCCAGTATGCGGTGAATTAATTGAAAATGGTGCAATTGACCGTACGAGAGAAGCCACAGCGCCCTTGGCGGAAGCTTTCGATGCCCCTTGTGACCTTGCTGGTACAGTTGCACCGTATGTTGTAAATTTAGGGTCAAATAAAACAATTTTGCCTTTAACCTGTTCAGTTGGTGTGTTTTCTAAAGCCTCAAAGCTATCAAAGACTATTACTTCAGCTGTGATTCCTTCTGGTGGTGTACTGACACTATTACCAAGACCCAAAAGATCAATATTTTTTATTCTGGGTTCCAGCATTGTTAATTTTTCACCGAGTCTAACCCAATGTGGTACCTGTAAGTATTTGTAAAATGTATTACTACACTTGAATTACCTACTTAATGTATTGTGTATGAAGATATGGGTGCGGATATGGTAACTATAATAAAACCCTCTATACTATAACGCTGACAGCTAAACGGTAAAGGTATATTCGATAGTTTGAGAGTTAGGCTTGTGGTCTGTGGCTAATTGATTTTCACGATATCGAAAATAATTTCGATATCAAACCATTACTCGGGATACTTACATTTGCATGAAATACCTATTTTAATTAAACATTAACTAATCACGGTAAAGAACATGAATATCGCATTAAACAATTATGTGTTCACACCTAATATTTCTTTATAACGATTATCATTTATTGAATCTGATAGGAATATCACTTACTTCAACACTTTCGGTTGTTATATCGTGTAATCCTTCATCGCGAGACCGTTGTATTATGTAATCAATAGAGTCTTCAAGAACTTGTGTTCCCGAAAGTCTTGCACCGAATTTGTCCACAAATATTGCCAATCTAAGGATAAAAATATATCTTCTTAATCAAAACTTCCCAATAATTTTGTAATTGAAACTGTGTTCAGAACCGTATGCTCCAAAATATAATGACACATTTTAAATGCCCTTAGACGAAACCAACAAATATTGTGGAACGATACAAATGGCTTCATTTCAAAATATACTCACTCATCATAAGTTTTGCCTTTAAAATCTCCTTTTAACACATAGTCTAATATTTGGTCTTTAACTCTTTCGTAAGACCATATTTCATCTACCAAATTTCCTAATATAGCATCGCATGTAGCTGAACTCTTATCCAACACCTTCGCCTCACTCGCAACTAATATGAAAAATATAACTGATACAATACGTAAGTGAGTCATTTTTCTCTCAAAGTCTTTGAGATACTGAGACGTTTTGATAAAGTCAGCTCTTTTGTACCCTATCTATCTTATCCGTTGTGACGGTCAATTGTCTCAAGCATCTATAGAGTGACTAGTATATTTGATGGACATTTGATACTCAAAGAACTTGAAGTGTTTTGTGTAAATTAGGTATTTTGAAATCTAATCAAGTCGTGAGTAAAATTTGAAATTAGATCGACTCAATGTTCTCTGTGATAGTGTGTTCAAATTAGGCATTTATTTGTTTTAAAAGTTGTGATATTTATCTTCTTAGTATTTTATCTACCATGAATTATATTATCTAAAATCATACATTCATTATGGTATCTTTAATTTACCGTCACTTTGTAATTTTAAAGTTTGAGAAGTTCACCTCTAACCCGACCAGTTGGAAGCGGTTTCTATCCAACCGATCCTTTTTTTATACGGAAATATTAGAAAATAGCGTAAAATTTAATCGAAAGGTAGATCCATAGGGCATTAAAAAAATTATATACACCCAATTCAATATACTGCATCTCCGATTTTGATCTTGAAATAAAACGTACTTTAAATAAAAAAGATCGTTCTTGTTGATTGAACCTTATCTTCGGAAATATTATCTCATACAAAGTTAAAGAAAATAGAACTTGCTACATCTTTTTTACGGACTTAGTACAGGTAAATGTTTGTGGACTTTAAAAGAAAATACATGATCTTTTGCATCACCTGTAACCTGCAAATGGCATTATAAGTAGCAATACAAATTAGGTACAGACACACAGTATTCATTTAGTATTTATTAATTATGTTGAAAATAGAAATATTTAGACCAGTCAACTTCTAACGTAAGGACATTCTATTAAATTCAGATGTAGTAATAAGATTCTAATACTTCTTAATCCATATCTGCGGACAGATCGGCAATAATGTATGAAACCGCAGTCCAAAACGCGGTTCCAAGATCAAGCTCATGAGGATCTTCCACATTCAAAGTATCACCTTCGGTGTGATGAAACCAAAAGTATTTTGCATTATCATTATAAAGACTAGCACCTGGATAGCCATTACTTGTAAATATTGAAATATCAGACCCTACACCGTCTTCTTCTACTAGAGTGGATGCATTTATCGATTTAAACAATTTAAGTATTTCTTGAACAATACAACGCGTCCTTGCGCTGCCACTTACAGCCAACCCTAGTGGAGCAAAAGTACCTTCATCCGACTCCATTATAAAATTAATGTTGTTCAATTCGTCTTCGTGCAAATCTTTATACGCATATGCTCCAACTAAACCTGGTTCTTCAGCAGTCCAGAAGATAGTTCTCAATGTTCGTTTTGGTACTAGATTCAATCGCTTCAGAATAACTGGAGCTGCCCAACTTATAAATACGCCACCACCATCATCCATAGCTCCTTGACCAACATCCCAACTGTCAATATGTCCGGATATAATAACTACCTTGTCCGGGTTTTGTGAACCTTTTATATCCATCATAGTATTTCTAGAGGTCTTCGTATCATAAGTCGACGTCATATGAAGATTAAGTACAATCTTCTCCCCTCTGTTGTAAATTCTTTGAATTAAGTCAGCATCTTCAATAGAGATTGCTGCAGTGGGGATCTTTGTTACATTATTTGCGTAGGTTTGACCTCCAGTATGCGGTGAATTAATTGAAAATGGTGCAATTGACCGTACAAGAGAAGCCACAGCGCCCTTGGCGGCAGCTTTCGAAGCCCCTTGTGACCTTACTGGTACAGTTGCACCGTATGTTGTAAATTTAGTGTTGAATAAAACAATTTTGCCTTCAACCTGTTCAGTTGGCGTGTTTTCTAAAGCCTCGAAGCTATCGACGACTATCAATTCAGCTGTGATACCTTCTGGTGGTGTACTGACACTATTACCAAGACCCAAAAGGGCAATATTTTTCACTCTTGGTTCCAGCATTGTTAATTTTTCATCGAGTCTAACCCAATGTGGTACCTGTAAGTATTTTTAAAATATATTACTACACCTAAACGTCTAAACTACTTTGCTTTTGGTGTGTGCAGATCCATACCTGCACACACCAAAAGTAAAGTAGGTAGTTTAATCTTACCCATGTGCAGACATGGTAACCATAATAAAGCCCTCTACGCATTGATATATAAAAACCTATATAAGATACACAGTCTCGATCTAAAATAATAGTCAAATCTGTCCTTAATCACACATAGTAGTTACTTGAGTGTAAATATGATTTTGGGTAGAACATAAATAGTGTTAGCCGTTTAAAAAAGTTATTTATATCTTATATATATTTGTATTATATTATATTTGTATTACATATATCTGTATATTAATCGTCAGTCAGCAAAGACGTGCTTTGCTGACTGACGATTGATTTCCACTTCAAATCGTGGTGGGTTACGATAAAACATAAAATATTAAAATTAGAAATTAGAAATAGAATAGAAAAATTAGAAACAAAAAAAAATCATCGGTACCTATACGAAGTTAATAGTTGGTACGGGTACCTATAAAAATCAAGAACAATATTTTCCGGTATAAAAAAATATGTTTCATTAAAACAGTGGCAATCATGAGGACTGACGAGAGAAGTGAAAAGTTTTAAATTGACACCACGAGTTGTTAAATTGGCACTGTCATTAGCATGTCGCATGGCGTGAACCCTTACCTAAGTTGGGTCCTAAGTAATCAAATGTATTTTTTTAATAGTCCACATGACTATCTCTTCAACTTTTGAAAGTCGATTCCAAACTATCACTATCACTATATCATCATCACTACATAGTATAAAATAAAGTCGCGTTCTCTGTCCCTATTTTTCTTGTCCCTTTGTACGCTTAAATCTTTAAAACTACGCAATGGATTTTGATGCGGTTTGTTTTAATAGATAGAATGGTTAAAGAGAAACGTTTATATGTATACATGCTACGACAAACAGGTACGGAGCAGGAATGAAAAATGTTGCAAAAACGGGGTGACGCAGACGAAGTTGCGCGGGTCAGCTGGTTATATATAAAAATGAAACTCAAATGAAGTCAAAACGTGAACAAATTAAGAAATAGCTCAATATAACAGGGTCAATAATAGTATGCGACTAAAATTAGAGGATGTTGTAATGCGTTGTTCTTACACTGATACGCGTCTATTGAAATTTGCTGTACTATATTGGACAGTTGAGTGAACATTGAAAAAGAAATCAAGATCACATAAACTGCCCATATATTATTTAGTCACAAAAACAAATAAATAAACTATTTTAGTAACCAAAACTAAGATACACTTTCTTTTTTTAAAGTAATTGACGTATTATTTTTGAAATTTCTCAATAAAACACTTTTACATTTTTGTCGTGTGTGCATGAACACGAGCGATTTGGAATTGAGCGCTCATATTATGCGAACTGTTTTGACACCCCGACCGTGCATATTTGGTTTTTTTGTAAATCAATGCCTCTACGTCATATCGCTGACAATAAAACCGAAAAGAAGTGAAGAAGTATTCGATAGTTTGAGAGCTGGCTTGAGATCTAATTAATTTTCATAATACCTAACAAAAAAAGTTTCGAAATCAAATCAATCCTCGAGAAACTTATATTTGTATGAAATACCTATTTTTAAATAAACATTAACTCATCAAAGTGAGTAACGAAAATTCGCTATAAAAATTGTGTTCACACAGACACACGTAGTATTTCTATTTAACGATTATCATTTATTGAAACTGATAGGAATATCAATTACCTGAACTGTTTCCGTGATTACACCACGTAATCCTTCATCGCGAGACCGCTGTATGATGTAATCAATAGAGTCTTCAAGAGCTTGTGATCCTGAAAGTCTTGCACCGAATTTGTCCACAAATATTGCCAATCTAAAGACAAAAATAATATTTTTTTAATGTAGGTATACTTCTATCTGACTTTGTTATCGAAACTGTGCCCAAAATCTTTGAGTCCAAGCTATTGTGACACCTTTTATATGCCCTGAATCGACACTAACAAATGTTGTGAAACAGTATAAGTGGCCTAATCTAAAAATATACTCACTCAGTATAAGTTTTTCCTTTAAAATCTCCTTTTAATACATAATCTAATAGGTTTGGTTGGGTTTTTAACTTTTTTGTAAGACCATATTTCATAGACTAAATTTACGGACTAAATTTTTAATAACGGCATGTAGCTGGCTTTTTCAAAAACTTTGCCTCACTCGCAACTAATATAATAAACATAACTGATACAATACGTAAGTTACTCATTTTTCTCTCAAAATCTTTGAGATACTAAGACGTTTTGATAAAATCAGTTCTTTTGTACCCTATATCTTATCTTATGTGACGGTCAATTGTCTCAAAAATCTATAAAGGGCTCGTATATTTCATGGACATTTGATACTCAATGAACTTGAAATGTGTTTTGTGTAAATTAGGTAATTAGATCCACTCAATGAATGAATGAATGAATGAAAAAAAAAACAAATCATATTTTTTTACGTTAAAACATAAATTGTAGGTATTTCAGGAGTATTACGAGCCTACCATGAGTTATATTCTCTAAAATGATGTGTTCGCTATGATATCTTTAATGTACCATAACTTTGTAATTTTAAAGTTAGAGAAGTTTATCAGCATTTTCAGTCCATCAATCTCCTATTCAATCCAACTGATCATTTGCTTAAACCGAAAATATGAGAACTTAGCGTAAAATTTTATCGAATGGTAGATCGCTTAGCTGAAAAGAATTCTTTTTACACTGAGCATAATAATATATCCTTGGAAATATTATTATATACAAAAATTTAAAAAAATGTAGCTTGTTATCTACTATGTGGACTTAGTACAGGTAAATATGTGTGGACTTTAAAAGGAAATACATGATCTTTTGTCATATATGTAACCTGCAAATGAAATTATAAGTAGTCGCTCAATACAATATAACTACAGACACACAGCATTCATTCAATATTTATTCATTATATAGAAAATAGCATTAATTAGACCAGTCAACTTCTAACGTAAGAACAACTTCGCAAGTAGCTGAACTCCTATACAAAACCTATGCCTTACTCGCAACTAATCATACCATTAAACGTCAAAGTTTGATGTTTCCTTTCGCATTTGGTTATACTACGTATCATCATTAATGTATCTTCAATAAAAAAGGAACTGGTAAGATTCTAATTTGATTAATAATGGTTATTGACACCATATCTAAGTGCAGCATCAAAAGAAATAGTAAAACACACAGAACAAAAAAAACTAGTAGTAATGTGACACGATAGTTTCAGTAGCGGAACCGATGACGCCAAACTCACACATAACCGTGCATTACTAGTAAATAATTGCTTTGATTGGTTATACGTATTTATATAGGTACTAAGTCTACCTTTTATCATTCATTGCTTAGTCACCCTACTAGGACATAACGCAGCACGTAAGGGCCTTTTTTATCGTGCGATTAATCCCCACGGATACCCCCCACCGGAGCCAGTTGGGAAGGTTTTGTCGGACTCGAACCGACTAAAACGGACGCCGTCTTTGGGTCTTCAGTTGCCAGAGGTGAGGTAGTAAGCACGGAAGGGCCTGGCGCACAGAAAAATAGGTTTTTGACAAACAAACAGAAAGACAAATGAATGACAAACAACCAAATTAACCTTTATGGGAGCCGCGATGATACGCTTTTTAAAAATATCGTTTCCTTATAAAAACAAATAATTGTACTCAACAAAGAGTATTTAATAAGCGACATAAAATTTCGACGACCATTTTACTAAACATGATAATTATTAGACATATCCGAGTCGATAACATTAACCCTAGAGGTCATTCGTTATCTCTGCATGACAGTAACTTAATACTTTGAGGGCATATTACTTTAACTTCTAAAATTGTTTCAAGTGTCTGTTCTTTAATAGCAAATGGTTTATAAAAGTAATCTACAGGACAATTTATGGTGATCTGAATAAGCTTAATAAGGCATTAGTCTTGAGTTGACATATAATAAATAATAAATAGTCTAGAAGAAAAAAAGATCTAGGACAATCTACATAACGCCACCTAGACCTATGGTAAGCATAGTTTAACTAGCTAGTATTATGGGTTCTAGAATGCGTAAACACATACATATTATATATATAGGCCTGCCACCTATTACATTGGGACCTAAACATAAACTGGCGAAATGTGGGTGCTAGCTCCTCTGCCTACCCTTTCGTGGATATATGCGTGATATTATAAAAAAAATATACATAGGAACACCCAGACCAATGGAAATTTTCACATTCATGTACACAAATATTTGCATTGAGCGGGAATCGATCCCACGCCTCCTGCGTAGCAGTCGCGTTCACTACTGCCACGCCACGGAGGTCGTCATATCACCGTATGCCTAGAATACAAGAGGACGTGGCATGATAACAGATACATCTTTCATTACTTCTTTTTTAATTCAAGTATTGTAGATCTAATTCACCGCGTTGCTATAGAATGCATCGAACAAGATCACACAGAAATCTAAATATTATAAAAATGAATAGCAAAATATGTTGGTAAGCGAATAACTCAAAGACGGGTGGACCAATTCGAATTCCTTGAACTCTACGGAAGGATTTTATGGAGCAGCGGGAACGGGATCAGAAGTCCAAGCAGCGGGAACGGAATCAGAAGTCCACGCGGGCGAAGCCACTGACAACAGCTAGTGTATTATAAAATTTGATTAGGTATTGAAATGTGTGCCAAACAAGTGTTGTTGATATTGTTGTTACTTTGTAAGATAAGATTATATCAAGAGCAATATCAATGTCAAAATTGTTTGAAGATAGCACCATCGACGGTTATATAATTTGATCTCCAAGAGAACATTGCTAGATTGAGTAAGGTTCATGGTATTAAATTACGTGGGTTCAAACACGTAATACTCTTACGTCACGTAACTCTATACAGTGTGTTTGGAAAACGCTCCTGAAGTCGAAGGCACATAGTTTTACTGTAGATATACTACATACTGGCATAAAAAATGCGATTTTATTTTATTTACCTCGCCTGATGTTAAGCTGAAGGCAAAGTCTCATGAAAGAGGGTCATCATTGCAAACATGAACAGTGCTACAATAGTGCTGCTCAGCTTGACGGCCTCATCAGATGCTTTTTCACGCCCCGCTTAAAGGGCCCGGGACTGAAACACGTGCGCCGGTAAGGAATTCCAGGACTTAATGGTGCGGCAGAGGAAAGACTCACCGAACCGCTTGGTTTTTATTGGAATATTCTGCACCGTATGCGGGTGACATCTAAACCCTACTCGTGTTGTCCTGTGTAGGAAAGGGGAGGGTGGGATTAATTGGAAGAGCTCATCAGAACATTCACGCATTTTGGCGGACGCCACATATGTACTCAAACAACATTATTATTTTTTTCAATCTTTTTAAGTTAATTCAATCTTTGTAAAAAGAGGGAGAACAGAAAAAACAATAATTTTAACGTTGGTAGTGTAATGGTCAGGACTGATACGGACAATGGAATAGGCAAGGCAGAATATTTGCATTTATATAACAACTCTCGCCCATAAGGGGTGAGGAGTTGCCGCTTCTGTTACCCAGGAAGCTAGCATAACACCCGTGATAAAGATGATGATTAATGTACTTTAACAAATCAAACAAACAACGGCAAAGTTCACACAATAGTTACCTCATTTTTTAATTTTGCCGGTAGCTTATAAAATTATAGATTATATACATTCGCTCACGCTCGTAATCCCCGAAGGGTAGCAAAGATGTATTAAACACCCACATTTCGCCAACTATGATTTTCGGTCCTCCGTAATAAAGAGCGAGCCTATTACCGCCAATAGGGTACTTTGTACAAAATAATGGGTGTACCGAAAATGTTGCAGCTAAATAAATTTGGAAAGAAAATCGCAAGGATATATTATATAAAATAGATTTAATAGAACACATAAAAGTGCTAGTCCACTAAATTAAATCAAGAACTTCACAAAAGAATAGTCGTGCAACAATACTCACTCATTGTAAGTCTTCCCTTTGAATGGCCCATTCGTTGTGTATTCTATTATACTATTGACAACTGGTTCATAGCTAGCAATTTCATCAGCGAGTGAACCAATATCACACGATGAAACATCTGAAAAAATTTTACGTCCCTCGCACTGTATCTTCGTTATTGAAGCAAATAAAGAAAATATTAAACATAATAAAACTAAAGACATTGTGTGTACGTCTAGTCAAAGATACTGGTAGCTGTAAATTGGATGGTTTATAGGGGAGAACCAGTCGTCCATCAATCGTAATAGAATAACTACAAAGTAAGTGACTGTAAGTGATTTTGATGCACGTTAATATTAACTACTATAGTATACAGGGTGCTAGGGGAAATCGCTCGTAAACGAAAATAGTCCTGACCAGTTTAACAAAATTGGACTACTTTTTTATTGCAATACTTTTTAGGCAGGTATTTCACAGGTTCATTGCCAATATACAAACCAAATATGTAACCTGCATTCCAAATGTTTTAATGTGTTAAGCGTGTGTGCTTATATTCTCCCTTATGTATTATGTTGTGTTATGTAAGTATTTTGTTGAGAGTAAATGCAAGTTGACGTAGTAATAACTCGTGCCATTTCTATAGTAAGTCATTATTTCCGAATTACAACAGATGCAATTACTTCTTTGAATATGCACTTGCAGCGTGACTGCATATGCGATGAAATATAAATTGCACACATCCTTTATAGCAATCAGTACCAATTGAGCATTGTATTGAATGAAGCATAACCTAGAATACCGCGCAATTTTCACTCGCGGATGAATAGCACTTCATTCTGTGAGAAGTGACTAGAATATATAGCGGGCGGCAGCCGGTACTGACACAAATTATTGCTTTCAGAGAGGATAGGTGTAACTGACAGCTGTCATACCACTATTGTGATAAATATAGTATTATGTAACAAAGTAGCAAAGTATTTTAAAGCTGATAATAAAGAAATTTAGATATCGCCACCAAAATAGAGTAAGCATGCATAAATATTTCAGATGGAGAATGAATGTATGCTGACTATTCAATCATTATTGTTCAAATTAAATTTTGATAGGAACGGGACGGGATTCGAACCCACGATCTTTCCCTTACATGGCGAACGCTCTGGGAAAGTGGTTACCGTGGTCTATGGACAATTGCAACACCAGGGTAGTCACATTCGTGCTGCCGACCATATAGATAAGAGGGTGAAAAGGGAAGGTAGAAGGTTAAGGGAGTGCTGTCAGTGCAGAACATAATCGATTTCTCGGTCTCCCACTGCCAACACAAAACCTCTCCAGTGAGCTCTGGCTTCCATTTTTCCTTCTTAATTTGAATTGAATTAAAGAACATTGACGAAATAGATTTATGAAACAAGAGTGAAAACGCAAGACGGTAAGGGTTAAACTAGGCATAAATAAATATGTCAGTCCGATCGAGGACATTAGCCAGGTCAAACATGTGAAAAAAATTAAAGACCAGACAAGGTCTACTACTTTTTGCAGCAAGTGGACAGTCTAAAATGTTAATTTTGTAAATTGGCTTCAAAACATGGAGACCGCATATCATGTCGTTATTAAATTTGCTTCGATGTGTAACATAAATATTATGAAATATTGTTATAAAATCTACTGCTTTGATCACAAACATTTGTCTTTTTAAATTCACAGAGGAAATGTAATCTTCGTATATCTTTTTATAACCAGAGAAAATATAATGGTTTTTCAGTCATTGTGCTGTATTATACATACCTCTAATTATTATCAACAGTTAAATATGAATATCATAACATCTACAGGTTTGGAACTCATGGTATTGGTCTAGTAAAGCGATAGTACATACTTAATAAGTATTTTTTGATATCTAATGGCATTTGGACTCACTCCATTTTTAACCAAAGACCGTCAGTACTTTGAAGAAAAAGAGATTCAAGATATATTATTATTTCTCTAAGGAAAGGTTTTCCACAAAATTTGCCAAATGTAAGACGAACTAGTGAACCGAGAGTAAATAATTAGGTCGTACATACGGGAATAATAATAACAACCATTTTTATTTTTAGAACCAAATGTTTTTGAGATAAATTTTTACCATGACAAAATAGTGAGTGTTCATTTTTTTAATTTCAGATGGTTCGAGGCGCGCATGAACCAGGCGAGTTTTATACATTATATTATGCTGTTTTGTTACTTTTGAAATTTATTTATAAAAAGTACAATGATGTGTCTCCGTTAAGCACAATGAGCTGACTTAAGGATATAAGGTAGTTTCGCTCCAGAGTCCGACTTATTATCACACTGTCATTTATCATTCTCAGAGCATATTCCCAACTCAGTTGGGGTCGGTTTTCTAGTCTAACTAGGATGCGGCTGAACTTCCATATTTTCCGTGAATGATTGGCGAGATCGAAGTTCTGTAGTTACGCTATTTGGATTTTTGAGAGCTCCAACTATCTGTAACGACTATTATTATTCCACACCGTATAGTTTTATAAATGCTAATTCAACATAGCTGACTCTTATATAAATAATATCCTCGCTCAAGTACCGCTTTAATCTAAGCCTAGTGATAGAAAAAGAGAAGTATATTTTAAGATAACATGTTTATCAGATATTCATCATATCATATAGTTTGAATTATCTCTGTCTTTATATATCAGACTAGATACATGTGGTTGTCCTCGTGTTTCATCCAAAGATATTCAGATACTTTTTTTAGGTAAAACACTTTACATATATTAATGTATTAATTATTAATTATGTGTGGTAGTTTTTGTGCCATGTAAATATCTGTCTGTATGAAATTATGGCTGTAGAATTCTAGAACATATAATTAATCTACGTATAATTTGACTTCTTATAAGGAAAGGTTTTCCACAAAATTTGCCAAATGTAAGACGAACTAGTGAACCGAGAGTAAATAATTAGGTCGTACATACGGGAATAATAATAACACCCCAACATTTTCATAATGGAAGGCTCTATGCGAGCTACCGGGCAAATGTAAGACAGACTAATGAACCGAGAGACCCGTACAAATTGTAGATTGTGAATAGGTAGTTCGTCCATACGGGAATAATAATGATAACACACCAACATTTTCATAATGAAATGCTCTATACGAACGGGCAAATGTAAGACAGACTAGTCAACCGAGAGTGAAGTAGAAGTTGAAGATTGTAAGATTGTAAATTGTAATTCGTCCATACGGGAATAATAATGAAAGTAATCCAATATTGGCACGGCTCTAAACGGGCTAACACTATTACAACTTTTTCCTCTTAATGAATATATAAGTAATTAAGTACTTATTTGTGATTTTTCAAGTCTACACGGTCAATAATTTTACTTGATAGATTTATTTTCAAAACAATTGTCGCAGTATTGTATCAGTTACCACCATTTAAACAGTACTAAGCCCATGATTAGTTTGGATATCATCTTAATTCCCCTGACGGAGCCTATTATGTCTGTAACATCACCATGAAGGCATTCACGCGTTGTTAATATTAATTCTGACATAAGCGTTAATTGCCTTTACGTAATCTAACAGACTTACGCAATGTAAACGTCTTTAACGGCTTATTAATCTCAGTGGTTCGATTAAGAACATAAACAACTAAAGCCATCCTTGTGCAGAGTACCAAGCGGTGAAGCAATTGGCTTTATGTGGCAATTTTATTAGAGGCAGATCGATTCGTTTTATTGTATATTTTAGTAATACATCACTTTCAACTTAAAAATATATCCTGTTATATAGATATTTAGAAGTAGAGCTGAATTACCACCATCATTTATCAACGATAGTATTCGGTCCCAAGTAATAGGGGGTGAGACTATTACCGTCGACTCGAGTCATGCATCGTAGGCTGTATCTTGGCTGTATACAAGGTGTAAGGGAACACTCCCGAAAAAAAAAGGAAACCAAAAAAATTGCTTTGCTGTATTTTTTTTCATGCCAATATGTTGTGTACCAGGCGTACTACCAGGGGCTTTCGGCTTCGGGAGTGTTTCCCTTATACCCTGTATATCTGTGTAACGTTAAACAGACCTATTCCTTAGTAGCCATGTACGGCACCTTGCGAAAAGAGATGGGATAACTATGTGGTATTGAGATAATATTTGTATATTCGAATAACGCTCAAAATACGCTGGTTAAATGTAAGAAAACAAAATCAAGCCATTCTTTTTTTTATGACAATAAAAAAGCTTGATTTTATTAGTTAGTCTTCGATTCTAGGTTCTTATTAAACTCTGTCAAGTCGTTAAAACCATACGATTATAGTCATTAAGATACAGGTTAAATCACTTACTGTTTTTGATTGATATGTTGACCTTTCCTAGAACTACTAGCGTCTGTCTTCAATCGATCTGTAGGTGTTTTTACTTGTGGAATACCATCAGACTGAGATGTAGTCTAATAAAATGCTTGAAATGAGTGAAGTTCAAACAATAATGATATCTGTTTTACAAAGATAAACAAACTTATATTTAACCTCTGTTGTGATGGTTGCCACTAATCTAAAAACTTAGGGATACAGGGCTCATTTACTCCGAGCAAAGTTCTTATTAGAAGAAAAATTGTTCTTCCAAAGTGTTTC
This sequence comes from Pelosia muscerda, assembly GCA_963691645.1. Lineage (NCBI taxonomy): Eukaryota > Metazoa > Arthropoda > Insecta > Lepidoptera > Erebidae > Pelosia > Pelosia muscerda. The sequence goes on from OY829103.1 coordinate 5,447,605, forward strand.
GGTGGAAAGTTTTTATAATCCACTTGAGTAGATATGGGGTAGATGAAAGTAAGATGTTTTGTTTTAAACTTTTAAGGAAGTTTAACCCTGTGTACTTCAAAAGATACACGACTCATAATGTTTTCAGTGTTCCTCTTGTTTCATAATCTTATTGTTTGTCATAGCAGTATCTTTATATTGAAATTTTGGGGCATTAATTTGTTAACTCTTGCAAACCAATTCAAAAATGGAAAAGTGAAAGATAAATTCATTTCTCCATTTTTCACAAATCGTTGTAAAAATAAACACATTAATTCTTCAAAATTTCATTAAATCATTTTTTAATTAAATTTTGCTAAATTCTGCACTAGTGTCGTCCTTTTTCAGACAAATTAACTACTTATAAAAGCCCTCAGCGTTGACCTTAGACAAAAGACCAAACTATAGCTATTAAGAAACGCATTTACATTTCAACTATTCTCAAAGTTTTACTAAAATGTATATTAGCGCCTGCCACGTAGTTGAATCCAATTTCATTACATCAGATTAGCCCGAATCTGAATATTTACGATTTTCATATTTCTTGCCCGAAAGCGCTTAAATTGCTTGCTGATAGGATCTTTGGCGCTGCGATAATTCAGCCAAGCAATTATCCGAAAATACGAAATTTTCAGCTCATTATTACTTTCATAAATGTTCTGTTTTCTTTCTTTTTTAAGATTTTCTATTCTAATGAGTTTTCACAATTTGGGAATAATCGTTAGTATTTCTGTGTCTTCTTTTAAAAATTGAAGTCGTTTTAAAATATATAATATGTTAAGTCCTTATCATCATCATTAACTCAGCAGCATTGTTCTGTGTTACATCTTCTACCTTCTCGACTATTTTTAAAATTTGTTTGAATCTTGATAGGTATTTAAATCAGTGATACAAATTGTTATTTGTACTATTATGGTCACTCACATTACCACAGATTACCTAATAGTTACATTACTATTAGGGCTAATACACCTACTCTTTAGTATATTTTTTTTCATTTATTCTTTCATCTAACTGAGAAGAATGGTTTTTGACATTATGATATTTTCATTGACGCATACAGATAGATGTTTAATCCTTACTTTTTATTCTTGAAAGTACCCGTAGCCTTGCTAAGTATCTGTGTGCAGTAATTAAGTATACCGCTATCCGATTTTCAGTGTAGGTCCATGTTGGGAGTAATAATTGATTAAAGTAACTTTGGCAGAAGGCGTGAAAATTGTATGTTTGCAATGGAACGCATATACATTTATGTTATTTGCAATGGAAGAGCATTCTTTTCATTTTTTGCAGAAATATAACGAAAATTAACTAATAATCTCGTATCTCTTGATGGTATGGCTAATATAAATAAATAAATAAATATGAATATCTGCATTGGTCTGGGTGTTCCTATATATAATATGTATGTATTTACAAAAAAAAAATGTATTTAAGTATGTTTATCCGCATTCTAGAACCCGTAACACAAGCTAGTTAATCTATGCTTACCATGGGTCTAGGTGACGTTGTGTAGATTGTCCTAGAATATTTATTTATTTATTTATTTATTTAATATAGGAGATAATACATTTAATATAATAACATTTATAGGTACTGTTCATTGATGGCACTCAGTGGAACTTACTGCCATACACATTGATAATACACTTGTTCTTCTCCACGATATTTATTATTGAGTCTTCATATTCATTAAATATCAATCGGGATTACAGAATTACGATAATAGAACAAAAGGTCGAGACGGATCGATAACCATTAATTGCATGCACCATGAGAGTTACGATGTTTAAGTTGGAGAACCACCTTTTCTTTGATGAAGCTTTCTCTGAGGGTAGCAAAACATCATTATTAAATTGTCTTTTGAAAATTGTAGAACATGGTAGAAAGTTTGATTAATTAACCCAGTTACTGCCAATTAAATGCTCACTCCATGCATTGATCCGAATTTTTCTATTTATAATTAAAATTATGTTCGCAGTTAAAGAAGTCTATCTGTAGATAGATTCCAGAATCCATAATACAAGCTAGTTAACCTATGCTTACCATGGGTCTGGGTCTGGGTGGCGTTGTGTAGATTGTCTTAGAGTCCTAGAGAGTATTATAGAACTCATGATAAAAACTAGTAACGCTGCGTCGATAATTAATTTGCGCCTTAGAAATGAATAGAATGGTTTATGATTGGTATGTCGTATTGTTTTGGGTGGACTGGATGCGATCGGTTGAGGATCGATAGCAATGGGAAATATTGGGAAAGGTTTAAATCCAGCATTGGGCGGCGAAAAGCTGATTGATTGATGTCGAGTTTTCAAAATCGACTGGTCAGAATAGAAAAGCCCGTTCTAGAGCCTCGACTATTATTCATCAGGTGCTAGATAATGAGATAGAGTTTAATCCAAAAGCAGTAGGCATACTGACCAACACTTTCCAGGTTAAACTCTATATATATAATGTTATGTACAATATTATAGAACATTCATTCGTGTATCAATATTTACACACCGCATAACCAATTTCAGACTTCCTACAACAGAATTTGCGATTCGGTAATGTTCAGTAATGAATTATGCATGAGCATGATAGCTTTAAATGCACCATCACGAACGTTGAATTCGTTGAATTCAGCGAGCTAATGTGACACTGCATTACATTCGGTTATCAAAATAGTATGTGGTAATGACAATTGAATAGGCATCTAGTATTTGTTTTCAAATATGGTATCACTTAGAGTGGATTTTGCTAATATTGTATCCTCTTTTTGCTAATTCTGGTCGTATCCAAAGCGAAGGCTTCACCTTGAGTTCATTTTTTCTAGAGTAATTGCGTCATGACTGGACCGATATTTTCAAAGAAGCGACTGCCATCTGACCTCCACAACCCATTTGGCGACATCGAAGTACCTACTGCAATGACAATTGTCAGTATTTTAGGACTTTTCTGGACTAAGACTTTTTACAGCACTTAGGTGACAAACAAGCACATGGTCCACCTTGCAGAATTGGATACCGTGGCCTAAGGACGTGTGCAACATCAGAGTTGTTACACTGTAGAAACCTTCTAATGCCCGTCTTGAAGACCTTCATATTATAGTACCTTCATTAAAAGCCATTGCAGTGACTTCATTCCACAGCTTGATCAGGCGTGGGTTGAATTTTATTTCATGCTGTACAGTGCGCACCGTTTCCAGTCGTAATTTGTGAGGGTAAATTCCCTGCCTATGGCGAGTGGTGTGACGAAAAATGTAACTGTGGACATCATGTCCAAAAACACCCTTCGAACACAAACCATTATTTATGTGGTAAAACACATACAGCAAGGACAAAGTCCTTTCTGAGACTGTGGTTCCAAACCATATAATATGTAAGTTGAGAATTCTCGACGATTCTCAGTGCTTGTCTTTGCACCCAGTCTGGTATGGCGCCCCGATATTACTCCATGAGAGCCCGAACCGCGTATGTTTAAAAACACCTCGGAAGAAAAAAATATTCACCTATATCTATCTAATCGGTTGACAGGAAGAGGGTGAAATTTGAATTACTAAATTTGACCCAAGAATAAATAATAAATTAAAAATAAAACAAACGGGGTGAGCTAAATAAAACCGTTTAAAAATGGATTGCTGTTCGTTAGTCTCGCTAAAACTCGAGAACGGCTTGACCGATTTGGCTAATTTTGGTCTTGAATTATTTGTGGAAGTCTAGACAAGGTTTAAAAGGTGAACAAATATGAAAATGCTCGGAATGGAGCAGCGGGAACAGGATCAGGAGTCCACGCGGGTGGAGCCGCGGGCAACAGCTCGTAATACGGGAGCATTTGTAACATACAGTCTGTACCTGCTATTGAGAGTGCCTAATGGTTTAAGAGCTAAATCATTAGGAATACAAACATGTTATTTGGCAACTGGCAGAGTAGCAGTGAGTTTTTATGGTCGTGTAATTTTCTTGCTGGTTCTGCCTCTTTCATTTCCAAGATGGCGTTGAAGGTTAATGTTACTTAAAACTGCTTTATTAACATTTTATCTTGTCTTAACATTTGGCGCGTCTTCATAAGTTTGAATATTATAATAATAACAGAACATCGTGATCACCTTATTTGCCTATAATACCATCTAATCATTATAGTTCTTTCAGTCATTTCTAGTTGAACTGCACGCTCATATTACAATACCAATATATCTTTAATTAAATAAATTGTGTTTTGTAGTGATTACAAATTGGAGAAATCGGTATGAGAGAAAGTCAAATGTCAGACACTTACTCCTGTAAATTGAAAGGCAAACCAAATTATGAAAAAGAAGAAGAATGAACCTTAAACTCCATAATTCAGCATTTGGATTCAACCGAGTTACAAGCTCTATCGTCTTTAATTTACATCTAATTACAAATAAATTACGTTAAAACTAATGTTACTTACATAGCTCGTAGAGTAAGCAAGCCGAACTTGGGTCGGCTGACCACATCTTTCGAAAGCTGTTCCAGCAGACGAGTCCTAGAGTAAAAAACGCGAGGACGCAGAATAACTGACAACCTGAGAAGGGTAGCTGAAATAGACTGGATGCGGAAGGTGGAAAGGAATAAATATCAGGAAATATCATACATTGGGATTGGCCTATGTTCGGTAGTGGACTGCTATAGTCCAATTGATAAGTACATAAAATAATACCGCGGTAGCCTAGTGTATTTATCGCAGGTTTATAAGTGCCCGGTTATTCGCAATGAGCTCGCCACTTATTACATTGGGACCCAAACATAAACCGGCGAAATGTGGGTGCTAGCACCTCTGCCTACCCCTTCGGGGATAAAGGTGTGAGTTTATGTGTGTTTATTTATAAAATAATACGCAAAATTTGTCTGTACAATACCCTTTATTAAATAACGAAAATGTTAGTTAAAGCTAGTTTCAAATACAAACAAGAATCAAACACAATCTATTCATGAAATTTCATCACTTACAATAACGATGTTACCAAAATATTATCCTTTCTTCACGGGTCGTCACCACGATATGATCTACAATTTCCTCACAATAGTAATGTCCATTATGAGTTATGGCCCTTAGGTAGGCGAATTCCCTTAATTTAATAGGAAAATAGATATATATCCAAAGGTTTAGTTGACAATAAGGTTGAATTCACTGGAGCGTAAATTCGTTACAACTGGTTTTAATAACTAACGGGATGGAATTGAATTTGTGCAGGTATAATTTTTGCCCGCTGTTCTGCCCGTACCGCGGTAGCCTAGGGGTATGGGTAATGGATTGCTGAGATGAAGTCTGGGGTTCTATCCCAGGTTCTACCATACACCAATGACTTTTCGATGCTAGTCGGACTTTTGAGGGTTTCAACTACCCGTAACGTCATAGGTGTACCTGCTCACAAAATTGTTTTTTGTTGAAGCAGGGCTTAGATGTCACCCGCATATGGTGCAGAATATTACATCCAGAACCAAGCGGTTCGGTGAGTCTTTCCTCTGCCGCACCATTGTCTTGGAATTCCTTGCCGGCGCACGTGTTTCCTTCTTCCTACAGTCCCGGGTCTTTAAGCGGGGCGTGAAAAAGCATCTAATGAGGCCGTCAAGCTGAGCGCCACCACTGTACGTGTTTGCAATGGTGATCCTCTTTTATGAGACTTTGCCTTCAGCTTAACATCAGGCGTGGTGAAGTCAAATTAACATGCTATAAATAAAAAGAAAAAACTCTTTTTGGGTACTCTTCCAGTACTATTTTAACTTAGAAAAGTACATACGAATAGTATCGCAGTTTAGATACCACATAGTCATAGGTATAGTAAACTAAATTTACTTGTCTTAAGTGCACAACACAAGATGTGGTGCACTTAGAGCAAAACTCTTAAGTACATGCACACTGTCTTAATGGCAGTTTCTAAGTTAAATAGCTCATACTGGTAATAAATTAGTAATACCTTGTATGCGCACCTGTTGTTTGAAGTATAGTGTAGTGGTAGTCCCATTTGAATCTAAAAGGTTTAACTACTAACGTTATCATTATTAAGGCCCTCTCTTTCTCTGTCGAGTCGACGGCATTTCCACTCCTATCAGAGTGATAGAATTGGTTTGTAGTTGCCATCTTTGTGTAATAATTTATTCACCTGCCTGAGCATAGGTTTCGCTCTACGGGAAAGCTTACTACTTCCCCTAAACAGGTGTAAATGCAGGAGTTCCTAAGTGGGAGCAGTCAGCCGCTTAAAGAATTGTAACAGATTATTATTTTATGATATATCTGTACTGTGATTAAATAGAAAGTTCTTTTTTAACATAAGTAATACTTAAAAATGATTGAAATTTTTTTGGCCTGATTTGAATTGACCCTAACGCTTCGTGTGTCAAAATCTAATTTCCTTTTTTCCCAATGCCGACAATCATTGGTAAAAAATTAAATTCTAATGTTTGATTAATAGATTTTAATTAAAATCCTTGTACATTTAAAATGGTGTTCGAATATCCTATAATCTTAATTAGTGAAAGCAGATTTCACCAAATTAATTTCAATGTAACCTATTATCTGAATTTTCACATTTTACTCTACAAATTTATTGAGGAAAACTCAATCAATAAAGTAATGAACGTATTTTTAACGGTGATATTTAGCTTGAGGTCGTGAAATATGACTACTTTTTTATCATCCAAAACTGGTAAAGTATTTTTTACAACAAATAGTTTTAAAGATATTTGATATTATTTCTTGGAACACAGGAAAATGCTGTATACAATATCGGTAAAAAAGCGCGAGTCCTGCTTTCTTAGAGCGTAGTACAAATGGATTTCGATAAAATTCACTTGTATTTTAATAAGGAATCTAAAAAGTTGTAAATTTGGACTGAATTTGTTCGTTCATATTTTGACCTACTTTGGCAACTAATAACTACTGGGTTTAGTTAGATAAATAATTTATATTACACTGCAATTTTTACAGCAAATACTAAATAAAAATTAAGCAGTTTCGGGTAGAATCGGATGACCTTGTCATTATCCTTATTGCAGATATTAATTTTGTATTGTATATATTAATTTTGTATTGCATTTAGGTATTATATTATTGTGTATATTAATTTTGTATTGTATATATTAATTTTATATTGTATTGTATTGTATTATTTTTCTTCGCCAACCAAATTAAATCTATTTCTAAAATACTACCAGCATCTACCATCGGGATCAAACGAATTGTAGGTAAATAGCAGACCCTAAATTGAACTCTTTTGTTCCGAAGCAAATTCAATCCCACATCGATGACGTCACAAACAGTGACGACACAATCAGAGCTTTATTTTGTTAGTCAACAATGTGGTTTAGTGGTACTGTCGCTAACGAAAGTGAATGCACACACCCTTTGTTACCTACAGTACCTGCGATTTGATTTCTTGAGTAAGAGTGAAACTTTTTACGGTTTGATAGAATGCTCCTATTTTTCTTCTTCCTTCATTATTTGCATCTAGCAACTCTACAGCTTGATATTATATTTTAAGGTAATGATGAATTCATATTTATTCATATTTTGTGCCTCGGAGAGCACGTTAAGCTTGACGAAACAGGAAATCATAATTGGGTGCCCGTCCTTCTTCACGATGAGGTATGCAAAAAACCAGCCCAACCTAGATACACAGTCTCGAACAAAAGTAGCATTCGAATCTGACCGCAATCACACATAAGTAGTTACAGTTATGTTATAAACATATTTTTGAACAAATTCTACCTTACGAACATGACTTAAAGCTCATTTTACAAAGCAGTGTATGAACATGAGCGATGCGAGACTATTTGAAATTCGAAAAATTGAGCGCTCATTTTATGCGGACAGTTTTGACACCCTGACTGTGCATCTTGGGTATTTTTTATATCAATGGATAAGGTACAAAATATAAATACATATAGGTAGGTACAATACGAAACTCTTGAACGATATTATTATATTTCAGTAGGCACAACAAAAATAAACAACGTTACGCAGATTTTGCTTGATTCGGTGATTTCGTTTACGGTTGAGGAAACCCTTGTATCCTTGTATTTTGTTTCAGTGAAGGATTCAATCTACAGAACACAATAAAAAGATGATGCGTAATCTGTGAAGGGCAACCAAAAAAAGGGGAAAAAGGGTACATACGTAAGGGTGGAACCACACTTCGTAATGAGTTATTTTTTATATAACGCGGTAGCCTAGTGGTATGGGTAATGAACTGCTGATACGAAGTCTCGAGTTCGATCCCAGGTCTTACCGTGGCACATACCAATGACTTTTCGATGATTTACGAAGTTATGTGTGTATTTATCGCAGGTTTATAAGTGCCCGGTTAATGGCAATAGGCTCGCCACCTATTACATTGGGACCTAAACACTGTCGAAATTTGGGTGCTAGCACCTCTGCCTACCCCTTCGGGGATAAAGGCGTGAGTTTATGTACGTATGTATTTGGCCGCATAAGGCGAAGTGTAGAGATCTACTACTTACATTATGAGTATTACCAGTTGGTTATAGCATGATGTTATACACATATAAACCTTCGCCTTCAATCACTCTATCTATTAAAAAACCGCATTAAAATCCGTTGCGTAGTTTTAAAGATTTAAGCATACCTACATAGGAATATGGGGACAGTGAAAACGACTTTGTTTTATACTCCTACTATATAGTGATTTAAAGTTTTGAACTCAATGTCATAGGCATTTTCTACCAGTCAACCTTAGGATGATGCAGAGATTTGTCAATGTAAGTTCTCGAAGGCTTATTTGAATTAACTTTTTTTTAAATAGACCATTCCGTTGCGTTGTCGATTTAAAAAAAAACATAATACTACTTTTTATCCCGAAAAAGCTTCCTAAGAATTTTAGGATCAATATTTCAAAAGGGTTAAGCCGCAAACATGAACTAGTGTATAACAACCAAACGTGGTTCTACCTTTACTTACACATATAAAGCTACGCAAATACTCCCAAATATCCCCAGTCTTGGGTAGTTTACTAAACTGACTATCGACTTGTGTAAACATGGATCAAGATAACCTAACGAAGGGCGAACCTCCAGTAAATTGAAGTAATATTTCATATTCACGCATTTCAGTGAGTGAACAAAAGGTTATACATAAGCCAATTTTATCTACTCTCAAGATATTTCAGGACAATCTACACAACGCCACCTGGTAAGCATAGTTTAACTAGGATCTGTTATGGGTTCTAGAATGCGGATAAACATACTTAGATCTTTTTTTTATATACATACATATTATACATAGAAACACCCATACCAATGCAAATAATTATATTCATGTACACAAATATTTGCAATGAGCGGGAATCAAACCCACACCTCCTGCGAAGCAGTCGCGTTTACTACCGCCATGCCACGGCCGGAAATCTGAGTCAAATTAAAACTTTAATAATGACTGTTTTTTGCACAAACTATCAAAATGATTAAAAAAATATATTATGATACAGCATGGTCTTGCGCATCCACTATGGATGAGCAAGACCATGCAAAGTGGAAGAGAAAAAGCGGTGGAAGCTTCGGATGCGACCGGAACTGGTGCTAGGATGATGATGGATTATGATATAGCTAACTGTATCATAATGTAAGTTTTTTTAATTACGATACAACTTCGGCTGGCCTAAAAAGGTTTCAATGCTGAAAGTTAAGAGAAGAAATCCTAAGAAAATTCTCAGTATTCTTACTGACAAAATTTCTCAAGTGAGCTCTGGTTATCTTGTTCACCACGGGAAACACAATAAGGTTATTTATTACCCACGGTTTTTTTTTCAGTCTAGTTGGAATGAAATAGAATGTTTAATAGATGGGGTTAACACATACAGGGTGCTTCCCGAACACGAAAACAGGGACCTACTACTGATGAGTTTAACAAAATTTGGTGATTTTTTATTACTATACCTACATGTTTTTCCCCTAACATTCTGAATGTTTGGACGGGATTCGAACCCGTGGTCTTGCCCTTAAAGGGGGAAGGCTCTGTCCGTTAAGCTACGAAACCTCGTCTAAATCATTTGAAATTCTCCTATACCATCATTATTTGGCGATAGCTCCAGTGACATAATAATCACTACTTATATTTTCTGTGAATCTTCCCTCTGCCCTACTAACAAGGTATAAACATTTCCTATTGTGTGACAATCTGTTATCAAAAACCTTCCTTCGTAAATCACTATAGGTTTGTTTTGTACACATCCATTGACCTTCTAGATAAAGGTGAAGGTCAAACACATTCTATGAATATTGCTTTTACTCACGAATGAGAATTTGTCTTGTTATTTTGGGCTGAATCACATATTTAGTAAAAGGACTTATTATGATACCTACTTTTTTGATATCGTTAAGATTTGTCTGTTATTTATTTTATTAATTTTAAGGAGTACTAACCTAATTACTAGTATTCTTATTAAACCCTCTAGCTAGCATGCGAATATTTATTTATTTATTAAATAACCGCGGTGCCTAGTGGGTGGACTACTGGTCTCGGGTTCGATCCCAAGTTTTACCATGGCACACACCAATGACTTTTCGATGCTTTTCGAAGTTATGTCTGTATTTATCGCAGGTTTATAAGTGCCCGGTTGATGGCAATAAGCTCGCCACCTATTACATTGGGACCTAAATATAAACTGGCGAAATGTGGGTGGTGACATCTGCTTATCCCATCGGGGATATAGGCGTGACATTATAAAAAAATATTACCTAAAAAAAGGCGAAGTAATCTAGAAGCATCTACCAGTCATTTCATTTTCACAAATGCAAAGCACAGAGTTTCTGCGAGCGTAGTTTTATTACAATGTTTATAAAAGGTGTGGACGATATAGATGAATGTACACTAGACGTGGGTGAAGTATGGGGGTCAGACACTAACATCAAACTAGGATGATGGATGATGTACATGTACATACACTTACGTATGAAGTATTAGTGTTTACTTATTAAGTTATTGGAGGAACTTATGTACTGAATATGTAGATTATAGAGTTTGTTATCTTTGATTTGGTAATCCATAGAAGCTGAGACTAGGTTCACAATGTTAAAGTTTAACTTAGTGAAAACACTTACGAATATTTTAATAATATATGGTCAGAGAAACCTGGATTTCTGTATTTACCATATGATCACTTTAATACCCTGGATTCGTTAACCAAACACATAAGAGTATTTTACCTATATATATCATGGGAAAAGAATGTTCCAGATAAGCTGATAGTTTATCAAACTCAAAAAGTTACGAACAAAAAATGTGAACGTTGCCTAACTGTAAACACTTTTTAATACTACATAGGTGGCAAAAAGCACTCGGCTCACCTGACGCAAAATGATCACCGTAGCCTATGGACGTTAGCAACGCTAGGGGCGTCGCACTCATGCTGCCGACCCTGTTTATAAAAGGGGGAAGGGTAGAAGGGGAGGGGTGGGGATCGGAGAGGCGGAGGCGTATAGGTTAAAAAAACTTCTGTACTGTCAGTGTAGAAGACAAAGCAGGGTTTAATACCATTACATAGTGGTGACAACTTAAATCTTCTCACTGACAACTGACTACCCTACTCACCGCTGTAAATACAACACAACGTTATTATTAGCGGTATTCTGAAGCACGGAGGTACTTTCCGAATGCTCAATTACGATGGAAGATACCGTCATGTCCTGCCTCAATAAACTTCAGTGAATTTTAATACCACGTTGGTGGCAGACAAGCACACGGCCCGCCCGATGGAAAGCGAAGTCGTCATCCAACTTTGTTGAACTCGTATTATTATTAAACATTAAATGTAGTTTAGATACAAATGGAAAAACTGATTAAATTGTTATGTTTATATCACTATTATACCAAGACAAACAGAACAATCTCATATTTTAATATTTTCACTGCATTTCATTATCTACCCTCCTAGTTTATTCAAATGATAAATGAGATTCCAATTTCAGTATTTTTGTCTACTCACACTTCAATGAAATTGTATTTGTGATTCATTGACAAGTTGTATATTGATAGTGTTCGTCACTGACGCCGAATTATTTGAGAGCAATTAATAAAATACTACCGAATTTTGTCTTACAAAACATACTGTGTCGGGTTTGACGCAGAAAAACTATTCTTAACGCATTTAAGCGTCTTGAGCTCCTTTTTAAACTGAATAGTGCAATACTCACTGCTAACGTTACAAATAAAATCTCAAGCTACCCTCAATTTTTTTGTTCCTCATCGTCTGTTCATGACTTCGTTTTTGTTAAAACCGCTCTTTTATAGTTGCTCTCGGCTACAACACCACTACTATGAGCTCTTATTATTTCTACGCTGTAAAATGTCCCTGAAATCAACATAGCACGATTCAAAATACCGATGCTCTGAGTGTTACTTTTATGATATGACTGCGATAGATGTAACAATTGCGACCATGCCAAAATCGTCGTATAAGAAATGCTCATTTGACTTTGTAAGGAATGGCATCCATGACGTGAAGCCAATAGTCTCACAGCCAGGGATGTCTGTCATCATGAAAATGAAAGAGATGAAGATGTAAAACGAAAAAGAGAATTAAAAGAGATTTAACGATATAAAAAACTTAAAATTAGAAAAGACAACGTGGATTCTAAATCCAAAATATGTATTGCAGGCTTGGTTTCAGTTAACACTAATAGATATATTACACTAGAAACAAAAAACACTTTATGATTGTAACGTATCGACATTGCGTTAATATTTTAGATTCCAATCGAGTTACTCGTAGTAGGGTTGCAGCTCGAAAAGAGAAAATTACAGAAAAGATAATCACGTTTTTTACAACCACTAAGTATAATAGTATTTCAAAAGCTCACAGTTCTTATTGTGAAAAAGATATCTGCTACTGATCCATTCTTATGTTTCGCAATAATTTACTACCCATAGCGCACAATTAAATAAAAAAGTGATAGCAATATATTTTAATTTTACACCAGCAGTAAATAATATTTTCTTTGTTATTTATTTTGCTTTAATCTAGTGGCAATACGAGCAAATATTGTTGATTAAATCCCAGATTAGATTTGGTTAAATTATTCCTCATTTATTACTAGAAATGAAGATAAAAAAGTTTCTGACCGATTTTCGGCTAATTAAATATTTAACATTTACAATATCTAATGAATTAATGCAAAGTTCCCACTGTCGTCTGTTACGAGTGATGTTTGAAACAGAGATTAATTTTGCAAATGAATACCTCAGTAAACTTTAATTATACGGCAGTAATTATACTAATTTACTGGATTCATGATTCAGTGTGGAATTCTATATGTTTCGACAGGGCTTAAAAACTAGGATTGGTGAAGTTAGTACGCTTACTATTTTAGTCATTTTCGTAAAATACCTTATTTAGTCTTGTTATTAAAACCATTTTTAATAGACTTCATCGCGATTTATTTTTCGTTGTGTTATTATTTACACTGATTAAGACGTTTTGGTTTTGTTAGCTGGTTGTTTGTCTTAAACCTTTTTTAATTTCGTTACTTTCTTGTCAGTTTGTTTATTGTTCCTTAGTAATATCGTGATTTACTTAAATCACCAAAAACCGGTGTTGCCATCATGCATTCAAGATAACAGCTACATCTTTTAGTAGTTAAACATCGACTATATTGGTTTATTTTTATTCTCCTTGAACGTCACCTGATAATCTATCTAACTGCAGAATTCCTTCAAGTTTCCCGTTTCCAATTGAAAATGAAATGATGACTATAAAAAATGGAACTAGAATGCGTAGACTTCGTCTGTAACATTATAAAAGGGTCGCATAATTTTATAAAAATTTAACATAGAAGCAAACAAAAAAATACCTTTACGTAACATTTTACTGCTGCAATCCGAAACAAATAACAATTGAGTTGTTACGAAAAACTATGTAAGTAGTTTAGTTTACATTGTAGTTATCAAAATTGATCATTTTAAGGAAAAAATAGCTATTTATTTGCTGTGATAACATGCTTTTAACCAAAATTATAGCGTAATAAACTTCAACTTAAGTGCCATATTGTGTTTTAGGAGCGATAATATTTTACAGCTCTCATAAATACTGTTTCAGATAAATGCGGTATGTACAGTTACGTAGTCAATCTGATTTATGATTACTCGTATAACATATTGTTTTTGATTGAGTGACGTTTTAATATGTCAATGGACTTTGCTACCTTTTTTACCTAGTCAGTGGGTCTAAGTACCTATTTAACTGTATATTGGACTAGTTTATTTTGAATATTATACTGTTCTCAGCATAACATACCTAAATTTGAGATCTTATTCTATCCGGGACGCTCATTCTGACTATACAGTACACACACCCTGAGGATATCTTGGCGTTGGTAAAACTTTTGTACGCTGGTTGCTTTATTTTTGCTGTTTCATATATTATAATATGTTCAGTATTTAATAACTACATGGTCAACGTCACTAACAGAAGAGCCTCTGTGGCGTGACGGTAGTGAACGCTGCAGTCGTTACGGGTATTTGGAGCCCTCAAAAGTCCAACTACCCTGACTACAGAACTTCGATATCTCCAATTTGGTTGTGGAGGTCCGATGGCAGTCGCTTCACGGAAAATATTGAAGTTCAGCTGTTTCTTAGTTAGGCTAGAAAGCCGACCCTAACTGAATTAGGAATAGACTCAGAAAATATCGAAGTTCAGCCGCATCTTAGTTAGACTAGAAAGCCGACCCCAATTGAATTGGGAATAGGGTAAGAGAATGATGGTCAACATTTTCAAATGTTTTCTAAAATTCACAGGAGGAATTCTTAACTCCAAAGTATTTATATTCAAACATTTTTTTTATATATTTGGAATAGACAACGATGACCAAAAATGAAAACGATATATCTTCACGTGAAGCATCGGTAGCTTATAATCCATTGAGCTTAGCTGGAGGAGTTAGAGGTAAAATTATTCATTTCAGTTGCTAATATTAAAAAAAAACAAAAGCTTATTCAAAGAATTCAGCCAAGTGTAAGATTATTGATCCAAATATCAGATACTGGCTCTCAACCATTATTCCCCAGAAAATTGAAAAACTAAAGATGGTTGCTTAGTGATTGGACTCTCCCGACGGTGTAATGCTATCCATAGATATTTCATACGTCCCTATATCCATAAAGATAAAATCCGGTTTCTTATAAACGTCCCTTGTTCAATAATATATAAGTTTTATATATCTTTCGTAGTAAATATTGATGGGTCTTGTATGAAGAGGCTGCCTTTGAAGTCACATGTTTTTTTTTGTTATTTATGGCACGTCAATTTGACTTCACCTCGCCTGATGTTAAGCTGAAGGCAAAGTTTCATGAAAGAGGGTCACCATTGCAAATACATTCAGTGCTACAATGGTGGCACTCAGCTTGACGGCCTCATCAGATGCTTTTTCACGCCCGCTTAAAGGACCCGGGACTGTAGGAAGAAGGAAACACGTGCGCCGGCAAGGAATTCCAGGACTTAATGGTGCGGCAGAGAAAAGACTCACTGAACCGCTTGGTTCTGGATGGAATATTCTTTTTTAATAGTGTTTCGAGCCTAAAAGGCTGAAGCTCTTTTAGCTATCTGCTACATAGAATGAATTAATAAAAAAAATGATCTCACTTTTACACGCATTACTTACTGAATATGGACACAATTAGTATGGAGTGATGGTACACACGTCTAAGAAAATAAGTACACGTTAATATCTGAATATATTATAACCTACTTATTTCCTTAACCGTGTAGTTTCTGGCAAAACGAAAATAACGAGACTATCCATCATTCATCATTTCAACCATTGGACGTCTACTGCTGAATTTAGGTCTCTCCTCCAATCCGAGTGTTTGGAAGCGCTTTGACGCGGCTTTAACTATGTTGTCCGCCCAACTTGCTTGTCCTACGCATCGTCTACCATTACGTGGTCTGTATTTGAGAACATTTCGACTCCAACGACCATCTGTTCTTCTTGGTGTGTACTCCGCTCACTGCCATTTTAGGATGCTATTGCGGTGGGCTCTACCAGCAACTTTTGTTCATCTACGGATCTCCTCATTTCTGAGACTAAGTTCCGAGCATGCCGCTTTCCATAGCTCGCTGTGAGCTTACTTTTACATGAAATTGGTAATAGGATAGGACGGTGACCGCTTTCCATCAGGTGGGCCGTGTGCTTGTCTGCCACCTAAGTGGTATAAAAAAAAAAGAAAAAAAGGATTTAATTCCATGTTATATCTACGCACAGCAGTCTCAAACCATATACCACATTTTTTTTGTAAGCTGCAGTAAGTTTAGTAGTATTCAATTTTTGGAAAAGATCAACAAATTACTCATACTATAATACAATCACAAAGATAAACTGGAAGTATATATCAAACCCTAACAGATTTCACCTTTTCCTTCGAGACCCTTGCCTTTCAAGATTGAAATCAGAATAAACGGAGCATGTTCGTATATTTACCGTAGCGTTTATACATTACCATAAGGTATATTTCTTCACGGACACAGGAACAATGTACCTGTCCAGTTATTTTTGATCCTTTATAAGAATCTGGAAACATGTCTTGAAAACGGCTTAAGATATCAGACAATATTTGGACTATAAAACTATGCAACTAAGACTAATAAAAATGTGTAACTGTACAAAAAATCAATATGCATACTAACTTTAATTTTTCAGTCTTTACTTACAAAAAATGGATCTCTGTAATCTGAAAATAAATGATTTGAATTTGAATTTGAAAAAACATTTGATACAGAATAGGGTGTACTCTAAATTGGGATGCTTCTGGCAGTAAACCCAAGGCCACTCCGCTGCGCCGGTCCAAGAGCAGTAGCAATCGTTACTACCACTTTAACGGGAATTCGATTAGCCAACGCAAATAAAATTAAAATGGTTGACTACGTATATTTAGAACAGATATGTCGAGTATTATGAATTTTGTTTTTAATTGGAGCCGCATAATCACTTTATGAGGTATTTTATTTTGCCTTAACAGTCTTATCTCATAGAAAACCGCAACTAAAATATCACTACTAATAAAGTGTCATGTCCCTACTTCTGAGCGGGGTCGCCAGTGCTCCCTAGACAGTAACCTGGCACCGAGTGAATAGTTCCTTGAATAAAGTTTATCTCGCTCTAACATTTGGACGCCTTTTGTGAGGACACACACATAATATAGGTACTTTGATACGTATCTCTAGAGTCCTTTTGATGGCGCTACTAATGGTAGCCATGTACGTTCAATTATACTCCAACTACCTGGAACGACTGCCATAGATGTTTGTATGGCAACCGGGACCGACGGCTTAACGTGCTCTCCGAGGCACGACCAGATCAGTGCAAACAGCCATATTCATGCATACAACTTTTTGCACTGAGCGGGGATCAAACCCGCGCCCCGTGCGTAGCAGTCGTTTGCACTACCGCCACGCCACTGAGGCCGTTGAAAAACCTTTGTTTCAATTTATCATAACTCTAAGGGTGGTGTATCAATCATCATACCACTTGCTGCGCAGTAGTTCGGCAGTAATGCGCGTATATATTTTTCCGCAAATAATTTATATTTATATAGATTTAAGTAGAGATTTGAGAAAGGTCCCGAATCAATACGTGGACATTTTAGTAAGTAGACCTTTTAACACTGAACGTTTTAGAAAACTGGGCATTGTGAGACACCAGACATTTTAGCAAATGGACCTTTTGACACTGCACCTTTCATAATACTGGGTATTGTGTGACTGGACGTAATAGGACACTAGATTCTTTGGCATACTGGACATTTTAGGAGATTAGACAATATCAGCCAAAGTGGCTACGATAATGAAAGGACACTGGCCAAGTTGTATGGAACATAGGCTCAGGAGTAGACATTTTTTTATTTACGCCATTTTCATTTTGCTACGAAACAGCTGTCCGTCGGATAGCCGACTTTAGTCAACCTCCTTTACACAAGTTTCTTCCAACACACGTTAATTTGTGCAAAAAAACGTATTTGGCTATTGGAAAGGCATTATTGAGAATAATCAAAATTTATTTTATCAATTAATGCTTAATTAAAAAATAATTTAGAGATATCAATCAATCAATGCGGGGACATATTCACTGATTGATATCTCAATTTCAATTCGACATTAAAGCCACTGTCTACCACACCGTTAGACCCTACTGGATTTCTATATCAAGGAAAAGTACCTCTTGTCAGGTTAGTATTAAAAAAGGCTATCACAACAAAAATGATAACGTTACAACATTATTTTCAAACTAGAGAATTACTCTTTGAAGAACTCGACAAGATACTGGATAATAGTACACATGAAAATAATGTTTTTCATTTCCGTATGACAGAAGTAGGGAAATGCAAGCGGAATAATCTCCATTTAGGTTATTCAAAGCTGTCGTTGAAATGGTATATTCCACGTCCACTGACACATAATATCCTGTTCAAAATTACGGCTTTTGTGTTTGAAGCATTACGAGATTGAAATGTTCTATTTTAAGTACTATCAAGAATATTGTCTTATAGTAAAGTATTTTTTGGGACTTGAGTGTCAAAATAGCTGTTATCTACGCTTATAAATATTTATGAAACCCTGTTTTGTAATGTAATTTGGAAATTAGGGTAAGCATTGTATACGACACGGACTTATAATCATCCGACTACGGCGGGGTATAAAGGTATATTATAAATTTTGACTAGTATTTATGTGTTTTCATTTGATCAATTACTATTGAATAGAATTCGATAAATAAGTTAATGTAACTGATTATAGGCTATTGATAAAATTCAAAATGTCGCCCTCAGGCCTATAATGAAGTAAATAAAATATATTTTCAATAATGTTATGTACGACAAAAATTAGGTTTAAAAACAAAAAACCACCACTGAAAACCACGGTGTAACAGTCCTAACGATAGTAATAGCAAAATATTACTAATTGTTATAGAAAGGAATGCCAAAACGCATCCTCCACATGAGACATCTTCAATACCTCTACAGAATGAATATCGCTCTGCGGTGGTTCTGAAGATCCCTCGTGTAGGTGAAACACATGTCGAGGTTTGTTTTTCGCATTTGTGAAATATTCCACATACGAAATCTTATCTCTTCGGGTAAGAAATCTTTTTACTTACCTAATTTGAGGGGTGCGGTTCGACATTCCTTTCTATGACAATTAGTGATATTTTGCTAATGTTATCTAACGATACAATAGTAATAATAAATCTGACCTATGGTTTACCATGGTCCTAACGGTGGTGGGATCCCATCCCTCCCCTAATATATTTTCTTGTAATTATCTTAACAAAAAAATAATGCCTTCTATCCACTATATTACTAAAATACAAATAATTCACTCGATTTATAGTACCTTTCTCAAAACCGACATGTGCCGTCATTCATAATTTTATAATACAACTAACACTAGAACATTTATTATACGGGCTTTACCGACCCTGATACCGGTCAGCAAAATATAAGTTTCAACAAAGCAAAGCATAATATATTCAGTTTCATTGTTTATTATTTTGGAGAGTGGTCCCTTTGCCACTAATATTGTTATACGGATAGATAACAGAATTATATTTACATCACTACACAGTGTAGCTGTAGTACATAAATATTTTGTTGAAATCAAACTTTAGTAAAACAGAAATATCAAGTAGACGGGTTAGGTTGCGGCTGCCAGTACTTCGTGTCAGTGTTATTCAGATACTGAGTGATAAGTGATAAGCTGTTCTTCTCATTGAGTAATCATCTCTAATCATATTCGGAGTAAATAATCGACTGAATTGAATCATTACATTACATAGTATAAAACAAAGTCGCTTTCTCTGTCCCTATGTCCTTTTGTATGTTTAAATCTTTAACTAACTGGCGCAGAGCAGAAATGAAAAATGTTGCAAAAACAAGGTGACGCAGACGAAGTTGCGCGGGTCTACTTGAATATAATTTTTGTAGGATGGAATTTCACCAGTCAAACTCTGTTCAAGTAAACTGAAATTCATTGAATAAAGTCCATCTCACTTTAATTGCAGTTCCTATCATCTACGAAAGTCAATCTAAATAGAGTGAAAGACAACGTTCTAGACTATTGGAAGATTCTAATACCTATAGTCGACTGTAATTTGTTTGCCTAATAGATAGAAAGATGATAATAGAAAATCGCTTACCTACAGTCTATTGTTGAAGTTGAAAATCCCTAAAACAAACTGAAGAGTTCGCATTACGTTTCACAAAACAACGTAGGCATTATTTAGATAAAGTCTGAGTACTGACTTCGATTTTAATCTGATCGATGTAGATTCTATTCATGAAGTTCTACTGAAGTTCATTTTATGCATAAAATTTAACTTAGTTGACGGAATTAATGGAATATTTAAATTAGAAAAAGTCAGCATCGATACTGAGCTGTAATTGAGTTGTCAAACGTTAAGAATTTCGATTATCTATATAGGTATGTATATAAAAAAAATGAATCGCGAAATATGTTGGTAAGCGCATAATTCGAACACGGCTGGACCAATTCCAGTAATCCTTTTTTTATTTGTTTCTTGAACTCTACGGAACGTTTTTATGGAGCAGCGGGAACGGGATCACAAATCCAAGCAGTAAAATCGGAATCAGAAGTCCACGCGGGCGGAGCCGCTGGCAACAGCTAGTTTATTCGCTTAGTAGTCAGAGAATACTATTAAGAAGCTACTTTCGCCTGTTACAGTCTCACCCTGGGAGTCGATGTTTCTGGTTATAATAAATATAACTAGATTCACAAAGGTAATAAATAGTACTGAAGAAGGAGGAAATAGTCGGTTAATTCATTGCTAATAATAATTTATTGAATAAGATTTAAAGTTCTTGCTCTATCCAGCCAATCAGATCGTGCCACGTAACTACCAGTGAGGACCCGGCTCCCAGAGAAACCAGTCCTACCATGTAGTACTCTGAAGTTGTCCATCACCATCACTGTTCCTGTTGAGTTAATAATTGCAAATTATTTAGTTCATGTTCAAGGGCAGTTAAATAGTGACAAACTTTAACCAGTAACTTGACTCTAAGCCTGGGTTTCACGATCGTACTTAAACATTAACAGTGCAGTTAAAGTACCGGTCAGGTATAAAACAAGTTTCACCATTTGACAATTGTTAAAAATATAACGTCATAACTTGACGCTAACTGTAATCGGCCACGCTCAAACATCAAATTCTATCAAAAAGATACAGCGCTACAGAGCTACTAAATACACTGGTCCAACACATTTAGCCAAACCATTAGAATCAATGTTACTGTTAGTTTTGAATTTGACAGAAACCTTAAATTTAATAGGTAGATGGAGCAACTAAACCGTACTGTTAAAGGCACTTTATGTAGAAAAACTAGTCGTAAAAGAATAGGTTAATAAATCCTTATCAGACTTGTTGGACTCTTGAGGTCTCCAACTACCCGTAACGACTGCCATAGATGTTTGTATGGCAACCGGGACCGAGACGGCTTAACGTGCTCTCCGAGGCACGACCAGTGCAAGCAGCCGTATTCATACATACAACTTTTTGCACTGAGCGGGGATGTGCGTGCACTACCGCCACGCCACGGAGACGCCCTAGTTAACCAAACAAATGAAATATTTCAGTAAAAAAGATAAACGAAGAAATATGCGACCATTTGTTACCTGGTTGCAGTTTGAATATCCACTGGTTACTTTCATTTTCATAGTACTTAGCTAATCGTCGAAGCGAAGAGTAGTATAAACGGCAGTCATTACTACATGCAAAAGCCATGGGAGCCCGATCGTATACATTAAACCTGAAATAGGAGAAAATTAATAACATAACACTCACGCCTATATCCCTCAAGGGGTAGTCAGAGGTGGTAGCACCCACTTTTCGCCAGTTTAAGTTTAGGTCCTAATGTAATAGGTGGCAAATCTATTGCCATTAACCGGACACTTATAAACCTGCGATAAATACACACATAACTTCGAAAAGCCTCGAAAAGTCTTTCAGTAAGACCTGAGATCGAACCCGAAACCTCGTCAGGGATCGAACCCGAGACCTCGTCTGGGATCGTTCCCATACCACTAGACAACCGCGGTACTAATTACCGTGGATTAATACATAATCTCTTTTAGACCTCACACGACAGCCTCTGTGGCGGGGCGGTAGTGAACGCGACTGCTACGCTGGAGGCGTGGGTGGCTAGATAGGGACACCATAGTTCATTAGGGGAAGGTGGTCATCTCAAAAGAGATGTCTCCGATCTGGCAGAGAACGAGAGATATGTCTTGTAATCTCATCTCCGGACCTCGACTCGGATTTCGGACCTCGACTTCCTCGACGTTCAGTTAGTGCAGAGCAGAATTGAAAAATGTTGCAAAAACGGGGTGACGCAGACGAAATGGCGCGGGTCAGCTAGTGTAATATAAAAACAAATTGTAAAACAAACCTAATTTGCACCACATTTTCAGTCTCATTATCCACTTTTATAACGGGACCTGAATATTTATAGTGATGACCTTCTTCAATATACTCTGCTTCTAAGTTAAACTTGGTTAGAAAATCAAAATCTTCTGGGTACTCCCTCTTTAATTCTTGAACACCATAAAATCCATCTACAAGTATAGTTTCCCCACCAGTTCCATTTTTGTGTTCCAGACAGTGAAGGACTTGCAGTCTGAAAATATATCAAAATAGATAGATAGATAACTCTTTATTGTACACCAGAAACAATACAAAAATAATTAAAAAAACACCAAGGACAAGTAGTGAGAGTTACTGTTCTAATGTACCCGGCCTTATCGCTGAAAGCGATCACTTCCAGGCAACCTTTTTGACTAAGAAATATGCAAACAGAAATCATTACATATTTTTCAATTTAACTTTTTGGAAATCAGCACTCAAAGCAACAAAAACAGTAATGAATTCTAAACCGAGATCCCTTCAAGTCAAACGATGTATGACAGGACTGGTTGTAGGTATCTGAATCGAGACTTTCATTTACATTTGTGAAATTGGGATGGCATTCTGAGTAAATGACCAGCATTACTCCAAATGTGTACTGTATAGTATTACAGTAACCGAAGCTGAATGCTTGAGCAGCTATGAACGAATTGCTTTAAAGAATTTGAGAGCAACCAGCAAACGAAAGCTTTTTGAATTGGTCCTGAAATAATAATGTTGAGAAGGATTTCACTCAAAGTGAGTCACAAGTAGGCTCTTGAAAAACATAACAAACTTCATTATTTGCGTAAATCAGTCTGTTTTCTTACTTACGTACCACTTGAAGGAATTGTGCTTTTACTGAATTAATTATTTATATTGAGTTAAGTTCAAAAGTATAACATTTCTCTTCAATTTTTTTTCTCAACACTATAAAATTATCAACGCTTATACTGTTTTACTGACTCACAAAATTTGAATAATTGCCATAGCCAGTAATAACCTATTGATAGTCGATTTCATTTTAAAAATAGATAAAAATGTTACTAAATTCAGAACTATAAGAAAAATGAATTTATCATTTTATTTTACCCAGCAGCTTCCGTGAAGTATGTGTTATCATTATGAACACTAAGAGGTAGATTTGTGTATGCTGTATCAGCATGATCGGCCTTAGTAGTGAACTGCCACATGCCTCCAAACATCGTGTGCTGAACACCACCCAAGGCTTTGCAGACTATCTCTGTGTCTTCGAGAGATAGGCCTACCTGAAATACAAACCAAATATAGAAGAAATGAAATATTTTCAAATCAATAAGAACACACTTGTACCTTGGTACAGCGCATTGAAACATCTTTTTCAAAATTGAATACAGATGCTTCATAAATGATTCAATAATCGTCTTTAGTTATTCATGATCATGAATATTAATAACATAGAATTTGTCTAATGGGTCTTTTATCTAATAAAGTGCCCATGAGATCCCAATTTTAAAGTTCATCAAATCAACAGTAAACAATATAGATAAAAATATTACCCCACATATCAATGCGACGCCGTAGTCGAGAAGTGACTGAAACACTCTTTTTGCGCCATTTGTAGAATTAAGAAATTCGTTTACTTGAATTCTCGTTATTTTGTCTTCAATATTGCTACCGTTCCAGAGAAGAGGCTTCAGTTGTTGATTATCTTTCCACGTTTTGAAATCAAATTTTGACAGGAATTCTTGTGAATATTTTGATTCATGACTGTCACTCCCTAAAATAATATTAAGGTTTATTTGATTCTTAATGTATGATTTTATTCACCAAAAAGTAAATCGCGCTATTGCGTTTAATAGTGCTACATAAAAATAAGTTAAAAGTAATTTTAATACAATAAATAGAATATACCTTTAGAAATAAATAATATATTCTAGAGTACTTTCAGACTATTTGCTGCATGTCATTTGTAGTTGAAATGATTACATAAATGATTTACATTTTGTGATGCTATACTATTGGTTTTGTGTTGTTATTATATTAAAAAGATATCATACAAATATATTTTAAATAGACAAAACTTACATATCACTGAAAGCTGTGATTTATCATGATATACTTTCATAATCGTAACCTCAGGAATATCTAACAAATGATATGCTCTTTGGTAAGTCTCGGCATGATAACAACTTGTACACCTGAAACAATTCTCAGCTGTTATTTCATAATATTGTGTCTGGGTACTTTCAGGAGAATGTAAAGAAAAAGTTGGGATAAACAACTTGAAGCGATGTAGATGTACTCTAAAGATATTATGTACATAATTTATTACAAAATATGAGGTTACCTTCTAAAGTAACGACTGGTCTATTGAAAAATATCCATGCAGCACAATGGATTCAGGTTGAATTTAACCTCACTATTAGAAGTTACATATACCTACCAATATTATGCGAAATAATAGCAGAACTCACATGGTTAACCACCTCTATCACATACCTATTTCCCAGCTAGCCTATCACAGTCCATGACTGCTCAACATAGGCTTCTCCGATTATCGAGAGGCTTTGCCCTACTGTTTCCACGCTATCCAGACTGTTTGCTAAAGGGTTTTAGAGTTTTTCTTCTCTCGCATTGATAACGTCTACGTATTTTTCCGTTTGTCGTCTCTAAGAACACGAGATGAGGTGATAATATCCATTCTCCATCCTCATAGTATATACAACATACAAAATAATGTACTTAATTCAAATTTAAAGCGCGAAATGATGAAGGTGCAACCTTGAAAATTCTGTTTTACATAATACTTTCAATCAAATCAAATCAAATCGTTTATTTGTGTTAAACACGTGTTATACATACATGGGTGCAAGATATTAAAATCAATTTATATCTCCGACGTGTTTAGCCCAAAATAGATAAAATTCAAAGGAATATAATTAAAATAGTTACCTGCAGTGGTCTCTTAGCCAACAGTCTTCAAACTTGATTGACTTTCCATCTACAAAATGTACCTCAAGCGTTCTGTCCACTACGCTCACCCGTTCGATGGCTGTGCAAATACAACCCGGTAATGAAATTCCATCAATTGACTTCATGGAAGATTTTAAAATTTAACAGATTTATTCGATTTGATGATATGTACTGACATATTTAAGAAAAGTACTGGAGGACATTTTCAGAATTACATTAATATATTTTTTATCACATAGGTGGCAGACAAGCACACGGCCCACCTGGTGGACGTTTGAAAAACCAGTGGCGTTACGCTCGTGCTGCTTACCATTCCTTCATTTTCTAAATTTTGTTATTAATTCGTTTAAATCAAATAAATAACGAAAAAAATGGATGCTTTGACGGAATTCGAACACGCGATTGATCCCTTACAGGGGAAACGCTCTGACCACTGAGTTAAAAAGCCTCGCCTGAATCATTCGAGATTCATCCCGTCCCGTCGAGGCATTCACTTTTTCCGAACTAAATAGGATTTGAACAGACAACATACTTATTGCTTTTCAAAATTTTCAGTACATTACAATGCGGTAATTTGTATGATGGTCAGGTAATGGTTCCCACCATCATCGCCGCAAAGATGATTGTATAGGAGAATTTCGTGGGCTACTATATTTTTATATTTTGCGTAAAGTATAACAAAATTACCGATTAATTATAAAGTGCAAATCTTTGTTCAAACTGACTCAAACAAAAGCACATATCACACATAAAGATTTCCCCTCAAAAAACGATCAGTTGAGCAAGATTCTAAAATAAGTGCCTAAGTATTCGACTCAAAACTTACTTAAATGTATACGCTTCCAAAAACTGTATTATTAGTTGTAATTGCATATCGTATTCACTAAAATAATAAGAATATAAGATTTAATTGTCTTCAGTTTCAATACTGTGTAGCGGCAGTCAATATGATAATGGCAAATTTTAATCTAATTAGACCTAGTCACGTTCATTAATTAATCAAGATACGAGTATGTATTGATACTGCTAAAATAGGTATCAATCACATCGTGACCTTTGTGTCACTGATAACGGTTTTGCTAGTGAATCTGTATGCATAATTGTTTATAAATTTATGAAAATAAGTATGCACAAGAATAATCATTCCAGTTTAATCACAAATTAATAGCAAAACATGTACTTAATGAGGTCAGGTTGCAAACTATTATCACAAAAAGCGTTAATTGAAGGTCAAATATCATTAAAATAACTTTGGAACTGTTTCATACAGACAGAATTACATTAAGCTAGGTTCAAATATTGCAATAATCAAGGAAAAATCACAACCTAAACTGCAAAATTTTATCATAAAAACCGCGTTATTTGAACGTAATACCGAATTAACTCAACACATTAATTATCATAATTCGCAATAATTAAAACATGCTTTTAATCTTTTTTGAAAAGTTTTTGTTTTATATCTTAAATACCATCTATAACCATAATACGTACTTTTATGAGTCATGTTTCTTTTCGTTCTCAATAATTTTTAAACTTTATCCAGCAAGATAAAATAGTAAGCAGATCAACTAGTCACATTAGGGTTTTATTGAAGACTGAACTCGCCCTCATTAGCTGGACTATTATCAAATGGTCAAAGTATTAAATGCATTAATTAGAGAATAATAACATTATTTTATTAGCGCTTATATATGAACTATCAGAGTACTTAAAATGTGCCTGCATAATTTTGTTATTGGGTTATAATTTGAACTTCGATTGATCGATCGAATGATGCAATGCAGTTGTCTATTTTTATGGTATTTTCGCAGCAGATTAGAATTTTGCCGTAATTAAATACTTAAAAATTTATACCTAAAGCTCAATACAATAATGCTTTTAGGATGCTAATGGGGCTGCCACGCTACTGGAGTGCTTCAGGGGTGTTCGCCGATACTTGTGTAGATAATTTTTTGACCATAATGAGAAAGATGTGTGCAAGGTAACGGCATCTTTATAATGATAGCAGCCAGGTTAGACAACGTAGTATGTACATGAGTCACTGTAGTGCTATCTGCCATAGGATGAAGTGAAGTAAGGTGATTCATGTATAGAACTAAGCAGTATACTTGCCTAGCCATAAGCTATACTATTCTGTTTGTTTTATTTTATACTAATCTATGTAAGACAATTGTTACTAACAAATTGACTCCAGTTGCTTGCCATCAATGAATTCTCATATTTGTGTAAACCATATCCATATATTAATATCTATTACAAATATATCAAATAGCTCTTCCACGACATCAAAATAGCTGTCACCGGTATAATTTTCATCTAATAAAACATCAAGCTTCAGACAAATAAGTAACATTTTGTTATAATAAGCCAACATCATACTTCTCCCAAACTTTTTTTTCATAAGAACGAAACAGCCTAGTAAATTTTACCAAGATAATTTCATCGGAGTTGGCTCAAGGCCATTAGCAACACATGATACCAACGAAGTTTGGTGGCAAAGTTGTGACGTTATCAAGACACGATACGTGTTCATTCAAACAGTACGATGATGGCACCCGCATGTAATTTATACTTCTCTTCAATTCAAACACATGCGTCCAAGTAATTTAAAAATAATTACAGAAATCTGTACTATTATTACAAAGAGGTAAAGTTAGTGAGGTTGTAGAGGGAAATCTCTAGCTGTAGAAGTAAGAATATCAATGAATGAAATAACATAACATACTCACGTCTATATCTCCGAAGGGGTAGGCAGAGGTGCTAGCACACACATTTCGCCAGTTTATGTTTAGATCCCAAAGTAAATAGGTGGCGAGCCTATTCCCATTAACCGGGCACATATAAACCTGCAATAAATACACACATAACTTCGAAAAGCATCGAAAAGACATTAGTGTGTGCCATGATAAAACCTGGGATTGAAACCGAGACTTCATCTCAGTAGTTCATTACTAATACCACTACGCTACCGTGTTCCCCTCATAAATCTATGTTCAAATCAACTTCTTTTTACAGCGCACCGTCATCACAGTTTGGACATAATAACACTATGACGAGGAAAAATGGTTCGTCATATCCAACTGTCAAATCTCTGACACAACAATTTCAGCACTTATTGTTAGGATGTCAACGGTATTGTAAATCTGGGAAAAAATGTTTTCGAAATTTAGTTCAGATCATTAACAGAATAAATAAAAAAAATTCAAAAAAATCGGACACAGCAATCTTCTTCCCTGACATAACAGAAAAGTTAATTGTGAAGTTTCGAAAACTTTGATAATACTCGTATGTAAAACTCTTCCTCATCATTAGGAATTCAAAAAGCTGTCAGTTATTTTTTATGATTTGTCTAGCTAGTCTATAAACTAAAAGAACTGCAGGTGCGTTTAATTCTCAGATCATAAGGTAAAAAACCGTGGTCACTAAGTGAACGTTAGCATCATATAGTATTTATTGTATCACTTTCGAAGTGTTTGATGGATTTTATAGACCTGTCCACAGCCATGGGGACATCCACCACCGGGGACTTAGCTACGAACCCGCTGGTAGGGTCATGTTGAACCAGGTCCTATAGGGCAGGCGTGAGAGATGTAGGAGATTTAATAATAATGTTAGGTTAGATGACGACTTGTTTTATATTCTGTTAAGTTTTCAGGTAAAGAAACCATTTATTACCGTTTACTTTATTTTTAAATATTCCTTTATTAAAGAAACATTTATTACAGTTTCGTTCATATTTAATAATAGATGAAAATAACCTTGTCAATTCTTCACTCAAACTGCCATTTGCTAATGTTATTTGTCTCATTTCTCAGAACTTCAGATATTATGAGTATATTAAAATTTTACTTAATATGTTTGGTAGCAAAATTACTTAGAGTTTTTGTTGGATGTAAAACAGTATGTGGTATTTTAATAAAGATGTTATTGGTTGTGATAATGTGAGTATAAAACTTTCTAACTTGTATACGAAATATTGTATTTTAGGGGTAATATCTTGTTCATAAGGGCCTCGACGGCGGTTAAGTGTTGTTTATTAATTAATGTTCTTAGTTTTTTTTAAGTTATGTTTATTATTTATGTTTAAGTTGTGTTTCATATATAACATAAAACATAATATTTTAACGCGTACATACTAATTTCTAAAATAAAGAACTGGCAAAAATTTGATGTAGTTATAATACACAGGGACAACTCGTTGATAATTTTACTGATATGAGTACCTATCAACATCATCTTCATCTTACTACCGGTTAGATCAAAGGCTTTCATCTCCAATTTTGAAGTTATTTTACGCTGTGGTAATATAAGCCATATACTTTGATTCTATATCTACACCCAAATTACAAATTTACGCAGCACAGAAAAACATAACATAAACTCACGCCTATATCCCCGAAGGGGTAGACAGAGGTGCTAGCACCCACATTTCGACAGTTTATGTTTAGGTCCCAGATAACTTTAACAACAAATAAAAACATAGTTGTCAAAGACAGGCAACATTGCACGGGACATTATTGATCTACTTTTTATTTAGACATCATTATGGCATGCTAGCGACATTTTAAGTGCTCAATTCACCCTATTCGATGCTATTGACTTGCCCCCTTTAGAAAAAAGTTTCAAGCTCCTATTCCATAATAGATAAATAATACTAAAATTTTCCTATTGTATAATGAATGCTTGTTCAAATGACTGTATTTAGAGTCAGATACTTTCCCCACAGGCTTACCTATAGCCTCGTTGAACCTGGATATAAATTCAGATTATGTAGGAACATTAATCTTGTCGCCTACCCATATTAATTTTAAGTTAAAATCAATACAATTTTAGTTCAATCGTGATTTGTATAATTACAAAGGAAGCACCGGTACACCCGATAGTACCTACTTCATCAGTTATTGTAGTTATTCGGTTCTATTGTATCTGAATTTAGATCATTGTTGTTGAATTTATCTGAGTTGGTTTGTTTCCCTTCAGTGATTGATTTCAATGATGTAACAATTGCTGCCTTAATCAATAACAATCAATCTATGCTTTATATTTGTGATTCCTAGAACGAGGTACTTAGAAACTGGTATCTACTGAAATCAAAACATACTTATAGTTAAATTTCTCTCTATTTTCTCTGAGTCAGGTAGTTAAAATTTTAAACAACAAATGCCTATCTGCTTTGCTGTGTCCCTACGAGTATCTTAACCATATATAATAAATCCAAATCGACTCGTTTCTTACTCTTGGTTTTTACCAAGAAACAAGTTGTAAATACAACTTGTTGAAGACTTGTCAAAACACAATTACTTATTTGATAAGAACATGTACTGAGACTCTCTCACGTTCTACGTTCAGGCTAAATGTATAGTCAACAAGTTTATGCAAGAATAAAACACATTTGGGTCCGCACTGAAGTCTATGACATATTGCATAACATAAACTCACGCCTATTTCCTCGAAGGTGTAGGCAGAGTTGCTAGTACCCACATTTCGCCAGTTTATGTTTAGGTCCCAATGTAGTAGGTGGTGAAGTCTAGTCATTAACCGGGCACTTATAAACCTGCGATAAATACACACATAACTTCGAAAATAGGCTATTATTGCAACTTGTCAAATACATGTCCTTGGTGAATCCTTGATGAAAAGGAGGGAATAGTTTCTGCACTAACTTCTTCTAAATTACCCTATCAGTTTGATATAGGTACATTTCACTGTAAATTTTATATTTTTTTTTTTTTTATACTACGTAGGTGGCAGACAAGCACACGGCCCACCTGATGGAAAGCGGCTACCGTGGCCTATGAACGTGTGCAACACTAAGAGTGTCACACACGCGCTGCCCACCCTGAAGGGAAAGGGGGAGAGCTGGGAAGGGGTGGGGAGGCTAGGAAGGGGAGGGGAAGGAGGGGTATAGTGAGCTCTGGCTACCCTACTTACCGGCGGGAACACAACACGATGGTTATTATGACCGCGGTCTTCTATAGGGCGGAGGTACTTCCCCAGTTGGACAGCTCATTTCGGACGGGAGATACCGTCGTGTCCTACCTCCGTTAAAATTTTTATGAAAGCTGTAATATAAATATGGTGTAACCGTGATCATGGCGCTTGAAACAGCACCGAAATATCGAATACTCAAAACAACAAAGAACATGATAAATATCCCAGCGTACTTACTTAAATAGATCACAAAGCAGTTCATTTATTCTAATAACAAAATTTTATATTTAAACATCAAGTACCATAGTCACGTACTTATTGTATTATCTCCACATCATACGAGATAATATATCGATAGAAACTGTTAAAAATAAGGATATTGCATTTTATTCTTACTATATGAAATTCAGCAATAAAAATGGATTTGGGACTGAAGGAAAAAGCAAATTGTTCAGTCGAGGAAAAAGTCAAAGATCTTTGTAAATCAAACGATGTGTGGCAGGGTCGGGCACAGGTACTTCGAAATTTTCTTTTGCGTTTGTACAATTGGGATGTCATTTTCGGTAAGAGACCGCTATTACCGCACGGTGTACTGTTACAGAAACGGAAGCTGAATGCTTGAGCAGCCGTGAACAAATTGCTAAACAGAATTTAAAAGCAGACAACAAACGAAAGCTTTTTAGAATTGACCTTGAAATAATAATGAGGGAAGGATTCCAGCTAAAGTAAGTCGCAAATAGGCTCTTTATATCATAAATAGCAATGTATGTAATTTACGTAAATTGTTGTATTCTTCTGAAGTACGTACGAGTACTATGCTTAAAAAATATTTCTGGTCAATAATTTCAAAAGCCAAGCAAGCAATTAGGAACAAAAATAATTTAGGAAGGAATGATTGTATTTCTATTTTATAATATTTCTTTTCTTTACGAATTCTTATTAATAAACATTCGAATAACGGCCTTTTTCATTTTAATAAAATGAATTATTCACATTCGAAATTAATTTATTGGAAACGAATATCAATATCAAGGTTAAAAATAATTAACTTAAACTTCTTGTAATAAATTTCTCCTTTTTGAGGATTTTGCTTAATTGAATGTAATTATAGTTAGGTCGAAAAGGCCGAAGGATCACTTCAGTAAATTTGCTTCACAACAATTAAGATTATAATTTTTTATTCATTCTTTAATAAGGATTTTCCTCAAAAATATTGTAAGCGGCTTTGGCAAAGATTGAAAAAATATGTATGAAGGACTGGAATTTTAATAAATATAATGATTGTTTGTGATGGAAAGGGAAACGAAAATACGCAATTTAATTGTTAAAATATTATACAAACTCCGATATTGGTACTATTGTGATTGGGATACTCAAGAGAATCTGGTATTACAGTATGACAAAAAGAACATAATATTTAAACTCCCGCATAAAATATGTGTGTATCTCGGAAATAAAAGGCGAATATGTATAAACCCACATTTCACCAACTGTATTGTTTAAGCCCCGTTATTAAGGAATGACCATGTTGTCATCATTTAGAAGAGATTCTCATCTCAACTAGCTAATATTTTTTGTGAAATAAGCTTATTTTCGTTCTGGGAAGAATCTCCTCTTAAGTCTAATAAATATCACTTCTTAATATATCACAGCCACTCTAAAAATTTATGAACCGTTGGTATTATGAAAACATTCAGTCCACCTAAGGCTAAATTTTACATATAATTTCGATAAATAAAATAACAAGATATATAAAAACGTTACGACAAACAAAATTAAAATGGAAAGGAAAATATATTTTCGTATTATAGGAAACTAGGAAATATGTCTTTGTACCTTGACGTATAGTTTTGTCTCCAATAAATCAAATCTTCGCGACATGGGGTTAACTGTGAAATATTAGAGCAGTATATCATAGACGTTGTAACGAGTGAAGCCTTCAGCGTACACGCCTTCCAATTTGTTTCTAAACCAATAATATATTTCTGAATGATAACAAAAATCGATCAGTCCTTTACACTAATCTGTGGGATCAGCATACGATACAGAATATTCCAGAAGAATGAGCAGAATAAGCAAGATGGGACAAGAGGACGCAGATGATGATGATGATAACGATCGATTTACCATTTAAACTAACCAACCAACCTGCAGACAATACGGGACTAATATTTTTATTAGCCTATACTCGCGGCTCCGCCTGTGATGTTGTCGATAATCGCGACTTTTGGTCATATCAAACATAACATTTTAAGTGTAACCAGGGCCTTTACAAAAAATCAGCTTCCAAAATCAAAATTCGTTCAGTGGCTTCATTTTTTTAAAAAGTGTATTTTATTACTTAAATATGTGTGTAAAAATAAATACTATTTATATCGTTCCACTGATATAATAAGCTATAAAGATCCGTCCAAGTTGAAGTAAAAAAGCGACGTCTACAAGTTAATTCTCACCACGAATATTAAATTAGGAATAGTTGATATTTAGCTCAGTCAATTACGATGAAACATAGTCGTAAGATTTAAAGTCTGACCAAGCCCTTATACAATAGCTGCATCAAAATTCGTTCAGTAGTTTTCACGTCCATCGCAGTCAAGCAGACAAACAGACAAGAATAAAAAAAATGTTTTCGTATTCAGTATAGTTAATGAGATTAGTAACTAATTTCAAAAACAGCTGAGTTCACTTCACTAAAACAATGTACCCTTTCCGATGTTATTCCGACCTTTTCCCATAACTTCCTTAGTGCCGGATACAGACAATGTCCCGTTTTAGCCCGCACTATATCCCTTCAATATATTTTAGCCTCCAATCCACAGCTCCACCGCGATTCGCTTATTGAGTCACGTTTCGAAATTCTATCCCTTTTTTGCTGAACGTGAATATCGGCAATTCGATTTGGTTGTATAGCCGCTATGTCATTAGATATATTTGACTAAAAAGATATTCTCCGCTTTAATGTGTGTGGAGGTTTGTAGAATGTGGTATGAGAATTGGAAGGTGGAACTTGGTATGCTAAAGGCAAGTTAAAGGAATATCGTGATCAGATGCGTATCAAATACGCGTAGTAATTCCTATTCGATCACAACAACTGCCTTCTGCCATTTACAAACATGACTATAATCAATGTAAAGGAAAAGCTGGAAGCTTTAAATCTAGAATAACTTAAGGAATTGATTAATCGCAGTCCACTTCTGCATTGATCTGGATGTGTCTATGTATGTATGTATGTAGGTATGTTTTATAAATAAAATGTATCTTGTTATCCGAATTCTAGAAACCAATAACATAAGGTTAGGTCTAGGTGTAGGTGAAGTTACGAAGATTGCCTAAGTAAAAAGAAACAAAATCCGCATCCCATAATATGTGATATGTTTATCAATTCACACCAATGCTTACATTATTAAATTCTCACTGCTCAATATTTGCAATTACTGAAACTGAACATAAAAATGAACTAGGTGTAGGATGTATATTATATATAAGACTCCACAAAATCTTCGCCTTCGTATAAGGCCACACTTCCTGCATCATCTGCAGACCCTGAGATTATTGAAATGAAAGGATGTGACGTGCTGTTTTCAAAAACTTGCATCCCACAAGAACATTTTGTGCCCACAACTTTCATGTTTCATATTTCGATATAACAATTTTAGATTCGATAGAACTAACAAAGCATAGCAAAACGGAATAATCAACATGACCTTAACTGCAGTAGACCAGAACCGCGATAAACCATGTGTTTTTCTTTTTTATTTTGTCCTTGCCGAAGAACTGTATTTTATCACATATTGACTTTTTGAGCAACTGCAGAAGTTCAGTTGCTCAAATTGCGTTGCTGACTGTTTTTTACATGGCAATTATCTCTAAAAATGTCGGGTATGGTAAGATTTAAAACCAATTTTCGCTTCAGCACTGCTAACTTATTTCGGTATTATGATTTGTTTATTCGGGCCTTTGATAATAATTATAACCTTGTGAATTTTGGATTTGTATCAACGTTTGATAATTAAGCTTTCTAAGCGGGATCGAAACCAGATTAGAATATTATAGCAAATGAAATTACCAGAATACAATCGGAACTGCTTTACTTATAAATTATATTCCTACCAAAGAAAATATAGTAGGTATTATAAAGATATAATGTATACTGGGTCGCAGGTCGACGGGGGTTATCTCGAAATATAAGGCCAAGGGGCTGCAAAGTCGGCGTGTGTTTTAGTCGGTTCGAGTCCGACATAACCTCTACAACCGTCTCCGGCGGGGTAGGGGCGTATCCGTAGGGAATTTTCGCTCAATTAGAAAATGAAATATATTACCTACTATCTCACCTGTAGCAACCAAGACCCGAAGACAGCATGCGTTTTAGGCGGTTCAAGTCCGTCAAAACCACTCTCACCAGTTTCGGTGGGGTGCTATCCGAGGGGATTTAATAATTTATAATTTATAAAAATATACATTATTTTAAGAAATAATCACTGCAAAAATTCATTTTCTTTAAACGAATTTGTTGCCAATGCCACTCTAGAAAAGAGTTTGTAACTATACCCCCTTATGTATACAACTGTTCAGGAATTTGAAAGCAGACTAACGTGTACTGGCATAGCAAATGCTAAAACATTACACTCTTTCTTTGGGCATTCGCGTAAAAACATTGTACATATTGTCACAGATAATAGTAACAAATGCTACAGATATTGCTTTTGATACACCCCTAATATCTACCAAAGGACCCTCTAGAGACATTGAATCCACTGAAAAGTAAATACATGTTACGATAAACAGCCAAATTGTGTATATATCCGATGTGCTCTGATATTGATACCTCACTTAAGGGGTAAGAGCGTTACCGATACACGATATTTGAACTATCTTAACAGGGTGCACTCGACGATCTCTGAATTTCCCACAATAAACAACGTTATATTTGAACTCGATTCTCTGAAGTCAGAGATTCCCAATCTTTTTTTGCCACGAACCACTTTAACCTCATTATTCTTATTAAAAATTCGGTCCAGTACGAATCGCATTCACGTACTGTACCCTAAGTGCGTGAATGCGACCCGCACTTGACCGTACAAAATTGGAAGCAAGGACTACTCATTTTCTCTTTCTATCCAACTAAGTTCGCAAATTTTCTCTAAATATCATCTAAATAGCCTAAGCCTAAGGCTGACTGGTGGAAAATGCCTATGGTACATTCCTTTGTAGTCCAGCCTTTGTGCATTATTTTCATATTATGTACAAAACGTTGAACTAAATAAATAAAATAAATAAGCTCCATGGCTTGTGTTAGAAGTGGGTTCACGTCGGTGGTCAAACGGACTAAATTCGAAACTGGGATCTCTCGATCGTAAAGCCGAATCCTTAACCACCTGTTCCCACTTAATCCTGAGAAAAAAATCTTTCCAAGAAGATAATATATCCAGAATTTTAACATAAACTGAAAAAATCTTCGGAACAGTCGGAAATATTAATCATACTCAGAGATGGTCACTTTCCATTAGACAAAGCAAACCAAAATGATACTTACGAGTACCTTAGCAAAAGGTTCAAGACATTATGCTGAACTCTTGCAAAATCCAGGATCCATACTGAACTGGGTAGCTGTTGTAGGTTCAGGCCCCGAGGTAAAGTAGCCTTCAGCGGGTATGGAACTCTGCCTGCAGAGGCTTCGGCATCCCATTTTCTATAACCTAAGTTGTGAGTAAATTGAAAGAAAAAGGAAGCCAAGACCTGGTCTAGAACTGCCAACTTCGCCGGTCTAAATTTCTACTATCATGATCACCAGGAAGTTTGGTATCTGCAAAGTCTGCAAAGATAAGGCAATGGGCCCTTTAGGACAATCATAGGTGGAACACGTGGTGTGGAAGGACAAGTAAAATTGCTTTGTAACTTCCAATCACGGGAGATCACAGAACTACATCACGGAATAAAAACTAGTTGAGATAGTTCGATTTTGGTTGCAATGACTTGAATAATTAATACCAAATGCTAGTTCGACCCCACTTGCATCTTGTACGAATGCCTAGCTTTTGTAACCACAAGTAGTGGACTGCACCACTGGTTGGGAACCATTGCCTGCAGGGGAAAGGGAATCGAGAAGATGCTCCACGTATTGCCTCTTCAGGTTTTATTGAAGTTTTTTTACTACATAATACTCCATTACGTACATTTTGACTTTAGGTAGGATGCCAAGAAAATATGTGGGTAGTATAACCCAAAATATGTGCAAGAGACAAAAATTAAAATTTTAAAGCTATTTAAAATTTAACAAAAATCAAAGTGATACTCGTACCTAAGTAACATCTTCAATCGATATTGGAATTGATTCACAGTATTTGAATTTACCAAATACAGTCACATAAGTCAAATATGTTATTTCGGGAACACACTCTTTATTTACTCTAGTATTATATTCTATGAAATCACATTGTACACATTTTTGACAAAATATATGGAATACTATAAGGGTATCAAATTATTATTTTTTCCATTGTTTTCAAAATAAACAACAGTAACAGCAATAGCTTGCAAAAAGTTGCAATTATCCTAAAATGTTTTTTCATAAGAGGCCTCGTAGGCCTTTTAAATGTAGCCTTATTTAATAAAAAGCACACATGTTATAAATCCAGTTTAAGACCCCATTTTAATTGCGGTCACAGTAACAGAGTTAAACCGCTGCGGCCAAGTGGACTTTAACTGGATTTAATAAAATTAATGTTCATAAATGTTCTCTTTGAAAATGTATTATGAAGTCAAATTTTTGCAGATATGTAGAATATGTAGGTCATAAATTAACTAACCACCTTCGAACGCACTAACTAGAATAATGTAAGTGGTCGCCATAATCGAAATCAGTCGGCGGGAATCACATCTCGCAAATAACATTAAGGAACGTAACAAATGTAGGTATACGCCCGGAATATTGCAATACATTTTCACCTAATTAACACCCAAGTAATTCGGCTCGTTGGTGAAATTTCATGACCGGGTCGCCCAGCTTGACCCGGTCGTAAAATTTAACGTTGTTTGTTGCAACTGAGTGGCCAGTTTTGGGCAAGTTAACCCGTTAGATGTACAATATATTGCTAAATGTCACCGAAAATAGGTCAAATGTAAATAAATTAGGATAGCAATTTATATTAGCTAATCATTTTATATTAAGTACCTATTACTAATACTGAAAATCATATAAGAAATAATAGATTATGACTATATATCCGTACATACATATGCTCACGGCTATTGGAGGTGAATTAACATCTACATTTTATACACCATTGTATTCGGTTCCTCGTAATAAGGGGTGAGCCAATTGCCGGGCAATAAAGTTGACTCGAGTCATGCATTTGAGGCTGTTATTAAACAGCCTTATCCCTTAGTAGCCTTCTACGACATCACATGAAAAGATATGGGGGGGAGGGGCTGGGGGGGCCAAATTCTACTAGAAACTACGCAGGCATAATATGTAGTTATTCATCATTATGATTATAATTCTTCATGATTCCCGTTTTATAATGTCCACAGCAACAAGATAAGTGGATGGAATATAATTTTAGTTGGTATATTACATTTGAATAGTGCGTAGCTTATATTCTAAGAAGCTATAACATTGTTTAACAAACCTCTCAGAAAATGTATCGGAATATGATGCTGAAGTTTTCCAATAAATATCTTTATGAGGGTATATTACTTGTCGACGAAATTGACTTTATTCTCTGGTATTCACTTATTGAAACATTGGTTTGAGTGTGTACCTAATATCGTTGTTCTAAAAATATCCCTAATATGAATTAATAACTAAGGTATTTCGTTTCTATATTTGGGTACTTAGTTCAACATAATCATTCTACCTTTTATCACAATAGTTGAGGAAAGAATATATTGAACGTCGGTTGTTGTGACTTCGGACTTCCTTTTGAACCTATGTAGCAATACCTCCAACTAAAACAATATAGACGAAACGCATAGAACTAGAGTGTGAAGCCACCTAAAGCAATACTAAAGTAGTGCCATTTCACTCGCACTTCATAAGATACAGAATTAGGCGTTGCATGGCAGAAATTATATTGGAGGAGAAAGGGGAACCCACCGCTTAACAATCCCAACGATAGCAATAGTAAAATATTTCTAATTGTCATAGAAAGGAATGCCAAACCACACCCCTCAAAATAAAAATTCGTAGAAGTAAAAAGACTTCTTACCTGAGGAAAGATGCTGTCGTATGTGCAATATTCCGCAAGTGCGAAGATCAAACCTCGACTCGTGGTCTTGAACATACTTCTACTCGAGACAATATGTTCAAGAACGCTATTGAGCGAATATCGAGGAATAGCACTCCTGAAGATGCCTCTGGTATTGTAAATCTCTATAAACCACGGTTACCACTTTCCATTTGTCTATGGTAAGAGGTATAAACAGTACAGGTAAGAGGTATAAAAAAAATATTTATTTGACACGGGTACCCAATATTGATAGTTTTTAATCAAATTATAGTGACTAATGGAGGGGTAACTGTTAACTCTTCAAATTAAGTTGAATTGCTTGCACTGAGAGCCCGTTTATTTCAGTATTGTAAAGAACAGATACCAAATTAGTCTCTTAATCATAATACCGGGTTCTTAACCCCTAAGCTACCATATCATACATACATCTTAAGATTTATATCGCGACCGTTTAAACCTTGAGTTCAGCAGTTCCCAAGTTGATTTCAATAAAAGTGCTCGTAACCTTCTTAGTTGAGCGATATTTCATAAAGTTAAAGAGAATCGAACATCTGTTGTAAATGATCGAAGCGTTCTGAAATTCACTTGATGTACCGTAAATTGTTCTCAAGAAAGTATTTTAGGAAGATATATTTAATTGACACGGTGACGTTAAGTGACTTCGCGTGTTCGGCTAAAAATTGTTGTTTTTTTTTTAAGTATTTTGTATTCATCTGTACATACAAGACTCGAAGAAGAAAACCTATACGCGGTATACCTATGTTATATCACATTGTCTTACTAGGTTAAACATTATTTCTTACTACAGTGAATTAATTTAGTCATTTTTGTTTGAATTTGCACTTGTCTATCAATATGAAGTATACAAGTATCAATGAACGACAATAGTCTAAATTCAAAATACACTATGAATGTTAAGTAAGGCCTCAGAGCAGTTAGACCACTAACAAGTGTCAAAAATTGTGTTGAACGAACATTGTTTGGTGACAAATAAATGATGTTTGTAAACCATTAGGGCACATTTATATGCTTTTATTTATCTCTTGGCTTGTGCCTATGACCTTCGAGAAATATTCCAAATTTCTTTCTTTATTTTCAACATTATCTGATCCTCGCGGTTCCGTCTGCACAGATAGATAGGTATATCTTTATTGTACACAATAACATTAAAAAACACTATGGACATAAGAAAAATGTGTACAATGGGCGGCCTTCTCGCCAACCAAGACAACCTTTGGATGGACAGGAAATAATAGAATAGACGAAAGTATGTTAAAGTGGCGTGGTTTAAGTTTCGCCTGAATTATTATATATATTAAAAAAAAAAACAAGAAAAAAAGCTGATGAGTTTTATAGAATTTAGATCATAAACCTATACCAGGACTGAAGGTAAGTAGTGAAAGAAATGTCTAGTAGAACTAAGTGAGATTACTGAATCTCACTTTCGGCAATGAAAGACCCATAGACTGTGTGCGTTTTAGTCTGTTTGAGTCCGACATGGTCACCTCTGCCTACTTTGATGGAGGCGGTATTCGTGGGGATGTTGTGCATGGCAAAAAACGACTGAAGAGAAAAGAGAAGAGAGCATAGAAACTTCAACTTCAATAAGTTATGAGGGAAGACAAGACAGATCCCGGTTATCGTCGAGTGCGTACTATCTTCGAGACAGGTTAGTTAGAATACCTATAAGTAATTATGGTTACTAAAACCTGCTCTTACAAAAAATATTTTTTTACAACGTTCAATAATTAAACGGGCATCTTAATTAATACATCTTTAAAAAAAATAGTCTTAAACTTAGCAAGGAAAGCTCCCTACATTTTATTTTTAGATTTTTGAAACGTTTCTTGCTTGTGGACGACCATCTATCTTCATCTTAGAAAAAAACATCGTGAGGGAAGACTGACGGCTCTAATGAAGGAACATTCCACGTTGAATCTGGGAGGGACTGGGTGGACGTGGACTTTCATTAATGGTCAAGATTTTTTGATGAAAACTGAAAATGTTCTGTCTTCGTTTGATTTGTTCCTACAGACCTGGTAGGACCTTATATAATACACTGAAAGGTCTCTTACTTTAGTGGTGATTCCCTATTTACAAATAGACAAAACATAACATAAACTCACGCCTATATCCCCGAAGGGGTAGGTAGAGGTGCTAACACCAACATTTCGCCAGTTTATGTTTAGGTCCCAATGTAATAGGTGGCGAGCCTATTGCCATTAACCGGGCACTTATAAACCTGCGATAAATACACACGTAACTTCGAAAAGCATCGAAAAGTCGGTGTGTGCCATGGGAAAACCTGGGATTGAACCTGGGAAAGACCTCGACTCAGCAGTCCATTACCCATACCACTAGGCTATATTTTTTTTTATATTTATAAACAGAATATTAGAAATCAGGACCGCGACGGTTGCTTTAAAATTATTAGGAATATCAAAAATATTTTAAAATACACTGACGGACTCATAAACTGCATCAAAGTAATAGATGACTTTGAAATAAATATTTTAACCAAGTATGCATACTTTCTATACAGATTTAAATTGAAACCTCTAGATTGGTTCGTGAACTTTAAAACAGCGTAGGGTCATATCTTTAAGTTTAAGTTTATGTACTGGAAAGGACCTGAAGACTTTTTTTGAAGAAAAAACAGAAATTTAAGAAAAACTGGTTTAATAAAAAAATTGGTTTTAACAATAGACACAAACTTTATGCAAGGGTTTATTTGTGTTTTAATAAGGTGTATTACCCCCACGTGCCCTTATTACGGATTCTAATCGGTTCCGCATAGATTTTATAAGGGTTTTTAAAAGATCTTGCGGAATATTGTCCCATTCTTCTGAAAGTGCTGTTCTTAGTGCTGCCACTGTCGTGGGCGAAGGGTTTCTCGCATATACAGCTCTTTTTAAATTGTCCCAAACATGCTCGATGGGATTAAGATCCGGGCTGCGTGCTGGCCAATTCATTGTACGTATCCCAACCTCTTCGCAATAATGTTGAACTTGTGCAGCTGCATGCGGCCGGGCATTATCCTGCATTAAAGTAAAATTTTCGCCTATAAATCCCATGTAAGGCACCACGTGATCTTCTAATATCTCTGTTATGTAGCGATGTGCTGTCAAACCCCCTCTATTACCGTTTTGACGGACCATGTCTATAAACACAAGTTCTGTTCGCCCGTTCATCGATATGCCACCCCAGACCATACATGAACCGCCTCCAAAAGGAACACGCTCCTCAATGCAACTTTGAGCATATCGCTCCCCACGTCGACGATAGACTCTTCTGCGACCATCTGCACCATATAAACATGTCCTACACTCGTCCGTGAACAATACAGAGGCCCACTGCTCTTCTGTCCAATTCAGGTGATGACGCGCAAATCTTAAGCGAGCTTGTCTGTGAGCTGTAGACAACTTTGGACCATTTGCTGGTCTAAAAGGGGTGATATCCGCTTCCTTTAACCTTCTTCTTATTGTTCGTGCACACACGTTTACTCCACGCACTTCATTAAGCTCGGTTTTGATGTTAACTGACGTGAGGAAACGATTTCGCAGGGAAGTTATAACAATAAATCGGTCATCACGACCTGTGGTTGCTCGAGTTCTGCCTGTACCACGTCTCCTCCTGTAA
Organism: Pelosia muscerda; assembly: GCA_963691645.1. Taxonomy (NCBI): domain Eukaryota; kingdom Metazoa; phylum Arthropoda; class Insecta; order Lepidoptera; family Erebidae; genus Pelosia; species Pelosia muscerda. The sequence goes on from OY829103.1 coordinate 5,490,773, forward strand.
GAACCTGTCTCTACAAACCTTCTGTATATTCTAGAAACCGTGGACTGGTTTAAATTTAAATTTCTACCAATCGTTCGTTAATCCAAGCCCTCCCGCACCAATGCTACAATTTGTGCCGCTTGTTCGGACGAAGTATCCATATTATGGTTCAAAAACTCTCGATGTGTTAAAAAACTAACCCAACAATTATGCTGGTAACAATAATTCAATTGACAAAACAAAAAAAATCAATGAGAATCAATTTAAAACTTTGCTATAAATAACACGCAAATCTGATACTACAAGTAAATTTTCTTTTCCCGGCTATATTCATTTGTTTTACTGCAGTTCTATTTTTAAATTTAATTTTTTTTTAAGATTAAGAGCCAGTCTTTCCATATTTATATAATTTAATCTAAAAAGTTTGCATACTTATTACAAAGCTGTATTCCAATGTTAAATGGGTTTATAATGAGTATATTTACACTGACGGACTCATAAACTGCATCAAAGTTCAGGTTTACTCTAAAAGGATTTTTTATAATAAGTATGCAAACTTTTTAGATTAAATTATATAAATATGGAAAGACTGGCTCTTAATCTTAAAAAAAAATTAAATTTAAAAATAGAACTGCAGTAAAACAAATGAATATAGCCGGGAAAAGAAAATTTACTTGTAGTATCAGATTTGCGTGTTATTTATAGCAAAGTTTTAAATTGATTCTCATTGATTTTTTTTGTTTTGTCAATTGAATTATTGTTACCAGCATAATTGTTGGGTTAGTTTTTTAACACATCGAGAGTTTTTGAACCATAATATGGATACTTCGTCCGAACAAGCGGCACAAATTGTAGCATTGGTGCGGGAGGGCTTGGATTAACGAACGATTGGTAGAAATTTAAATTTAAACCAGTCCACGGTTTCTAGAATATACAGAAGGTTTGTAGAGACAGGTTCTTACAGGAGGAGACGTGGTACAGGCAGAACTCGAGCAACCACAGGTCGTGATGACCGATTTATTGTTATAACTTCCCTGCGAAATCGTTTCCTCACGTCAGTTAACATCAAAACCGAGCTTAATGAAGTGCGTGGAGTAAACGTGTGTGCACGAACAATAAGAAGAAGGTTAAAGGAAGCGGATATCACCCCTTTTAGACCAGCAAATGGTCCAAAGTTGTCTACAGCTCACAGACAAGCTCGCTTAAGATTTGCGCGTCATCACCTGAATTGGACAGAAGAGCAGTGGGCCTCTGTATTGTTCACGGACGAGTGTAGGACATGTTTATATGGTGCAGATGGTCGCAGAAGAGTCTATCGTCGACGTGGGGAGCGATATGCTCAAAGTTGCATTGAGGAGCGTGTTCCTTTTGGAGGCGGTTCATGTATGGTCTGGGGTGGCATATCGATGAACGGGCGAACAGAACTTGTGTTTATAGACATGGTCCGTCAAAACGGTAATAGAGGGGGTTTGACAGCACATCGCTACATAACAGAGATATTAGAAGATCACGTGGTGCCTTACATGGGATTTATAGGCGAAAATTTTACTTTAATGCAGGATAATGCCCGGCCGCATGCAGCTGCACAAGTTCAACATTATTGCGAAGAGGTTGGGATACGTACAATGAATTGGCCAGCACGCAGCCCGGATCTTAATCCCATCGAGCATGTTTGGGACAATTTAAAAAGAGCTGTATATGCGAGAAACCCTTCGCCCACGACAGTGGCAGCACTAAGAACAGCACTTTCAGAAGAATGGGACAATATTCCGCAAGATCTTTTAAAAACCCTTATAAAATCTATGCGGAACCGATTAGAATCCGTAATAAGGGCACGTGGGGGTAATACACCTTATTAAAACACAAATAAACCCTTGCATAAAGTTTGTGTCTATTGTTAAAACCAATTTTTTTATTAAACCAGTTTTTCTTAAATTTCTGTTTTTTCTTCAAAAAAAGTCTTCAGGTCCTTTCCAGTACATAAACTTAAACTTAAAGATATGACCCTACGCTGTTTTAAAGTTCACGAACCAATCTAGAGGTTTCAATTTAAATCTGTATAGAAAGTATGCATACTTGGTTAAAATATTTATTTCAAAGTCATCTATTACTTTGATGCAGTTTATGAGTCCGTCAGTGTATTTTAAAATATTTTTGATATTCCTAATAATTTTAAAGCAACCGTCGCGGTCCTGATTTCTAATATTCTGTTTATAAATATAAAAAAAAATATAGCCTAGTGGTATGGGTAATGGACTGCTGAGTCGAGGTCTTTCCCAGGTTCAATCCCAGGTTTTCCCATGGCACACACCGACTTTTCGATGCTTTTCGAAGTTACGTGTGTATTTATCGCAGGTTTATAAGTGCCCGGTTAATGGCAATAGGCTCGCCACCTATTACATTGGGACCTAAACATAAACTGGCGAAATGTTGGTGTTAGCACCTCTACCTACCCCTTCGGGGATATAGGCGTGAGTTTATGTTATGTTTTGTCTATTTGTAAATAGGGAATCACCACTAAAGTAAGAGACCTTTCAGTGTATTATATAAGGTCCTACCAGGTCTGTAGGAACAAATCAAACGAAGACAGAACATTTTCAGTTTTCATCAAAAAATCTTGACCATTAATGAAAGTCCACGTCCACCCAGTCCCTCCCAGATTCAACGTGGAATGTTCCTTCATTAGAGCCGTCAGTCTTCCCTCACGATGTTTTTTTCTAAGATGAAGATAGATGGTCGTCCACAAGCAAGAAACGTTTCAAAAATCTAAAAATAAAATGTAGGGAGCTTTCCTTGCTAAGTTTAAGACTATTTTTTTTAAAGATGTATTAATTAAGATGCCCGTTTAATTATTGAACGTTGTAAAAAAATATTTTTTGTAAGAGCAGGTTTTAGTAACCATAATTACTTATAGGTATTCTAACTAACCTGTCTCGAAGATAGTACGCACTCGACGATAACCGGGATCTGTCTTGTCTTCCCTCATAACTTATTGAAGTTGAAGTTTCTATGCTCTCTTCTCTTTTCTCTTCAGTCGTTTTTTGCCATGCACAACATCCCCACGAATACCGCCTCCATCAAAGTAGGCAGAGGTGACCATGTCGGACTCAAACAGACTAAAACGCACACAGTCTATGGGTCTTTCATTGCCGAAAGTGAGATTCAGTAATCTCACTTAGTTCTACTAGACATTTCTTTCACTACTTACCTTCAGTCCTGGTATAGGTTTATGATCTAAATTCTATAAAACTCATCAGCTTTTTTTCTTGTTTTTTTTTTTAATATATATAATAATTCAGGCGAAACTTAAACCACGCCACTTTAACATACTTTCGTCTATTCTATTATTTCCTGTCCATCCAAAGGTTGTCTTGGTTGGCGAGAAGGCCGCCCATTGTACACATTTTTCTTATGTCCATAGTGTTTTTTAATGTTATTGTGTACAATAAAGATATACCTATCTATCTGTGCAGACGGAACCGCGAGGATCAGATAATGTTGAAAATAAAGAAAGAAATTTGGAATATTTCTCGAAGGTCATAGGCACAAGCCAAGAGATAAATAAAAGCATATAAATGTGCCCTAATGGTTTACAAACATCATTTATTTGTCACCAAACAATGTTCGTTCAACACAATTTTTGACACTTGTTAGTGGTCTAACTGCTCTGAGGCCTTACTTAACATTCATAGTGTATTTTGAATTTAGACTATTGTCGTTCATTGATACTTGTATACTTCATATTGATAGACAAGTGCAAATTCAAACAAAAATGACTAAATTAATTCACTGTAGTAAGAAATAATGTTTAACCTAGTAAGACAATGTGATATAACATAGGTATACCGCGTATAGGTTTTCTTCTTCGAGTCTTGTATGTACAGATGAATACAAAATACTTAAAAAAAAAACAACAATTTTTAGCCGAACACGCGAAGTCACTTAACGTCACCGTGTCAATTAAATATATCTTCCTAAAATACTTTCTTGAGAACAATTTACGGTACATCAAGTGAATTTCAGAACGCTTCGATCATTTACAACAGATGTTCGATTCTCTTTAACTTTATGAAATATCGCTCAACTAAGAAGGTTACGAGCACTTTTATTGAAATCAACTTGGGAACTGCTGAACTCAAGGTTTAAACGGTCGCGATATAAATCTTAAGATGTATGTATGATATGGTAGCTTAGGGGTTAAGAACCCGGTATTATGATTAAGAGACTAATTTGGTATCTGTTCTTTACAATACTGAAATAAACGGGCTCTCAGTGCAAGCAATTCAACTTAATTTGAAGAGTTAACAGTTACCCCTCCATTAGTCACTATAATTTGATTAAAAACTATCAATATTGGGTACCCGTGTCAAATAAATATTTTTTTTATACCTCTTACCTGTACTGTTTATACCTCTTACCATAGACAAATGGAAAGTGGTAACCGTGGTTTATAGAGATTTACAATACCAGAGGCATCTTCAGGAGTGCTATTCCTCGATATTCGCTCAATAGCGTTCTTGAACATATTGTCTCGAGTAGAAGTATGTTCAAGACCACGAGTCGAGGTTTGATCTTCGCACTTGCGGAATATTGCACATACGACAGCATCTTTCCTCAGGTAAGAAGTCTTTTTACTTCTACGAATTTTTATTTTGAGGGGTGTGGTTTGGCATTCCTTTCTATGACAATTAGAAATATTTTACTATTGCTATCGTTGGGATTGTTAAGCGGTGGGTTCCCCTTTCTCCTCCAATATAATTTCTGCCATGCAACGCCTAATTCTGTATCTTATGAAGTGCGAGTGAAATGGCACTACTTTAGTATTGCTTTAGGTGGCTTCACACTCTAGTTCTATGCGTTTCGTCTATATTGTTTTAGTTGGAGGTATTGCTACATAGGTTCAAAAGGAAGTCCGAAGTCACAACAACCGACGTTCAATATATTCTTTCCTCAACTATTGTGATAAAAGGTAGAATGATTATGTTGAACTAAGTACCCAAATATAGAAACGAAATACCTTAGTTATTAATTCATATTAGGGATATTTTTAGAACAACGATATTAGGTACACACTCAAACCAATGTTTCAATAAGTGAATACCAGAGAATAAAGTCAATTTCGTCGACAAGTAATATACCCTCATAAAGATATTTATTGGAAAACTTCAGCATCATATTCCGATACATTTTCTGAGAGGTTTGTTAAACAATGTTATAGCTTCTTAGAATATAAGCTACGCACTATTCAAATGTAATATACCAACTAAAATTATATTCCATCCACTTATCTTGTTGCTGTGGACATTATAAAACGGGAATCATGAAGAATTATAATCATAATGATGAATAACTACATATTATGCCTGCGTAGTTTCTAGTAGAATTTGGCCCCCCCAGCCCCTCCCCCCCATATCTTTTCATGTGATGTCGTAGAAGGCTACTAAGGGATAAGGCTGTTTAATAACAGCCTCAAATGCATGACTCGAGTCAACTTTATTGCCCGGCAATTGGCTCACCCCTTATTACGAGGAACCGAATACAATGGTGTATAAAATGTAGATGTTAATTCACCTCCAATAGCCGTGAGCATATGTATGTACGGATATATAGTCATAATCTATTATTTCTTATATGATTTTCAGTATTAGTAATAGGTACTTAATATAAAATGATTAGCTAATATAAATTGCTATCCTAATTTATTTACATTTGACCTATTTTCGGTGACATTTAGCAATATATTGTACATCTAACGGGTTAACTTGCCCAAAACTGGCCACTCAGTTGCAACAAACAACGTTAAATTTTACGACCGGGTCAAGCTGGGCGACCCGGTCATGAAATTTCACCAACGAGCCGAATTACTTGGGTGTTAATTAGGTGAAAATGTATTGCAATATTCCGGGCGTATACCTACATTTGTTACGTTCCTTAATGTTATTTGCGAGATGTGATTCCCGCCGACTGATTTCGATTATGGCGACCACTTACATTATTCTAGTTAGTGCGTTCGAAGGTGGTTAATATAACTAAAACACTAAGCACCAAGACGGTGACGTAATTATTTGGATTAATTCATACCAGGCGAAATAATGTATTTATTAACTAAATAAAGCTTGTGCTAATGGTATAAACTTAATAATAAAGTATCAAATATAAACTATTCCAGAACTTTTCTGCTACATTTCGAATGATCTAAATGAATTTGGTTTGAATTTAGAAATCGTCACGCATAACCAAATTACGCGTAATTTGGTTATGCGTGCCGAGTTCTAAATTCAAACTAAATTCTCAATACTGTGTATGGGTTCCATCAATTTTTTTTTCATAATTGTTATCAGGTACTCTGTTTGGAAATCGAGAAAATCTAATTAAAATCTAATTAAAAAAGAAAGAGATGATAATAAAGGAATGCAAAATTACCCTTGAGAATTCTAATTAATGATGATAAGTTACTTACTATTTTTACGTTACAAATGAATACATTACTTTTATTTATTTATAATATACATGTAAATGTTAACATAGATAGAATAGTTTATTACCCAAACATACTAGAACTTGAACGACTCTGGATAAAATTTGACAGACGGTTACATGAACAAGATCGGCATTCCATGCGAACAGAACCGCATATAGCCACTAGTAAGGCAATAATAAACTTGCTTACCTACTCACTACGAATTCCTGTAAAACAGTATGGAATATCGGAAGCCTGGTACGATAACCTCATTCCCGCACGGCAGGAACGCCGCCGGTGCATTCCTTTGGTGAAAACATTTACCGGGTAAAATATTTATTATGGATGCCAATGGAAATAACGACCTACATTCAGGCACGTCATATAACTCATCAGAGTTGTAGCTGAAAGAATCTTTATTAATGATTGTTATAAATGCGAAAGATTGGGAAGATATTTGGATGTTTGTTACTATCGATTTAAGATCATGCTCAAGCTGCTAAATAGATCCGATATTGTTTATCCATGAAATAGGTTCCTGTATAAAATTCCACGCGGTTGGAGCTACGAATTGGTGATCTGAGTTGGCGACCCTCATTCCTTATAATCCGTTCTTATGGTAACCGCTATAAAAAAAGTGAAAGTGAGCTTTGATTTCCTGATTTTATACCGACATAAAAAGAAAGAACTACACATTTAAAAGAAATGTGAAACAGTATTAACCAAACAAGACATAATAAATGATAAACAATTATAACAGCCCCTCCGATGATATCTCCCCGGCGGTTACCTATCTTAATCCCGAATTTTAATATTCCGAATATCATAATCCAGAAAACGTTTGGCCATTTATTCATAATCCCGGTTTTCCAAATTCCGAAGTTTTATTTGCCATATAATCGCAACTCCGAATTTCATTTTCCTATTTATTCATTTGTACGACGTTTTATAATCCAGACGAACGAATTCCAGACACACGAAATCTAAATGCACAAAATCCAGATGACCGTAATCCATATGCACGAAAGCCGAATTTTTAATACACAAATTTTTGAAATGCAGTTTATTGATATCCAGACAAACAATATCCAGATTTTTAAAACTGAATCCAATGGAAAATTACAAGGTAGCTAGCACTCGCCGGCCGCTGCCGCGGCACGCTCGCTTCGCTCGCTCGGCTCGTGCGGGGGTCGCAGTTCTAACCTAACCTAACCTGCTGAGTCGAATTTGACACTTAAACCTATCTGTAATAGTCAACTAATATTTCTAAATTACTTGCTGTAGGTACCTACCTAATAAATGAATCGTATAAATTTACTTACTTTTACTATTCTTGTATATAGTTTAGATGGAAAACGATTGTATGGGAACCAAATAAAAAGATTTTGAAAATTTGGTAAAAGTTTATTTGGAAAATGGTACGATGGGAAACAAAAAAAAATATTCTGAGAATCTGGTATAACTATATTTGGATTATGACACTATGTAAAAAAAAAAAATACTATTTGAAAATTTGGTTTTAGTGCACCTGGAAATTGATTCATCTGGGAAATGAAAAACGGAATTATAGAAAGTTGTCATTCATTACATCTGTCTTTTAAAAGTTCTACCAACCGTTTTCGGGGTTTTAAGATTCGGGTAACAGAAATTCGATATTTCAATAGGCGCGCCGTTTCCATCCATTTCGACACGCCGGAAAATCACCACCAGGGGACCTACCAGGGCTTGTTTACCGGTTAATGTATCAAACCGGTTTCAGTGCAAGTACATGGGAGCGTTTCATTTAGGTTTGACTCTACCTTAACCGCTAAAAAACCTCTTTTCTTAAAGAGCGAAATTATATAGGTTTGGACTCAATTTACCGGTTAATAAAGGTTTTGATTTCACTCTTACCGACAACATCGTCGTCACCATTCGTATTCAATTCGCGCGGACTACATGTGTAAACTACTAGTACAAAATTTCAATTTTCAAGCGCAGTGCTTGAATTTTTTTGCTTTGCTTCGAGATACTTTTAAAGGAGTACTGAGAAGGGAGTCACTAAAGTGTCGTGCGTGCTTCGGTCGCGTGAACTTAATGCGTAGCCCATTTTCAATTGAATACAACAGTTTTATCAAGCAAATATAATGAACATAACTAAATCAGAACTTCTGTAATTATTAAATAAAAATAAGACTGCCAATAATGCAGATCGCGTGTCGCTGCAACCTTTATTTTTTTTTTATCGTGCGAAAATTCTCCATGGGTCCCCCCCCCCCCCCCCGAAGCTGGTTGGGTAGGTTATGTCGGACTCGAACCGACTAAAACGCACGCCGTCTTTGGGTCTTCAGTTGCCGGAGGTGAGGTAGTAGTCAACATATCCCTCGCACCCCGGCAGACCCGGGGCCTTCTCTTCGAGATGACCCCCGCCGGGTGTGGGGACCACGGTGTCCCCAACTAGCCCCCGGGTATGGGGAGGTGCACTTTGCGCGCTTCTGCTAGAGTGACAGGCGGCTCCACCCGTCACCCCCAGGCCCGCGCTCATGGAGGACGGAGGTCATTCTGCGACCTCCGACGTCCGAATCGCCTCCGCTCATCGCGGGCTGTGCGGGTCCGAAGTCTTCTCCGAACTCGTTCCGCCGTCTCCTTCTCGAGCATTACCTGCTCGCAGAAGGAGGCGCCGGCTGCCCAAGCGTTTGCGCATCGTACCATCGCCGTGAGCAATGCGCGCGTCGCTGCAACCTGTCGAGAGCATCTAATAAGTACTTTGCGGAGCCATTCCAGAGATGCGAGCAGTATTCCACGCAGGAGCGAATTTGTGTCTTGTAAAGAAGACACCGTTGCTCCGGCGTGAAAAAACGTCTCACTCTGTTCAGTACTCCGAGTTTACGCGAAGTTATTTTGATGATGCTATCGAAATAGTTCTTGTTGTTCAGTTTGCAGCGAACATCCATTCCGAGTATATTGAGGTTATCCTGTAATGGCAGTGGCGTGCTCTGAAGAGTGGGATGAGGAAGGAAAGGAGATATCTTTGCTGTATACGCACATGCCTGCGTCTTCTTGGCATTGAACTCAACCAGGTTCTTAGATCCCCATTGGGAAATGTGATTGAGGATCCGGTCAAGCCCAGTGACAAGAAGCTGCCTTTTTTCGGCTATATCAGACTGCTTGGTCGCAGGATGTCCGTGGTAACTCTCGTATACAGCACTATCGTCTGCATAGCAATGGACGCTGCCGGTGGACAGCATGTCATTGATATGCAGAAGAAAGAGAGTGGGTGATAAGACGGACCCCTGCGGCACGCCAGCATTTACCTGCAGTAACTCCGAATCTCAGCTCAGCTTCACAAAGAACGCGAATACGGCGCTGCTAAGGAAGCTGCGCAGGAAGCTAGCAACCCAATTGCACAATCTTGGAGGCAGACCGAAGGCTGGTAGTTTGCAAAGAAGCGATTTGTGCCAGACTCTATCGAAAGCTTTGGCGATGTCCAGGCTAATAGCCAGTGACTCACCATGCTTGTCCATAGCCTCACCCCAAAGATGGGTTATATACGCCAGAAGCTGCATGGGTAGCTCGTCAGCTGAAGGTGCTAGGCCCGACCCTCTTGGTATTCTAGTGACCTCGTGTACCGGATGAGTCAGGCTGTGAGCCAGAGCAAACGCATGGGCAGCTCTTCCCGCATGGTCTGTTTTGGTGGAGCCAACCAGATATCGTCGTGCGCGTTAAAGTCCCCCAAAAATACCAATTCAGCGTTCGGAAACCGCTCCTTCGCCTTACCTGCCGCCTGACTCAGATATTCAAAGAGTCTAGTTATATCTGCATCTTCGGTATGGGAACGGTAAAGGCACACAGAGATTTGTCTCGTACAGGTATGGTCTATGTGTACCCACATGACAGAAAAAGATGGGTCCTCAAGGCAGCGCAAACGGCGACAACAAACACACCCCGGCTTTGGCACGGAAATTTTCCTTAGGAACATAGCCGGGGTAGAGCAGGTTGGTCGTGACGTAATGCGGCATATTTGTGTCTCCGTCAGAAAGAGCATGGCTGGTTTCGCCGTCTCTAGTTGTTGGTGGACGGCGATGAGGTTTGCATGATGGGGCCTACAGATGTTAGTGGACTCCACCTCAAAAAGCGAGCTAGTGGGAGAATGAAGAGCCGCTGTGTTGCCATAATCTGTGATATGTACTGCCATGGTAGGGGGTAAGAGAAGTTGTGAAAAAAAAGGTGATTGTCGCCGAAATGCACCGCGTGACAAAGCGGGAGATTGGTTTTATTTATGGTTGTGAGGCATGGCGAGACCCGACGCGCCGAACCGAAGCCAGCCCCCCCCCCCCCCCCTCCCCCGAATATAGTCGCCGCCGGGTTCCCACGTACACGAACCATATCAGGATTATGCATGGTCTGGCAGCCTCCCAGGGTGGTTAGCCCCAGTTGGGCCCCTGTATTATGCCGCGAGCGGCCCGCTGCACCACAGTTTCTACGGGTCTCCCTGCTCGGCGGGTCACCCGGGGCTCTCCCCACCAGACTACGCCAAGACCCACTGGTCCCACTTATGATGCAACCGAGGTTCAATTACTATGAAGCGTTTTACGTACATGTGCACGGTGGTACCCACCCGGTCGAAATTTATGACAAATTTGTGCCATCAAATTTCTACCACCAGTATAACGTATATTACGCCGCATCTTTCGATTAGACATTTCTTTCTTTCTCGAAATCCAAATAACTATAAATTTTGTCCTTTCCCTTACGACCCATGCTTCACTTGAAAAACGTAAAATAAGTAGGACCAAAGCTGCGAAATTACCAATAACTTTGCCCACAGTTCGCAATCGGTTAAATAAATGCATCAATCTCTGAAGTTGTGACGTGCTTAGTTCAAACAAAACAAACTTCAAGCGATGCCGACGCGGGCGTGTGTCGCTCTGGATTAAACCGGTTTATTAAGGTTTTAGTATGGTTCCCATTCTGGTTTCGCTCCGAATGAAACCTTTACTGAAAACCGGGTTTAACCTTTATTAACCGGTATTTTCTAAACCGGTTTCAAGCCCTGGGACCTACAGCTAACTGCAGGAATAGAAACAGCATAATTATCCTGTTTTTATTCCTATAGTTACACCAGGCAATTCAATCATTCCATTTCAATATTTCATTTCATTTGCCTACACTCAACTGGAAATATCCAATTCCCAGAAACAAAAACAAATCAAAAGCCTTTTATTAATAAATGTAAATACAGGAAGTAAGAAGATAAAAGCTTCATACGCTATGGCCTCGTGTGTCTATCGAAAAATATGGCGGTTAAGTGAATTTATTTTGTCGGTAATGGTACACGACGTACTGGAATAAGCTTTTAACACATAAAGATGTGAAACGTGACTGGCATGTCGCTTGATTGTGTATCTCATGTAAGAAAATAGCTTTTACCCTTAAACATAGATACATCTGTGGGAAGTACATGCGGCCCCGCGTCCGGACTTCCATATAGTTTCTTGTTTCGTGCGCAAAATCTCTACGGACACCCCGACTGGAGCTGGGGAGAGTACTTGTCGTCTTATACGCATGCTGATTTCGAGTATTTGGTTACCGAAGTTGAGATAGTAAGAAACATATACCTCGCACCCTAGCTATCTCAGGGCCAACTCTTTAGGGATGATGGGAACCACATTTTCCTATCTAGCCCCCAGGTATGAGAAGGTACGCATTACATAACACAGCCGCGGCTTGCTTCTGTCAAGATGACAGGCGGCTCCACTCGTCATTCCCAGACCTGCGCTCACTAAAAGCGGAGGTCATTCTGCAACCTCAGATGACGCCCGCGTCGCCTCCGCTCACCGCGGACTTACTGTTCCAGGGAACTTAACATATAATATACTTTATAATATTATATAGCACTAGAATATTTACGGAGACAAAAGAAAATATCGTGGCTGTGATCTATCCGTAAGTATAGTTGCTGAGAAGCAACTAAAACGTCTGACTCAGTGTAAATGTTAAAATGACACCACTTAAACCGCAAGAAAATCCGTTAAAAAGTTTATTTCTATGTGTAATGTTTAACCACGGCTCAATGCTATAGGAATACGACTAGTTAGTAGACAGTTATTCAGCAGTAAACATCCATAAAATATATATTTTCACAATACCCTCCTAAATCTCAATAACCGGGTCATATATGAATATTAATCGACGAATTCATCTCATCTTACTCACGCGCGAACCCTTTCTGAAAAGTATTTTTATTGTAGTTGAACCAAAGTGATATCAGATGATATACAACTTACTGCCTCAAATACTTTTTTTTACATATTTTATCCATTTTTGGGATAGAGAACCGAGATTCGAAATTGTATACTATCTATACTATTATATAATTGTAAAGCGGTCGTGTCTGTACATTGCAGATATTTAAAAAAAAATACTTGGGATATGTTAAGTGAACGATACTGAACACGAAAATATTTTTTTTTCATTTCCTGTCTGTTTGTCTGTTTGTCTGTTTGTCTGTTTGTCCGCTATGGACGCAAAAACTACTGAACGGATTTTGATGCGGTTTTTTTTGTTAGAAGGGGCTTGGTCAGACTTAAAATCTTGCGTTTGTTTCATCGCAATCGGTTCAATAGAACCGGAGTTGTGAGCATTAATGATGTTAAACGAAATATGAGTAAAGATATAGGGGGCGCTGTTTTATTCTTATAGATGATATTTATGTCTTATTCCGTCCAGTCAAGTATGTGAATAAAAAAACATCATTTTTACGTACATATTTGTAAAAAAAAAACGTAATTAATTACGAAATTAAAATTTGTTATTCAATTATTTAGTACATGGCGCAATAATAGATGGCGTAGATCGATTTAAATTCAAGGTATGGTTTCGTTACATACGGGACTATATAAGATCTGTCAAAATTTTTTTTTAAACAGCTTTTAATTTGTGAAATGTGAAATAGATGCCGGTACTGTCTTTGACATCATTATTCAACTAAACTGCCTACATTGATTACTGAATTTACAAGGAAAATGTTCAGGCGTAAATAAAGGCGCACGTAATATTATAGTATCGTACCAGTACCTCAAGTACTCAAAACATGACGTACCTGATTTGGTATAACTTTTTATACCAATTAGGTGGAATAAAGCACATGGCCCACCTGATAGAAAGTGGTTTACTGCGGCCTATTCTATGGATGTTTTTATTTATTTATGGCACTTCAATTTGACTTCACCTCGCCTGATGGTAAGTTGAAGGCAAAGTCTCCGGAAAGAGGGTCACCATTACAAACACATAGAGTATTAAAATAGTGGCGCTCACCTTGACGGCCTCATCAGATGCTTTTTTAAGCCCCACTTAAAGGAACCGGAACTGTAGAAAGAAGGAAACACGTGCGCTGGTAATGAATTCCAAGACTTAATGGTGCGGCAGAGGGAAGACTCACCAAACCGCTCGGTTCTTGGTCACCGCACCGTATGCGGGTGACATCTAAGCCCTGCACGTGTTGTTCTGTGTAGGAAAGATGAAGGTAGGATCAACTGGGCGATCTCATCATAACATTCAATTCCATATTGGTAGAGACGGTAAAACGTTTGAAACACCAGAGGTATCACACACGTGCTGCCGACCATGTGGAAAGGAAAGGAGGGTGAAGGTTAAGAGAGTTTCTGTGCTGTCAGTGTAGTGCATTATCATTGTATTCCTTATAATGGCAACTCAAAAATGCCGGCGATTCGATAGACGAAGATGCGGCTCGGCTTTGGAGAAGACTCCGGACACGCACAGTCTGCGAATGACCTGCGTCCCCTATGAGCCTGGAGGGTCACTCTAGCAGAAGCAAGCTGCGGTGGTTGCGTAAAGTGTGCCATACCTTACCCGGGGGCTAGACGAGGACACCGTAAACTCTACACTAGAAGATCGTCATCTCAAACTACAACAAAACGCCTTTGCGTGCATTACAATGCTAAAACTGCCACATCAAAAGGGACAACACTTGCCAAAAAGTACATCGCGAGTAGGTACTGTATGCAACCGAGTACGCAGTCGTGTTATATTACGCGTTACACATTAGGTACTCACAGTAATTACCCAAGTCTACCTGCAACCTGCACACTTCTTCTGTGAAGTCGACTACGCTACGCACGGGGCACGAGTTCGATCCCCGCTCAGTGCAAAAAGTTGTATGCATGAATATGACTGTTTGCACTGGTCTGGTCGGAGAACACGTTATGCCACGCCGACGGAGCATCGGTGTCTTCTTTAAAAGACACAAATTCACTCCTGCGTAGAATACTACTCGCATCTTTGGGATGGTTTAGATGGATTAGATGCTCTCGACAGGTTGCAGCGACGTGCGGTCCGCATTATTGGGCGTCCAGTCCGAACCTTTGTAGATGCGTAGAGATGTTGGTCCCCGGCAGTATTTTACCGTCTCTACCATGGTTAATGTTCTGATGAGCTCTTCCAATTAATCCCGCCCTCTCCTTTCCTACACAGGACAGCACGTGCAGGGCTGAGATGTCACCCGCATATGGTGCAGAATACTCCATCAAGAACCAAGCGGTTCGGTGACTCTCCTCTGCCGCACTATTAAGTCTTGGAATTCCTTACCGGCACACGTGTTTCCTTCATCCTACAGTCCCGGGTCTTTTAAGCGGGGCGTAAAAAAGCATCTGATGAGGCCGTCAAGGTGAGCGCCACCATTGTAGCACTGTATGTACCTATGTGTTTGCAATGATGACTCTCTTTCATGAGACTTTGCCTTCAGCTTAACATCAGTCGAGGTGAAGTCAACTATATAGACGTGCCATAAATAAAAAAAAATAAACATCTATGGCAGTCGTTACTGATAGTTGGAGCCCTCAAAAGTCCAATCACTTTAACACTTTAATTTGGAACATCGAAATCGCCATTGGTCATTGGACTATTGTTTGTGGAGGTCACATGGCAGTCGCTTCACGGAAAATATCGAAGTTCAGCCGCATCACAGTTAGACTGGAAAACCGACCACAACAGAGTTGGGAAAAGGTTCAGAGAATGATGACTGTTGATGAAAGGGTAGACTAGACCTTGGGAAAGGACATAAAATATGGTATGTTTGGTCGCGATTACCAACATCCACGCGGGCGAAGCCGCGGGCAACAGCTAGTTCATAATAAACTTGCTGACCCGCGCACCTTCGTCTACGTCACAATAAGATATTGTCCGTTAAATCCCATCGAAAATATTGATTTAAATCACATGCTGTAAAGGATCATTTTGGCCTATATAAAATGCACTATGTTTTTAAGGTACTTAATTGGATAAGGCTTAATGCTTGATGTATTGCTTAATAAATAAATAAAAAGCGCCTTCTCCGACAGGGTATACCTTGATATATTTAAGTTATCTGATAGGGTATATCTGCCAGTCGGTATGACGTGCAGATCAGGTCAGGTTGACTTGAAAATCTTGGTGAAACACACCTTAACGTGAAAAGCATGCAGATAAAATAATCTCATAATAAAAAAACATTTTATTTAATAAGTATAATTAAATTGTACTTATAGTACTTTGAATATTTACAAACAAGAACAATGTATCAATTAAAATTAGTTACATCTGTTGAAATCACACTATTTTTAAATGGATTCTACCGCAATTTATTTGATATTATTTAGTATGTAGTAGCTTGAAAAGTTAAATGTAAATAATACCAACTAAATCGCAAAAGAATTAGTTAAAAAGTGGTTTTATTTCAATGTGTGACATTCGCGTAAACTGCAGAATGTATCAAAGACACATTCATGTAGACATATTTTTTCAGACGAATATCTAGTCAATAAATATGTTGTTTCAAGTATCAACATCTACATATACATCCGACTGAACACCCTGTATCATACTATTAAAATTGGCAAATTTAAGTAATATTACAATATAGATAAACACCTAAAATGATGACCAATATTAGAATTAGAGTTAAGGGATACTTAATTTCCACATTCTTCAAGGTCGTTACAATGGCACCCAACGTGGGGCCTCTGCCACTTATGAAATTGAATTAAATATTTCATCAATGTTGCAAGTACCATGATCTAGGAGGTACTAAAGTAGTGCCGATGAATGGTGAAAGGATTCACGAGTAAATATTGATCTACTCTTTTATGTTCTCGCTCAAAACAATATAAATGTCAAATAGCCCGTTAATTCTAACCATAACATTACAATTCTCAGAATAAGACTTCGTCCTGAATTACCACACTGTCAAGAAAAAACATAATTATATATCTAAGATCGATTTTAGTACATAAGATACAATTTTAACAAGTTCGATTTTGGAAACGAAAATACATATTTATTTTGCTAAAATTGAAATAATAACTTCACTATTATTTTACTATCTTATAATCGTCACACATACATCTTAAGAACCTTACTTGACAATGTGAAATCGAACAATTAAATTATTTACATGTTTTTACTAGGTAACTCCTAATAATGTTTTTACATAAATTATTTTATTTATTCATATTAATGCAGATGTACCTACGTTTATTCATATTATATTACTAAACAAGTAATTGGAAAGGATACTGCAGTATGCGACATGGTGTCATTGCTATTAATAAATTACGATATCTTTGTTCGTAGTTTTCTTAAAAAGAAACTATGAAAGTTGCTCAATTTCAAAGTGTCTTTTCAAAAAGTTTTTACCTTCAGTTCAATAATACTAATCCTTTAAGTAAAATACTTTGTGTAATGTTCTATTATGAAAATAAATACGTTCTGTGACAACAACGGCAGATATTTTACTAGTAATTATTACAGCATATGCTCTCGTAGGAACTTCTCTAGAGCGTGGTAAAGATGCGGCCTAACTCCAATCAAGCCATGATCTTCATCTGTGTAACTCTGTAAAATAATAAAATAAGCGTTTAAAATATCCAATAGTATACCAATTACTGAAAGATCACACTTTTCTGAGCTCAACCCTACAAAATCCATAATAGCGTATAGGCATTGTATTTGTATTGGTATAGCTGGTGACTACCTACTAAGTTATCAATACTTTATCCATTAATAGCATGTAATTTATATTAATATCATGTGATTACAGAATGGATAATGATAAATATCTAATAAAATAGAATGACGAAAATGATAAAAGATCTAACTGTCCTGAATTTACCACAGTTTACAAACATATAAGTTATAGCTTGTCATAGCGCCCTCTGAACCTTTGGCCTAAATCCCTAAGTACATACCGTTCATCAAACCCTCTTTACGCTAGTCCGATCGTCCCAAGGGTGCGATCTGCTGAACCAACTAATGTTCTAACATACCATTATTTATATAAACGAGCAAGTATTTCCACAATCGTTTACTATGTGCAGTATTAAAAGATTCTAGAATTGCCTTCCGAGCATATTCTTGTTAAACGCTCTAGATAAACGGTGTTGCATTTCAGAATGGTTCCATGATTTTTGATGATGAATTATCTATTCATGGAATATGGGTTAGTACACCTATGATAATGCTTACCCATATGTGCATTATAAACTGTTTTATCAGTTATTATTGTTCTTGTAAATCGTCAGTCAGTCAACGGGTATAAGAGCTTGCATCTGAACTTGAACCCAAAAGATGTAAATAGTACATACCATTTGCGTGAAGTAGACATCATTTCGCTGGAGGATTCGAGAGAGTAACATCGCGTGTTGATAGTGCACGTTGTCATCAGCAGTGCCATGGATTAAGAAGTAACTTTTGTTACGCAATGCATTCACCTGTCAAATAAATAAAAATGGGCTTCAAATTTGATCCTACACTACCGCAGTTCATATATTTTGCGGTGGCAGTACTAATAAAATCATGGCATTATTGAAGTAAACTATATTATCGACAATTTTAGTTTACTTAACCTTTGCTCCACCTCATTAATCAGCAGATTAGTGAGTTACAGCAAAGAAGTCAACCTTAAAAACCAAGTCCACCTTAGTTACCAGTAAATTGGTACTTACTGGTAACTATGGTTGACTTGGTTGAAGATTTTAGTGGGACATAAGACACCCAACAATATTTTAAAATTATATCAGACGTTAGCAAAACTTACGACATTGTCGGTGAGGAGAGATGAGACCTCATAACCATCAGCATTAACTGACGGAAGATCCATATAACGTTCCGTGTAAATTGTATCTGTGAAAAAAATATGGTTTAGTATTTGGATAAACGGTCAGATTCTATATTCTAAATACCTACTCCGAAGTCTTCTTTTAAATAGTTAACTTACCATAGAATCTCCAGTCAACCACAGGGGCCACGGCAGCAGCGCAACGGAACACATCGCCTCCTTCAGCAAGAGCTTTGGTGGCGGCGTATCCACCGTACGACCAACCCCAGATGCAAGTACGGTTTGCGTCTATCCATGTGTGTTGTTGTAGCTGCCTGAAAATAAAAATAAATATTTACAAAGTTTAGACAAACTTAAATTGCTGTTAGTAAAAATCTGTAATTTAATTTTAAAAGATTTTGTATTTGCGCAGAGTTTTTCAGTACGAATAGATTGATTCAACCGGGTATACCACACCACATTCTGGTTTATGGAAATTCCTCTTTTTCTTTCCTGTTTCCATCAAATCTCAATAATTAGTGACTTTTTTTCCTTAAATACATCACTCCCGGCTCCAAATACTGACTGCAGTCAGTTTATAATCTCTCTTCGAGGCAACCGAGTAACAATATCATGGCCTTACCTGGTAACATGGATCTGGTCCTGTATCTCCAATGTTCCAAGTTTTCTGTCAATTGCGAACATATTTTCAACACCACGAAGCCCGGAACCACGTCCATCGATATGTGCAACTGCCATTCCCAAACGGCTGACCAAGTAACTGCCCCAATCCAGACTCCATTGTTTGGTAACAAGTGCTGTGTCAGGACCTCCGTACCTAGAAATAAGACAGTATTATTTTTAAGTAAATTGACGTTATCACATACATAACATAACATATCACATACATAACATAGCGTAAAGATAGAAATTGTGCTGACTACGTAACGAAAACAGTGGTATTATCGATAACATAGTGGTTTGGGTGATGGATTTCAAAATATTGACCAAGTGTACCACAGGGAAGCAAAATGAAATTCTCGCCAAAACTTAAATATACAAATCATGATTCTTGAAATCTTATTCCTAACTCAGTTGCTGCTCTACTCTGCTTTCTAGTCTAACTGTGAAGAGGCTGAACTTCTTTATTTTCCGAAGAGCGACTGCCATTGGACCTCTACAATCAACTGACAATATCGTAGTTCTATAGTTAGACTCGACGAATTTTTAGAGCTCCGACTCTGCATAACGAGTTCTATATTTACGCTAAGACTAGTTTATGCTAATACGGTTACGGTAGGTAATAGATTTACAAATACTTACACGTATACTAGTAACGGCAAACCTGTAGAATTTGCATAGCCCGGAGGTACTTGTATCATTACATCGGCATCTGCAGCACCTTCAATAACTATAGACTCACGGAACGTTTCGGGAACCACGAGACCCTCCAAGGTCTCGCTCAGTTCATTGCTGTCATCCCAAACACTAATGCGTGTGCCATCCTGAAAATTATACAAGGTGATATAAATTCTTCTTATTATTTACTCATTTTATCCGCGAGAATTCGATCACTCACACACACACACACACACACACACTCACTACAAGATACAGATTGAATTCGGAGTTGTTAGTATTCATTAGGAGCTGCTATTTTTTTTGGTTAGAACACGAGAGTAACTATGTCTTATCTCCATAACTTCATCAGCCGTCTGCTCCACATTCATTCCTCTTTCAAATAAATCTTTTTTCACACAATTACACCTCAAATCCAACCCAACACTTACTTATCGTTTTATTGTACCCAATACCTATTCTACTGGTTAGATAGCAAAGAATACGTACAGTATTATAAATGAAAACTTGTGGTATATCAGGCCCAGCGCAATTGACGACTATCCTTGACCCACCAGTGCTTATGGCACCTTCATTATAAAGACATTCTTTGCCATTTTCTTTCTTAATATCGCAAGTAAAGCATTTCACTTCGTTACTAGGATTTACGGAGTAGATGTGTTGTTCAGCGGAGTCCGACACGCTTGTAGCTTTGTACCAACTGAAATTGAAAAATAAGATTTCTATTTATTTGTGAACAGTGTAAGATTATTTTCTTTATTTATTTCGGTTTAATGCCATATCGACAACAATACCTACATGTGTAAATGTTTAGTAAGGCAGAAGAAGTATGAAAGTAAATTGAATGATAAAAAGAGAATAACTGGAGAGTTTTTGATAGAACAAGTGATGAATAGCATTTAAGGTAACGTTGTAATACCTTAGAAGATATAATGATTAAGATAGAGAAAGGAATGCTTAGGTAAATAGATTAAATACGTGGAGAGAGTAAACAAAAAGAAATTGATGAAATAGGTATTCCAGTTCAGGAGGGGTCGACTTTCTAGTCTAACTAAGATGCGGCTGAATTTCAATAATCTTCCGTAAAGTGTTTGACATGATCTGACCTCCACAATATCGAAGTTCTGTAGTTAAACTAGTCAAACTTTCCAACTGTCCGTAACGACTACTGTATATGTTCGTACGGCAACCGAACGGGGATTCACGGCTTAACGTGCTCTCTAAGGCACAAAAATACTCATACCAGTGTAAATAGCTATATTCGTGCATAGAAATATTTACACTGAGCGGGAATCCGATCAGCGCCCCGTGAATTGCAATCGCGTTCTTTACCGGCACGACCAATGGTAGAATCCTTTTTTTTTTTCAAAATATTGAAATTGAGAATATAAACTATTATAGATTACTCACATGTCATCACTAGAGGTCCATTGAATGATTTCAATAACAGTGTGTGCAGTGTTGATGCGATTGCTAGCGGTCCAAGGTACTGCACCAGCTTCGCCGGAGTTTTGAGACACTTGTACTATTTGCTTGTATAAGTTTGTATTCACAGTCTGAAACGTTTTTTTATCTTTGATAATAACATTAGGAGCAATAGTCATTACTAACTGTTGCCTGTGACTCCGGTCTTATGAAATAGGCACTAATCGCGTACCCGCGTTCCACAGAAATCAATTCTGGGATAAAAAATATTCTAGCTACTGTATTGTTTTGAAGTATAATCAATTAATATTTATACTTATATTCTACCACGAAAGCTTTCAAAGAATAAATTTTTCTTGCAACTATGATAAGGTTTACTTAAGAAGGCGATAGATGGTGTTAGCATTATCACTGCTGTAGCAGCAATGTGGGCATAAGTATCAAGTAAACAATCATAGATGGCAGCAATTATACTTTTTCGTTTGATGCGTTTTAGTAACATGAAGCAGATTTCATAAACAAAAAGACTGTTTTCATATCACTAATTAATTAGCCTCATCAGCACAGCGCTAATTCTAGTTGCGTTTAAAGTCTCCACTTTGGCAAGGAATTTGCTTTTTTATCGTAATTTAGATTATATTGGCTTTTGTGTAAGTTTATGCCATTAGACCTCCCTACCACAAATCGAGATTGTCTTAGACCTCGAAGGTGCTGCTCTAAGAACAAGACCATTAAATACTTGCTATGAGTCTCAAGTAAATGACGCTAGGTGGCCGTACCTAGTCACACTTTTTAGATACTATTATTTTCTTACCTGAGGTAAAATGGTGATGAAAGAATTTCCAGCCTCGTTGAAAATAAGAGGAATATTGTCAATCCATCCATTAGACTCAGTGTACTCGTAAATCTGAAACCATAAATTTTGTTGTCATGTTTTTTTTACTATAGATCTATAGAGAAAGGACGTCTATCTGTGCTAGTAGTAGTGGAAGCGGTAAATCAATTAATACTTATGTCAGATTTGAATTTTGATGGAATATTAAAATCAATGTTATTAGGTCCACTTGCAACAAACCATAATGACAACGAACGATGGTTAAATGGGCCATTTGAATCATTTGATCAAATGTTGGTTAGAACCTTCTTGGGCTCGTAGATATAAGTTAAGCATTCAGATTTTTGGCGGATATCCGAGGAGATTTCTGCTCTTTCAATAAAACTCTGGGTCGGACAAAAGTACGCCCAAATATTAATTCATTTTGGATAATTCTTACGTGTAAATACTTTAACAACATCTTATCCAAATGTTTAAACTGTATCATGAAAAATAATAATAATAATACTCTAGAGTAAAAATTTATAAATATTATTAAAGGGTTTACCTGGCGACAGTTTGAATTTCCAGCGGTACACAGAACCACTTTCAAGGTCGTCTGAACTCGGTTGGTCCACATCAGTGCGATCTCATTGTTGTTCACAAAGACTACAGTCTTCAGGATCGGCCTGGAAGTGACAGGTTAAAGGCATTATTATCATATCATGCCATAGACAGGGAGTTCATCCTCACACATTACGATCGGAAACAGTGCGCACTGTGTGGTATGAAAGGAGTTTCATCCCGCGCATGCTCAAGCAGTGGAATGAACTCCCTGTCGTGGTTTTCTCAAGCGACAACAATATGGGGTTCTTCAAGTAGGGCTTTAGAAGCTTTCTACAGGGTAGGCAGCACGAGTTTAACAAACCCTGGTGTTGCAAACGTCCATAGGCCACGGTGACCGCTTTCCATCAGGTGGGCCGTGTGCTTGTCTGCCACCTAAGTTGTATAAATAGACAAATTTTATGAGAAGAATTTTGGCCATTATAAACAAGATATGTGACTTACTGATTTACTACTACAAGATAGGGTATTGTAAGAAATGAATACTAACTGTTCAAGATCGGCAGGACCTGTGTAGACATCATTTAGATTTGTAGCCAAGTCGTGCAGGGTCACTGTTACTGTAGGATTTGTGGTGCCTGACTGAAATGAAAAAAAAAATAACTTTACCCTGTTCGTAATGTTGGTAAGCGCATAACTCGAACACGGCTGGACCAATTCGAGTTATTCTTTTCTTATTTGTTTCTAAGTCTATGGAAGGTTTTTATGGAGCAGCGGGAACGGGATCAGAAGCCCACAAAGCCGCTGGCGACAGCTAGCATATAATATAATCTAAAGTTTTACAAAACAAAATTTAGGGGCTGCACTGTTTCCTTTGTGCGCGCATAAAAGCACTTGCTTTGTGTAAACAATATACCTACAAAAAAGTTCAGTGACGTAGATGAAGGATATATACCTAACGTAAATAACTACATTTTTTTTTTAAATCCATAGACAAATAAATAGATAGAAACCTTTTAATTCCACATCATAAAAATAAATTATAGTAAGTACAGACTGTAGTAATAAGTAGGGTACACGTTTAACCACATCAGAATATATAACGTTGGTGTGTGATATTAAATAAAACCAAGTGTGCTTAAAATGCTTCATTAAAATAATCCCGGTCCCGGAGTAATAACGGCCTTTTTCCAAATATCACGTTCTCAATAATCACGCGCTCATAAAAAGGCCGATATGTGGTCGAGAAAATATTGAAAATTTAAAGTTGTGGTTGCTGATTGGCTTGGGTTGAGGTGGGCTGCATAATGCACATCATTTGTTGCGAAATATGTATTCTTACTGTTGATAAAAAATGTATTTCTTATTATAATATAAATATAATTCTCATTCAAAGAGTAACGTTTATTTTTAGCAAAATATTACAAATCATTTTGAATGAGGTAAAGTTACGCAATTTAGTAGAGCCTACTACACCACGATGGCAATTCAAAGATGCTGTCAATTCGACAGAAGAAGAAGGAGGAACAAACTCTGATTCGACCACTTCCGTGCACTTGCTCTTTCAGTTACAATATACCTTGATGTGATCTCTTGTTTCAGTTGATATATACACGGCCAAGCAAATAGGTATACATCTTCACATACACCCTAACTTAACTCTTTATTTATAAATGTGTGGTGGTCATATCTGTCGAAGGTCTGATAGCCGTTGACTCATGAGGTCTCTAACGGCGATGAAACTCGTTAGTGTGGCGTGCTGCCCCAGAAAGGGTAGAAAGCAAAAATGATAGGGAACCAAAAATCATATGTAGGGAATCAAGAAATGCGCGCCCGAAAAAGAGCAGACATCGAGATGGTTGGTAGGGCCATGGGAAGGAGGTGGGAATATGGTGATAGCCGTTGGAGCAAACGAGTCGTATAGTGGAGACCGCGAGAAGGTAAACAGATGGTGGGACGCCACCCAGCCAGATGGACTGACAACTTGGAAATGGTATCTTGGATAAACTGGATGCATAAGGCTGAGGATAGTGAGAAATGACGCATATTGGTATGCTTAAGTCCAGCAGTGGATTGTGATGGGCTGATTGATTGTAGTGTACACTCCGTCTACAAAAAAGGTTTGTAAAATTGAAGATGTTTCTCACCTTGGGGTAACGAATCTCGTGATGCTGAGTGTATTGGTAGTTAGAAGATTGAGGATGAGAGATAGCGGGTACTCCGTAATGTGGCACCTTCATGATGCGAACTAAATCATCGTTGAACGTAGCGTAGGCCATTTTTTTACCATCTTTAGAGAACCAGATAGCATTGTTTGAATTGAATATTTCCTCTGAAAAAAAAAATGAGTTCATAGTTTAAATAAAGATCGCTCTATATATATATACGGTCAATCTTCGAGAGCAGAAATCCAGAAATAAAACTCAACACCTCTGAGGCCGTAAAGGTTGGTTGGTTATTAAGACTTAGATCAATATAAATTGTCTTTTTGTAAATTGTAAAAAATAGCACTGATTAATTGCACTGAGTAAAGAAACGGCTTTACCGACACACTACAAATGTCTTCAAGCGACATGCCAATTGTGAACCTACTTGTTCTCTTAAAACGCGCTATTAATTAGGTACTTTTATCGTGCGCAAAATCTCGACGGATACCAACCTCGCCGGTGCCGTGGAGAGTGGTTATGTCAGACTCGAACCGACTAAAACGCACGCCGTCTTTTGGTCTTCGGTTGCCGGAGGTGAGACAATACTAGACATATTTCTAGCACCCCAGCAGACCACGTGCCATCTCTTTGGAGGTAGCCCCCCTTTGCTAGGTACTAGTAGGTACTTGGTGGAATATTAGCAACCGATGTAACTAATATTCCCTTTAACCCCTCCAGCTAAGCTCAAAGACTTGTGTTAGGAGTTGGTTCACGTCGGTAGTGTAATGGCCAGGATTCGAACCCGGGACCTCTCGACCGTTAGGCCGACTCCTTAACCATTAAGCTACCGCCGCGCCCCCCTTTGCTAGGTACTAGTAGGTACTTGGTGGTATTTTTTTTGAGTTTCACATCCTAATTTAAGTAGCTAGTACATATACCTAACACTCACCACTCATTTTATAGTTGTTTTGAGTACCACATATTTTGGCGCTATTACAAGTAATCACGTAGTACTGAAGTACGCCGAAATACTTAGTTGATTTTGATTTGAAAAAATGTTAACTGGTATAACAATCGCCAGTATATGGTAAATATCCGGGCAAGTGTTATACCGGTTAACATTTTTTTTACAATGGAGTCTGTAAATAAATGAATACCTTCATATACCCAATCAGGTATTCCATTGTAGACCACGTTAAGTACACCATTTTCAGTAATCTTCTTAGGCTCATCAGTCAAACTGTCTTGATAATAAATATTGTTAAGGAACACAAAAGCTAAGGAGGTACCAACGGGTCCCCATACAAAGTTTTGCAGGAAGCCTTGTTCTGGGGGAATATCTTTCGGGACAATGTTAACGGCATTTTCATTTTCGCCTGACGTGTCTAGCACGCTGTAACGGGCTAGAAAACTGTACCTGTATACCTGAAAATAGACAATTAGACATGAGAACATCTATGCATTCGTGATACTATTTTTCTTTCTTTCTTTTCTTTTCTTTCTTATGTCATACTCGAACCAACTAAAACGCACATCTCGAACGATCCAGGGCCATCTCGCTCGAGCTAGATCCACTTTCAGTTTTAGATCCCGGGGTTAGCCCCGGGAATGGGACGGCGTAAATTACGCACCGCCGCTGGGACCTGCTTTTGCTATGGTGACAGGCGGCTCCATCACCTATGAGCGACCTCCGATGCCCGAGTGACCTCCGCTCATCGCGGACCGCTGTGCGGGCCAAGACTCTCCTCCTGTCCCGATTCGCCGTCTCCTTCTAGAGCATTACTTAGTCGCAGAAGGAGGCGCCGGCAATCCAAGTGCTCGTGCATCGTTCCATCGCAGAGAACTCCCACACCTAGGGTCGCCACTAGGACCCGCCTTGGCGTATTTGTGACATTATTGGAATTTTAGGCGATCATGTATTATAATGAATATTTTTATCACGGATACCATAACAATTATCAAGTTGTAATCTTTTTTATGCCAATTTACACGGAGTTCTACCAAGTTCTTTTCACTTCTGGATCTTTTTTCCGTATATCACATTATTGTATTATTTGTTATATTAATAAGTCTGTAGGCAGAGGTGCTAGTACCCACATTTCGCCAGTTTATATTTAGGTCCCAATGTAACAGGTGGCGAGCCTATTGCCATTAACCGGGCACTTACTAGCACCTCTGCCTACCCCTTCGGGGATATAGGGGTGATATTAAAAAAAATAAAAAAAAATAAGTCTGTATTATGTATTATTAATAAGTCGGTACTCACCGGTAATACGTCATAAGCCAACACGATATGTTCGCCTCCGGAAGACAGCGTTGCCACTCTGGATGACCTCTGCAGAAGCTGGAACGAAATACACATACATTTAATTTCAATGAAAAGAATTGTCGAAACGCTGGGTCCGTGGGGTCCAAGTGCGTGCGCGCTATTCAAAGAAATAGCGAAGCGACTTATCGACGCTTCCCGTGACCACAGGGCTGGCCTTTATCTCGCTCAAAGAATTGGCATCGCCATTCAGCGTGGTAATGCCGCCAGCCTTCTGGGCACGGTTCCGGTAGAGATCGATGGGGAGGAATATATTGATGCCTAAAGTTGCAGTCTCTCTACCTTTTTATAATTAATATAGATGTGTAAATATTTTCTACATAGTTATTAACATTCTGTATATAAATTAATAATGTTATGACATACAAATAAAGAATTTGGAATATTATCGAGTACATGAGATTACTGTCAAATCATTCTTGAGCGTCATGAGAAATAACAAATGAATATATTCTATATATTCTAATATATAGTAAATATGTACATATATAGTAAATTCTACAGAGAAAATAAATTCTGCATAGAGAATAAATTCTGCAGAGAGAATAAATTCTGCATAGAGAGAATGAATGCTATTTAAAGGCATCCCTTTAAATAGCATTCATTCTCTCTACGCAGAATTTATGTAGGTACCATGATTAGTCATCACTAATCATGGTACCTACAAAAAGAAAAAATGCAATAAAAAGTAGCCCATTTCTGTAAAACTGGTCAGTACTAGGTATCCCCTGTTTTTGTTTTGGGGGTGTTCTCCTAACATATTATTATTCCTTATATTATTCCCCTCTGCCCCACCCAAATATATTAATGGATTGTCACCATGTAACGCCTACTTCAATATCTTATATAGTAGTTGTTGATACTTATCATTTATCTATATGTAGATATCATCAAATCAACTGTCATTGTTAATAAGATCTTTCTTCACCAATATTGATAACTAGAAAGACCTTATTGATATCGTTATCGCTATATCATAGTTAACAGCATTTAGTACATGTATTGCAATTACAAAATAAATTATTGATCGTTAGGCTGCCTTCACACTGGCGTATATCCGACGTAAGCGTACGATGAACGTATAACGCGTCTCTGCTGGAACATAAATGAGTACTCTGCAGTAGCGTCGAGCGTTCTATCGGCGTTCGAGCGTTTCATCGACGTTACTGCAGCGTACTTATATGTTCCAGCAAAGACGCCGCGCAAACGCAACGCAAGCGTCGCGTCGCGTAGACGCGGCGTCTGCACTGCGTACACGTTCATCGAACGCTTGATATGATGATTACGATTGAAAGTCACGATAAATGGTATCACAATACTATTAATTACATTGTCAAAACAGAAAAAAAAAGTTTGACTACAAAAGTAATCTCGTTAAGTAGTTATCGATACAAAAAACTCATGCGTATAATTCATAGCGAGTTCAGAAAAACTCAAGAACGGATGTGATTAACCAATATAACCGGTCTACATTTTAGAAAAATGTGGTAACATTTTTTATAATTGCTAGGAAACCACAGTGAGTGGTTATAGTGTGGTATGAATGCTTGCAACACATAGGTTTTGATTGTTAATAGGAATCATGAATGCTACAACTCTATTATAGCATAAAAAACCGGCCAAATGGGAGTCGGACTCGCCCACGAAGGGTTCCGTAGCAGTCACTAACATAAAAGTTAGTAATATAAAAGTTCTTGTAGTTTGTTGTAACTTTGATTGATGTCCGTTTTAACACGTTCGTGAATAAAATAAGAAAATTGCGGTTTATAAGGTATTAAAAACACTTCTTACTAGATCTAGTCTAGCCAACAATAGGCAAATAGGCAAAGTCAACAATGGAAGAGACCTATATCCAGCAAAGGGATAGGCTAATGGACTCTTTTCTTCTTTATCAATAAATAAATCAGTAATGTTTAACTTACCTCCGACGTGTTCCGTAGTACTACAGTTGTATCATCAGTGTCCACATTATACAACACTAGCTCACTGTTCGTATTTCTGAATAACACCTCGTTACCTGTAATTAGACAGTTTAATGTTTTTTATGTTTTTTTATACCACTTAGGTGGCAGACAAGCAACGGCCCACCTAGTGGAAAGCGGTCTCCATGGCCTATGGACGTTTGCAACACCAGAATGATCACGTGTCTTTAAATTGTTCCATTTACAAAAGTAAATAAAATAGTTAAAGTGGTCTTTGTATAATAGAATACTAATATAATTACTGGAGTTATGATTTATCTGCATCGTGTAAAGCATTTTTCGTTATAAATAAATGCTAGTCAAAAATAATAAGCAAACCTACTCCTGTGTAATGGGTAAACTGCTATTAATGCATTAGTAGTTAGACCAAAACTTTAACTTTTATAAAAACTGATCCATATCCACCAGCGTTTTGGCATACAAAGGAGTTCCAATAAAGCGCCTTATCTGCAACAGTGTTGCTAACTACAAGGTAAACTTGTATCTTACGCAACTGGTTATAGGTAGGTATATATACCTATTGGCACGAATCTTGGACCCAAACCGCGGTAGAAACGAAGTCCTGTCACGCGTAGATTATTTTCATGTAGTCTATGCTTGGAAGTCTAGTGGTATAGGTAATGGACTGCTGAGACGAGGTCTATAGTTCAATCCCAGGTTTTACCATGGCACACACCAATGCTTTTCGAAGTTATGTGTGTATTTACCGCAGGTTTATAAGTGCCCGTTTAATGGCAATAGGCTCTTCACCTATTATATTGGGACCTAAACATAAACTGGCGAAATGTGGGTGCTAGCCTACCCCTTCGGGGATGAGTTTATGTTATGTTATGCTATGCTTGTAAGATGTGAGCTTTTCAACCATCACGTCGTAATATTCTCAAAATACTACACAAAAAGGCGTACTGCGCGTATAGAAAGCGTTTTTAACTAATTTTAGGTCCAAAACTCGTGCCTATACCTATACCTGCCTCGGTAAGTACGAGCAATGTTTACACAGAGTTTTATTAAAACGTGTTATACACCCAGCCAATATTCTAAAGAGAAAGGACCGCTTATTTTACGCGATATAATAATATTTTAGCTTTTCGCAATAAATACACCAATGCACGGTTAAAATAAATCATTGGATTTTTGAATTAATCATTCAGCATCTTAGTCGAAATCCTATTGCTTAAGTTCAAAATATTATTGAACAGTAATTTTTATCTTCAGAATATTGAACTGTAATTTTAGAAGTGTACTAGGTGTTGTCTCGGGTTCCACTCGCGTTGAAGTCTATTATCGTTTTTGATTAACATAATACGGCAAATCCTTAGACACTTTGCGAATATGGCTGTTAAAAGGTAGCCTAACCATCAGACTAAAAGTAAATAATCCTACTTATATTATATACGTGAAAGTTTGTAAGTATGGATGGATGGATGGGTGGATGGATGTTTGTTACTCTATCATGTAAAAACTACTGAATAATACTGAAAAGCTAGTAACAAGTATATTGTTATAAAATCCCTTAAAATGGTTTTATTTCCAAAAATATTTTTAAAAGAAATGTGTTCGGAATTTGAAACAGTGATAACGTAGATATACAATCCATCTACAAAGGGATCTGGATTTCCTTCGTCGGTACCAAAAACTAAAAACCAGTCAAGTGGGAATGGGAATAAAAATACATCATAGAAATTTTCAACTATTACGGTTAACGGTTACACGGTAATATTACTAGAACTTAGGTACAGTTTACGAGATACAGCTTGGTGACAGATAAATAGGTAGACAGGTAGATGGACGATGAAATATTTTAACAGAATCCTTTACCCTTTGAGTACAGAACCCTAAAAGTAAATAAAATCAACATACCTGAGGTCCACGTGGCATTAAATGATGGTGGGGCATAAGCTCCTTCAATAATTCCATCTAGATCTAATGTAGGCGGTGGTGGCTCAGTTGTTGGTACAGTCGTTGGCTCAGTTGTTAGCTCAGTTGTTGTCTCTGTTGTTGTTGTTGTTGGTGGTGCTATTGTTGTTGTTGTTGTTGGATCAGTTGGCGCAGACGGCGTTCCGCTAGGTGATGTAGGTCCTTCTGTAGTCGATATTATAGAATCGGCAACAGGACCCTCCCCGCCAGTAAGAGTTACTGACAACGTTACTACTAATGCTATGATTGCCAACATTATGGCACCTCCTATGACGTATGTTAGTCTCTTCCTACGTTTGGTGGCTACTAGCACCTGGAAATAAAGGATTCATAAATAATAATAATAATAATAATAATCCGTAAATTAAGAGGAAAACTATAGTCTATGAAGTTTAACAGTGATATTCAAGTAAGGAACAGTTTTGTTTAGTCGTCTTAAAATCAATAATAGTTTATGAACACACGTGACATGATGCATCTTTACATACACATTTACATGTAAAAGTTTAGTGTATAACGTTCTTAGAAAGTTTGTAAAGGGTCAGTACCAAGAGTATGTGGCGCCTTTGGTGTTGCGAACGTCCATAGGCCATGGTTTCCATCAGAGTCCCGATTTTACTAATGGTCTACGGTTGTCAAACGATTGATATTACAAAAAATCTTTAGAATTCAAAGTATTCAGTGACGTCATGTAGAGTGAATGAAACTATGTACTGAATGCTTTTTCATATAATTTTGAACTTTGCAAATATGTTGAAAAGCCGAAAATTCAATGGCAGTTTCAAAATTCAATCTCAGTGGTTTGACAATGATTAACAAATAAATAAAAACTTGGCACTGTTGGAACTCGAAGTTATTCGCAATCAAACGAAAAACAAATCGATTTATTTAGTATTATTTAATAGTGTGAGAATCAAGGTGTACTTATTTCAAAAAGGTATTATTATTATTGTAATCTACTTGCTTTCCTGTATGTACATTTTTGGGAAAGGTCCAAGTTCGGCAATGACTCAGTACAGAAATGATGATGATGACATTTTATCAGTTACTACATCTGCCATTATCACACAGATTGCCAAATTGTGATACAGGGGTTATGAAAGTATCCATAACAATTTAGTTCTTTCTAGTTTGTGTATTAAAATTTTCATTCAAATAATCGAGTTTAGTGGAATCCAAGCCGTGATGTCTGTTCGTTTATCAGTCACAAAGCTGTATCTTTATAACGGTAATAGCCAGATAGCTGATGTTATCATAGACAGATTACGTCCGTGGCAGTCACGATTCAAGACCGGTCGTCGCTAATGTCCGAATAGTCCAACACGGTTACTCTACCAATCACTTTATTATTTCGGATATCGGGAGGTCAATTATTCTCGTAATCTGAATCTTCCAAATGTATTGTTAATGTATTCTCATGACACAGTTTTAAAGAAAGCACATTAACATCGTAATCAGTTTTGATAGTTGTGAGATTATATTCAGATTGAATTTAGAATACATTTTTATCAGAAGAATTAGCCCTCAGTAACTATCTTGTCACCGCTCCCTTACTCTTTGGAAGTCATTTTAAATCTCCTTTATAATAATAAATGAATATTCTACGATACTCTGCTGAGATTTACTGCTAGCTTGTATCTAGTCGGTAAGCCTCAATGTGCATTGTGCAATATGCCAGGCCACATAAATACTCTTCGATATTATATAATACATCTGTTATCTATGGTGTATTTTACCGCCTAAAAAACAAAACATGGTCGCGTACTTTTGTTTTTTTTTTCGAGTAAATATAAACTTATGAAATACTGTATCTAATAATTATAATATAAGAGGATTGAACACAATAATTTATAAGAGTTCATTGTCGTGAACATGTAAGTAACGATTTTTATTCTAAATATGTACTAGATGGATTAGCAAAAGGATAGGATTAAACGCATTCGTTGTGATATGATCTAAGGATTCTTATTGATTGAACCCTATCTCGAGACCTGACTATTACTATAATCTACATTTTATCATACTAACTGTTTTAAATTAACTACGTATACACCAAGACCTAATACAAGCATAGTTTTGGGTTCTATAATGCGGATAAACATTCTTAAATATACTGTCATGTATTTAAATTGTAATGTATATGTAAATATATGCAAATTTATGCCCTCGGAGTAATAAGATAGAATCCTAATTAGCTACAATAAAAATTCCTTAGTTTAGCATAATGAAGTTGGTATGATAAGAATTTCCAATTTGTATTGTAAATAGTTGTATAATGCACTACTGATGACTCAAACCGTTATCAGTATTACAGTAACCATATTATTGTAACTAGGAGTTTGGAACAAATAATACTGTAACAACAAATAAAACAATTATTGAAACATGAAATACAGTAAAACGGGGTGAATAGGGATGCAGGGGTGAATAGGAATAAAATGGTCAATGGAATATTTTAAATAATTTCTTTTACTAAATTTCAAATAAGCTTGTTAACAGATATTTGATGATTTTGTTATTACGATGAACTAGTCCAAAGTTTCGTTTGAAAGAAATTAACTACAGAATTTAGCTGACCATTTTATCCCTATTCACCGTCGTTAGGTGTCGTTCATAGTGTGAAATAAAGTACCGAACGCCAAGGCTGGGTTGCACCATCTTACTTTAACATTAACAGTGCAGTTAAAATACCGGTCAGGTAATAAAACAGGTTGTACCATTTGACAATAGTTAAAATGACGTCATAACTAGACGCTAACTGTAACTTACTTTTAATTGTTAACGCCAAATTCTATCAAAATTATAAATTTAACCGAGCTACTAAATACACTGGTGCAACACATTTAGCAGAAACGATTAGAATCAATGTTACTGTTAATGTCGTTTGACGTAAACGCTTCTTCTTCTTTTCTTAAAATGGCTTCTGCAGCAGAAAAGCCGCAATTTTGCCAGTCTCTAGTAAATGTAAACGTTTTATATCTACGTAAACGCTTCCTTTAACAGGTAAGTGGTCTGACATACGTCACACCTGTCATAGACGTCAAAATACGTGTCAATCCTATACATTGAACAATCTATTCAAACAGCAGAATAGTAGCCAAAAACTGAGTAGATGGCGTAGGCATTGAAATCGCCAAGACTTACAAAAAAAAAACAATCTATTCCCTTCCACTCTACAAAACGACGTCCAATGTATTACAACTTGTGTAGGGAGGCTGATTTAATTTTGTTAAAACAAACCTGCGCTTGGGAAATTTCTTTCAAGGTAATTTTACACCCGATAATGAGACTCGAGATGAACAATACTACCTTGATATGGTCAAAAAGGTTATATTATTGTAACTATGTTATTTTATATTGTTTAAAATATTTGGTAAGTAACATTACCAAATATTTTTAAGTAATTTAAGTTACAATAACACATAAACTGAGAAATCGTTGTGAAAAAATCGAGTTTCGTTTGGTAACTCGTGGCCACCCTTTTCTCAATGTCATAATTAATTATTATTGTTCTACTAATCCAGATTCTGATATTGATATTGCTGAAATACCTACCTATGTATAATTTTGCAAGTACTACCTACACTACCTACTAAATGCAAAAATATCATATGGTATCTATATACACTATTAAAACCGCGGTAGCCTAGCGGTATGGGCAATGGACTGCTGAGACGTGGTCTCGGGTTCGATCCCAGGTTTACCATGGCACACACCAATGACTTTTTGATGCTTTTCGAAGTTATGTGTGTATTCATCGTAGGCTCGCCACCTATTACATTGGGACCTAAACATAAACTGATGAAATATGGGTGGTAGCACCTCTGCTTACCCCTTCGGTGATATAGGCGTGAGTTTATGTTATGTTATGTTTACTATGTCACCTCCTGTTTCCATGAATGAAGTCAGCGATTTATGATCTAAGTGTAATTAGTTATGTCTGTGATTTGCACGTGGCAGCCATATTCCATATACATGAATAGATTAGAAATAATAACTATAATATGTAATCAGCCTCCTAGCGTTACTTACATAGTATGTTAGTGGCCGCTTCTGGTTGGCGAAGCAATCAACTCCTAATAATATTCAAGCCATATCGATAACCAAACTCTTTAATCTTAATTTAAATTGAAAAAGTGAACGTCTTAGATTTGACTTGAAGCAAAACCTAGTCACACACAAGGGTAAGGTTATGACCAACTTGGCTACATAGCATACACATTCAAAATTCTTCTAAACAACTGTCTTGGCGGTGGACGAAATATTAGGTTTGGCTAACCCCTTAATAATGACAATAAGTTTTGTATGATTTTAGATTGACATGGTAATTTATACATTATTGATAACACACTTTTACTTCTCCATTTTATTTATATAGGTACTGTATAATACAGTGGAGAAGTACAAGTATCATCAATCAACAGTATAAATACTGGCCATTTACATTTTCACTGTTCAATTTGACGGGATATTCACCATGTTTATTGGTTTTAAGAGAAACCGATATTTCGGCGCTGTTACAAGGTGAAGTTGGCGCTTGGAACAGCGCCGAAAATATCAGTGTACTGGCTTCTGGCTGGTTCTTATTATTGGCCACCCGTATCCGTCTACCCTCTTTCTCACACGATTTAAACGCACGCCGCCACTACTACTGTCCGCGTTCTCACGTTGTACTTGATCGCAACACACAATACTAAAAATTTTTTTTATCCCAAATTCACTTGAAGGGTTATAACGCTGGTCATATAGGTCACTAGATAATTGTCATCCATAATTTGAAACTGTTTAATTTTTTTAAGTCGTCTACCTTCTTATCTTTTGTCTGTTACTACAATACAGTAGCTATGCACCAGGATATCTTGGAGTTCTACAGTTTTCTAAGCAATTATTAGCACTAAAATGCATTGTTCTACGTAGACACGTTAATATATCATTAATTTATAATTATACTAGCTGTTGCCAGCGGCTCCGCCCCGACGGGGGTCATCTTGAAGAGAAGGCCCCGGGTCTGCCGGGGTGCGAGGGATATGTTGGCTACAACCTCACCTCCGGTAAATGAAGATCCAAAGACGGCGTGCGTTTTAGTCGGTTCGAGTCCGACATAACCCTCCCAACCGGCTTCGGTGGGGGGGGTATCCGGGGGGATTTTTCGCACGATAAAAAAAAAAAAAAAAGCGGCTCCTCCCGCGTAGGCTTCTAATCCCGTTCCCGCTGCAATCAGAAGACCAATCTGATCCTATTCCCGCTGCTCCATAAAAACCTTTCATAGAGTTCAAGGAACAAAATTAAATAAAAAAAAGAATTACTCGAATTGGTCCAGTCGTCTTCGAGTTATGCGCTTACCAACATATTTCGCAATTCATTTTTATATATATAGATTATTGCGTAAATATGAAGAATGGAACCTAATAATTATATATTATAGAGAAAAAAAGATTTAACCCAATTTTGTTGTATGATAATAAAATTAATATTAATGTAGCCAAAAATTTACTTACGTGGAGTTAGAAGTAAACGACGTTAAATCATACATAATTTGATACCTTGATATAAATATAAAATATCATTATTATAAAAGTAACCGAAATGACTAATACTCCTACTAACCCTTCCAGCTAAACTCAATACCTAGCTTGTTTTATGAATATGTAGTGAAATTTTCAGGATTCGAGCCTGGGTCTTCCCAATCATAGGGCCAACTCCTTAACGACTAAGATACCCGTTACCATTCCTTATATCCAAACATTGTACGTTCAAGGTCAGATTTGTATTTAAGGGTTAATATGTTTAAAGGTTTATTAATATTTTGAATGGAGAACTAATGAACCTATAATTGACCTTACATTACTAAAATATATTTCCCTGTAAAAAAACAAAGGAATCAATTGAATAATCATACGGGACTGTACCGTTTGTCCTATCTGAGCGTTTACTTTTATCAATTTTAATCAATATTAACAGTTAGCACACTAATTGCCCTCAATTTTAATTATTTACCAAAGAAAATTGCAAAGGTATCTAAGAAATTTAAATTACGTAAAATGCAATGCACCTTATTTTAGTTCCGTATTTTATAAGTTATAACTTTTTAATTACCAAAGATATAAATACTTAAATAATAAAATTAATAAAGTTATACATTACGTTATACACAAATTATTCAATTTTCTTATAACACTTCATATTATTCTATAAGTTTGTCACTACACACACTCACTGTAACTCGCACTAACAAAAGACACACGATTCCGCTCAAAGAACAGAAGTGGAATGGACTAAACCGTGAATAAAGACCTTCAGTATTTTTTCTTGGGTTGCTCTACGCGGGGTTATCGAAGGTTATCGGGTGTGTTCGTTGAACGTTTACAATCTATCAATTGCCGTTTCATAGTATTTTCACTTTTGTTTACTAAAAAGACCGGTATAATAGTCTGCGGTACGCGTGGACCATTACACATTAATTAATATTAATTAATGTGTATTGTTGGATGTTAATTTGTAATTAATTGCATTAAAAAGCAATGTTAAATATTAGCTAGTGATTAAATACAAGTATTATAAATACCGATTAGTACAAATTATGTAATTTATGATTATGAGTGATTGTTTTAAATTTATGTATTTTACTTGGTAAAATACTATTGTTTCAGAAGCGGTTAATGTGATAGTATCGCTATTAATAGTGCTATTGAATGAGCGTTTCATATCTACATTAATATTATAAAGAGGAAAGATTTGTTTGTTTGTTCGATTGTTTGTTTGTTTGAAACGAATAGGCTCCGAAACTACTGGACCGATTTCAATATTTCTTTCACATATGAAAAGCTACAATATCTAGGAGTAACATAGGCTATATATCATCACGCTACCATCCAAGGGAGCGGAGCAATAATAATAAATGTCAATAGATCCGGAAGATTTCTATACATTGGCGCTAATATCGCTATATCCGTTGTCATGACAACAAGAAGAAGTAGTATAGAGAGGCACGCGGGCGGAGCCGCGTGCAACAGCTAGTCTTATGATATAAGCACAAGATATAATCATCTCAGTGATACTCTCTGTTGCAGACTAGGCTTTCATCTTTAAATTAGTTAAAGGGATAGGTCACAATTACTATAGCATTTTGCAATAACCTCTGTAAAATCTTTAAGCTCAGATGTGCGTTTGGTACCTGCTTAGCTGAGACGACTCGGACGTTGGAGGTCGCAGAATGACCTCCGTCCTCCATGAGCGCGGGCCTGGGGGTGACGGGTGGAGCCGCCTGTCAGTCTAGCAGAAGCCGGCTGCGATGGATGGCGGCGCAAAGTAGCCCCCGGGTATGGGGAGGCCCATACCCGGTGGCTAGACGGGGACACCGTGGTACCTACACCCGACGGGGGTCATCTCGAAAAAGACGGCCCCGCCGGGTCTGCCGTGGTGCGAGGGATATTTTGACTACTATCTCACTTCCGGCAACTAGTGACCCAAAGATGGCGTACGTTTTGGTCGGTTCGAGTCCGACATAACCTCTCCAACCGGCTCCGGCGGGGAAGGGGGGTATCTGTGGGGATTTTTCGCAAGAAAAAAAAAAGAAAGAAAAAGATACTTGCTTAGCTACTAAGCGTAGGTACCGTGAAGATTATAGATGTGTGATCATTCACCTAAAAAGCTGAAAGAATTTCGATGGAATTTGGTGGTATACTACATTTTTTAGTTTTAAAACCTGGAATGGTTTCGGGATAAACATTTCTCGCGAGCGGAACCGCGGCGAAAGAGTTATTTAAAAATAAACGTTGAGTGCCAATTAAGTATGGATCTAGATCAGTGATATCGGTATTACAAAATAGTTATTATTAAATGTCAACCGCATTCATGATATCGGAATTGCCTACTTAAGTAATAGTTGGCTTCGTTATTTTATGTCTGAAGTAGATGCGACTTCGTCCACGTGGTTTATGGATGTATGTTTGTGTATGTAGTGGATTAATCAGGCTTTTAATATTTTACTAGAAGCCATAATACCAGACCTAAGGTATGCTTACTTTGGGTCTAATTTTATTGATTATTCAGTATAACATCAGTAAAATTTCGCATCAAAATCCGCCCGCCTACTTGACACATTAACAAAATCAAATATGTAAATATACGGGGTGACAGGCATAAAGTAAAATTATATAATAAACCATTTTTTACTGACGTCTGTAAGTGAAAAGATGGCGCGCTGGATGATTAAAGAAATTTTTCAATAAAGGAGTATTGGACAAATCTCTTTTAACTGACTGCACTTGACCTCATTACCTTCAGTAGAATATATTATATAGCAAAATATCACACTGGGGTCTCGAACCTCTAACTAATTATACTATTTTTTTACCATCTAATATTAAAATTCCCATATGTTATTCACCGTACTCCTCCGAAACAGCTTTACCGATTTTCACCACATTTTATATGCGTATTCAGTAGGTCTGAGAATCGGCTACTATCTGTTTTCCATACCCCTAAGTGATAAGGGTTGTTCACCCTTAAATATTTTTATAAGGCAAAACAACGTTTGCCGTGTCTGCTAGTAATATTGTAAAAATAAATGAGTTACCAACCTGATCGCTAGTGCCCATCTCCATGGTAGAGTTGCTGTTGTTTTGAGCCATTGTTGTCTAAGTCTGTATCCTGGGGACAACAAACAAAACGTTTAGTTAGTTCTAGTTCACTTCTCTGTTTTGCAGGATCCTAGATCATGAGACATCGTTTTGGGTTGACTTTTCAAACTTCGCAATAAGGAACCGAAATATTAAGATGTGCCTCGAGAAGGCAAACGGAAGATGAGACGCCTCGCAGCCAGATTGACTGATTGACGAAACAAAAAAGAATACCTAGAGATGTGCTAAAAACCATGATCCAAAGTGACCATAGTTAAGAGTATGATTCCATAACGTCATTACGGGATATTACGAGATATTACGTGACGAAACGGACGAAAGTGGTGCGATGTTAACGCCTGTTTGAATTACTCGTTATACTCATACTTGCACACTATATAAAATTGCTAACTGCTTTCGATAGGCGGTCATAATACAAAAAACATTAACCAACTTTTTCGTGAAATGATGTAGGTAAATTTTAATTGCGGTTGTCATTACAGTTGTCAAAATGCATTTATTATATACATAGGGCGTCAAATTGATTACACCTCGCCTGATGGTAAGCAGAGGTGCTGTCCAAAACATGGTGGTTACCATTACAGGTACTGTCCCTATGACAGCGGTCCCAAATCAAAGCATACAAATCTTTAGCACGATTCGACAATATTGACGGGATAGTGGCGGTTTCCTTCAGTACACGAAACCGATGGTTTTGACATACTTAACCAATTAAAATGTGTAAAAGTTAATATAACCAAACTGACAAGCTATGTAAAAATACGCAAGATTAGAATTTTCAAATTAATTTAATAATTTAAAATTAGTTTCGAAGCTAAAAGTACTACTTTTATGAAGGATGATTCCCATACAAACAATTTCAATAATATCAAAAATAAACTTCTCGTGGACTTTACTATACATGTCTAAAATGTCCCACCTAATTTATACTCAAAAATAAAATGCAAGAGATATAACATTAGATTTACCTATCTACTAGTGGAGCTATTCATAGTATATTAAAAAAAAAATGATCCCATAAACACTAAACATTATCACGTCCGCTGCGCTCGCTTATCTTTAATGAATTATGACCAACATTAATTTGAATGCGGTCAAACATTAGTTTTGTTCACATCGATACATTATCATAATCAACCGTTATCATTATTATTTTTATCTTGAGTCGTGTTATCCGATTAAATTCTTACGAGTACCTATGAATTTGTTTTAATTTCTCAAAATTGAAATCTTGTACCGAGGTGATGTTTCACCTGATAAAAGATTGCTACCATTTGGAATATTGAACTTCGAAATTCGAAAAAAAATATCCTCTAAACGCAAAAAAGAAAATTCAAAATTCAAATTCGTCATCTATTGTGAAGATCTGTTTGTCAAGACTTATTGCTGTATTCTGTGTGCTATGTCGGTAACTTTAGTTCTTTGTGAAATGATCTCATTCATTATCATCCTATTTCCATGGCCTATGACCAACTTTAAGCTTTTTCTGATATGTGTGACATATCTGCGTAATTGAGACTTTTCCCTTCACTTATTTCACCCAGAAATTCTAGCTATAGGAGAAAAATGAAATTATTTTTCAACTATTGCACTCTAGGCTAGTATGAAAAGATACTTTTGAATCTTTCTCGGTAAAATAATACCTATCTTAATAAGTCTTAGTTGTAGATTTCAACGGACACACCAACAAGGAAATTCCAGAAATTAAACTAAAACGAAAAAGCGATGTTAGACGGTTATTAGTTGGCTCATCTGGCTCTCCAACCATGAGAAAATAGAAGGGAGTGAAAAAGCAGATCATCTAGACAGACGAGGATCTACAAAAATACCCAAAGGTCACGAATGAAACACATACTATGCGAGTGTCACGCTCTAGGAAGACAACGTATAGAGTTGTCTATATATATAACGTATATATAGACAACTCTCGATAAAGGCTACCACAAACCGGAGGATTACTTGCACCTACAATTAAGAGAATTAGCCACCCTAATTGAGAAGGCTAGAGGCCAGGTTGGGGTCAACACAAAGAATCCAATAGAGTTAAAGTGTCAGTGATAGCTCCAGGTCATGTACTCCAAATAGATAAGAAGGTAAGAAGAAGCTGGTTATCAGGGAACATAGACGGAACTTGACACATAAACTCAACAAGCGTCTCGAACATTTAGCTTTTAAGTTTTATAACTGTACGCTTAAACAGTTACAAAACTTTAATGAATGATTATAGTAAAAAATACAATACATTATACATATCATGTCAAAATGAATTAAACAGCGCGTCCCTGATCGCTCCCGGTGGCAAAGTGCCCACCACACTCTCCACGTTTCCGCACTGGATTACGATGGCCAGCCTTTGCACCAGGAATGAGCCAAATCGATAGTCCCCTGTTGTCTCATTGAGTCTCTATCCTAGTTCCTTCACAAAGACTTTGGCCTCCTTGTAAGTAAAAAATATATCTATAAATAAATGTGTGTATACCTAGGAAATGTACGTATACCTAGGAACCTAATAGGGAATAATGCAAGGATGATAATGACGATCAAGGAATCTCTTCCATTGAGGAGGAATGATTAGGCATCATCATAATCCGAAACAAGAATTGTGTTACAATGTCATCCAATATTTATGAAAACTGTTCTCAATACTTTAGATTTAACAGTGGAAATATTGTCAACAAAATAGAAAGATCTTCTGTTTCACAAGATAATATTATAAGCAAATAAGGCTTGTTATGTTACTCATGCCGGTATGCCAGTAAATTCAACTCCCTTTCTGCCGCTTATTAATAGCTTATGGCTTCTTCTGCTGTAGAATCTTAACGCACTCACCAACTTTAAAAATATAGATTTCTCTAGGAGGGAGGGAGATGCGAAATGTTCACTTTTCACATAAATTACCTACCTGTTGGTACTAATATATGCACTTTTCCGTGTTAAATTTGGAAATATATGTATAAATAAAGAACCGGCATATAGCCGTGTCCCCAAGGCACTGGACATTTAACAAAATAAAAATGATAACGATAGTCTATCAATCTATAAAGATAAAAATAGTATTAATAAGTAATCAAATAAGATATATTATAATGTCATAAACGACTTGGATAAATAAATATAATAACATTTTATTGGGTTATTTGTGATGTCTCCTGTTGAACATATATTTTTAAATAATAATAATTATTATATGACTGATGTTTGTAATGGTGACTCTCTTTACTGAATGAATTGAATTGAAATTGAATGAAAATGTTGCAAGTATGTAATACCTAAATATTTGCACACCTTGAAGAGGTTGCAATACAGCAGGACCGAATGAGATGCGTATTTTTTAAGCTTTCTGTAACCTGGTGTTATGCAATAAATGATTTGATTTAATTTGATTTGAAACTGACTTCAGATAACCTTCAGGTGAAGGCAAGTCAAAGTCCTATTTAAAAAAAATCATAATATTTATGTGGTAATTCTTAATAAACACGCAATTATAGAATTTCAAGTTCAATAAATAACTTAAAGTCATAAACCGATTCTAATTATGTACAAACATAATTTTGGTTTTAAGAATTTATGTGAATGAATTAAAATAAGAAACAATATTATCACATTCATATAGATATCACGGCACGCTGTATCCGTTGCTGAGGTCAATTACGATATCATACCTTAATAGTCCGCAACCAAATACCTATTTCATATATGCAATTTGCTTGCGTCAAATGAAGAGCAACAAAGTATACTATTTATGTCCAAAATAGAAAAGGAAATACTTTTGTCAGGCTTTTTCAATGAAGAGCTAACGTCGTCTTATTGCTGATCCTTTTTTGTTCCGCGAGATCTTATGATCCCCTTTTAGCGAGATCGTAAATCCACCATAACGGATTCTATATTTCTAGTTTTCCATTCTAATGTGTGATGAATAATGGCCTGGTTCTGTTTTATTTTTGTTGAAATAACCAAGGTCAAAACATAGATATGGTTTGTGCTGGGTGAAGAGGTTAATATTCTTGGGGCTCAAGGCCATCTCACATGTAAGTCAAGGAACTTACAAACATCGGATAAAACCTGGATCAAACTTAAAAATATTATTATTTATCACTTTTGATCAGACTGCGAGAGATGGAAAACTTAAAATGAAACCCAGTACCAACCCGTCTGGCGAGTGGAAAGAGTAGGCCAGAGCGTCCCATGGAAGGAGGAAGGAGAGGCCTTGGTACAGCTGGGGACTGCTATAAGCCAATTGATTGCCATCTTTTCCCATAGGTATCAAAGAAGGCGAGTAAGGGATTCGGTTGTCCTTTATTCAACAGTACACTCACATTTTCGTCAACTCAACTTTAAGGTAAAGTTGTTAACATGCCTCTGCTAACAAGGATTCACAAGCGTGAATAAATGTATTTATGGTCAAAAATTTAAATATAATGACTTCATTTTTCAAAGCTTTTATAAGTGGTCGGAGCGTTTCTCCCTGTAAGCGACCAGTCACGGGTTCAAGCCCCATTGATAGATATATAAATAAAGCCTTTAACAAATTCAAATTTATTTTTATCAAAAAGTAATTTTACAATCTCAAATTGTTTTCGCGTCACGACAGCGAATATCTATTTCGTAATAGATAGTAACACGTCGTTACCTTAAATATTGATAAAATTCCAATCTGCCAGGTTTCAAAAACTCGGTGCGATTCAAAATTCGATTCCGATTCAGATGATACCCTACTTCACATATCATTTCACTTTCAATCATGGGGATAATAAAGGCTATGTCAGACTCATTTTA
This sequence comes from Pelosia muscerda, assembly GCA_963691645.1. Classification (NCBI taxonomy): domain Eukaryota; kingdom Metazoa; phylum Arthropoda; class Insecta; order Lepidoptera; family Erebidae; genus Pelosia; species Pelosia muscerda. The sequence goes on from OY829103.1 coordinate 5,535,234, forward strand.
TATTCATGAATGTTGTCGACAGCATGCTATTTGAAAGAAATTACACATGTTTTGGTTTTCAAATTCCGAACATTTGACAGTTTTCAGAAATAAAATAATTAAGTTACGATAAATTTTCTTGAATAGTTATAAGATTAGATAGTATATACTCTCTACAATATAGGTTAATGATATCATACTGTGCTTAGTTTGGCAGTCTAGTTTAAAGTTTTAACAAGGTGGAACGTCGAGGGAGTTTTGACAGTGTAATTTAAGGGGTAATTCACGTAAAGTTTTACTTCAGATTGTTCTATCTCCCGATGAAATAATAGATTCACATAATATCTCCTTGAAGAAGCGAAATTCAAATCGCATGAAGTGAAATAACTTAACTCCCATTAGAAACCAATTAGAAATTAGAAATTTTATTACATAAACAATTATAATATTACAACTTTTACAATGTATTTCAGGCAAATATTTTTTTTTATTTCCATTTCTGGGACTTTCGATAAGCATACTGGACGAAATAAGCTATGGTAAGTCTTCGTGATGTGATGTTTTAACATAATATTTTGTAATCCAAATAGCTCCAGTGAAGTGAAACCCGAGGGAGATTCCACACAGTAAAAGTATTCTATAAATCGTCATGATACTACTTCCAAAACGTCGTTGACCGGACGGGTGATCAGCCCTTCTGTAATGGCCACTTCACCTATTTCCCCTGTAACGACTGCTATAGACGTTCCTACAACAACCGGGACCGACGCTTAACGTGCTCTTCGAGGTCCGACCAGACCAATGCAAATATTCCTATTTATGCATACGAATATTTGCACTGAGCGGGGATCGAAACCATGCCTCCTGCGTAGCAACCGCCAGGCCACAGAGGTCGTATCCTCATGGTAACATTTATTTATACTATTCAAATATTTTTCCTCCATATACCAACACTCGTTATCGTGTCGGCTTCACATAATTGGCCTGTCATTTGCTTCTCACTCACGATTGCTTTCATCACGATTCGTCCTAGCTGACTTGAATTAATAATTTACATTCCACATAACGTAACAAGAATACTTTCTATTGCGTAATTTACGTAATGGCATAAGTAAACCGTTGTTGATTTAATTCAACCGTCATTGTTGTAATGTAACTCTAATATATGTTATATCACTAATATACCAATATTTTTGTACTACTTAGGTGGCAGACAAGCGCATGGTACACCTGATAGAAAGCGATTACTGTGACTTATGGACATTTGCTACATCAAAGGCGTCATACTTGTACTGTCGTAACCCTAGAAACCTTTTAATGTCTTTTTTCAAGAATATAGGAGGGATATGGGGATGAGGGAAACGCAATGTCCCTATTTAGCCCCCGGGTACTTTGCGCCACCGCTGCTGCCTACTTCTGTTAGGGTGACAGGCGGTTCCATTCGCTAGATGCACCATGGAGGACAGAAGTAATTCTGCGAACTCCAATGCTTATCGTGGGCTGTGCGGATCTTCTCAGAACCCGTTCCGCCGCCCTCTTCTCTAGCAGATACTGAGATTATTGGCACGAATTATTATTATTATTATCGTCTATTCTATCCCTAAATGTAAAAATGGAAAACGAAAAGCGTAAAGGTGGAGGCCGGGTTCCTAGGCGAAAAACTCGAATGTGCCTAAAACTTAACGCTGAGGTTACGTCATTACTATTTATCTATTCTGTGTTGTTGATACTATATCGATGATGATAGAATAGCAAAATGAATAATAATTAATATAAATTTCAAAATTATTTTATATTTTGTATTGATAATAATAAACATCTTCAAATTGTTGATACAGAGTAGCCGCGGTAGCCTAGTGGTATGGGTGGCGGACTGCTGAGACGAGGTCTCGGGTTCGATCCCAGGTTTACCATGGCACACACCAATGACTACGATGCTTTTCGAAGTTATGTGTGTATTTATCGCAGGTTTATAAGTGCCCGGTTGATGGCAATAGGCTCGCCCCCTATTACATTGGGACCTAAATATGCACTGGCGAAATGTGGGTGCTAGCACCTCTGCCTACCCCTTCGGAGATATAGGCGTGATAGTATAAAAAAAAAAAAAAAAAAGAATATTGATATCAATTGAACAATGTATTCAGACGTCACAGTCTGATTTTAACGTAACCATGTAATTCCCTGATTACGTGTTTCGTCACGGCAATTTTATCATGAATACACGTGACGACAAGTGTTTTAAACTGAATCTCATATGGAATTTTAATACAAAACATAAAACAATGATTGGTCCGTTTACTTGCGCAGTGGGAATAACGATATGAATTACCAAATAATTTAGGCTTTACTACTGCAGCCGGGCTGTAGGTTATCCAGGATTGGGATGGCATGCTTTCGAGTGTGAGATCTGACATATAATACATAAATGTATGAAATAATTCAATAAAAGGTAAGCAATTGTAACCTGATATCTTCTTTTAATTTGATAATTGAAAATTAGCATAAAACTAAATATCAGTTTGTAGCCAATCATGTTGCTAATTGCTGCGTTGATTATTTTCACAGCATTGTAGAATACAAGATACAACTACGTAGTAAGTAAACAAGAATAGTTACTAACAATAACATAAAATAACTTTAACCATAATTAAAATATCTACATATTATTGTACAAATTAACTATCATAATTTTCTGAACCTATTCCCAACTCAGTTGATGTCAGCTTTTCATTCTAAGATGCGGCTGAACTTCGATATTTTCTCAGCGACTGCCATCTGATGTCTACAAACAAATTGGCGTATCGAAAATAGTTAGGCTAGTCGAACTTTTGAGAGCACCAAATACCCGCAACGACTTACTTAGACGATCGTATGGCAACCGGGAACGACGGCTTAACGTGCTCTCCGATATTATATACCAATAAAACTAAAAGTAATGTAACCATAAAAAAATTCACAAAGATTTAAAAATAATTGAAAATTTGAATTGATCTGAATACTTCAGGCACATAACTTGAAATGACTAATATCGTAAAGCTATCAGATACAACACCGGCTAATACGATGATGGATAACTATTCTTGGGCTTATCTTGTTTCACATAGTTAATAATCCAACACCTGAGCCATCGAAACAATACACTAATCTTTACTAATCCTAATCTATGTTATTATTTTGATTTCAACAACAACTACTTATGTTAGAAACTCGACAAAATTCAAACGCTCACGCTGATGAATAATTTGCCTGATATGGATTTCCCAAGCGACTACAATAAAGGTTTCTATACGGTCGGGAGATACCAAGTGTATAAAAAATAACATAAATTTGAAAGTGTAGAGAAAAACATGTTTACATATTGAGACAGACAGATAGATGGACAAAATTTCCAAAATAACAATTAGCTCTAGGTTGCCAAAAAGCGTTTTAGCATATAGGTAATGCTTGAACGTGCATTAATATTACTATATATATATAATCAGTAGGACCCATGAACACTCGCGCAATAAAGACAAATGTAATGATATATTCTTCTCCAGGCCACCCTCAAGGAGGCTTAAAAAAGCTCAAGGACGGAAGTTGAATGGAGGTTATCTTCTACTATATAAAAATAAGTCGGGTTTTCCTTCCTGACGCTATAACTCCAGAACGCACGAACCGATTTCCACGGTTTTGCATTCGTTGGAAAGGTCTCGGGCTCCGTGAGGTTTATATCAAAGAAAATTCCGGAAAAATTTCAACAGAAAAGCGGGAAAACCATTTTTCACATGGCGAAACGGAGTTCGCCGGGTTTGCTAGTTAATAATAAAAAATTCTTACCTTTAAAACAGCCATGATTATAACGAATTATGGAAGTATTATTACAAATATCTATAACTGCATACAGTGCGCTTCAGTCAGTTATAGTTACACCTTTTAATCTGACTGCATATCCTTTTATAAATCATATAGCGTATGAAAATTAATGGGTTTCACGTACACTATTTCTTATTTCGATATTTTCAAGAGCAGTGGAGTATTTTTAGTCGGTATTTATTTTTTACTGCAATTCAATTAACAGATAACAAATCTCGTACTGCAGAACTAAAAGTAGCGTCAGTAATGTCATCTGTCATAGTTAACTACTGAGAACGTGTTATCGTATTATCTTCTTCTAAATAATCTCAGGTACCCAGATAAGTTGCGCTTATCACTATCCCTTTACTGCTTGTGCCATATCGCGAAAAAAGCGATTATCTCAAGATATATTTCATTTAGAAAGAGATAATCTAACGCGATCTTATTTTAGTCTCTAAAAGGACTCGTCTTTTTTTATACCACTTAAGAGGCAGACAAGCACACGGCCCCCGTTATAGAAAGTGATTAGTGTGCCTTATGGACGTTTGCAATACCAGGGGTGTAACATTCGTACTGCCGAGAGGGGAAGGGGAAGGGGGGAGGGGAGAAGGTTAAGAGAGTCTCTGTGCTGTCATTTCAGAAGACAAAGAAGGGTTTCTCGGTCATCCCACTGACAACACACAAACTTTCCATTGAGCTTTGACTTCGTCTTCAAATTTCTGGAATAAGTTTAGTTAGGACACGTCAATTTGAGATGACCGTGTCTGATAGTAAGCTGAAGGCAACTATTACAAAAACCTGCGGTGATACTCAACTTTTGCTGCTTTTTCACACCCCGTTTGAAGATCCTCGTACTGTAGGAAGATGCAAACATGTATCAATCAATCAACCTATCGTAATCAACTGCTGGCCATAGCATAGGCCTCTCCCAATATGCGACATTGCTCCCGTTCCTCAGCCTTCCGCATCCAGTTTACCCCAGCCGTCTTTTTCAGGTCGCTAGTCCATCTGGCTGGGGGGCGTCCCATCTTCCGTTTACTCTTTTGCGGTCTCCACTCTAGGACTCCTTTGCTCCAACGGCCATCGGTCCTTCGACAGATGTGGCCAGCCCACTCTCACTTCAGCTTACTTATTCTACGAGCCATGTCGGTGACTTCAGTTCTATTTCAGATGACATCATTGCGAATTTTATCCTTTAAAGAAACTCTCTCAGGAACTCAGGCTCGTTTCAAACTGGTAAATAATTCCAAGGCTTCAAGCAGGGTCAGAAAGAATATTACTCAATTCTGTTTGACATGAAAATAATTACATGTCATCTATTTACATAAAAGTACTATGTTAGTACATTTATTTGCGAAATGCAAGAAAATCTGCACCGAATAAGTTAAAGTTTTGACGCGTTAATTACACAAGCCAATTTTATTCTGATGAGGATTAAAGTATTAAAGTTCACCGGTAAATTCAAAGTTTGAACGTGAAAATTTCATTTAGGTCAGTTGAAGAGGATTATTGCATTTCACTTCAGTGGCCAGACAAGCACACGGCCCAAATCCATTCTTAAAAATAGACACATCTAGACTACCTATCTCCCTAGTCTAGTTTATTGCAATATCCGACGCTTCATAGACCTATGAGCGTCGATTTCAAAATTTTAACTACCTCTTTTTTTAGAGTTAGCATTAGCATCCAAATAAACAAATATTATCTGTACCTTAATATAGTGGCAGCGGTGACGAAACCATAACGCGGCCAAAAATTTCGAAGCAACGCCATCTATCGAGCGCAGAAATACTAATAATAATAAATTTGCGGGTGTATTCGGAGAAATTATGTTTTTAACTAATTTCATCTCAATGTGTACCTCGAATTCTTCGTCATTTGTAAACCGATTTGAAAATTCTTTCTTTTATTTGATAGAGCGTAAATACTTCCAACGTGGTGTGATTCTGCAGAAAAGTCTTACTCGTATTTTAGATTTTTGAATGATATCTGAACATCAGGTCTACCAGAAAGACATGATATTATTTTAAAAAGTAACTATTATGAATCTATATGACAACGTTAATGTCATGACGTTAACATTTTTTTACATTTTCGGATTTCAATGTAATACTTGTTGGGTTTTATAGTAGGTATAATTTTTAATGAAATTTTATAAAATGTGTTTTTAAATTTACGAGTGATTATCAATTTTTTCAAAATGCGATTGAAAATTAATCAATCTGCTTATAGAGCACTAGATATTGCGAGTGCTTTTCATTCTGCTATTGCTATCGCAATCAGCCTTGTATTACATTATTGCATCGAACTGTTCTTGGGTAAAATCTAATTTTCTATTGTTGTTAGATTTATTTATTGCCTTGATCTAGAAATATGTGACAACTAAAGGCTAAAATAAATTAGAGAATTAATCAATACCTTCTTTAGCATAAGTATTACTAGATGCTGTAAGGGACCAAATATTGTTTCCTATTTCGAAAAGGCATCCTCCGACCATTACGGTGTGTCTTCTTCTTTCGTGTCAATGATCCACTCATGCTTATACTGTTTTAGAGTAAAATCTTGCCATGTCGACCGCACCGTCAGTTGCTTTATTCAGGTCATCTTTGATGCAGGAGGCAGAGCATAAGGGACACAAAACCAAGTGCGTCATAGACTGCACGGGGGTACCGCAGTCACATGAGGTTAAACCCGGGTCTCGCATTCCCCACTTGCAAAGATTCTGCCTCGACCGACCGACCTGTGTGCGCAGACGGTTGAGAGATCGCCACACCGGCCAGGGGAGATCTTACCCGGGGGCTAGTTTCTCCTGGGGAGGTAGGAAGTCAGAGGGTGGTGGCAGTTCCTCTCTCCAAAGGGACTCTCTCATTGCAGCGGTGTGTGTCCAATATCCATGTCATGTGCGCAGGGTACCGGGCAGCTCCAACATCTTCCAGGCTATGATTGCTGATAAGCTGGACTACCCTTATATCAGGCATTATTGGCAGTAACATACCTCGCAAAAAATAGGAAATTTTAATTAATTGACAAAAAGCTAAATTTTTGTTTGACACGAATATTAAGGACTTACTTATATGGGTTAAGTTTGCCTGAATAGTACCTGACAAAAAAAGTACTTAGGTGACAATACAAAAATTCTTCTAAAATTTTAAATTTGATTTTAAATTTTTAGATGTTAAATTCTTATGAAATCTCAAATTTTCTCATATTCTCATCACAAATTCGTTTAGAATTATTATCTCTTAGTATTGCTCATATCCCAGTGCTGCAAGTAATCCTTTTAAGTTAGTACCAAGAGATGGCGTGTTTCATAACTGAATTAGATCTACTCCCGCGGGATATAATGAATTAATGCGATTAGCATCAGTCTAAAGCTACAGGATCATATTATCCAACGTTCTCTCGTGAGAAATATAATGGTTTCATCTTTGGAGATTATGAAAGAGATTGTGATTTGTCTTATTGAATTGATTGTATCACTACAATCAATTCAATGTGGCGTGTGGTGGATACTTAGGGGGTGATATCAAGACTTTCGGGGCATAAATCAACTTAATCTGCAAGCTGGTATACCTAAGCAGGTATTATATAAGTGCTAGGGCCTCATTCGTCAATGCTTATTGGCTTAGCAACAAGTTACTCCTATAGGCCAGGCGGGCATGGCTCCAAATCTACCAAAATATAATGCAAAAAAAGAAAAAAGATCAGAAAATTATAATAATTATGAAATATTATCTACTAATTGTCGTAGAATGGAATGCCAAATCGCAATTCTCAAAGTGACTCGTCAGTCACTCTGTAGCGGTCCTGAAGATGCCTCGTGTAGAGCCGAAACATGTATCGAGGTGTGTTCTTCGTACTTGCAGAATATGATCATGCCTACGAAATCATATATCCTTGGACAAGAAGTATTTTAGTACCTTTGAGGGGTGCGGCTTAGCATTCCTTTCAATGACAATTAGTAATTATTTTATTACTGCTATAATTTGTTATTGTTATTATTCTATTGATTTCTGCCTTGTAACGCCTACTTTAAACTCCTATAAATCTTGTTGGGTCTAAATACGAAAGCATCTACCTGTTTTGAACATCTGAATGCACAAAATAAAATTAATATACCGCTAAAACTTCTCGAGAAAATTTCTTCATCGAGAGAATTTATTTCTGTGGGTTTAATCACAAATTCCGTGCACGTATTTCCTCATTCCATTATTAGGTTCTTTGATAAATTAATATTAATTCCAAGGAAATAAGTTTAATTCTATCCTCCTTGCGGAGTTCTAATAATATAAAGCAATTTGCTATCGGATATCCACGGTGTATAAATAAAAACCGGTCAGTTAGGAGACCGCACTTGCAAACAGGGTTCAATACAAATTCAAAGTTACGGTTGAAAAACTGTAGCTGCCAATAGTTTTTTACTGAAAGCAGATGTCAATGGTGACTGTACCATGCAGTACTTATTATGACACTACAGTCGTTTGCATTTTTTTTGCAAATATACAATAGTTACGTCAACCCTTAAGATACCAACCAATCAATTAGTCCATTACCAGTCCATTTCTGGGTTTAAACCTCTGTCAATGTCCACCAATCTCTTAAGGTGCACCGGACCTTCCAAATTTTGCATCCAGTCTATCCCAACTCCTTTTTTCTGAGGGTGTTGCACATTCCGTTGACCAATTCGCAGACTCCATTGATCTTCCGAAATTCAAAATTATCAGGAAGTAATCAGCCTAATAGTACTGCCATCAGTTTCTATTAATGATGCATGTCCATTAGGGCTGTGAATGAGGAAGATTGTTTGTTTACTATGTTCTCGATGTTAAATATATACTCGGATTAGTGCCATTAATACCATTAGAAGATCTTTCCGGTCTTAGTGATTGAGTTATCAATGCTGGGGCATTTGGAATCGCGTCCCGATAGGTAGTCCCTTTAGGGGAATACTGTTTTATGAGAGTACTTCCTGTGTTTATTTTGCTTATATATATTTTGGTCGTCAAATTAACTGTAGGTACCCCGCGTGATGCTGTTCAAAGAAAAGTGCCACCATTACAGATGCTGTTTCTTAAATGGTAGTTTCTACTTTAACGGCTTCCACATCAGTTTTTTCATGCCCTGCTTATATAACTCAGGATTGTGTGAAGATATTAACGGTTGAAGAAAGTATATGAAGTATATTATTCTACTCGTAGTATTATAATTGCCATTTCAGATATAGCCAATCAATCAATCAGCCTAACGCAGTCCACTGGTGGACATAGGCGTCTCCTAATGTGTGCCACTACTTCCTATCCACCGCCCTTCGTATTCAGTCTCTCTCAGCTACCTTTTTCAGCTAAACAATTCATCTGACCAGGGGACGTGCTACCTTCCGTTTGCCTTCTCGCGGATCCAGATCAGCCAGCTAAGGACCGATGGCCGCTGGAGCAAATGAGCAAATGAGTCCTTGAGTGGAGATATAGCCAGACAAATAAAATTTCTTCGTATATGTTCCTGTCACATCAAGTGCTCACCAGCTAAAGCAAAGCTACCAATTTAGTAGAAATTCAGTAATTAGGTCCCCGTCAGCAAAACCAGTGAGGCAAGAAATTGGTTTAGATGTCTGTAATTGCCCCAATTTTATTTGATTGCAAAACCTGTGTTATTCTACCATGTCGGCTTAGCCTTACGCCTCAAACATCTCATTTGAATAAAGGAGACTAAATTCTAATTGCAGATAATTTCATCGTGTATAATATTAATCTGTTCTTTTTGTTTACGTTAATAGTTATTTAATGGAAAATATGCTTAATAATTCAGGCTTAACATGATTTTGCAAATAAGTATACTACTCGTAAAATTACACAAGCGACATAAATTTTATCTTCTTTCTTTTTCTTTCGGTTCTGAAACTTACCATCCACAAATTGAAATTTGATAGAATGATTTTTCAACAAATTTCATTGTTTAAACGTTAAAACTCAGTTCAATTGATTTCAAGTGATGGAATCCTGCCTTAATAAATTAAATCCTCTATAACGTACATAGTACATAGCGTAGACTAGACTTGCTTAATATTCGATGCCACTTGCGTCGAGTTACCTTCATTTGCAGCTTGTACTTAAGTGTAAATAAATAATAGATGTCTCAATAAGTCCCAAACTCATCAACTAGGTAGCAACACCAATGACGTATTTAAGCTTTCGTCGTCAGCGACCTAATTCAAACTTATCGCACCTTTACAAATTGTCAGTTTTAGACTATTTTCGTCTACGTAAATTGTTCAAAATATATCCTATTCAAGTCACGAAACATATTATACAAGGAGCAAGGGTCGTCTACGTCACCGAATTTTGGGCTGGACACATCTAATACCACGGAAAATTGCCATCGGCTCGACGGAGAAAATAATCTTGCATAAGAATATACTCTTAATATCCCTAAAATCAGCCACCTTGGGTCTACTCAGTCTACTGGTAAATACGTTGGCAAAAAAACCGGATGCTGGAAAAAAGAAAACAGGTTGCCGTTTTGCCAGAAATTTTTTCAATTTCGCGTTTAGTGAAAGTCAAAATTAAATAAAAATTTAAATATAAACTCACAAGTCGACGAATACATCTCTATTTATAGCTCTAAAAAATTTAGAAAAAGAATTATAGCTTTAAAAAGTTATCCAACTTGGTAACTGGTACGTCCAATATCCGAAAAAAGGTTAATCGAAGGATTGTACCGTGATATGATGCTGCGATCGGAAAGTTTTACTAAGTTGTAGCGTAACTTTTCACGACATTTGTTATGAAGTGAATATCAACGGTTTATTCCGTTCCGAAAACAGATAACCTTGAAAAACCTTTTCTGAAACTTATTTTTTATTTATTACATTATTTCGTACAATATATGTGTATATTTATATTTACGTAGGATTTATCTTGTAAACCCGGATAGGGTTCGTGTAGGATAACCAATTTTAACATCTAATTTAGCACTATCAGTAGCCGACAATTACTCCGGAATTATAATAGTCTAATCAAGGAAAGGAGTAGGAGAGTGGCCGCTGATCTCCAAAATGCAAGCTTTACTACAACTAAAGTGTGATGTGATGCCGTTCAAAATCGTAAGTCAGTCTTGTAATCATCATTTTAGCGTGTGAACAAAATCTTTGCGATAAATACACAGAACAAAATATAACAAAATAATAATTACAAAATAATATAACATAATTGCACAATCAACGGTTATACAGGCTAAGAGACCGAAGTATATGACCTCAACCTCTCTTTGCTTTGCGTGCCGTATCACTGAGCACAGCATTTTGCATCAAGCCCTTGACCCAGCCATCAAACTCGAGCCTCTCAATGCTCGCGAGGGTTGAGGTTGAGCTCGTTAACTGAAATTAGCGTAAATAGAATGATTGCTGAACCTTACACCTATTCCTTGCGCACACTGCGTATAAAATTTACACTTGTGACGTGGCTCTTTTTAACAAGCTCCTTTATGAAATTAGGGATTTATCTATAAGAAATTATGGCAAAAGGAATTATAAATCCCAATGGAAATAGAACTTTGCACGCAACTCACTACTCAAATTATTGTATCTAGACTAAGTAAATGTTTGAAAATAGACCAAAAAAAAGAAAAGCCCACTGAGTTTCGCGTCGGAGTCTTCAAAGTCTGGCCTGCGTTTCGAAAAGTCATATTACAGATTTACGTCAATCCCATAATTTACTAAGCGATTCCACGAGCGTTTTCGCATATAGAATATAACTCTATACCTATAGAGTCCCAGTACCAGTATTTCTTATCCACACAACACACACACATTACAACACTCGATAGCGCCCCTGAAGATGCCTCGTGTAGAGGCGAAACACGTGACGAGGTTTATTCTTCGCACTTGCAGAATAAGGCACATACGACAACGTCTCTCCTCGCGTATGAAGTCTTTTTACTTGCTTTGAGGGGTGTGGTTTGGCATTCCTTTTTTACGACAATTAGCAATATTGTTATCATCGGGATTGTTAAACTTTGGGGAAGTGGTTGGTTTCCCTCCCTCCCCCAATATTTTTACATAACCACACTTTTACAATAACTCGGTTTATCCAAAGAACCTATATAGCTATGTTTATAGTTTCTAAAGTGTTTACGGTTGACCGTGTCTGACGATCGAACACTGTACCTGCAGCTAATTTAGCAGATCACTGAACAGATTTTCATTTGCGAGAAACTGATTTTTCACGTGTCATTGGTCTCAGGAGTGAGACGCTTGTTAAGACATACTTAGCACGTCGTCGTGTAGGTACGTGTACATTATTTAAAAAGTGTTATATAGTAAGTCAAATTCTGAATTTGTTTATTGACTTCTATTTGCCTGCCGCCGTGTGGTTCCCGCAGAGGAGAATTTAGGCCACACCATTCTTTCCATGCAGTGTCGTACAAGGCGACTGACGGATAAAGCCGATTTTTTTATCAAAAAATCGACAATTTGACTTTTTTTCGACTCATAATAAGCTGAAGGCAAAGTCTCAGAAAAGAGGGTCACTATTACAAACACATAGGTACAGTGTCACAAAGACCACTTTCCATCAGGTAGGCCGTATGCTTATCTTGATTGAGCAATATTAACATACAACATTTTGAACCACAGTAAGAAATCTACATTTGTCATTCTATTCAAGTGCGACCGAATTAGTACAAAATACGTTCAGAAGTTAAAAACTTCAACCTTGCCAATAACCATTAAGTAACTCGTGGACTCGTGTTTGATTTGCATGCGAATAGTGAATAAACTGGCAGAATTTGTGCATACAAAACTGTTCTCAATAACTGAGAGAGTAGGGTCGAAAATGATTTATGTGTACGTATTCAATGAGTCATTTAGTGCAGTTACAACCATCAACCTGTGGGCTATAAAGGTGATGGCTTAACTAGGATACAAAGAAGTTGAATGTTTCGAATGTTATTTAAACTGTCTGAGGGCATTTGAACACTTGTGCAAGCACTAATTCAATGGATCTGTTATTGTTACATATTGTTATAGAAAAGATTACCATTAAACATAAGATTATTAAGAACTAACCGACATTCGCAGCTCTTGGTTCTACTCATCCGACTGATCAAGATCTTTCTAATAACAAAACCGCATCAAAATCGGTTCTGCACACACAACTAGATTCAAGCAAAAAGTTCTTTTCTAAACAACAATATTTTTCTTGATCACAGGCAGCTGGCAGTTATTTAATTAAAAAGTAAACTTTAATTTAAAAAAGCCGTGTAATGAATAATATTATGAAACTGAGAACGTCTTTGTTAACGAGGTGCTTATAAAAAGTACCTAGAAAAAGTAGCTCCTAAATTCTGAACACAAATTAGTTTTCAAATTTTTTCTAAAAAAATTGAAACAAAAAAAGGATTGATAAAACCGTAGCAATCTCTTTCCAAAAGAAATTCTGTACCAATGACTCAATAATTTCAGCTATCCAGCTCCAGCTTGGAGAGGGGTCGCCACACAAGTTATTCTTGTAAAGTTTTAGGCCACCTTACAAGACGAAGAGCTTGAAACACACGGACACCGTGGGGTTTAATGGGTATCCTGACTGATTACCGGATGGCATAGTCCCACCCGGCTATCGGCTTACACATCGGCGAATGTTGCAGACAAACTGTGTAAACAGTTTCGCCGGACCAATGAGCAGTTTCCTAGTAGGTAGATTTATAGCTTTGCTAAAGACGCGGTAGATGGTGCAGCCGGCAATTTTGCAAAGAAGACGGTTAGGCTACTTTATAAAAAAAATATTGTTTAGTTTTCGGAGCATAGGTATGCATACTTTTTCAGCTGACGACCATCCTTTTCCACTGGGTATTGTTTTTATAGAGTTGTATACGTCCATTGGCAACTGTAACCACATTCCAACAGGTGGGCTATGTACATATCTGCCACCTAAGTTGTATAAAAAAGGTAATCTATTTATCTAAGGAACAGGCTAATCACTTACTAAAACTAGTCATGCAATACATTTTCTTATTGATCAGACAGCAGTAGTTTCATTAAGCTACAGAGAGTTAATATCAGTGACGTGTTATTTGCTCTCTGCGCCGTCCCTCTGTGTACTTGAAACAGTCGGTAGTTTAATTAAACAACATTTCAGTACTAAACTGTTGCATTACATTACAATGATTTTTTTGTTTATACACTACAACTAAAAATAAATTTGTCCCAGTTCGTGGGTGAATGCGAAATAAATTTTGAATTTCAAACGGCTTGACAAGAAGATCAATTCTAATTTATAATTTTATTACCCGACTACAGCAAAGCCAAAGGAGGGCTTTTTGTATATAGAAATATTTCTTTGTATAATATGAGGCAAATCTAGCCGCTAGATATGGGAAGGTGCATTTTGCACCGCCACCATGTCCAGCTTCTGCTAAGGTGACAGGCGGCTACACCTGTCACCCCCAGGCCTGCGCTCATGAAGGACGGAGGTCATTTTGTGAACTCTGACGCTTGAGTCGTCGACTTGGAGTCTTCTCCGGATCATGTTCCAATACGTGTCTGGGCAATGAACAATGATCTAATAGGTAAGTCATAAATACATATTAAGTAGATTCCGATAAGAAATGTCAAACAATAGCGAATTAGTTTAACTAAAATATTTACTCGTATTCTTCAATTGTATGTTTCTAAGGTTATTAAATACGTTAATACAGCGCCTTACTTGTACTAGGTACTATATACCTATCATAATAGGAATCTATTTGTTACACAAACAACACCAACTGCAATTCACATTGATACAACTATTACTAATTGCTTTTCTGATCACCCATCAGGCAAGCAGCTAATGCAAGAATTTCTTTACGTGTACGAAAACTATAAAATTCTTAATATATATAAATCTCGTGTCACAATGTTTGTCCTCAATGGACTCCTAAACCACTTAACCGATTATAATAAAATTCGCACACCATGTGCAGCTCGATCCAACTTGAGAGATAGAATAGTTTAAATCTCAAATTATAGTCGCAATTTTAATTTATTGCTAATTATTTGTGTGTTATTATTTGACAGTCACAATTATTTAACTCCAAATGATTCTAACAGATGTCGATACCTTTCGACTGGGTTGAGTAAGTAATCAATAGATGGCGCTGCTATGGTAAATCTACGAACGTGTCATATAAGCTACATTTTAACAGCATAATTACCACGTGTTGTTGACGCTATAAAACGCAGACGAAGTTGCGCGGGTCAGCTTTTTTTTTTTATACTACGTAGGTGGCAGACAAGCACACGGCCCACCTGATGGAAAGCGGCCACCGTGGCCTATGAACGTGTGCAACACTAAGGGTGTCACACACGCGCTGCCCACCCTGAAGGGAAAGGGGGAGAGCTGGGAAGGGGTGGGGAGGCTAGGAAGGGGAGGGGAAGGAGGGGTACAGTGAGCTCTGGCTACCCTACTTACCGGCAGGAACACAACACGATGGTTATTATGACCGCGGTCTTCTGTAGGGCGGAGGTACTTCCCCAGTTGGACAGCTCATTTCGGACGGGAGATACCGTCGTGTCCTACCTCCGTTCTAATATGCTCTATAAATCAGCTAGTACTAATATGTAATAATATACATATAATCACTTACTATCAGGTGGGTTGTGTATTTGTCTGCCACCTAAGAGATATATAAAAAAAGAAATTACCCGAAACAAGTTTAGTTCAGGAGTTACTATGGTCACCTACTGACTCCATCTTTAGACCCCTGAATACTATGTAATACCAGTAATTATATATAGAGTATAATAAAAAAAACTATGTAATTTGTTACATACTTACATCGCAAGGTAATAAATAGCTCGTAAAAGATAACTCTAAGGAGTGTTGAGTAGTTTCGAGAAGGAGGTGGCGGAGCGGATTCGAAGGAGACACCGAGTCAGAGATGTCCCCGGGCCTCCCGGGGTGCAAAATATTATATATGTCTTGTATAATCCTACCTCTAGCAATCAAAAACTAATAGGCGGCGTGCGATTTAGTCGGTTCGAGTTCTATATAATCTCCGCCACCGACTTTGGTGGAGGCGGTACCCATGGGGATTTCGCCCACGGTAAAAAAAGTGTTATGTAGTTAAGATGTGATGATGATGATGAGTCGCTTAAATAGTTTTGTAGAAAATTATTAATATCAAACCTTTAGTAGTATCTCACTAACGGAACAAGTGCATATGTGTGTGTGTGTGTGTGTGAAAACCTTTGCATGTGTGTGTACGTAAAAGTGTATACCCATTTCCTTGGCCGTGTATAGCATTATCATAAATATCACTTGAATAGATAGATAAACTGAAATTATATTTCAAGTTGCGACGGAAGCCTGCCATATTGTAAATGTGTTTCTTGTCAGTAGAGGGAATAAGGCCTTGTTCCTCCCTTCGTGTTGAATTTACTCTTTCATAATCCCGCGGGAAACGCGCGTTGTGCTAGGAGATTAATATTTTATTGTTCATTATTCGGCGTTCTATGTTTGATGAGAGACTTAATAAGTATAGACCTTAACGTTATAACTAGTTACGAGGGTATAATATTTTTCAATGTAACTTATCAGTCAGTCAGTCAATCAATCGATCAATCCATCAATTAGCCTATCATAGTGCCTGTTCCAATATGCGCCATTGCTACCGATTCTCTGCCTTCCGTATCCAAACTAACCTAGCCAACTTTATCTGGTGAGTTCATCTCGCTAAGATGCGTCTCACCTTCTGTTATCTCTTCCGATAGATAATCGGTATTTTCTTGCATAAATAAAGTAGCAGTTTCCTCAATATTGCATTACCTAATTTAAAATGTCAAATTAATTTAAACTTTTTATGACAACCGGTTGTTGTTGCTTGTTAAATAACAAGTTGATAGGTTTATAAAAAACCGCTTAAAAAGGTTTTCTGTATGTTTGTCAATCCCACACTTTGATACTATAAGTATTTACTAATAACTTAACTGGACTAGTTAATATTAATTTTTGTTAGACTTACCTATATTTGCGGACCTCGGGCTCCGAGGCGAAAACGTCATCAAACGGATCATGATGACTCACTTATATTATATTGTTTTGGTTTACGGGATCCACTACATTCTTTAGTATTGATAAAAGATTTAGATGCAACTGTAATTGGCACTTAACTTAGACTAAGAGTCGACCTCAATTCAGTTCGGAAAAGACTCGACGGGGGTCATCACGAAGAGAAGGCCCCGGATCTACCGGGGTGCGAGGGATATGTTGGCTACTACCTCACCTCAACTGAACACCCAAAAACGGCGTGCGTTTTAGTCGGTTCGAGTCCGACATAACCTACCCAACCGGCTCCGGTAGGGGGGGTACCCGTAGGGATTTTTCGCACGTATAAAAAAAAAAGTTCGGAAAAGTCTGATGATAAATGAGGACTGTGAACGTTCCTTAGTATGGAGCATTCAACTTTAGTTATTTAATTTCAATATAGTTACTTTCACTTTGTTCGTAACCCACGGTAATGGTACTCGATTAAGTGATCGAATCAACTCTTTATTAACTGTCTAAGAAAATATGGAATCGACCTCACCACCTTTAGGTGTACCTTTCTTGTTTACTATTTTAGTAATTGTCTTTGCAATTTGACTACGACGATATGAAATGTCGTCCGTCCATGTTTATACTTTGACTAACAAGTTGTAAAACGGTTTTATTGGTACAACAAATGTGTTTACAATAACATACTATAACAGTGTCTATTTTCCGACAATAGGTGATGCTGATATCATAGTTCATTCATTCAACAATATTTACTAACAGTAACAGTTAATTATGTTTGTTTATATTTGCATACAAAATGTTAAATCTTCTGATATAAGTCACTAGCTGACCCGCGCAACTTCGTCTACGTCACCCCGTTTTTGCAACATTTTTCACTTCTGCTCCGCACCAGTTGGTTCTAGCATGATGTTATATACATATAAACCTTCCTCTTCAATCACTCTATCTATTAAAAAAACCGCATCAAAATCCGTTGCGTAGTTTTGAAGATTTAAGCATACAAAGGGACATAGGGACAGAGAAAGTGACTTATACTTATACTGTGTAGTGATGCGTTAACCTATGAACAGTTTCAACAGCTGAAGTGACATCACAAAGCAAACGCTGAAGGTAGGATGCGATTGTATCTATGGAGGTACTACGCCACGGTAATTCCCGTCCAAATTGAGTAATACGACTGGGGAAGTACCTCGGTCCTACAGAATACCGCGAATAACCAGGTGTTTTTGGTGGTGTGTAAGGTAGCCAGAGTTCGCTGGAGAGGTTTTGTGTTGTCAGTGGAAAGACTGAGGTTTAAGTTTACACCACGTATATGACCTTTCTTTGCTAAATTCATTGCCTTCCACAGTCACGCGCAGTTGGGTAAACGGATCCTCCTAGTCTTGAGAAAAATGGTACTGATCTGTAATTGAGTTGATAAGTATTACAATTATTGATGGCAAAAGAGCTATATAGATTCAAAGTATATGACGTATTTTAAATATTGTAATGCGTCAATAACAGGTATGTTTACTTACTTGCTTAAAAATATATATTATGGTGGGTGCATATTACATATTTATTACAATAGTCTATTTATTACTGCACTTAACAAGTTCTCGTAACTTACAAAAGAAATTGTATACATTTTACTGTAATACCTATCATTATATTTGCGACAAACTAGTAACCTAAGAAAATAGGTATTCGAATGATTTATGTATTAGCAATGCGTTATGTTGTAATAATAAACTAAGTATAAATAGAGCAACAGTATCCTTATTACCGCGTTACCGAAATATATCAAATGATGCACTTTTTGTGACAGTTTCCTGACAAATTGATAGGCTCATGAAAAATCGTTTCACGGTTTACATACTCCATCCCTTCGACACACCTAATTATTTTTTTTTATAATATCACGCCTATATCCCCGAAGGGGTAGGCAGAGGTGCTAGCACCAACATTTCGCCAGTTTTTTTTAATTTAGGATCCAATGTAATAGGTGGCGATCCATCAACCGGGCACTTATAAACCTGCGATAAATACACACATAACTTCGAAAAACATCGCAGTCATTGGTGTGTGCCATGGTAAACCTGGGATCGAACCCGAGACCTCGTCTCAGCAGTCCACCACCTATACCACTAGGCTACCGCTAATTATTGTGTAAGATATTATGGATGTTAATCGCACATGTCCCTATGTATCACTACTTTAATAGATAAAGCTAAACACTCAAACGCAGGAGCCAGATTGAGGTCGACAAAAAGGATCCAATAGGGTCGAAGTGTCCGTGATAGTTCCAGAGCATGCACCTCAATAAGATAAGTATTACTAACAACTATATGGTACAAACATTTTTTTTTTAATTGAAGAAGATAAGAAGGCTTCATTCACCTCATAAATAGCTCAACACATTCCATTTCCGAGATCACCTTAACTCTTAATCCTCTAAAGACATTATAAACATAACATTAAAAGAGTTCGGAACTAAAACGTTTCCTTTGTGAGCGAAAGCAGATACAGTTCTTTTGTCAATTAGATTGCAGATAAGCAAAGAGGAAGTGACTTAATGCCTATTAAGTACCTACATACACACATATACACGTACAATGTACATATATACTCATTTCGCCTGTTTCCCTCAGGAATAGGCTGCAGACAACAGCTCACTATTCTTTCTGTCCTTACGCATTTCATAAAACCCAATTATCCGTAGGTTACGAATATTATTGTCTTATTATTTTTTCAATATGTGCTACCATCTTTATACTGAGATTTTTAGAAGTTACATTAAATAAATCCAAGTTAGTTATATTAAATCCGGGCCCGGTAATTGAAGTGCTCACATCATTATTTTCGTCAATAGTCAGTGCAATTAGGTTCTGTATTTCTCTAGCTTCTTAAGTGTCTTGCTTATTTTTTTATACACCAACATAATAATATAACCAACTTTGACAGAAATATATATAACAGTACTGTTAATGTCTGTATACTAAAACTCATAATTCACTGCGTTAGTCGCTAGTAATTTTAAATTCGTTAATGCGGTAATAAAGGAGTCTGTGGATCTATTTACGCTAGTAATATTAATGTGGCTTTAATACTCAATTGATGTTAGATCGATCACATAACCAATTAGACAGCGACCCCGAATATCCCTAAATCGTTTTTATCATTCTTGCGAAACAATAAATCACGTTTATGACATTTTTTATCTGTCTGCATGATAAATCAGTTCCCCAGTAGACAATTAAAAAGTTCCCATTCGAATAACATCCGGTGTCTCAAAGTTCACTAAGTACACAATGATGGCAGTTCTTGAATCTATAAGAAAACTTTTTACGATTTATTTTCGAACTCTCAGTGCGATATTTGATTAAAAGCCTCCCTCCACTAGGATCTACAGTCGAGATCCACATGTGGATCTTTAGTTACTTTTAATTCCTCATCGATCCACCATATAGAGAGGTCTCCTCTCTGGTAAGAATTCTTTTACTTGCTTTGAAGAGGGCGGTTTGACATTCCAATATATATTGTTGGAGTGTTGAACCGCGGGTACCTCCTACATCCCCACATACTTATTTATTTTTTTCAATAATACTGTTAATGTTATGTGCCACTTAGATCCAAAAACGAGGATATCCAAAGATATTAATATTTTCTATGCCATTCCATTTTATATCTATTTGTGTGTATATGTCCAGTTGGCTACAAAAGTTCCTGGACACCTTAAGGTACATAATCCTTTGGCAACCTCAGTCTAATTTAACCAAAATTAACATAGGTAGCGTTAAAAATATATCGATGTCTTGTTTGTCGTTAGAAAATAAGTAAACTCATGTAAGTAGTAGCCTAAAATTAATTATATTAATAAGTAGACTGCTTATTCAGTAGCTTCTAAGACTAGTATTTGTGTAGTGGCATCACTTAAACAATTTTAGTATTAAAGTGTCCAGGAACTTTTGGAGCCCACTGTACGATGTTACTACCTACCTGTGTTTCTATTTTTTGTTAGTTAGTTTCCGATACAAATATTAATTTACAAAAAAGCACTTGAAAACTGTTCTACCAGTAGTTTAAAATAGCTTTTTTTCAATTTGCCTTAATTTCACTCTCGTCTGCAACAGGTAGTATAGTTAGTTTACTACGATGGAAAATGACTGACCCACGTCAACTATTTAGTTAATATGTGTCCACGTATTTAGTACTAGTGGCATAGATTGCCTGGCTTAGTAGTCCTATAAGGGGTACTAAAGGTTGACCACGTCAATCGAACGTTTCATCACATCATTATAAGTGTATAACTAGCGCAAACGTTCACTCAGAATCTTGAGTTGCACAGTTATGCAACTTCTGTCCTACATTAAAATGTTTCTCGTTGCCCTTGTGCTGTCCCCAGCTAGACAACATCGTATTTGTCATAATAAACCTTTGTTTAACTAGACCTTGCTTTAGTATACGATTAAAATTGCAAAACAAGTTCAAGGACATCTCTCCAAGTACACAAAGTAGTCTACTGAGACTAACAAAATTAAAAGAAGTATTTTTTATGATCGGTATGTCAATATGATTACACCTTATGGTGAAGTCTTAGAAATGGTTATAGGCAAAGTCTTAAAAATGAGGGTCACCATTGCAGATGAAAATAATTCTACAACGAAGTCTCATACATGAGACAAATTCACCGAAATAATGATAAGTTGATGCAAAAGAAGAAGAACGTGGAAGTCCAAGTGGTGATAGAAATGAAAATAAAATAAAGATGGAAACGCGAAACACCACATGCAAAGTTGGAGTTGCCGGCAACTCAAGTTTGATGTCAATTCACGTCAATCAGCAGCTCTCGTAAAATTAAGAATAATTAAGAAAACCACAGTCTGTATACGAGGCTCATCAACTCCAATTGCATTTTATGGAAACGCAACTGAGGTTGACGAAACTTCAATGTTCAAATTGCCTAATGTGAGAAGGGCCTAAGAGTCAATAAGATCGTCTGATATGTATTGAGAAAACCAAGACTCTACAAACCAAAATATGGTTATTAAAGCTTGCAACAACAGGTTTGTCCCTGACTTTATCCTTTCCCAAAATTAGTCCAGTACGCTTACACATTATTAACTCTAAGTACTAAGTCGTATTATTCGTTGAGCTACAAAACTCCAAAGGATGCAGATCCTTCCTTAGCGGGAAGCTTCCATATTCAAACGGTAAATCCCTTGATACACTACTTCCACCAGAAACCACGTACCATGGATTATACTTGTTCGAGAAATGTAAACTTAACTAGAGTAAGGTATTGCATATTCGTGTAGTATGCTGTTTTGTACTAAGACAGTTTGTTTGGAGTGCTCGCGGTCGACGTGTGGTTAGTTATCATGTCATGTAGTTGTAGGTTTGAAATGGGTTTATTCTGACAGAGTTTATTCTTTATTACCTTACCAACCTCAACACGGTTACCCGGTAACAGAACAATGGTGCAGTTACATATTTATGACTCTTCAGGAGAAATTTATGAAAGTTTGAAAATGTTAGCTTTGAAAATATTTGTACTTTTGTTGAGACTGAAAACGAAGATTTTGCCAAGCCAGTGTTTAAATTTGACAATATGAGTGTGTGCTTTTTGGGACGTATTCTATACTTACGCTGTTTTTTTTCTAGTTTTCCTTATGATTCGTGTCACAGAATCACAACACAAGAAAATTCAAATTCAAAAATTATTTATTCTGTAGGTATAGACTATTAAACGGCAATAGTCTATACCTACAGAATTAATTTAATAAATAAAAGAAATAGAATTAGTTTTGAAACTGTTTGCATGCTAATTGCTTTAAAAAATTAATACACTCCTGTTTTAAATTTTAAAGGACTAAAAGGATTAAGTAACTAAATGAAAAGGGTTAAGCTTTTATGCTATTTTCGTTGTAATCGGATCAACATCGGTGATTGATTGAATTAACCTAAGTTATTTGCTACTAAAGTTCCTGAAACGTTATTTTATTATTTTGACCTTGACATTTTTGATGTTTTAGTTTTTCGTGCATTTGAAACGTTAAGTAATTGACTTTCGAACCGTATTCATTCGTTTATGTTGTCTATATCGTAAAACTGGTTATGACTGCTACAAATTGATATGTTTTAGGCGTACGGTAAAGTGTTCGACGGCAAAGTCATTAAAGGTTCGTTTCCCACTCAGTGTAAAATTTTATATAACAATTTTCAATTTAAATTTATTTATTTTTAAACAAACATCATTTGTATTGAAATGTCAATTTTAACTAAGAAATACATGCAATCAATGAAATACACTAAGTATAACGTCAAAATAAATAGTTAACGACAACTTAACATCAATATATTTTTATATATGTATCTACGTATTTTTAATAAAATATATCCAAATATAATTATAAGGTAATTGAACCATGCTTACTTTGGGTTCAAATAGAGTGTGTCCTGCCATGTCCTATACTATTTTAAAAAAAATATCGGTTCTCACAACAAAACTTTCTATATACCTACTGCAGTGTCCATAGACAGCTATACTATTATATAACTGTAAAAATTATATGTTTGTTCGCGATGGACGCAAAAACTACTTTTTTTTTTGTTTGAAGGTGTTTGGTCCAACTTAAAATTTTACGTTAGTTGATTGCAATCCGTTAAGAAGAACCAGAGTTATGTTTAGTAATATAGAAGTTAAGTTGCACAGATGGCGCTTAGGTCACGATAACCAACAGTCACGGGGGCGGAGCCGCAGGCATAGCGACGGTCCCTACGTATATAAAGACATGTCAAAAACCGAGGTTTACAGGAGAGCGTAATTTATGTTCAAACCGCTCGCTCTAGAAATAATTCTATGTACAATCATAAATACTTTTTTTCTACAATGTTTTATTAGCTTTAGGAACTTTATAATGGCATTTATACATATTTCATTTTCTTACATTTTCTTGGAAAAACTGATAGATGACTGTTTCTACGTTAAGATTAAAATCAAAGCATGTCAGACATGTCTATGATACCTTTTTATACGCAGGAAAGAAGAAAACAATGTCTAAAATAAAATTTAAATAAAGTGTTTTATGAAAACGTAGAATTATGTTATTGTTTTCAAACGGATAGGTTAAAATCGTCAGATCGCCACCCATGGATATAAAAAATACATCAATGGAGACATATCGCTTTATACGCGGTTTCATTCATTGTGGGTAGGACAATAGTTTTTGAAATGTAAACAAAGACATGTTCTAAGATAAAATTATCAGGATTGTTTTTTATGAACTAAACAAGGTTTATAATTGAAAATTATTTATTGTTAAGTAAAAATCTTCTTATCATCTAAATAATAAGTACCTACTTGTAGCCTCATCGAGTTGTGTGTTGATAAGGTGCTCGAAAACCTTGCACAGTACTGAGGTGACGGATATGGGTCGATAGTTGGCTGGGTTTGAGCGATCTCCCTTCTTGGAAATCTACATTCCGTACATTCGCCTCTTTCCACGCCTACGACACTGTACCCGAATTGTAGGAGAGTCGGTACAGTCGCGTGAGCATTGGAGACAACTCCACTGCACATTTTTGAAGAACCACCGCTGGTATACCATCCGGATTCCGGACCATGCGTGGTCACTATTGGGTAGAGTCGGTGACTGCATACCACAGTCGTCGATTCGGGAGTTGGTCGCAAAGAGAATAACCAGCAAATTGGCCAGTCACCAGGAGGCACGACTGCCCGTGGTATGCGCCACTAGTTCTTAACCAACCCGTGCTATGCGCTGGGCATCCGTTCTGACGTAAGCCCTCTTGCAGACCCTAGTGGCTTTGATGTACGCTGCCTTAAAGTACCCTATGTTGGAATCGTGCTTAGCGCGCGCCCTTACCTAAGCGAGATACGCAGACTGTTTATGATGAACAGCCTCTGCGCATTCGCGCCCGAACCAAGGGCGCCCTCCGCGGGCACCAGTGACATCAGTGTATGGGATATAGTACTCCATACCTAGGCTGATCTCACCGACGACAGCAGTTGCACTATTCGATGGGTCCTTACCTTCAAAGCAGCGCTCAACCCACGGGATGGACGCAAAATAGTTACGCAGTCCATCCCAGTCCGCTGACGAGTAGTGCCAGAGACGCCGATTTCCCTGCACTGGTCGTGAGATCGCTATGATAGGCACCTTGGAACAGACCAGACAATGATCGGAGTTGCCCAATGCGGCTTGCACCGAAACATTGTACTGGTCTGGGTGGCTCGTCAGCTGAAGGTCTAGCAAAGAGGGTGTCGAATGCCCGACCCTCTTGGTATCCTAGTGACCTCGTGTACCAGTTGGGTCAGGCCGTGAGCCAGAGCAAACGCGTGGGCGGCTCTTCCCGCATGGTCTGTTTTGGAGGAGCTCAACCAGATCTCGTGGTGGGCGTTAAAGCCCCCCAAAAATACCAATTCAGCGTTCGGAAACCACTCCTGCGCATCATCTGCCGCCTGACTCAGATATTCAAAGAGTCGAGTTGTCTCGGAATCTCCAGTATGGGAACGGTAAAGGCAGACATAGATTTGACTCGTACAGCCATGGTCTACGTATAAGTAAAACACACACCAATAAATGTAAACTGCGTCAAAACATTAACTTATTTCACCACGCGATCGAACAAGACGTTAAGTCAAACATAACCGCGTTCATTCCGAGTGGCGCACATTTAAAACACCGCGTACAAAACTATATGTATAGATATCCGCATCTACGACACTTATTCGTTGTAATTGTAATACTTGTTCCCTTATACGATTTGTAAATGAAGTGAAATACATCATATTTAGAAAAAAAAAATATGTAGGTATGTGCATATGGACAATCTAAAGCGAATAAGCAATTAAAAAAAAATGCTGTTTTCGACATGTCTTTATGTACGTAGGGACCGTCGATAGGCTAGTGGAGTCTATAATAACTATGGAGTTATGCGTAGGTACAGTCACCAACAAATATAGAAGCGGATACTAAGTTCTTAAGTAATTAACGTTATCAGTCGGATCAGGTCGACAGACCTCAATTAGAATATGTTATCTCTGCCAATCTCTATTAAGCTAATATGCAGGCAAAATACCTGTTAGTATCCCTTACAATATTTTTTATAACATATAAACTACTTACATATTTCTACAAAGTTTTGTAAACGCTATCAACTTATGTTTATCTTGATACTGTGACCTGAAGAAGAAACTGAAGTACATTATCAGACGGAGACTTTTTTCTTCTGTCGAATCGACGACATTTTTGAGTTACTCACGGAGGAGACAAGAGTAGGTACTCAATGGAGAGGGCCCGAGCATATGTTTCGCTCTTCGAGAAGGCTTACTACGTTCCCTCGTACGCTATTTATTTTTTTATTTATGGCACGTCAATTTGACTTCACCTCGCCTGATGTTAAGCTGAAGGTAAAGTCTCATGAAAGAGGGTCACCATTGCAAACACGTTCAGTGCTACAATGGTGGCGCTCAGCTTGACGGCCTCATCAGATGCTTTTTCACGCCCCGCTTAAAGGACCCGGGACTGTAGGAAGAAGGAAACACGTGCGCCGGCAAGGAATTACTAATGGTGCGGCAGAGAAAAGACTCACCGAACCGCTTGGTTCTTGATGGAATATTCTATACCGTATGCGAGTGACATCTAAGCCCTGCACGTGTTGTCCTGTGTAAGAAAGGGGAGGGTGGGATTAATTGGAAGAACTCATCAGAACATTCACCATGGTAGAGACGGTACAATACTTTATTAATTCATCGACTGATTTTATTAATTTAATTATGGCATTCTTAAGGACATACTCATAAATACGTTTTTAAGGTTTCCTATTAAAACTACAATCTATAGATCCACTTGTACGCAAGAAGGAAGCCAGAAAAGTTTGATTTCACGACAGGTATTTGATGAAAGATTTAAAAAGACACACGAAATTTTGCAGTAGGGTGCTGTTTGATATACATTTTATAAGGATTTAATTGCGAACGTTAAATGATTGAGAAATGATCAGATAATTCCACAAATAAAAGATTGTTATTTAGGTAGTCGCGGTAGCCGAGGTAGAGCCACGGCAGTGGTAATGGGTAATGGACTGCAGAGACGAGGTCTTGGATTCGATCCCAGATTTTACCATGGCACACACCAATTACTTTTCGATGGTTTTCAAAGCTATGTGTGTTTATCGCAGGTTTATAAGTTTACAATGGCATTGGGACCTAAACATAAACTGGCGAAATGTGGGTGCTAGCACCTCTGCCTACCACTTCGGGGATATAGGCGTGAGTTTATGAGAGAGTTTATATTTTAATAAGCCTATCATGGACATCAGAACTAAACTGA
Organism: Pelosia muscerda; assembly: GCA_963691645.1. Lineage (NCBI taxonomy): Eukaryota > Metazoa > Arthropoda > Insecta > Lepidoptera > Erebidae > Pelosia > Pelosia muscerda. The sequence continues at coordinate 5,562,415 of OY829103.1, forward strand.
CTTTAGTGAGTACACTGAGAACAAAAATTATACTTCTAAAAAGCACAGGTCAGCTCAACCCTCTCTACGAGAGTGTTTCCACTTTATATTTGGGTCAACCCACACCGAATATTAATATTTAAATTGGATTCAAAAATACTTATGTATTCTTTATTTAGAGTCACCTGTGCGTGACGATAATAGGGTTAAGTTACGCGGTTCATTTTGGGACGTTTTGTCATTTGAAATATTTTATTTTAGCTTTTATAATTAGTAGTTACATGCTGTTTAAAATCTTCCTCATACTTTATGATAACCACGTAATATGAGGCGAGCCCACTACCGCCTCACGTTTGGCAGTAATAGGCTCGCCCCATCTTATGTGGGACCGAAAATTATTGTTGGAAAATGTGGGTGTTTAATACACCTCTGCCTAACCCTTCGGGGATTACGGGCGTGGGCATATTATGTATGTATGTCTAACAGAGTATATATGTAATAATCTTAATAGGGTGGTGGAGATGAAATTCCGTTAGATTGCATATGTATACATCGTATCCTTCCTCTATTCATAAGTTACCTTCAAACTACGCAAAACCTTCATTATAATCAACTAACATTATCTGAATATGTTGTAATGACTCCTCATTACCGTTTTATCACATGAAGAGATTAAACAATCGTCGAAATCACGACGGTTTATTACCTTAAAAACTAAATACGTTATTGTATAGCTTAGACAGCAAACATAAGCCAAGATTTAAAGTTTTAGATAAGAGCAGTTAATATATTTAAGTACATAATAGTGTAGCGGAGTGAAGATTTACGTTGCCGTTGTCCTCGAAGAATATAACAATGGTCACTGGTTAAATTAATTCCCATCTGATGGCAAGTAATTAACGTGGCCTATTGACGTTTGCTACACCAAGAACAACAAAAGGTTAAAACTTTAAACAGGGCGTTTAAAAGCTATTGAATTATCGGATTTATATTTTTAAGTTGCCATTTAATTTACGATTTTTATCGCATAGCAATAATGTCAAAAATTCAATGGCATTTTTTGCAATCTCAGTGGTTTGAATATGGTTGACATTTAGTAGGATCTGCACCCAGGTAAGGTGAGGTCACCATTGTAACCTTGTTGCGGTTTGTAATTGTGACCCTCTCTTGAAACTTCCTTTCAGCCTACGATCAGGAGACGGGTTTTATATAAAAAATGACTAGTCAATGTCGCCAATCTAGGCAAAGTAGAACTAAATAACTAATTTTACTCTAAATCTAGACAAGACAGGGCAATAGGCTCGCCCCCTATTACGTGGGACCGAAAATCATAGTTGGCGAAATGTGGGTATTTAATACCCTTCTGCCTACCCCTTTGGGGATTACGGGCGTGAGCATATGTAGGTATGTACAGATATACCTACATATTCTGCCCTACATACTACATATTCCTTCCTTATGAATGTCTCTGTTCTTACAGGGGTTGCGGCACGAGTGTTATTCCTCTGGTGTTACACTCGCCCATTGGCCTCAGTAAACACTTACCATCAGGTGGGCCGCGTGCTTGTCTGCGACTAAGTTGTATAAAAAAACATATTCTTGTTTAGATACATATCCAAACAAGAATAAGTCGTAATTCAAGAGGACGGCCTATAACCATACTAATTATATAAAGTATATAGGTAGTTACTCAGTTACATAGAAATTGACCACTGACCTCAAGCCCGCAGTCCGCAATTTCCGTATCTCTCTCACTTCTACGCAAGACGATAGTGGTATTAATAGTGAAAGTAGCATTTAATTGAAAACGGAAATTGAATGCATAGACCAGTCGAACGTAATCACATTAAATACGTGCTGTATAAACTTGTCTATGGCATAAATAAGTAATTGTTACCGTGATCTTCTTGTGTTTTTACCGTAGACATCTATCTATAGGTACTTCTATTTACATTATCATCATCTATCTAATTTTGGTGTTGAATTATTCGTGGAAGTCCAGACTAGGTTTAAAAGGTGTACAAATATGAAAATGCTCGGAATGGAGCAGCGGGAACGGGATCAGAAGTCCACGTGTGTGGAGCCGTGGGCAACAGAACAGCTAGTACTATTATATAGTTATAAAAAGTTTATACTTGTAACGGATTTCGATACGGTTTTTTTGGTTCGAAGGGGTTTGGTTCAATTAAAAATCTTACGTTTGTTTGATTGCAATCGATTAAGTAGAACCAGAGTTATGATTAGTGATATAGAATTTAAGTTGTACAGATGGCGCTTAGGTCGCGATAACCGACAGCCACGCGGGGGGCATTAGCTAGTTAATATTATTAGCGTAAATAGACCTACAAATTATTTCATTACCGCGTAACCGAATTTAAAATGTCAGTGGTAGTGACTTGTGAGTTTTAGTGTAGAAACATTGACGTCACTATAGTATATACTACTGACCCGCGCAACTTCGTCTGCGTCACCCCGTTTTTGCAACATTTTTCATTCCTGCTCCGCACCTGTTGGTCGTAGCATAATGTTATATACATATAAACCTTCCTCTTTAACCATTCTATCTATTAAAACAAACCGCATCAAAATCCGTTGCATAGTTTTAAAGATTTAAGCATACAAAAGGACATAGGGACAGAAAACGTGACTTTGATTTATACTATGTAGTGATGTATGTCAACATATCTAATTCACAAGAAAATTCGCTGTTATTGATTTCTTTTCTTTTTATTACGCTTTCTGTGTACTTCTGCCTTTATGCTGATCTGTCCTTCTGCTAATCAGGGATTTTGCTATTCCGGGGTTTTGCGAATCTGTCCTTATCAACTTGTTTTATAAAAAAAAACGTTTGACAGTTCATATTATACTTTGTTACTTTATTTTGAGTAAAGTAACAAAGTTATATATACTATGTTTATACTATGTTTTGAGTAAAGATAAGTATGTCACTTGCACACTTTGTACTTCTAAGGATGCCTATAAAGTTTTTACCTGGTTAATTATGTGATAAATGATTATTTGTTTTTTTTATTTATTAGCTGTACCCGAGATTATGTCTGCGTGAACTTAGATCGGGGGTTTATAATTTTTAACTTAAATATCAGTCTTCTTATCAGCTACGAGTATCTATAGATGGTGGTTCGATTTTGACGGCTATTTTACTATGTTAACAATAACTACTATACTATAAATAAATACAGTAACAATAAACAGTGAAATAGCCGTCAAAATCGAACCACTTACAAATAAAGCTAAAGAGAGACAAACAGGCAAACTACCTATACATAGAAGTCCATAATTCATTACTATAAAATCTCTACATATGAAGATATCTTCTCCCTGAACTCAAATCTCCCTGAAATGTGTAACTTAAGGAAATTTATTTATACCTACTACTCAAATCAATCAAATCAAATCAAATTTATTTGTTTAAACATGTGTTTGCAAGATGTTGCATCTTGCAAGATGTTGCATCTTGCATGCACATGTATTGTACATGTGCATGCAAGATGTTAGGTTATAATTTTATTAGTCCTACATGTTTAGCCGTAAATATGGCGGCGTACAAAGGCTCATGAAGTTTATTTAAAACTAACAGTTGCCCGCTGCTCCACCCGCGTGAATTTCTGATCCCGTGCCCCCTGCTTTATAAAAAAAATCCTTAGACTTCAAGGAATAAATAAAAAAACTCGAATTGGTCGTCAAACGTCAAAACAGACGTCTTCGTGTTTGCGCCTAGTAACATGTTTTGCGAGTCTTTTTTTAGTTATAGGTATAGGTAACTAGATATAACTTACCAACCATTTACTTTTTCATAGAAAATAATACTGCCCGGTTTTCGAAGAATTACTTAGCGCTTATAACATTAGTTCCCGTAACATTTAGTAATAAGTTAAGTACCTACCCATGTTGTTACTGCGTTATTTACATACTTTTAGTTACGTACGCATATTGACAATGCGATTTACGTCGTTTTTGCTTAGGTTAAAGTAATTACGTCATTCTTCAACAAAAATTCATGTAGAAATATTTGATTGGACTTGCGTGTCGTACGTTATATACTTGTACTTATATCGTACCCTATGCCCGCGGCTCCGCCCGCTTGGCTGTCGGTTTTAAAACAAAAACTTTTTATAATTATATAATATTATAGTATAGATAGATAGATAGATAGAAGATGACTGCACAAGTTTGAACAAATAAAATAATGAACGTGTTATGTTTTTGTTTTGGTTGTTTATATGTATAGTATGTTTGTATGTACCTGTATAACGGGGTGAATAGGAATCCAGGGTGAATATAAATAAGTTGGTCAGCTAAATGCTGTAGTTAATTTCTTTGAAGCGTAACTTTAGACTAGTTCATTGTAATAATAAAATCATCAAAGTACCTGGTAATGTTCTTAACAAAAAAATTGTAGAAGAAATTATTTAAAATATTCCATTGACCATTTTATCCATATCCACTCCTGGATCTCTATTAAACCCATTTGAGGGGATATTATTTATTCATATGCATATGTTCTAAAATTTCCATGAGGTACCGTACATGACTGACGCCTGTATATCGGAAGACACATCATGTTCTACAGCAAGTATCAGATAAATAAAATTGTGATAATTCATATGTTGTTCTCTCTGAGGTAAAAACACTACATCTTCTATTTAACGGGGGCCCCATAAGTATCGTCTCCACCCATTTTCAGACACATCGGTAAATCCGTTCTTGTTTAATATAGATTAACCATCATTTATTATGTAGAATAGGAATGACTTCCTACATTACATAAAAAGGTAATAAACAACCCAACTATTAATAATAATATTACAACATTAATAATTTAGAGTTATTAAATGCAACTTCTAATGCAACGATTGCTAAGTAAAATAAATGCTAGCTAATTGCTGGTGGTTAAACTTAGGTATAGAAACATTACTTTAATTACTCTTTGCCTAAGAATTTAAATGTTGATTGATCATTACTTATGACGTAACACGCGATGCATGAAACCGTTTCTTCTATTTCTTCAGTACCTATTACAATAAGTAATCCAACATAAAAGGTATTTACGGCAAGAATCTCTACGCCTTGCCCTTCTAACCTTACCTATCTAAACCATGGTTTGTATTATCAACGAACAGTAACAAAAAAATATGGGCGCTGGCGTATAAAATCGTATAAGAAGTAAAGCATAAAATGGAAACGAATCAGTACAACTTCATCAAATATTCACAAAGTAAGCCAAGTAATTATACATGGAATAAGCCTCAAAGCGACTATTTTCTCTTCGAAATATAAAGCTATGTGTAATTTATTGCAGTACCTGCCTATATATTACTTAACATTCTATGTACTTACCTACTTTATCGTTGTCTTTTGTACTGATTTGTAATGAAAGTAGCTTGAGCTTGATATTATCTACTTAATAATTACAAACCCGGAACTCTCGAGACTATGGCAGCGCGCGTTAGGCTAAAGACAAGACATAATATACATATACCTTTTTAAGAGAATTTCGTATGCTGTAGCGCCGTTTTTTACTCTAGGTACTTTATGCTGTACTTTTCCATGTACTTGTACTTTGAATAACAATTGTCAAGGTCTAAGATAATATCTTATTGCAAATTTTTATGACTACTGAGGTGATAAATCATCATTGTCATACTTAATGGTTAACCAAGACCATACATACATAACCTTAGTTTGGTAAACATTTTTTTTAATTGTGCGGCGAAAAATCCCTGCAATTACCCATGACCCGGAGCCGGTTGGAGAGATGTCGAACTCGAACCGACTAAAACGCACGTCGTCTTTGGGTCTTTAGTTGACGGATATAGTAGCTAACATATCCCTCGCACCCCGGCAGGCCCCAATGTTGAGGACAAAGGCTGGTCGGGGTCTCTTTTTTTTTTTTTTTTATCTTGCCCAAAATCCCCACGGATACCACCTCCACCAAAACCGATGGAGGTGATTATGTCGGACTCGAACCGACCAAAACGCACGCCGTCCATGGGTCCTTGATTGCCGGAGATGAGATTATACAAGACATATCTCTCGCACCCCGGCAGACCGATTCTGCAACCGTTCTCCTAAGACCGATTCGCCATTGTTGAGATGACCCTCTTCCCCTAATGTGGGGACCATGGTGTCCCCATCTAGCCCCTGGGTATGGGGTGGCATTTGCGCCGTCGCCGTGGCCTGCTTCTGCTAGGGTGACCGGCGGCTCCACCCGTCACCCCCAGGCCCGCGCTCATGGGGGACGGAGGTCATTTTGCGACCTCCGACGTCCGAGTCGCCTCCGCTGGTCGGGGTCTCTGGGAAATCTTGTTAATCAAAAATCCCGACCAGCCCTGCCAAGCTCGGGTAATACCAGATTCCCCGACCACAAAGGTTGACGTGACGAACACCGTGCGGTTTTAATCGATTCAAGTTCCACATACTTACTCATAAATCTGATTAGGTAGGTTCCAGGGGACATCCCTCTCGCAAAAAGAAAAAGCCCCGGAGAAGACGGTGTCTTTCTTATTTGCACATTGAATCACATACAAGAGATAATTTTGACTGCAATTACCAGTAATGTTTTATGTGTGCAGTACTTCCCCATAGGAATTCCCCTATTGATTATGTATGAATAGGTTGACTCATTACGGACAGTATTGTTAGATAATATGTTTTATATACTAGTAATGTTGCAAATAAAAACAATGCCCACTTATTAGCATACGGTTACAATGACCTATAAATAATAATATATAAATGAATAACTTATTAATAAATATTCTAGGATAATCTACACAACGCCACCTAGAGCCATGGTAAGCATAGCTTCACTAGCTTATGTTGGTTCTAGAATGCGGATAAATATACGTAGATTTTTTTACCGGTACTAATGCCAATATTCATATTCATGCAAACAAATATTTGCACAGAGCGGGAAACGAATCCATACCTTCGTAGCAGGTAGCGTTCACTATCGCCACGCCACAGAGATAGTCATGATCGTTTGCAATACCTATAAAAAATGTGAGTTACGCATTATCTCCTGCTTGAAATAAGCATAAATAAAACAATAGTTCTGTGACTAGAAGACCTTGCAAGCACCTCTTTATCACAACGATCAGTGAGGAATCATGTCCTAGATGTGTTAGCCCAGCTAAATTTCCCCACATTTTCTCCCTATTAAATGAAGCTCCAATTAAAATTTGTTTTTTTTTAAACACATATCGCTTGTCAAGTTTGGTGAAAATCGGTTAAGGAATACACTCTAGACCGCAACTGATAAACTTACTGACAGATACTTATCGAAACGGAGACTTTCGCTCACTTTGAATGCTCGGTCAAACAGGGGAAATTGATAGAAATAATAATGATAACAGAGTAACTGAAGCAATATTCACTCTCTACCAACCTCTAACTTCGCCTCTACTTATGTTATCTGTGCTTCTACTTTTAAAAGCACAGTGAGTTACTTGCCGGAGTTTTCTCAGGTTCAGCATGCGTTTCGAGCCGGTGACACATTTGCTAAACAGTTTTTCTCTTTTGATTGACGTTTTATAAGTGTCGTATTAAATTTCTATACAAAATAAAATGATTTTTGACTTTGACGTCCAGAATTTTTGATAGTATAAGTAGGTATATATACACATTATCAGTTTTCATACAAATGTATATGAAAAGGTGTTCATTTAGACTCCTTTGTCGACCATAAATTACCATACCATATTGTTCTAATTAACTACAGTCTTTATTTATCATTTTTATGTTGTTTGTATGTGTATGTGTCCGTCACGGCAAAGTGGCAATGTCGAAGTTGAACAAACTGAAACAATAACTGCAAACCTCTGATCCATTGCTGGAATATGTGATGTATTAAGCATTCTATCCTCATAACATACTTAACATAAACTCACGCCTATATCCCCGAAGGGGTAGACAGACGTGCGAGCACCCACATTTCGCCAGTTTATGTTTAGGTCCCAATGTTATTGCCAATAACCGGGCACTTAAAAAACCTGCGATAAATACACACATAACTTCGAAAAGCATCGAAAAGTCATTGGTCACACAAAACCGGGGACTTAACCCGAAACCGCAACCGTCTCAGCAGTCCATTACCTTTACCACTAGGCTACCGCGACTTGGTGACAGAAAAAAAGTGCGAGCGAAGGAAAATTCGCAAGAAAACCCTTTAACAACCCGTTTCGTCAGCGTGGAATTAGTAGACCAGAGCCTTCCAACATTGGGAGGGGCCTATGTCCAGCAGTGGGCTATCGAGGTTAATTGATTGATTTGACCCTGTTCATTACAGTAAGGTTTGTCGGCAACAAGTTGTTATGTCTTGTTGTGATCAAATCATGTTTTACCTACTACCTGGTACGAAGCACATGCCATGGTAACAGGTTATCAATATGAATTAGAAACACGCTTTTATTAAATACTAGCTGACCCGCGCAACTTCGTCTGCGTCACCCCGTTTCTGCAACATCTTTTGTTCCTGCTCCGCACCTGTTGGTCGTAGCATGATGTTATATACATATAAACCTTCCACCTTAACCATTCTATTTATTAAAAAGCCGCATCAAAATCGGTTGCGTAGTTTAAAAGATTTAAGCATACAAAGGGACATAGGGACAGAGAACCCCACTTTGTTTTATACTATATAGTGATAACTGTATTTCACGTATAAATACAAACATATTTAATTTAATTCAGAAACGTCGGTTGCTTAATGCTTAATATCCGGAATTCTTTAGTTCGAATCCTGACCATTAGGTACTGTACCGACTGGAAAGCACTAGAAGTGCTTACTCCACAGTCAATTTAGCTTACCTTAAGGTGTTCGGAAGAATATTATTGGTTTCGTAATAATATTCCTAATAATATTCTTTATAAAAACTAGCTTTTGCCCGCGGCGCCGCCCGGGTGGACTATTGATCCCGTACCCGCTGCTGTATAAAAACCTTTCGTAAAGTTCAAGGAATATATAAAAATGAATTAGTCGAATTGGTTCAGCCGTCTTCGAGTTTTGCGCTGAGCAACATATTTCGCTACTCATTTTTATTTATATAGATACGTTATTGATTATTAAATAGATAAATATATTTATTTAAATACGTTAACCCTGAGAACATGTGAGTACTCTATACATTTTTTATTTATATGTATTAATAGCATAGATGAGATGTATAACTAGTGCTTTATATTATGGTCATTTTCGTAACTGATCACATCGCTTGTAATAGCACTGAATTATGAGGTACTGAAAATAACCAAAAAACGTTGTGAATATTGCAGTTAGTGTTTTATTACATTGATTAGATAAGAGTACCTAGGTAAGTACTTATTTATTTTCAACGATCTGTTCATGCCTGACTTCACCAAAGTTTTTCTGCGTCAATTTTCCAAACTTTTTGTAAATAAACCTTGTCGTTACAATTACGATCACACCAAAAAAAACCGTTTATTTTCTCCTAGCAATCTATTTCTATTCTATTCAATTTATATTTTAACCGAATTTATTAATATTTTCTCTAAGCTACAGGAGTGGGTTCACGTCGTTTGTGTAATTGCCAGGATTCGAACCCGTGAAGTCTCGATCGTATGTCCGTTACCTTAACAACTAAGCTACCGACGCGCGACGTTTCAAGCAATAAACAAATAATTTTTGAAATGTGAATAAACATGTACCATCAATTAAAATATAATATTTAGTTTATAAATTCATTCAGGAAATTAATTCATTAAAACCTACTTATGCAATATTAAAAAAATATATTACACAATAACTGTTAAACACTTACCTACTTTTATAATAAACTGGTCACTTATAAGAAGTTTTTTGATTAAATTCTAAACAGTCCACTTACACTATATAAATAATTAGCATGTTATGTTCTATTCAACACACAAACAAATTTTAGTTAAAAAAAAAACAAAACAAGTTTAACAACTTCAAAAAAAACTTTTAAGTTTTTTTTTACACTTTTCACTAACTTCTTACAAGTCAACCTTAGCTAGCAAGTGCACCTCGTTTGCTTATCAAATTTATAACATAGGCCCGATTGGGCACCGGTCAAACGGGCCCATATTTGTAAACAAAAACATTATTTCGCGTATTAATGAGTTTTCAAGATAGGGCGAACTCCATTCGGTGCGGAGTGTGCCACTGGCGGGTAGAGACTGCCGCGCTCACAGTACACTCACAAAATAACTACTGAGTACACCGGTTCAGTGAGTACACTGAGTAGGTACGTTTACTTGAATGTTGTATAGTTACATAATGTTAGTAAATAAGGGTTATGTCATATTCAAATCGGAGCTTGTAACTATAATTATGTTATTACTTCCTGTTGAAAATCTATCTTTCTATCTTCTATATATTTAAAAATGAATTGCTGTTCGTTAGTCTCGCTAAAACTCGAAAACGTCTGGACCGATTTGGCTAATTATGATTTTAGATTGACATGGTCATTTACGAATTGTAGAGGTGTAGAGTACACCGTGATCATGGCGCTTGCAACAGCGCCGAAATATCGGTTACGCGAAGAAATCAATAAACATGGTAAATATCCCGATCGATTTATTAGTGAATTGGCTAATTATGGTCTTGAATTATTTGTGGAAGTCCAGGCGGGCGGAGCCGCGGGCAACAGCTAGTAGGGAATAAAGTGGTTTCAAACTTAATGATTGAATGCTTCAATGGTAATTTGAAATTATGACAAAATTTAACATAGTTATAATTAGCATAACTAATTCGAGTTTTACAGATAAGTAAAAAATATGTATTCTATTCACTGTGTTGTTCATTTCTCAATATCTTTGGTGTTAAATGATCGCATGATCATGTAACGTTTATACAGATCGGTTGAGTAGTTGCGGCGTGAAAGCGTAAAAAACAAATAAATAAAATCACTTACAATGTTTTTCATTTATGCTATGCATTTATGCACATACGTATAATATGAAAGAATTATAGAAATAATGTCTCGAATAGTAGGTACCTTAAGTTATCGGCATTTATATTGACCCAAATTCGCAAGAGGAACGAGCTCACGGATTGGTTTTATGTATAACTAGCTGACCCGCGCGACTTCGTTTGCGTCACCCCGTTTTTGCAACACTTTTCATTCCTGCTCCGCAACTGTTAGTCGTAGCATGATGTTATATACATATAAACCTTCCTCTTTAACCATTCTATCTATTGAAACAAACCGCATCAAAATCCGTTGCGTAGTTCCAAAGATTTAAGCATACAAAGGGACAAGAAAAATAGGGACAGAAAACGCGACTTTATTTTATACTATGTAGTGATAATGATAGTGATAGTGATAGTGATAGTTGCTAGCCTATGCCCGCGGTTCCGCCCGCGAGGCCACGAGTACTACCGTGGCGTGGCTTTCGGTTATCGCGACCTATGCTATACGCGATAGTACTACTGACACATTGAGGTTCAAAATTAAATGAAATCTACATGACATCGTTTCTTTTACACCATGCCAGTTAATTGTCTACACGCTAAAATACGTCACCTATATAAGTATAATACAAGTAACAGTACCATTGATATTTTGAAAGTAGGTGTCACTTTTGAGGCGAGGAGAAGAATGCAAGTCACGTACAATGCAATGAATAGAATGGTCATATTTGTAGTGATGGTAATCTCTTGTTCTACTTTTAAAACAGCGTTTACACAAAAGTTCGTCACATATTTCAATGTTTTTTTGAATTGTTGGAATTCTCCTTTTTTCTACTCTCCAAGACGTTAATTGGTAGTGCTTGTGCGGCTAAAGCACGTGTAATTAATTTCCTTACAATTTACACCGCATAGCAGCGAATCGGGCCAAAAAAATTGTTTTCCAAATTTATTTAGCTGTAGCATTTTCTTTTAGGAGTTTATTTTATTTTCGGCATACCCATTTTTTTTTACAAAGTGCCCGATTGGTGGCAATAGGCGATATGTGGTTATTTGATAGGGACACCTCTGCCCACCCTTTTTGGGGATTACGGGCCTAAGCATATGTTTATATGTACCTATGTATTTATTCAATAAATTAACTTATATTCAGAACATCGAGATCTGATCGAGACGTAACAGAGTAACCTCTTGGTTAATTAAAAAATGTTAGGATCATGTTTCGTATGAACGATAACCTTAACAATCTAGGTAGGTACTTGTCAATAATTATGTGCAATCTCCAACTCGCCAAATGTTCAGAGAGATCTTCAACTTAGGCGATTTACGAAAAGCATTAGCAAAATTCACACATGAGTATAACCACAAATCTTTAGCAAGGAAAGCGAAGGAAGAAAGAATTCCGTTAGCATCTGAAAATGAAGAAACCTACCATTAATACCATTGGTAGAAAACATTTGCTTTGTTTGATAGCATAAGAGTGTTCGCCTACGGAGTAATCTTAAGAATTAATGGAAATGCTAATACCTTTTTCCTTTAACGCACAGCTATCTCGCGAATCGGTAAATACATATTGCTCATTTACGGGTTAAAAATATAGGATTTTGGTAGCAGAGAAAATAAATTGCTCTAGCGCTCGAATTTCATCCCTATATCAACAGGTGTTAGGAAAGTGGAATCGGTCCCCCTAATCAGAAAAAAATCGATTTACGAACATTCACGAGTACCTACCTACACAAACAAGCTATACTTACCTACTTCTATACTCATCATCATTCCCTGAACCTTTTTCCCAACTCAGTTGGGGTCGGCTTTCCAGTCTAACTGTGATGCGGCCGAACTTCGATATTTTCCGTGAAGCGACTGCCATCTGACCTCCACAACCAATGGTCTAATGACCAATGGCTAGACTGGTTGGACTTTTGAGGGCTCCAACTACCCGTAACGACTGCCATAGATGTTTGTATGGCAACCGGGACCGACGGCTTAACGTGCTCTCCGAGGCACTTATAAACCTGCGATAAATACACACATAACTTCGAAAAGCATCGAAAAGTCATTGGTGTGTGCCATGGTAAACCTGGGATCGAACTCGAGACCTCGTCTCAGCAGTCCATTACCCATACCACTAGGCTACCGCTACCTACTTCTATACTAAATATTGTAAATGAGAAAGTAACTCCGTCTATCTGTCTGTTACGTTTTCACGCCTAAACCACAGAACCGATTTTGATGTAATTGGTACAAAGATAGATAAGATTAGACCTTGAGAAAGGACATCACGACAGCTAAGTTTTGTCATGATTGTGACAACCGACATCCAAACTCGAGGTCTAACTGTACCCTTAGCGAAAAAAACTATCGAGTTCGTATTAAAAAGGTATCAAGAGAACGAAGTATTGCGATTGGCGGGTTTTACGCACACACAGCCTGTTTCGCAAGAGGCAGGCTGCTTATTGTACTGCTCCGTTATGTCGATACCTTTATCGTGCTAAGGGCACAGTTAATTTTATTATAAGTACTATTGTTACATACAGTCACGTGTCGTCTGTAAGTCATTTTTGTAAAACCCTGCTCATTCAGACATCAACGCATGTTATAATATTTTTTGTGATGTCTTTTTTTTTTTTTTTTTTTTTTTTTTTTTTTTTTTTTCAGTTTAGGCACATAAAGAGCACTTATGAATGTCAAAGTTTTACAATAATTATGTACCTACATTTGTCAAAAATATTATAATTCATAATAAATTAGGATACTTAGTAAATAAATCATTAGAAAATGATTCTTTCGCTGGTTCGGTAGTTAAATCTCCTGAGAAGAGACCAGCAAGAAACTCAGGTAGATTATCGTTTTTTTGATGCAAGTGTCTTAATACACATGGCAATTATTCCAAATCTCATAACTATAGCTTTATATAAATTCAAAATTTCTAAAAATGAACTGCCATAGTTAGATAAAAAAGTATTCGATCCGAACTATATGTATTGTATAAAGTTTACAAGTATGCCGAAGTCGACTTTTTGTAGTTCCAAAAAATTGACTTCGACATATAGGCAGACATTTAAAAGAAATCAAACGTTTTGTTCATGGCAACATACCCATAATGTACATAAATAGCAACTCTCCTAACCCTTTGTAAACACAATCTTTGTCCTCCGACAGTTGGAGATTACTTTTCTAATTTCCCATGAGAACCCCTTTGTATATTTTTGGTATTCTATGCGCAACGCAATATTTCTTTAGATGGTGCTCAGAATTTTGAATTTATCTAAAACTAGCCTATCACTAATAAGAAGTACCTACCCTCTCGTGAACAGGAGCTTTTTCCGTGCGGAGTATAATAATAACTGAATATAATAATACATATATATGTATGACCACGTGAAGTTTTAATCCCGTTTCCCTTGCTTGGACTCCTGATCCCGTTCCCGCTGCTCCATAAAAACCTTCAGTAGAGTTCAAGGAACAAATAAAAAAAAGAATTACTCGAATTGATCCAGCCGTCTTCGAGTTATTCGCTTAATTACCAAATTTCGCGATTCATTTTTATTTAAATAGATATATCTACTTATATACAACGTGAGTTTGTAGTGGTTTTGGAAAAAAGAAATTTGGGTATAGTTACGATAACATAATGGACTGGAAGTATTAATTTGAAAAACAAAACATATTTTTTTCATAGAAACGACGAGATTGATGACGTCAGTAGACAGCAAATAAGAACTCGTGGTAACTCCCTTAACTTTGACGTAATACACTAATTACGTTTTACTACTATGATTTCATTCACGATTTTACGAATGCGGTATGTAAACAAAAGACGAGATGTCTGCGCCTGCGCGATGGTACAGCATCCACCAATCAGAAAGCATCTCGCGCGGCCACGATTCTCCGCCAATCAGATGCCTCTCAGCGAGGGAGACCGAGCTAGCGCGACGCAGCCGCGCGCCGCCCGCCGCCGCCGCACCGCCGTTGTTGCGCGCCCGCAAGGCGCCAACGCGGGCCAACGAACGCCCATTACGTCAAAGACTTGCACGCGACAAGTTGCAAAAATGTATCGTTATCGTGAATATTCTAATGTGGAAGTACTTGGCAATGGTGCAGCTGTACAGCTGTACAGCCGTTGCTGGCTTCAATTTAGAAGAGGCTAGGCGGTTATAATCCCAGTCGGAGCACCTGGTTGGATTACGGCAACGCGGTACTAATGATTCCCAAGTAAACTGGACCCGGCCATCTTAACTGGAAGTTCGTATCTCGTAATGGAATATCATACGTACAGTGAAATCGGAATTACTGGAGAATGTGTCGTCAGCGTACCTACGAGACATGCCTACCTACCACCACGATGGATGTCGACTCATTATGCTCGAGCAGTGCGTGATTACCTATTTAGACAAGAGTTTGGTGAACGCTGAATAGGCCTTGGTGGCCCCGTGTCTTGGCCACCGAGGAATTTTTATTTGTGGTTAGAAATAAAACGACTACTTTACTCCTAGGAATATGAATCTCGTGATGACTTACGTAGTGCGATAGTGGACGCTTTCGGAACAGTGAAAAGTGACGGAGACACATCATAAAATAAACTGAGAGACAATAGCTTAAAACGTTTTGTGTATCGAAAGCAATGGACTCCATATCGAGCAGTTACTTCGGCTCAGGGATACGTAAATAAACTATAAATAGGTACCTATGTAAGTTGATTATTTTGTAAATACTCGTATGTAGCTCCAATTTTTTAAATACGCCTGAAATAACTACCTACTCGCAGTCCGTTTAGTTGTTATTGTGTTTTAAAGTTTAATCGTCGAATACCTACTTAATATTCTAATGAAATACGGTCCTGAGCCCGTATAAAGAATGAAGGAAAAATTGGAGTACTTGATTTCAAAGTAGATGAGTTTCATAGTTTAATTCTCTGCGGTCAGTGTTCCCTTATCAAGCAAGTCATATGTTTCGTCATGGTTTCGCGAAGTTCGGGGCGCCGGCGCGCGGCCGACGCGGCGCGGCGGGCGGCGCCGTACCGGCGAGCGCGCGGCATCAATTCACGAGTCGAAATACGCGCGCTACATTACATTCATTCAAAATTGTCAATGAATTATCGGAGCGCTACTAACTTTTCAACTGGGACAAGTGACAAAGATTACATTAATGTCAACGTTTTTATTATAACCAGTACAGTAATTGGGACCTCACAAAAAGGTACCATGCATTATTCCGAATAACCCCCTTTCGGGTCCAAAACGACTACAAAATCACGGTGTATACTTTGACATATAATAATTGTAAAACTTTGATATTTATATGCGCTCTTCACGAGTATATGCCTAAACTTAATAAACTAAATTTATTATTGGATTATTCTTATTTTAAAAAAGAAAATTAGCAACCGAAATTACTAATAGTTCAATGTCTAATGTTAGGAGTGGATTCAAGTCGGTAGTGAAATGGCCAGGATTCAAACTCACGACCTCTCGATCGTAAGGCCGGCTCTTAAGAATCTTAGCCACTAAGATAACGCTTTCTAGGTTCCGGCTGGACATTACCTACACTACCAACGTGAATCCATTAGTAACTCAAATCATTCTGCAAAGCTGAAAGGATTAGGAGATACTAGTAATTTTTAGTTAATAATACTAGTGGCATAAGTAGGTACTATGACCGACGACATGGTAACACGACACGACAAGGACGACGTGCGACGAGACGTCGACGACACGACGGTGCTGAAATATTTTGAACGTTAATTGAGTTCTGATTGAACAAATCACGATGTTTGCGTATTTCTGATTTTTCAATTTCATCTCCTGGCTCATTGCAATTACGTAAACCGATGTGACATCATGTTTGATCATTTTTTTTTATTTTTTTTTTAAATAAACCTCATTTGGGTATAATTTGGGTACCGACCTATAATTTTACTTTGACAATGTGTGTTTAAATAAGGTTCTAATTCTTAATATAGCCGTTGAATATGCTAACGGGATCCAAGTTTGAATTCCTCTCCAATTTAATATTTACTTATAATGAGTACCAAAATAATAAGTTAGCGTTCACATTTTATAGAATTTATTTTAAAAAAATTAAATCGTAAATGTTACTTTAGTTATTAAATGATTAGGTACTTATGTCCTATACATGAGTATGGTATGTCACCTATGGTAAATACAATATTGTCACTTACAGCTTATTTATCTTTAGTCCCTATTTATATTTAATATTGTATCTGTAAATAACACAATGCATAAGGCATCATAGCTCTGATTGAAGAACAACACGCATACAGTCCCATTGTGGTAAACCACAGTGATAAATGTGAAGATTTATACATTGGTAAATTTAGGTACCTATACCAGTTTCATAATCTATAAACAGTCTGGATAAAATATTGTTCAATACATTAGTACAATAAAATAGAGGTATAGCTAGAAGTCCTGCATCTGATTGCATCTACCTATGTCGAACTTTAAGACTTTGTTAAATTTCAAATATTCGATTATCGTGCGTAGACAGCCTTCGTGGCGTGGCGGTAGTGAGCGCGGTTGGAGAGGTTATGTCGGACTCGAACCGACCAGAACGCACGCCATCTTTGGGTCTTTAGTTGCCGGAGGGAGATAGTAGTCAACATATCCCTCGCACCCCGGCAGACCCGGGGCAGTCTCTTTCAAGATGACCCCCGTCGGGTGTAGGGACCACGGTGTCCCCGGCCAGTCCCCGGGTATGGCGAGGCGCGCTTAGCGCCGCCGCCGCGGCCTGCTTCTGCTAGGGTGACAGGCGGCTCCACCCGTCACCCTCAGGCCCGCGCTCATGGAGGACGGAGGTCATTCTGCGACCTCCGACGTCCGAGTCGCCTCCGCTCGTCGCGGGCTGTGCGGGTCCGGAATCTTCTCCGAACTCGTTCCGCCGTCTCCTTCTCGAGCATTACTTGCTCACAGAAGGAGGCGCCAGCAGCCCGACTTTCAGTGGCACCTAACTAAAACAATGAGAACATCCAACATCTAATTTTGCAAAATTTAATTTCACTGTCATAGTGTTCGTAATAAATTTACTTTAGCTCAACCTATTCATAGCGGTCGTGCCAGCAAGCTTTTTCGTTTGATATCAGTTCTGTTCGAATTTGAAATATATAAGGTACGGCGGCGGCGTCGCCATTGAAAGCAGTAGTAGTACCTAGTGTAGTAGTTAGTAGACTCCACGTAGTCGTTGACCAGACGGATGCGCAACTCTTCTGTGTTGATCATTTCACTTTTTACGACAACTGTACTTAACGTGCTTTACGAAATATGGACTCAGTATAGACCAATGCATATAGATAGGTAGGAATATTCAGGCATAAATAAATGTTTGCACTGATCAGGAGAAACCATCGTTGCCCCCTGCATAATTATAAGTCGAATGTATTAACGCCATACCACAGAGGCTGTATAATAATGATTATGTCTAGGTAGGCAATAGGTACTATGGTACCTGCTAGTTAAATGCCATCCCACATGCAATATTTGATAGATGTAGGTATAGTATTGTCTTTCACTCCTTGACACAGTTTAGCCCAGTTACTTGGATCACGTTATTTTTTTGTGTGACACTCTAACACAAAGGTCTTTGTCTTGTATATGTGTGAAGATTTAGCGGTATACTCGTGCAGTGTACCTACCTAACTATGCTTTATAAAATTTAAGTAGGTGATACTTTGGATATGCTTTTGAAGTGCTAATTTTTTTTCGGTCAGATTACAACTAATATCGTACGTACAGTACTTCTTTGACATTCTAGTGAATATTACCTGCAATTCGGACAATCTTCCAATTATAATGGGCTTTTGAAGGAGAGATGCTTTTCAGAGATCAACGCGAAAGCGCACATAAATGGCTTCAAAGTGCAAATTTTGAATTGAGCTAGAAAATCGCTATGGTACCTAACTTTATACTTAAATTGAATAATATTTTATAACCATCAACAGGATGACACAACGTGTGGAAGTTAGAAGACGTAGTTACATTTTTCTTGAAGGGAATTCTTCCTAAATAATAACAGTACAGCTATGTAACGAATTTGTAGGTAATGTACATAATGAAGCCGCGGTAGCCTAGTGGTATGGATGGTGGACTGCTGAGACGAGGTCTCGGGTTCGATCCCAGGTTTACCATGGCACACACCAATGACTACGATTCTTTTCGAAGTTATGTGTGTATTTATCGCAGGTTTATAAGTGCCCGGTTGATGGCAATAAGCTCGCCCCCTATTACATTGGGACCTAAATATACACTGGCGAAATGTGGGTGCTAGCACCTCTGCCTACCCCTTCGGGGATATAGGCGTGATAGTATAGATAGTATACAACGTGAGTTTGTAGTGGTTTTGGAAAAAAGAAATTTGGGTATAGTTACGATAACATAATGGACTGGAAGTATTAATTTGAAAAACAAAACATATTTTTTTCATAGAAACGACGAGATTGATGACGTCAGTAGACAGCAAATAAGAACTCGTGGTAACTCCCTTAACTTTGACGTAATACACTAATTACGTTTTACTACTATGATTTCATTCACGATTTTACGAATGCGGTATGTAAACAAAAGACGAGATGTCTGCGCCTGCGCGATGGTACAGCATCCACCAATCAGAAAGCATCTCGCGCGGCCACGATTCTCCGCCAATCAGATGCCTCTCAGCGAGGGAGACCGAGCTAGCGCGACGCAGCCGCGCGCCGCCCGCCGCCGCCGCACCGCCGTTGTTGCGCGCCCGCAAGGCGCCAACGCGGGCCAACGAACGCCCATTACGTCAAAGACTTGCACGCGACAAGTTGCAAAAATGTATCGTTATCGTGAATATTCTAATGTGGAAGTACTTGGCAATGGTGCAGCTGTACAGCTGTACAGCCGTTGCTGGCTTCAATTTAGAAGAGGCTAGGCGGTTATAATCCCAGTCGGAGCACCTGGTTGGATTACGGCAACGCGGTACTAATGATTCCCAAGTAAACTGGACCCGGCCATCTTAACTGGAAGTTCGTATCTCGTAATGGAATATCATACGTACAGTGAAATCGGAATTACTGGAGAATGTGTCGTCAGCGTACCTACGAGACATGCCTACCTACCACCACGATGGATGTCGACTCATTATGCTCGAGCAGTGCGTGATTACCTATTTAGACAAGAGTTTGGTGAACGCTGAATAGGCCTTGGTGGCCCCGTGTCTTGGCCACCGAGGAATTTTTATTTGTGGTTAGAAATAAAACGACTACTTTACTCCTAGGAATATGAATCTCGTGATGACTTACGTAGTGCGATAGTGGACGCTTTCGGAACAGTGAAAAGTGA
The DNA here is from genome assembly GCA_963691645.1 of Pelosia muscerda. NCBI lineage: Eukaryota > Metazoa > Arthropoda > Insecta > Lepidoptera > Erebidae > Pelosia > Pelosia muscerda. The sequence continues at coordinate 5,582,626 of OY829103.1, forward strand.
CGGAGACACATCATAAAATAAACTGAGAGACAATAGCTTAAAACGTTTTGTGTATCGAAAGCAATGGACTCCATATCGAGCAGTTACTTCGGCTCAGGGATACGTAAATAAACTATAAATAGGTACCTATGTAAGTTGATTATTTTGTAAATACTCGTATGTAGCTCCAATTTTTTAAATACGCCTGAAATAACTACCTACTCGCAGTCCGTTTAGTTGTTATTGTGTTTTAAAGTTTAATCGTCGAATACCTACTTAATATTCTAATGAAATACGGTCCTGAGCCCGTATAAAGAATGAAGGAAAAATTGGAGTACTTGATTTCAAAGTAGATGAGTTTCATAGTTTAATTCTCTGCGGTCAGTGTTCCCTTATCAAGCAAGTCATATGTTTCGTCATGGTTTCGCGAAGTTCGGGGCGCCGGCGCGCGGCCGACGCGGCGCGGCGGGCGGCGCCGTACCGGCGAGCGCGCGGCATCAATTCACGAGTCGAAATACGCGCGCTACATTACATTCATTCAAAATTGTCAATGAATTATCGGAGCGCTACTAACTTTTCAACTGGGACAAGTGACAAAGATTACATTAATGTCAACGTTTTTATTATAACCAGTACAGTAATTGGGACCTCACAAAAAGGTACCATGCATTATTCCGAATAACCCCCTTTCGGGTCCAAAACGACTACAAAATCACGGTGTATAGTACATAATGAACTTTGCGATTGGCGGGACGGCGAAGCATGCTATAATAAGCGTAGGTAATTACAATCGTAATGCTCCACTATCATCATTCCCTGAACCTTTTTCCCAACTCAGTTGGGGTCGGCTTTCCAGTCTAACTGTGATGCGGCTGAACTTCGATATTTTCCGTGAAGCGACTGCCATCTGACCTCCACAACCAATGGTCTAATGACCAATGGCGATATCGAAGTTATGCTCCACTCTCTCGATATATTTATATTACGAATTCGATAAATTTTCGTGTTACGTAATGTTCTAGGAATAGGCCTCATCTATCCATACTCGAAATTCGTAAACCAATAGACGAGGAAAGCTTGCACCCCGAACGTACCCTTCTCTGACATTAACTTGACAGCTAGCTATGGTGCTGTCAATAGTGTCAAAACTATTAGTCTCTTTCAGTTTTTGTTTATATTTTATGATGTAATTCGTCTTAAAAAGTGAAATATCCTTTGGAATATGAAAAACATTCTTATCTAAAAGAATAAGATAATTTTATTGTAATTGACATAGAAGATATAAATTGGTATTAGCGGAATTGCTGCAGAAACTTTTTTTTAAAAGGAGAAGAATAGCGACCGGTCGTTTTTAAGAAAATAATATAATAAGACCATGAAGTTATATAATAGTGAGACGACAAGTACACCAGCAGAAAGTAAACCTAAAGACTGCTTTGCGTGCAGAGCGGTAGGCGGCGCAGGTTTAGTTGGAATCGGAGGTTATATTGGTATCCAAGCCACTAAAAACAAATCGCTGGTTCAAAAATATTTCCTCTCTGTATTATCATTTGGTAGGTACCAGCTACATAGCTTTCATTGTTTATTACAGTTTTTGCAGATTAAAACTTTAGAATACATAATTAATGATTTTAAACTAACTTCGCTAACCAGCAAATTAACACAGAAATTCAAGTTAGTTATTTTTTTATGATGTAGGTACAAGTTTCTGTGTTGTAGGTACTCAACAACCATTGCTCTTTCAATCATATTCCAATTTTGCCAGTTTATGTTTAGATCCCAATGTAATGGTGGCGAGCCTATTGGCACTAACCGGTCACTGATAAACCTGCGATAAATACACACATAACTTCAAAAAGCATTGAAAAGTCATTAGTGTCTGCCAGGGTAAATCTGAGATCAAACCCGAGACCTCACCTCAGAAGTCCATTACCCATACCACTAGACTACCGCAGTCCTATATAATGATAACATTGAATAAATATTCAAAAATAATTAAATCAACATTAAAACAAAACAAGTATACAGGTTAAAAATAATGCAGTTTTTCATGTACATGCAAGTTAAATATTTTTTTAAACATCTCCCAGAATTACAGTAACCTAAGAAGCAGGTTACAGGATGTTGTATTAATTACTGTATTTTTTTTTCATTCCAGGCTTCATCTGTCTTGGTGTAGCAAGGTACAAGCAAACATTCCCGTTCAATAAAAATCAACAATTTGAAAAACAGAAGTGAAATGTAGGTGTATTGTGAAATCAAGTATATTGATAAAATTATACATGTACAGTGGGCTTCAAAGGTTGCTGGACAGCTTAGGATCCTTTGACAGCAGCAAATCCTTTGACAGCCTAAAACTAACATACACAAACATATGAGCATGAACTATTATTAATGTCTTGTTTCTTAATAGGAAAATAAGTAAACTCATGCAAGTAGTACCCTAAACTTTATTACATTAATAAGTACATCCATTATCCAGTAACTTCTAAGACTAGTAGTTATGTAGTGGCACTGTGGCATCGCTTCATACAAATGTTGTTTTAAATTGTCCAATAACATATGGAGCCCACTGTACATTATTATTATATTAAATGTACTAAATCTTTGTATAAATGTAAATAGGTGTTACATGACAAAGTCGAGGGTGTTTCACCAAAATAAAATCTTTATATTTATTCAAATAATATACTGATTATAGCATATTTCACAGACTTGGCGGAGGTAGGATTATGACTCTATCTCCCATCCTAATGTGCAGTCCGACTGAGGAAGTACCACCGCCCTACAGAATACCGCGGCTAATAATAACCTTGTGCTTTGTTTCCGGTGGCGAGTAGGGTAGCCAGAGCTCGTGTTTCTGGTGGTGAGAAGGGTAGCCAGAGTTCGTGTTTCCGGTGGTGAGTAGGGTAGCCAGAGCTTGCTACCAGCTCTGGCTACCCTACTCACCACCGGAAACACAGCACGAGGTTATTATGTAGGGCCTCTTCTCTATATGGTCGGCAGCAGGAATGTGACGCCCCTAGTGTTGCTAACGTCCATAGGACACGGTAACCACTTTCTGTCAGGTGGGCCGCGTGCTTGTCTGCGACCTAAGCCGTATAAAAAATTGCACTTATTTAAATCTATCTTATGGCCTCAGCATGCTTGTGACACATGCATTGATATCTGTAGAAAGAGAGAGAGTTCTAAAATGAGAAGGTAAGTATCAAAAGTTGACGAAGAGTTTCGGACAACCCGTCTGGACACTGGCAACCCCAATGGAAGTAGTGTAGTAGTAGTATGTAATCTAGCTGTAGTAATAATTATATTTAGTTTAGTCGTAAAATATAAAGTTGCTTAAAATGTTAGTGGCTGTTTGTTAGCTTCATGGTTGATTTGTTACTTTTAAAAAGTCAATCAATTGTAATCATGGAAATAAAAAACAAGTGGAAGTATGGAAAAGGCGGGATTCGCGTTGTTGTGCATTTTTATTCAAGGAAAGATAATTTCTACAATGTGAGACTTAACTTACTGTCAGTTAAGTTTCATATAACTTTCTATGAATATAAGTTCTAAGAGCATGAATTTGGCGATATTATCGGTTCCACTACTGAGTCTGTCGCGTCACATTTATAATAGTTTTTTCTGTTCTATGATTGTAATCTTGCTTTGATTAAATCATTTCAAATGTTTGTATTTTTTCTCTTTGAGTCATCAAAATAAAGCAGAAAAGCTATCATTATTTACTCCTAAAGCCCTCTCGGTGTTTAGTTCGGCATTAATTTCAAGTCAACACATACTCACCCGCCCTTACGACACTTGTATAAGTTTCACTTGATTTGATATAGATGGCGCTGTTACAAAATTTTAAAACTTCGTACTCATAATAATATTTATTTGTGTATTATAATACATACTTGAACACTCATTGTACACAGTCGAACTTAATGCCTTTCAGAACTTTAGATACCTACCTACATATCTTTTTACTGACTGACAATCTGAACTCTAGGACTCGTGGTCAATTTGGAATTGCGAGTTATGCCTATCAGCACGAATCTTTTACAAAAGTCGCAAGAGAGACAAGGCTGCGTATGTGGATTGTTTTGATAAAATCTATGATTGATAGGTAGATTTGAGCTCGTTCACTACCGTTGCACTCCGTACTATCCTCAATAGTCTTGACATTCCTTAACGGCGCACGTGTTTCCTTCTTCCTACAGCCCCGGGTCCTTTAAGCGGGGCGTGAAAAAGCATCTGATGAGACTGTCAAGTTTTGCAAAGGTGACCCCCTTTCATGAGACTTTGCCTTCAGCTTAACATCAAGCGAGGTGAAGTCAAATTGACGTGCCATAAATAAACACTATATATATAATATTATAATATTTTTGACAAATGTAGGTACATAATTATTGTAAAACTTTGACATTCATAAGTGCTCTTTATGTGCCTAAACTGAATAAATGAAATTGATTCTTTGATTCTTTGAAATAAAAAAAAAACAAAAACGCGTACTACGCGTATAGAGCGCATTTTAGGCACATATTGAGTCCATAATTGGTGATTGGTACCTAGTCTGTCTCTTTTGAAACTGTGTGCGTGTGTAGCCCGCCAATCGCAATGCTCCGTTCTGTCGATACATTTACATTATGAATTCGATAGCATTTCGTGCTAAGACTACAGTAGGTAAATGCACCTACCCACTAGTTATATTTTTGTTTTACAGTAAGTATTCGAAATCCCCACGAATATGGATCAAATGAATACTTACCTTCGATATTTTAAATCTTTCTTTCTAGGTATGTAGTGTATGTACCTATCTATGTGATAGATAAGTAGGTAATCCAATCCATCTTAATGTTACTCGAGTAAGTAGGTAAGTAACGGAATACGGATTTTATTCGATTTTCTAAATAGTATTATCGGTTACGTGTTGAAATTGTACACCTGCCATGTTGAAATGTACGTAATTCTAAAAGCTATTTCGTCAGAGATTCTTATTTATTTTACCTATATTCTCAATTTACTTAGCTAAGGCGTGAATTCTATCGAACAGGCATAAGTTTCAAAGCAAAATCGTACGTATTGACTTGATCCCAGAAAAAAATCGCGTTGAGAAGTATCGTAGGCATCTACCATCATTTTACTTTCATTTCATCTTTTCTGTATAATCCGCACCGCTTAGATTTTTATTAATCCAAAAAATTAGTGCCATTCAAAGTTCATGTATGTTGTGCGAGAGATATGTCTTGTATAATCTCACCTCCGGCAATGAAAGAACCAAAGACGGCGAGCGTTTTAGTCGGTTCGAGTCAGACATAATCACCTCACCCGATTTGGCGGACGGACGCGACGTGAGTATTTCGCATATGATAAAAAAAGGTTCATGTACATTTGTAAGTTTCTTCATTCCTACATTAACTTAAGTAAGTGCCCGAACAGATTTGTACGCTCGCTGTGAATACAGATAGGAAGGCTATATTTTTTACGCAGAGATTAGGTATAGGTCATATGCAGTGAAGTTCGCGGCCGAGATTGATGGTCGAGGGCGAGTTTAGAGAGAGTACCTACTTACCTAACTCTATTTTGACCCTAATCAATAATCAATAGTACAAGTTGAAAACACATTTGCGTTCACACTTAAGTTTGCGACATAATTCGTGTAGGTAAACGAAGGGTTAGTAACACCACCATCGGTAATAGAAGCCCATGTAATATCATTAAACAGGTACAACATTATAATACCTGCAGGTTTCATGTTTACGCATGTACAACATATAAAAGTTATCTCGGCCGGTTAATGAGAGATTTGTAATGTTGTAGACTTCATTCTGCGGTTTGCGGTCTCGTCCTAACTTTGTCGTGCACATGAAAGACGAACACAGTTTATCTGTTCTGTGACAGTAATATGCCTCCTCAACATTCACATACTACCTACAAACAAGTGCTATACTATTTTAAATTCGTAAATTAGTCCTGTCATCATTTCAGACATAGGACATCCACTGCTGAACATATGCCTCCCCTATCGACCTCCAATCCGATTGGTTGATCGGTACTTAATTTAAAAAAGAATATTAATAACCCATATTACTGATATTCCCTCTAAACCCACCAACTAAGCTTAATGGCTTGTGATAGGAGTGGGTCTACGTTGGTAGTTTAATGGCCAGGATTCTATCCTATAATAGGATATCTAATATAAATAGGATTCATATTCATTAAACATTCTATTCCATTCCAAAAACGACAACCCCAACGAAGTGATATAAAAAATGGTTTTCTTTACTGCATCACACGTCCTTGTAGTTATAAAAACGCTATAAGAATTCCATAAATATTTAAACCGTGAGCGCCAACTTACGGACTATGCAAATTCTTTTATCAACTACCCTCTATTAAGAATTCTGTTCGCGAGTCTCGCAAAGTCGCGGTAAATAAGATACAGAGCCTATCTGTCAATATTAAGCGCTGGTGATATATTGTGTCTTTTATGGAACATAATTTATATTTGTTAAGCTAACTATTCTTGACATTTTTTATTTACTTTTTAAATAGTAAAAAGCTGAGGTCCAGTTCTATCAAAGCGGAAAGTTAATTCAACTGTAGTTTTGTAGTCACGTTTAGGAATGAGGATAATTGCTACCGGAGATAGCTATTGATTTAATACACTATTCCTGTATTTTTGTATTTTGTATTCATTAAAATAAGCTGAATAAATAATAAAATAATCACTTTTTTGCTGACGTATTACCATTCAAAATTTCCAATCAATTAATATGGATTTGAAAAAAAATTGGCAAATATGAACACTAACTGAAATTTTAAACAGCTAAAGATTCACCCATAAATCTTGTAAAATTATGCCAAGCTGAACGATAACAGATTGGTTTTGATGACCTACTTACCAATTGTTTCGGAAAATAAATGCAAATTTTACGCCGCGTGCAAGATTCGAACTTGTCAAGACGTCACTTTCCTGTTTTTAAACCTTGTTACACCGAGCAATACCGGAACCGGGCCTTGAATATTGTGTAGCTGACTGAAAGTGGGTAGACGCTTAGAAAAGGATAAATAATTGCTCCAATATCGAAGCACTTTCTGTGGAGGTAACTTATTTTATGTTGTTAGGGTATGTGTTCTGGCGTGAAGTGCGCCTCCCCATATCCAGGGGCTAGCTGGGGACACCATGGTTTCCACATTAGGAGAAGGACATCTTAGAAAGATGTCCCCGTGTCTGCCGGGTTGCGAGAGATCTTGAGAGATTATCGAGAGGTCTTGTATAATCTCACCTCCGGTAATCAAAAACCCATAGACGACGTGCGTTTTAGTCGGTTCGAGTCTGACATAATCACCGCCATCGACTTTGGTGGGGACGGTATCCGTGGTGATGATGCGCACAAAAAAGGGTGTGTGCTCTGGAGCTATCGGGGAACTTAGACCCTGTTGGATCCTATAAGTCGACCCCAAATTGGCTCCTACATACGTTTGTGGAGGGATAGCCTTCTCTCTGTTAAGGTGGCTATCCCTCTTAATTATTGTAGGTGCTTGTAATCCTCTGGAAGTGACTACCACTGTACTGTAAGTGTAGAAGTGTAGATTAAGTAATGATGGTGTAAAATTAACTTCAACATTGACTATCAACCGAACCGAAAATGTATGTAGGTACCATATTTGAATCATACCGTTAATGTAAGAGGTGATTATAAAATCTGAGATCTCAATTTTCTGGGATCACAATATGGGTAAATATAACGTTTTCACATTCTGATTCTGTATTCTGTAATATGTATAAACTAGCTGATTCACGCAACTTCGTCTGCGTCACCCTGTTTTTCCAACATTTTTCACTTCTGCTCCGTACCAGTTGGTTGTAGCATGATGTTATATACATATAAACCTTAAACCTCTTTAATCGCTCTATCTATTATAAACAAACCGCATCAAAATCCGTTGCATAGTTTTGAAGATTTAAGCATAGGTACATATAGGGACAGAGAAAGCGACTTTGTTTTATACTATGTAGTGATAACAGAATTCAAATCACACCATTAAGAGGTTCATGTCATCAATAGGCAGCACTCAAGCTATTCAATGCGACTCCATTGTGTGCTATACATGTAGCGTACCGATGCGTTCATCCCACAACCTATTATTTTCAGGGCAAATAGGTAAGTGTTTGCTATACAATGCCACAGTGTTCTTACGTTATATTGTAATGTACAAAAATAGAAAACTATTTCATGTATATTCTATGTAATAAGTTCTATGACTGAGAGAGAAAAGTTTCTACGAGTATGATCGATCTTGTTAAGTTAGTAGGTAAGTATTTAATTATTACTTATAGTCGATGTTTGTTATCCAAACGGCTGAACGGATCTAGCTGCAATTTGGTAGGTACAAGAATAGAATAATATAGTCTATAGTCTGATATGAGGCATTTTATCCCTTTAGTTGGGTTATGAGAACAGGTTGATAATTTCACGTACGTAGGTAGCAAATGTCATATGTACCTTCACTGGCAAATGGGATTCAGGTTCTCCTCAAAATGTCGCTGTTGATTGCTGAATTAGTTTTTATTTTCAATTAATTTCTTTTATTACGATATATGGAAACAAACTTGTTATAAGTTCCATATTTCGGCCGATTGGCATGCAATAATATCACATACAATAATTAATATTCATTAATTAGATAGGTATTAATAGTTGATAAAATATTATTAGGTATGTTGACATTTTTGATTCAGTATTTTCATATTAAATAAGTAGGTATAATAACAACCATGCAACACACGAGTTAATAACAATTACAAGTATTTATATCTACAGGGTGTAGGTACAGACACTTATAAAATTTGGATAGAATTCTTGATGACTAGCTGTAACCCGCGACTTCGCCCGCGTGGATCCTTTATCGCGACCAAATGAGCATTTGCACTACGCAAGATGTAATGTCTGTGACGTTTCGCTTTAGTGGCTAAGATGGCGACTGCGATTTGAAGAATTAATACAAAATGAATTTTCGATATTTTCGACTTTATTAGGTATTACAGATTCCAGGTAAGGTTCGATTGAGTCTATCGTACATACGTATCCCCTGACGATATTATTAATAAATTCTAGTCACGTAAATCTATTAATAAAAAAAATATCAAGCATTTTGTAGACTTATTTCCAGTTTATTACACTTGACTAAGCGTGACGTGAAAATCACAGTGAAAATCGTCTAACAGTCTAGGAGAGACAAATGATAACCTTCATTATTATTTATTACGGGGCGGTACTCTATGATTGACATCCCGTCGACGTCACATTTCTCATCCTGTCCTGTCAGATTTTCTCAGCGTATGAGAAATATGAGAACAGCGTATAAGAAATATGTGTGAGCGTGTTGAGACATGCCTTTTATTATTATGGCGGAAATGGAGCAGGTAACAATAACTTAGCAGCAGAGAAAAATAGGCAATAACAAAAGCTTAGGTACCTATATAAGGTCATTGACCATTGATCAAATGAAAAAGTACTCTTGTAATAGATATACATGGTGTTTGTCATCGCACTTCTCCGGAACTGTTTGAAATTCCATTCGTTCGAAGCCGCTGGCAATAGCCAGTTTATAATATCAGTAGAATGAGAAAACATAGGCGTTCATTCTTTAAAAAAAAGATACAACATACCTTTACAAATCAGAAAAAATTAATATTAGATTTAGCACTTCGTAATGTTTACCTATTACCTAGTGCCTACCCTGTCTAGCAAATCCTGTGTACGCAACTGTAGGAACCGTTGTGAAAACCTTTGTGTTTATTATCTATACAGGGTGTAAAGGGAACACTCCCGAAGCCGAAGGCCCTTCGTAGTAGTTCGTAGTAGTAGCATATTACCTAAGGCAAAGCAATTTTCTTTTCTTGAATTTCCGTTTTGTTTTTTTTTGCAATTAGATCGTATTTGTATCGTATTTGCAATTCCATCGTATCAGTAAAGCAAAATGAAACGACAATTTTCATAAAAGACGTCACTTCATGAAAAAAACACTAATGGGGACATTGTGCGAGTTCTTGGTTTTCATGAAACGTTTTCATGAGTGAATAAAGCTATTGAAACGGTATAAAAAACCAAAACGTACCTAATTTTTTATGCCAATATGTTGTGTACCAGGAGCACCTACTACCAGAGGCTTTCGGCTTCGGAAGTGTTCCCCACCACCCTGTATATACCTAATCCCGCTCAAACTGTTGGACAGTTCGGGTTGAAATTCGGTACAGGTGATAATAGTCTAAAATAACACACACGTAGTCTACTTTACATCACTAGAGTCGGTCCCCAGAGGGTGCGGCGGGAACGGGATCAGAAACAATGTAGGTGGAACTGTGGGCAACTACTATTGTGTCGATTCACAATCAAAGAAAAAACAAATCATGACCCGACATTTTTATAATTAATTAGGTACGTTTGCTCCTTCATAATACAGTACTCGTGCCTACAGCGCGGCGGCGGGCGTGAGCTCTTAAAAGGTTTTTTGATTGGTATCATAACTTTTCAGGTCAAACCAATGACCTCACCTCTGTTTATTTATATTATTTAGTTTTCCCATTCACTGTTAAATTTATCGGGATATTTACCGAATCAATGAAATAAACAAACATGGTAAATATCCCGATAAATTTAACAGTGAATGTGTAAATGACCATGTCAATCTAAAATCATACATTATTTAGTTTGTGCCTGAAAGCTCGAGTACTTGGAAACCATAAAACATATATGTATTTTGTTAATACAAAATTCTCAATAAAAAAACAGTGAACTCAACACACATTAAATTAAATATATTCTCTAAGTAGTGCTGTTATTCCCCCAGGCATAAAATAGTACATTTACTCACACAGGTGATTTTCCCCGGTGCATTAAGTGCAACGACCCATGCACTTTAACCTGCGCGGCTTCATGTACAGTCAAGGCAATATTGTCTGACCACTGACAATGTAAGTAGGTATACCTATTTGCCCATATAAGAGTACTATGTAGATAGAGTACCTACTGAGAACAAACTACATCGCGAAAAACAGTTAGAAATACGCGTTATATGTAAGTCAATGTTATGGCTAACGTGGATATGGTAGATTTTCTTGAAAAACTTGACTTGTATTACATTTACTTACTTGACTTTCGAGAAATTACGGTGTTTCAGCAGCTCAAGAAGAAGTTGAAATTGTAGTAGTCATCACTGCGTGTAGTAAATATATTATGGGGCTGCACCAAGATCTCCGGCAGTAGCACCAATTGAAGTCCATATTAAAAAACACAGAAGGAAAACAGACTTTTTAAGTGATTTTCTGGCGCTCGAATGAAAAGACAATGTAAATCTCAACTCTATTCATCATAAAGTGTCACAATCAGTTTTTTAGTCCATGTAGATTGGCAGTCCAATTCCCTATTCTGTTTTGAGAAATTGTTCTTAAAAATACCATGAAAAAGTATCTTTGTTACATACAGAGGACACCTTTAGCGTCGTTTTATAAAATATTTTATGGCCAAATTGGTTGACGCTTTTGTGGGTGACTGTATAATATAAGTTTTATAAGAATAACAGTTTTAACTTACCTGAAGGTGCAAAATACCTGCACTAAAGAGCTGTACTTAGATATTCACAACTCAATTCTTAATAAATGCATAAATAATATAGGTGTTCACAAGGCAAAGTCACACAGAGGAGTATTGATTAAGTACAGTATGCTAATTTGATTTTTTGTTCGGACAAAACCACTTAAGTCAACATGGGAATTTAAAAATTGAAAATAGCACGCAACAGTTTGAATGAGATCCTATTATTCCATCAGTTTTATGAGCAAATAAATTCTAAACATTTCTCACAATAATACCGTGCAATAAAATATATGTGCGCATCGTACTCGTACCTATAACATTCGTAAGTACGTAAGTACTGAAGCTATGAAATCGAGCAAGACCTCGCTATCGCACATTAACTCTGTAATATGCAATTTCCTTCCCTCTCTCTCAAGTTAGCGAGCGCACTACTCACCTTATTTAAGAAACTGGAAATAATGTCCGCCATATTCGTTTAGCAGCTTCTTTAGAGACGTTTAAGTGAATTCAAAATGATTCGTTACACATAAAATGGAACCAAGTGGGCCAACATGCACCAAATTCAAGTATGAACAATTCGAAGACTATAATGTTAAAATAATAGCTTTACAATTAATAATTTTACACGCGGTATGTACTTGTAACAAAAATAACAGGAGTGGTTTCATAACATCACCCAACTCAAGTCAAAGGTAACCTACTTTAAAATCTCACATTTCTAGCATAAATTGTTATAGGTGTCCAATAAAGCAAAGAAATAGAGTTTAATACCTACTTGTTAATAATGTTTTTTGTTCAGCATCTGTATATATAAAAATGGATTGCTGTTGCGCTAAAACTCGAGAACGGCTGAACTGATTTGGCTAATTTGGGTCTTGAATTATTTGTGGGAGTCCAGAATACAAGGTGAATAAATGTGAAAATGCTCGAAATGGAGGAAAGGGAACGGGGTAAGAAGACCACGCGGGCGGAGCCGCGGGCAACAGCTAGTAAATACATATATTTTGTATAGAACTGGCACTCGCTCATTTAACTAGATCTCCCATTTTTTGCGGCGAATAATTTTTGTATTGAACTTGGCTCTCTTTTTTGCATTTATGTTTTTGGTGGAATAAATATAACAGAACAAAATATATTAATAAGGTATAGTATAAGGACAGTAAATAATACAAGAGGCGATCTTTATCACAGTGTGTGATTAACAGACAGTGACGATAATGGACTATATTGTAAGACAATAGATCTATTGTGATGAACATTGATATATTACATGTGCTACGAATAAGGAAAAACAAGAGAGAAAACAAATAATACACTTTGTATACTTTCACTTAATATAATTTATCATTATCTTATGGACCTCCCTCGTGGGCGTAATTAAAGGGGGTTTTATGGGTTTGAACCCTCAAAACCCCCCTAGGTTGTCCTCTTAACCTAACACCTCTGGGATACCTATACCTTTGTAGAAAAAATAAGTAGCAGTCTCTGTAGCGTGGCGGTAGTGAACGTGACTGCTACGAAGGAGGCCCCTCTCATTGCAAATATTTGTATGTATGAATATGGTTATTTGTATTGGTCTGGTCATGCCTCGAAGAGCTAGTTAAGCCGTCGGTCTTGGTTGTCGTACAGACATCTATGGCAGTCGTTACAGGTGGTTGAAGTCCAACAACTAGTCTAACTGACTGATGATTGCACTGATTGATGGCACTTCGTGGAGCTCACTTTTAAGCATAATTGATAATACACTTGTACTTCTCCAGTGTGGTTATTAATGTACCTAACCGGTTTCGCCTTGCGGCATCCTCAAAGGTTTGACTTTACACTGACCTCACTGTCTTTACACTGTCAGTGTAAAGGTAAACCTTTGAGAATGCCGCAAGGAGAAACCAGTTAGGTACATTAACAAACACAGTAGAGAAGTACAATTGTATTATCAATTATGCATATACCTATAGTCTACACCTAAAGACACACACCCACACACATGAACGAACGCACGCGCATACTTCTATTATAATATAAAATAATATAAGTTTTTATTACTAGTAAGGAGGTGTAACTAACTTTTACAGTTTTACATTTTCACTGAAATCTACTTCTTATTTCTATATAAACTGTTACTATCACTAGAATTTTCATAATTTACTTTCATTCCATCTTTCTTCCATCATCTTTCATCCAAAGCCATTCAAGAGAAAAGTTACAAGTAAAAGGTTATATTCTGAATTTAGAGTTTCCTAACAAAATTTCGACCTATACCTACATGTCGTCGCTAAATCAATTGGACGTCCGTAATGCGCGTTGTCCCAACTCTAAAAGCATTTCCTACATCACAGCCTATATTTATTATACCTACTTAATCACTTTTGATGAGCTTTTAACCTTTCTGTTTAAACTTTCCAACTACATCTAGATACTAAGTATACTCTGTGTTAGTTCCATAAGAACTGTTGAATGTTCTGATGAGCTCTTTCAATTTATCCCACCCTCCCCTTTCCTACACAGGACAACGCGTGCAGGGCTTAGGTGTCACTCGAATACGGTACAGGTATTCCATCAAGAACCAAGCGGTTCGGTGAGTCTTCTCTGCCGTACCATTAAGACCTGGAATTCCTTGCCGGCGCACGTGTTTCCTTCTTCCTACAGTCCCGGGTCCTTTAAGCGGAGCGTGAAAAAGCATCTGATGAGGCCGTCAAGCTGAGCGCCACCATTGTAGCACTGAACGGGTTTGCAATGGTGACCCTCTTTCATGAGACTTTGCCTTCAGCTTAACATCAGGCGAGGTGAAGTCAAATTGACGTGCCATAGATAAAAAAAAGAGTTTATATTACTGATATAGATGAACAATCTCCTCATTACCGCTTTACCGAATTTTAAATATCAGTGCCAGTGACTTATGACTTTTAATGTAGAATTGACGTCCCTGCAATATCTATTTCTGTCACTTTCTTACACTTGCGTTTTGTGTAAAGATACGTATGTCACTAGCACACTTTGATCCTCTAAGAATAACTCTATGAATAACCCAGTGGACTGGAATAGGACCACACTATCTCTGCCCATGGGTGTCGCAGTAAACATAGATCCCATGACAAAGTGTCCAGCAATCGGCAATAGAATCGCTCTCTGTTACATGGGTCCGAATTCATAATTGGCGAAATGTGGGTGTTGATTTCAAATAGACGTCCACTGCTGTATATAGGCCTCTCCCAATTTTGGGAAGCTTTGGTGAACTGTTTCCTTGCTGGCCAGACGGATTGGTACTGGGTTTTATTTCGAGTTTTCCTTCACTCGTAGTGATATTGTCTGCGTATTTTTCCGTATGTTGCCTCTTACGATTCCCTGCGGATGAAATGTGGTGGAAATATTTCTTCTCCATCACCGAACGGATAACTCTGCTTACCCTTTAAGAAGTTGTCAGGCCTGGTGTTTTTATGAGTGTATCGTATTGTATTATTTCCCATCATATTTTTTTTTCTAAACATAACATCGTTCAGAAAATATCTTCGTAGGAAAATAACAATGTATGTAGCATACGCTGTAGTTAATAGTATTACAGTCCGTGATTACTTTGGCGCAATAACGTCAACATCGCGACACAGATCACGGCGTCCCGTCGGGGTAAACAAGTCGCTTTAATGATAAGAAGAGCCGCCGCCGGCCAGTCGCGCGCGCCCGCCCGCCCTACGCACGTGTCTAACCAGTTGAACGTTGAACGAATTGCATTCACTACATTCTTTCTACCCAATGGGTGAGTATTCTTTTTTTGAAATAAGAACAGTACACGTAGAAATATTTCAATGTTATTTTTTTAAGAATTTTATTTATTGTTTTTATTCGTTCTACTCGTAGGTTCTACTCTATGCCTAAGTTTTTTTTAAATTAGAGCACTGAAAACATAAACCTTCGATTTTTTAAGTAGTATTTATTCGCCTTTTATTATTATTAAGAAGTATTTATTAGGTTTTATTATTATCAATTTTTTTAAGAATGATAGTTATTAGAGTTTTTTGTGCATTAAGTAATAGTATAGTCTTTCTTTTTAACAGTTATCTAAAAATATATTTTTTTGTAATCGTTTTATACAAGATTTTTCTAAAAAAAACTGATTTATGGAAATTGGTATTCGTGCGTCAGTCGGCTCATAAGTGACGCGTGATATTAGTTCGGCATACCTAATGTACTTAATGGGATCATTACATTTTTGCGTAACACGAGTTTGATTTCAGGAATTCCTTTCATATTCTGTGATATCAAAACGTTATATTTTGTGTTACGTGATTACATGTAACTTGTGGGTTATTGTTGAATTATTCCTCGCTCATAACACTCAAAACTTAGAATCTTTATAACTACAAACACTGTCTAATCCTTAACTAATCTTATTAGATATGGTTTTAGTTTTCTACATTTGTTTGTACTCACTTAACAGTCTGTTAGCAAGTACAAAGTAAATAGCTTGGGAACTTTGATTGAACGAGTGACACATAGGTACAGTCGGCTCCAGAAGTATCTGAACAATTTGAAACTAAAATAAAATTGTATGAAGTGACACCAAATGTTAAGGGTAATGCCACAGTTACCTCGTCCAGTTAAAACACGCAGAGTTAAGTGCACTCAATATGTAGGTAGGTACATCTGTCAATGATAGTAATTACGTTGTCAGGTTCTCAAACGATTATAGACCATAAGGTGTCCATGCACTTCGGAAGCCTACTGTACAATGGACTCCAAACGTTCCTAGATACCTTAAGATCTATAATCCTTTGACAGCCTAAGTCTAATTCAATCAATAGTAACATAAATAGCGTTAATAAATTAAACTAGATCAATATCGTGTTTCTTTTGTAACAATATAAGTAAACTCATGCAAGTAGTATCCTAAACTTAATAACATTAATAAGTAAATTTATTATCCAATAGCTTCAAGACTAGTAGTTGTATATTGGCATCACTTCATACAATTTTAGTTTCAAATTATCCATGTACTTTTGTAGCCCACTGTACGTCTTCTACTCTTAAGGGTGCGTTAAACGTCTACGGTTGATTGAACACTTATGCTAATACCTAACTCGTATAGTCCTCAATGCGTCCTCCTATACTATTTCATAACATACGTTGTTTTCCATTAAACATATAGTTATGTAGTACATACATCATATCCGAACGCGGATCGATGTTACTATTATACGTAGCTAATTTCGTTATCAACAGATAAGCTATGGGCAGGGAGGCGCGGGCACGAGACGAGATGGGAGTACATATTCAATAACATGGAGAAAAATATTGAAATGGAGCATACAACAAAAGTTATAGATACCGTCGTTCCCGAAGCTAGGATGGGAGGAAGTCCGGGGTTGTGGGAAGTGCATGGGAATGTATGGAGTGCTGCTTTAGGGGCTGTGATCGGTGCTGGTACAGTGCTTCTGATCGCTGCTGTGGTTCTGTTGTGGAGGAAGCCGAGGAGACGTGAACTGCCGCTCCTAGCGCCGATGGATATTGGACATAATGTGAGTCTTTTTTATTATTACTTGTACAGTTGAAAACAATATTATGTTTTTGTAACTTTTTGCAATCTACTATATAAAAATAAATCGGGTTTTCCTTCCTGACGCTATAACTCCAGAACGCACCAACTGATTTCCACGATTTTGCATTCGTTGGAAAGGTCTCGGGCACCGTGAGGTTTATAGCAAAGAAAATTTAGGAAAAATTTCAACAGAAAAGCGGGCAAATCATTTTTCACATAGCGAAACGGAGTTCGCCGGGTTTGCTAGTCTTCATATATAATTGAACCTTATAACTTACCTATGTAACTTGTCGTTCTAAATATGAAAGGATAAGGCTCACGTGGGTGGGGTCGGGGGATTGGAAGGGCAGGTACATCTGTACTTTGTACGTTGCCCATGTAGCTCTTTGGTCTCCTGCACATACCAGCTACGGATGGGGGTCGCCAACGCTTACCTTTTTCCTGCAATCATAACAAACTGTACCTGCCTGTTTTATGTATATGTTGAAAGTTGTTTGAATGAATAATAGTATAATTGTAGTAAGTATGATGATTTGTGTTCAGACGAATTGTTCGTCACTATGCCCACACCTACTTTCTATCATCGCAACGCTCGCCTTAACGAAACGGTGCGCACTGTGCGGTATGAAAGGAGCATAATTCCGCGCTCGCTCAAACTGTGGAAAGAACTCCCTGCCGTGGTTTTCCCAAGCGACTACAATAAGGGGTTCTTCAAAAGGGCATTTCTACAGCGTGTGTAACACCCCTGGTGTTGCAAACGTCCATAGGCCACGGTGACCTCTTTCCATCAGGAGGACCTAGTCTATGTGGTATAAAAAATATTATTATTTCTATATGGTGGGTACAGTCGAGTAAAAAACCGACCTAGGTTTACGCCTTTACATATAACGTTGTACTTATATAAAGGTGTTCTGTGTACTTATCTCTATCGGCGACTGTACAAACATTCTGTGTTCATCTGTGCTTCTAATTACTGCAGAGTTTATGCGATGCCATGCTCTTTAACTGCCTTTTACTTATTCATTTGATTATCAAGCTCCTTCAGACGTTCCAAGGTGAATAGCGCAAGTATGAAAGAATCACTATTTGCCGATTTAAGAACTGAAAGGGTGACGGCCTCTGTGGCGTGGTGTGTAGTCAACGCGGCTTCTAGGCCACTTTAGAGAGGCGCTTGTTCAATTCCTATTCAGTGCAAATATTTGTTACACGAATAAGCACAAAAAAAGTATCTAAGTATGTGAATTCAAATATAGATATATACGCATTCTAGAACCCACATGTTTTATAGGCTAGTTAGTTTATGCTTACTATTAATCTACATGGCGTTGTGTAAATCGTCCTACAATATTTATTTATTTCTTATAAAATATCACTACAAATATCAAGAGCAGAAATATCTCAGAAATTTTCGCCTCGGGAAATTACACCACAGACAGTGAAAATTAATAATTTAGTTTTACTGATACGATGGGGAGTAAACAGTGCAAAAAAAATACAAAAAAAAAAACAAATTGCTTTGTCGTATTTTTTTTTATGCCAATTTGTTGTGTACCAGGAGTACCTACTACCAGGGGCCTTCGGCTTCGGAAGAGTTTTCCTTACACTCTGTATACTTTTTAATCACTAGTTATCTTTTAAAAAATCCTTTAGCCCAGCATTGATTGTTTGTCATTATGTTTGAAATAAATATTCATACCATTAATCATTACATCACGTTTTTTTTAAATGGCTATTTTATTAATTTTACAACCTCAGTTAACAACGATTACTCTTTAGTTAGGTATTTTTCTGAAGCATAAAGAAAAGCTTAACCCTATATTAGAAGTATCTCCACATTTTATGGTTCCGTCGAGAGCCGTATAATATATTGACAGCTCAGATGGCGTTGTGGCCACACATTTTAACTTAACTGTATTTTTTATTAATCATAAATTTAGATTTCAAAAATATCAAAATATGCAAAAAACGTCTCCGGGTCTGTGTCCCCTTTCATTTAATTAAGCCATCTTATATCAAAATAATAATAAGAAAAATATTATTTTATGTGAATATCTCTACAAAAGGTACCTAAGTAATAATTTAATAGGTAGGTATTCAGGTGTTAGGGTAACGCTCTCATCAGTTTAACAAAATTGGGGTACTTGTTTTCGCAATACTTTTTTTTGGTAGGTATCAGATTTTTAAACCCTGTAATCACTACATAGTATAAAATAAAGTCGCGTTTTCTGTCCCTATTTTTCTTGTCCCTTTGTATGCTTAAATCTTTAGAACTACGCAACGGATTTTGATGCGGGTTATTTCAATAGATAGAATGATTAAAGAGGAAGGTTTATATGTATATAACATCGTACTACGACTAACAGGTGCGGAGCAGGAATGAAAAATGTTGCAAAAACGGGGTGACGCAGACGAAGTCGCGCGGATCAGCTAGTTAGTATAATATATGCAATAGTCAATAATTTAGATACAATATAGTTGAATTTAAGATACGATATAGATGTAGGCGTTACCTGGCGGAAATCCATTACTAGAAATTATATATTGGAGGAGGGAGGGGGACCCATCACTCACCCACGGTTTAACAATTCCAACGATAACATTAGCAAACAATTAGCTATCCACACGAGGCATCTTCAGGAGGCGAGACACGTGTCGAGGTTTGTCCTTCGCACTTGCGAAATATCGCAAATACTATACGACAACATCTCGCCGCGGGTAAGAAGTCTTTTTACTGACTTTGAGAGGTGCGGTTGGTTGTAAATAGCTTAAAACGTACGTGATGACCGATGACACATGTTAACTACAGATTCCTTCGCTGTGTGTTTTCCATCCGGTTTCCCTTACAATTTTGTATCCTTACCATTTATCTTTGAATATAAGCTAACGTTATATTCTATAAGAAAAGGTCAATGCGATAAGTTTGTATTATCGCACATAGAAAAAGATATATATACAGTGTTATAAGGACAAGTAAAAGTCCCTCAAGGAAGCCTTTGGATGACGTAGTCTAATTCAATTTTAGTTCCATGCGCTGTTGGAAAAGACTTCAGGGAATATATTATGAAGGCTGGCTTACACATGAAGCTTTCGTAGTTGAAATGATTACAAGTACAATTTTCTCTTACTTGCTACATTAATATCTATGGCGCTTTAGTGGCCATTTTGTACAGATAGACAGTGCAATCTTAAATATTAACTGGTGTATTTAGAATATTATGGCTTTATTCTTTTCATATGTGTGATGTTAAGTAAGTGATCTTTAAACCACTTTATGAAGTTTAAGTCTCCAAACCTTCAAATCTCATAAAATCCGATGGCGTGCGTTTTAGTCGGTCCAAGTCCTATATAACCTTCTTAACCGACTCCGGCTCCCTGTATCCGTTGGAATATTTCGCAAGATAAGAAACAAAAAGTAACGGCTACGAGTTCAAAATGTACTAGTTTCTAAAATCTGCGTCTCATAAATTATTAACCAAGTGCATTGATCGACGATGCCTAAAAAGAAATCTAAACGTCCGTGTTATCTATCAGTTCCATACAGTTTAGGTATTTATATGTTTGCAAGGTTTCCGAGATTCTCGTTCAATAAGTCCGCTATGATAGCATGCCCTTTGTGTTTATGTACTACGAAATGGTGACATTATTATTTATGTACGAAATGTATTACTACATTTCGGTATTCCGCTCTGTTTCACAGCTTGGTTATTCCTTATTTAGTCATCCTTCGATCCCTAATTCAGTTGAGTTTCAGTCTAACTACAAAACAGTCGAACTTCGATATTTGCCGTGGAATGAGTACCATCTGATACTCATAACCCATTGTTTTTTATTACATAATTAATCCCCTCAGAAATTCTCAGGCGAAGCCATTGGAGAGGTTATATCGGACTCGAATCAACTAAAACGCTCGCCGTCTTTGTGTCTTTGGTCCCGGAGGTCGAGATAGCAGGGAACACACCTATCTCGCATCCTGGCAGACACATAACCCACTGGCGATATCGTATGATCGTAACCAAATTCTGTAGTAGACCACTCTCCCCCTGTAGACAAAAGGTAATGGTTGTGGTTTTGTAGAATAAAAAAAAAATAGAATGTTCAATGTATGGGAGTGACAGTTATTCTGATGCTTATAATGTTCATGATAGACGTGAACGAATGTAAATTCCATACATTGGATATTCTATTCTATTTTATTATATTCTACGAAACAATGAGCAACTAATTCCCACTTGTCTAGAGGGGAAGCTGTACAGACTTCTTAGGGGTTTTACATATTTAATAATTAAATCAAATACATTGCAAGGTAACACAGCCTAAGCTTGAAACGTTTAATAGGGGTCCCTATTAAGCGTTTCGACCTTAGGCTGTGTTACCTACAAGTACTTAAATCCGCTTTACTTATTTTTTCCATTACGTAGGTTTTTCCAATAATGCTTCTAGGAATACTGACTTATTAAATTTTATGTAAGTTAATCTTTATTCCACGTTAACTTTATTCTTATATTTTGACTCTTGAAAAACGTAGAATAGTTTCGACAAGTTGTTTCTTTATTAACTTTTCAAGTTATACACAAAATAATTCATCACCAGATTTTTTCAGTTCATTAACATACCGTGTACGTAATCTGTTTTTGAAGTTGGTCTATTCAAAGTTTAGATATTCTTGAAAGCAATTTTGGTTCTAAATGGGTTTGTTTTAAATTCACGGCATATAGTTTTCCAATATGTTTAAATTATTTAGTTAGTTTCGACTTTATAACGCGAGCGTCATTGAATACCTACGTAAATTACAGTTGTAATACTTATCTTTTTTATACTACTTTGGTGGCAGACAAGCACAAGGTCCACCTTATGAAAAGTGGTTACTGTGGTCTTTGGATATTCACAACACAAGACGCGTCACACACGTACTGCCGTAGAAGAGAGGGGGGAGGGAGGGGGGGGGGGGGTGAAGGTTAAGTTAGTTTCTGTGCTCTCAGTGCAAAAGACAAAAGGAAGTTTCTCAGTCTTCCCACTGAGAACACAAAACCTCTACCGGGAACTCTGGCTACCCTAACTACCTACCTACCCTAACTAATTATCTACTCCCGGACTATCCTATCGCATTGTGCCTCCAATGAATAGAGCGAAATATCATACAATTATAGTTAAGTACTCTCAACAATTGTATCGAACAGGTACTTAATTCGATCAATTAGCAGTCTAAAGCAATATTATATTTTGATGTACAGATAAATTTCGAGCTAAGTGCCTTTTGCCACAGACGCCAGAGCTTTCAAAACAGAACATTGGAAATCAATATAAAGACGAACAGCATTCTATATGAAGAAAGTTTAATGAAATTTTCGTGCTACTAAAAGCTCATGAAATTAGATGAGTAGATACATGAAGTACTTTCCGATTTAATCCATGCCTATTGCAATAAATTGCTTCCAATGATTACGCGTCACAATCATCAACGTCAACCGCGGAATCTATGATATAAAAGTAGGTACCTATAATGACCTATTTTAATTCTAAACTTGCAAAGGAGTTATTTGCCTGCGCGTTCGAAACGGAACCTTTATGTTAGAATCATTAAATGTATTATTCCAAAGTACTGCATCATTGCTTACCATCAGTCTAAATGCAGTCAGTCTGACGATGTAATTATTAAAAAGCTAGTTTATAACATAACATAACATATCATAACATAAACTCTCGCCCATATCCCCGAAAGAGTAGGCAGAGGAGCTAGCACTCACATTTCGCCAGTTTATGTTTAGGTCCCAATGTAATAGGTGGCGAGCTAAAAAAGCTAGTTTATAATGGTGATAAACGCTAAAAAAATTAATTTAATTTTTTTTATTTTTGATAATTATCGTTTTTGGACACTAAACCATTGATGCGATACGTAAATGAGATTTTCGATCGAGAGATCCAGGGCTTAGATCCTGGCCATTAGGACATACCTATTGCGGATGTAAATGAAATACTTACCCAATTTGGTTTTACCGATCTAATGGATATATGGACAAACAATAACAATGCAATAGCAATAACAATAAATATTATTGCTATTGCTATTGCATTGCTATTGATATTGCTATTGCATAATAAATTACATACAATACATACTAAAACAGTTCTTATACACTAAACTTTTCCACTAATCGTCGGGCTGCTCTGTTTGGCACGTCTCATGAATCGTGCTGACTTGCATTATTCTTACTATGGCAGTGGATGATGTATAACAATCTTATTTTTACATTATAATTTCCTTATAAAAATCTCGTTCCTGCCTGCCATAGTACACTACTAACGTAAACCTACTCCTAACACAAGCGATTTCACTTAGGAGTTAGCGGAAACACTAGTAATTTCTGTGGCCAGTGCTGTTTTTCAGAAATATATCCACATGGCCACTTGAGTCACGTTATACGCTCATATCAAAACTTTCCCTCGCTCTCTTGCCCAGCTCCCCATATAGCAGTATTCCTTAGAAACTCATATATTTAACAAATCACTAGTACGTGTTTGCTGTTGTTACCAATTGAGATAACTTTTACGATATGAAAGCTCCTGGGACTAAGTTCAGCGGACCTTTATTGCGTTTAGTTTGAGTGTTGCATTCTGGCAGATCGCGTTTGTACGAGTCAAAGGGTCAAAGGATCTTTATCATTCAATGTACACACGACCAAGGAAAGAAGTATTAACCTTGACAAACCTGTGCATATGTAAATACTGATAACTTATTAGAAGGGCAGTCGAAATACCTAAGACGTAGGAAAACAGATCCCGAGTTCCAAAGTAGGTGCAAGTTTCGCATGCAACCGCGGCCAATATTAAGAATATGATGAATAAGTACAGGTGCAAAATAACTAAGAATGATCATGTAAACCCAAATGAAAATATCTATAGAGTACACCTACTAGTAGTACCCTGTTACTCTTTACAGATGAAAACAGAAAGTACGTCTTTACTTCCCTCTAATATGCAGGAGAGTACCTTAACTGTATAAAAATCCTTTACTAGTGTATTGAACGGGGAGAATGTTCTTGTTTTATTTTATTTAAGTCGCAAGTAACTATTATTATTTAATTGTAAAATACTCCCGCTCCGGCAAAGGATGCCTACTGCAATTCAAGGAGACAATGCAGCCAGTACCATGGGCACCTTTGCGCCGGGAACGATATGCGGATTATTCGACTCGACATAATCACGGATGTGTTCTGTGTATTTTCGTTTTAATTATGACATGTAGTGAAGAATAGCGGTAGCCTAATGGTATGGGTAATGGACTGCTGAGACGAGGTCTCGGGTTAGATCCCAGGTTTTACCATGGCACACACCAATGACTTTTTGATGCTTTTCGAAGTTATGTGTGTATTTATCGCAGGTTTATAAGTGCCCGGTTATTGGCAATGGGCTCGCCACCTATTACATTGGGACCTAAACATAAACTGGCGAAATGGGGGCACCTGTTCCTACCCCTTCGGGGATACGAGGCATGCCTTTTAAGTTTTGTCGTTTGAAGAAAAAATCGCCACTAGGGCCTCGAAGCACTATTTATTGTTTTTCAAAGTATTCACCACGTAGCTTAATACACTTTTTCATTCGCTCAAACCAGTTATTATAACATTTATTCCACTCTGAAGTAGGGGTATTCAATATGACTGGCTTGAAAGCGTCGACTGCTTCTTCACCGGACTGGAACCTTTGACCACGAAGAATTTTCTTAATTTTAGGAAACGTAAAAATATCGTTAGGACTTAGGTTAGAACTGTATGGAGGATGGTCAAGTAATTCTACTTTTTCCTACTTCAAATAGGTACTCAATCATTTGACGAGCGCTGTTTGAGCTTGCGTTGTCGTGGTGAAGGACGATGCGTCGCTTTGAATTCGATTTTCGTAGTTCGGCGATGACTTGTGGTAAATAAACTGTGATTTTCCACTCAGCGTTAACCCTTCTACGATCTTCAAGTGTAATAGTTGCAACATGACCGGTTTTTCCTACGAACGAGGTCACCATTTTCTTTGAAGTGCTTCGAGAGCGAACAACTTTAGTCGGCTTCGGCTTGTCTTGAAAGACCCAGATTGTAGATTATCGTTTGGATTCAGGATCGTAGGCATAGATCCAAGATCCGTCACCACTGATGATGTCGTAGACGTGATTTGGCTCTCCTTGGTTAAACCTTTGCAGAGTTTTTTTACACCACCTGACACGGGCCGCCTTGTGACCGTCAGAAAGCAGATGCGGTATCCAACGGCAAATTAGCTTTCTCACACCAAGTGCTTCATGCAAGATCTTCTGAATGGTAGTCCCTGAAATGCCTAATAGAGCCTCTATCTCTCGATATGTCACTTGACGATCTTCGAACATTAGCTGTCTCACAGCAATGATGTTATCTTCAGTGAAGGCGGATTTCGGGCGTCCTTCACGAGATATCGTCACTAACACTAGTATTTTCACACTGTAACTCTAAATACTAGCGTTTAATAGTCCGTAGATAAAGGGTTTCATCACTGAACACAGATGTAAACTCTTCATAACACTAAAGCCGTGTCAGGCCTCTTTTAAAGTTGTAAAAAAATATTGCACGAACATTTTCCTTAGATATATACAATTTCGTACGTGACCTGACAGATTCCAATCGACGCTGTGATTAAACAATAGCATTAATCCTAATACTTCCAACTGTTTTAAGATTCAAAATGTATACACATTCGAATATAGAACAGTTCCAAATTCTAAATTGCCGGGAAATATAGAAACGACAGAACTTAAAAGGCATGCCAGGTATAAGCGTAAGTTTGTTATGTTATGTTATTAATTGTATTATTTTGACAATTTAATAAACAATTTCGGAAATGATTTATTTTCTTCGTCCTCGGGTCGCTTACGAAAAGAAAAATATATAGTTTTCGTGTCAGAACGTTGCCACATAAATATACGTAGTAGGCCCTAAAATGGGAAGTATGTCAGGCGTGTGGGTATTGTGTTGTCTTCGATTTACGCCAACGTGTCGACGTGACGCGTGTAGGTGTAAGTCCTTGGAAGTTATCTAATACAGACACAATACGTTATCTTAAATCTTATAAAGAGTATGTAAATGTCATTTGTCTGGTCTTAGTAGTAGGTGTATCTGAACCAAAATGAAATTATAAAATACAATGTCGTACAAATTACTCTTTGATTACTGATGATGATTTATTATAGGTACATACATATGTTAGTGGATAGATAGATAAATTATTTAGGAAGATTCAAATGCTGCTAGGTATTTGAATCTTCGAATCTGCTCTGCTCTGTAGCGGTCCTGAAGATGCCTCGTGTTGAAACGAAACACGTGTCGAGGTTTGTTCTTCGCACTTGCGGAATATTGCACATATGAAATCTAATCTCTTCGAGTAGGAAGTCTTTTTACTTGCTTTGAGGGGTTCGGTTTAGCATTTCTTTCCATGACAATTACGTAGTGATATTTTGCTATTGCTATCGTTAAACCGTGGAGTAGTGGGTTCCCCTCCCTCCCCCAATATTTTTTGTTCTAATAGAAAAGTACAATTCAATTATATATCCAATAAGAGTAAGGTATTTGTAACCGAAATTGCTAAAACGCCCACTCCTAAAACGGAGTGGACACATGTTGGTAGTGTAATAAACTGGATTCAGACCTGACACTTCTAGGTAATAATTTGAAGGCCAAATTATATTCGAAAATAAAAGGACTCTGCCCTATATAAGTTATCACCGGTCAAGTTATCTCATAAAGTAACTATAAAATGTATAGGTAGATCCGGCCAGTAACCAAGCTTAAAATATCTACCGACTACCACATCGTTAAAGTACCTATATAGTACGGTAGTGCAATTTTTAATACTTCATTATAGGTTAGGCGAATTCGAACCTAATTTCGTGGAGCTGACAGTTGTTTTTAATTTCTCTTTTCAATTTAGCCTTCTGTACACAGTCCATTGTACTGAATGTTTCATTCAAACTTCCATATTCAAAGCCGTATAGCGTGTATAAATCCCTGATATGTTCCAAAAAGGGTCTTTCAATGCTTATATTTTTTTATTCGTGCCTCATATTATAATATTATTGACTGTTATTTTTGCGACTAGTGTACCGAATACGTCATTGAAATTTCGAAAATATAAGTCTTATATTTTATGTACATTCCTCCAGCCTCTGTAACGTGGCGATAGTGAACGCGACTGCTGCGCAGAAGGCGCAGTTTCCATTCGCGGCTTTTTGTATTGGTCTAGATGTTTCTATGTATAATGTATATGTATTTACAATTTTTTTTATCTATGTATGTATATCCACAGAACCACTAGAACCCATAGCACAAGTTAGTTAAGCTATACTAACCATGGGTTTAGATGGCGTTGTGTAGATTATCCAAGAATATAACCTTTTAGTTTAATTTATAGTTATTTAAAATTAATAATACAAGCAAATATTTTTTTATTATGTTCGCATACGCTTAAACACTTTTTCCCGCATCAGATTTCAGTCAAATAATTCAATGATATTAGCAGCGAAGTACATTCCCATTATACCTACTTTAACTTCGAGCATCGCTCTTCGCACCGTATGTCAGAGGGAGGTGACAGCTTGTCATATTCCTCGTTGAAGGGCACATGTCAGATTCACGAAAGGCGCCTCACCTGTAATACATACCACTTATTAAAGTTATCCTATTTATAAATTATTATACATAAAAGAGGAAATAAGAATGGATTATTACTCTATGATCTGAGCTAGGATTGACAGCCTCTGTGGTGGCGCTGGTTCAATTCCCGCTCAGTTTTTTATTTTTTTTATACCACTTAGGTGGCAGACAAGCACACGGCCCACCTGATGGGAAGCCGTCACCGTGGCCGATGGACGTTTGCAACACCAGAGGCGTCACACACGTGCAGCCTACCCTGTAGAAACCTTCTAATGCCCTTCTTGAAGAACCCCATATTGTAGTCGCTTGGTAAAACGGCAGTGCAAAAATTTGTTCGCATGAATATGGCTATTTGCACTGATCTGATCGTAGCACGAGCATATTAAGCCGTCCGAATTAGTCTATGGGACCAAATAAAACACTTTTACAGATAGGTATCCTACAGATAGGAACCTCCACACGGTATGTCCTTGGCAAAGGAGATGTCTGACGGACCGGCTAAAAGCGTACTCAGGGGTCTATTAACGGGTTACAAGGTCCCCCAATAAGGCCATCTCCGCCATCCTTGTTACCTTGGGCATACTTACCGTATGGAGATTCCTATCCGTAGAATAACTATCTGTAAATGGTTTTTATTTGGTCCCATAGATTTAATAAAAGTATGAATATTAGAGGGCTTTAGATTTTTGTGAGAAGGAAGAAATGGCAAAGGAGGGTGTGATTGAGGAAATGAAATCTGGTAGGAATGTATGGAGGAGAATGACATATTGCGCCGATCCCAAGTAATTGGGAAAATGGTAGGGATAGATAGAATAGGATAGATTTAATAAGTTTAGATTTCATGGATTTCGTTTCATTTAATTGACCATGTTCTGTTAAAAAGTTGTTGACCTCTACAAATGATTACTAGGTGTGGCAAGGGATTTCTCGGAAAGCCCTAAATGCAGTTTTATTTCTCTTTAAAAATGAGACAATGTTTCCTTTGAGTTAAATTACCTATCTTCAATATTTAAGGTACTTTCCCTCCATGGTTGGTCGAAAATTTCCATCCGTTATATCGTGAGGTCTTCTGTAAGCGAAAAGAAATATATATTTTGAATACACCTACGTAACGGTTCTGCAAGAATACCCTCTTAAATCAACTCCTAACACATGACTAACTTTACTAAGTTAGTTGGATGAAAAAGTTTTCCAACGTATTCTACCCACAATAAGCTTTACGGAGCTTTCACTTTGTTAAAATGACTCAGTAAGCTCTGAAAAATGTGTTTTGTTTACTTACCTATATAATTATGGAAATATTTTTTATGCACACCGTATTTATCCCAAATCTTTAAGTTACGAGATATCAGTTTCAGATATGCAGAACGTGTAAGATTTTAGGGGTAAGCCTATCTCACCTACGAGCTAGGACACTGGCTGTTCAACGGATGAAACTAGCCCGGGTTTCCATCGTGTATTCGGAACATCAGACCCTTCCTCGAAGTAGTTACCCTTCTTAAAGCCATATAAGTGAAACCAAAACGGTAAATGAAATGAAAAAGCGGTAGAGCGAAGTAGGAATCTTGGAT
This sequence comes from Pelosia muscerda, assembly GCA_963691645.1. Lineage (NCBI taxonomy): Eukaryota > Metazoa > Arthropoda > Insecta > Lepidoptera > Erebidae > Pelosia > Pelosia muscerda. The sequence continues at coordinate 5,611,952 of OY829103.1, forward strand.
ACAAGCAGAGATAACGCTAAGACAATGATTTAATATTCCTATTTTTTTTTTGTTTTTTTTTTATACCACTTAGGTGACCTGATGGGAAGCGGTCACCGTGGCCTATGGACTTTGAAACACCAGGGGCGTCACACTCGTGCTGCCTACCCGTTCCGTGGGATCGGAGAGTTAACAGAATAATATGTAAAATATAAGTATACTTAGATAAAATAAATATCTACTATATAAAAATAAGTCGGGTTTTCCTTCCTGACGCTATAACTCCAGAACGCACCAACCGATTTCCACGGTTTTGCATTCGTTGGAAAGGTCTTGGGCTCCGTGAGGTTTATACCAAAGAAAATTCAGGAAAAAAAGCGGGAAAATCATTTTTCACATGGCGAAACGGAGTTCGCTGGGTTTGCTAGTACTGAATAAAATACACAATATAAGACATGTAATGATTTTTAAATATAGAAATAAAATTTTGTTATGTATAAATTTTTGTATGCGTGTGAACTGAGGGACCACACTGGGAATTCGGAAAATATATTACCAAGGATTTAGTAGTAGATTAGAAACAATTGTAGAACGAATCTCGGAATTTGTAAAAAAATGTATCAAAAACTACAGCCCTTTATATGTGGTCCCTCAGTTCTCACAGACTATTTAGCCAGATCTCGGAAATTATCCTTAAAATGAAGATAATGTGATTACACACATTTAGTACAGAATTAGTAAGGTTCATTTACTAAATAACAGGTCCCAAAGCATTAAAGAAAAGAAAAAACTACGTCCAAACTATGGTCCCTCAGTCCACACTATTAATGTATATATTTCAGTGAAAATTACTGAATCAAATCCCTAAATTTTTCAGCTATGGTTAGAGTGAGTCTTTATACATTTTCTAAAAAAGAAATGGAGCAAAAATATTGGCGCAATTTCAAGATAATGAGTTTTAAAACTGGTCCCTCAATCCACACGTCCATTATCATATTTCGTGTGCTAACTGTTTGACCAAAGGAATATCAGAAACTCAAGTGGATGTACCTTTTAGTAGAAAGTTTCTACTAAATAATCGAAAACTTAAATTGTTTATTAATTACCTTTAAGCTGAGATGATCATTCATTATTAACCCTAAGAAAATACACCGAGTAGTGTGACCACAAAATAAAACAAAATGTATACAGTTTTTAATGTCTTTTATGATACTTCGAATAATATAGCATTACACAGAACAATAAACAAAGCAATCCCACATAAAACACGCTCGATAACAAGAGAATGTATCCAGGGTAGGAAAAATGCCAAAAAAGTGAAATCTAATATTTCCACGGGATATTTTAATACGGACTCTATATTTTCTGACCAACCTTCTTTTATTGAAAATTGGAGAGGAGAAGGTAAAGTGGATAAAGCAAAAATAAACTCTAATGTTAAATTGCTGATAAATGGTAACTTGTGTCGTTCTGTATTTCTAAATAATAATAATGTCAGTCTCAAAAATACTCGTGGTTTCGATTCTATTATGTATTTTTTGAGTGTAGGATTTCATGAAAATGAGAGTATTCGAGACATTATGGCCACTTCTGACAAAGATGTAATTCCACAATATTTAAAGTGTCTCTGCGATATTGAGTGTACAGACGATGATATTTACATAATGAGAGCACAAATTGCTTCAAAATATTTTAGCCCAACACATGAGAAAAGAAATCATGTTATCTATGATTGTCAGTGTAATATCTCATACATATTTGAACACATAATTTTGAAATTTTTTTCTAGTGCAACTTTCACAAAACAGTGTTTAAATGCATCCTACCAATCAAATCAAATCAAAAGAGACGTTTCAATTTGCCATTAAATATAAGTTTTATTGAAATCTTTGGTATTAATATTTTAGAAAGCTATTAACATTGACGAAGAAAACAGGAACTGTGTTACTTGTAATGACCAAGTTAGTTATAATTACGAGTTGTCAAAAACAATATCGTTTGATTTAAATGCTGTTACCATAACAGTAAAAAAACCTACAAAATTATAGGAGCATCTGAATTTGTTCAATCATTAATCCCAGGCGGTCTTGGCCATTACCGATGTCACTGTTTCATGAATGAGCGTTTCTTTTGCTATGACAACCAACAGTTGAAAATTATTGAAAGTACAGACCAACAAATATTCTTACATTCAGTAAGCTACATCCAAATGTTACCTATATAAAAATATTTTATTCAATGATTTGTTGATCTTGTTGCCTACATTTACAATGAATACACATTTGCTCAATTTATTATAATATTAAAAAAATGTACCTACCTGTATTTAGTTCTGTCTAATGCTATATTATACGAAGTATCATAAAAGACATTAAAAACTGTATACATTTTGTTTCATTTTGTGGTCACACTACTCGGTGTATTTTCTTAGGGTTAATAATGAATGATTATCTCAGCTTAAAGGTAATTAATAAACAATTTAAGTTTTCGATTATTTAGTAGAAACTTTCTACTAAAAGGTACATCCACTTGAGTTTCTGATATTCCTTTGGTCAAACAGTTAGCACACGAAATATGATAATGGACGTGTGGATTGAGGGACCAGTTTTAAAACTCATTATCTTGTAATTGCGCCAATATTTTTGCTCCATTTCTTTTTTAGAAAATGTATATAGACTCACTCTAACCATAGCTGAAAAATTTAGGGATTTGATTCAGTTTTTTCACTGAAATATATATATTATTAGTGTGGACTGAGGGACCATAGTTTGGACGTAGTTTTTTCTTTTCTTTAATGCTTTGCGACCTGTTATTTAGTAAATGAACCTTACTAATTCTGTACTAAATGTGTGTAATCACATTATCTTCATTTTAAGGATAATTTCCGAGATCTGGCTAAATAGTCTGTGAGAACTGAGGGACCACATATAAAGGGCTGTAGTTTTTGATACATTTTTTTACAAATTCCAAGATTCGTTCTACAATTGTTTCTAATCTGCTACTAAATCCTTGGTAATTTATTTTCCGAATTCCCAGTGTGGTCCCTCAGTTCACACGCATACTAAATTTTTTAATCTGTACTGAAACAACAATCACGGTTTGTAACGTCTATCGTGTACAATAATTAAGTTATGCCCTGTCTCTAGCGAGCGAGGTTTTTATTTTTTCACAAGAAGTATGTCACTATCCCAACAAGACAAATCATGGAATCAGAAAATAATGTACGCAATAGACGCAGTTTATTTTTCGAACAAACAATATGAAAACGTGAATTTCGAGAACTTAAAAGACAATAATAAACTTTCTATATATATATATATATAAATGAATTGCTATATATAAAGTCTCGCTAAAACTCGAGAACGAACGGCTGGACCGATTTGGCTAATTTTGGTCTTGAATTATTCGTGGAAGTCCAGACAAGGTTTAAAAGGTGAACAAATATGAAAATGCTCGGCATGGAGCAGCGGGAACGGGATCGGGATCAGAAGTCCACGCGGGTGGAGCCGCGGGCAACAGCTAGTTTATCTATATATATCTAGTACATCTAGTGTAGTAAGTAGATACCTATGTATGCAGATTACTTTAAAACACTTTCTGAATATTTTCCGATCCCCTATTCCTAGATTGACATACTTGTACAAGTGAAACAAATAGTTGTCAGTTGCAAACTGTTAGCCACGAGTTTCTGTCTGTTTTTACTAACTACACGTGACTTGCCGTCCATGGCTTTATCAATTTACATCGCAACCATTTTTTATTTTATGAAAGGTTACATCATAACCTTCATATAATATTTACACTGATGCTTTTTAGAACACTTAAATGGAAGTAGGGGTATGGAAGAATTGTGTATTTCACTTTTCTTAATTCGACAGCTAAGACTGTAGACGTTATGGTAATCACACACGTTACAATATGCTTGCGCAAATGTATTGTAACGTGTGTTGGAAGATAGGTACTTGTACTAATTTCATTAACGTGTATTTGCACAAGTCTTGGTTTACACAGTTACACTCGAATGTGTATGGCTACCATAATATTCGACCTGATGTTTTTTTTACTTCTACTGGAATTTTAACATCCTTACTTCACTTGTGGAATATTGCACATACGACAACATCTCTTCTCGGGTAAGAAGTCTTTTTACTTGCTATGAAGGGAGCGGTTTAACATTCCTTTTTATGACAATTAGTAATAATTTGTTTTTATTGTCGTTGGAGTTGTTAAACAGTGGGTCCCCCTCCCTCCTCCAACATATAGTTTCTTGAAAAGAATGTCAGGTGCCGCAATCCGTTCATTTTATTTTTTTCACATACATTACGTAGTAAACCTCGATATCGTAAAAGACCCAATTGATACGCCGCAAGCCGCAAAATAATAAACAAAATTCTCTACTGGTATCTGCTACATGCGTTTGCATTGTCATATGTGGTTGGCTTCGAAACGATTCCTTTAGATTTTGATGGTAGACCGATAAGACAGGTATTTTGTTGACATATTTGGACTAGAAGAAACATGTCACCTCATTCCACTGTTCGCGCAGTTTCAGTATGACCTGACATTCAAATTTCATGATATCAGCAAGTCAAAGGTCAAAGTACTTAACGCGATATTACGACTCTGGAAAGTAATGAACAAAGAGGGTGAAAAATGAGGATGATGTGATTTATACGGAACTATGTAAATATGTTCACATGAATATTTATGAGCTGTTCATACATGAGTAAATTTGTTGTAGGTCTACGCTAAAGTATATTATTTTGTGTTGGAATCCGCTTTATTATAAGAACTGTTCCTGCAAAAAAACTGCTTACCATAAATAAAAATGAATTGCAAAATAAGCTCATAACTTGAAGACGGCTGGACCAATTCGAACTTTTTATATTCCTTGAACTCTAAGGAAGGTTTATCAGCGGGAACGGGATCAGATGATACGCGTAACCGCAGGCAATAGCTATTATCTAATATAATCACTCGTTTTACATGGTATAATTCACGTTTCTGAAAAAAAATATGTGTGTGTAGTGTATTGTAGACAGAAGACGTCGAAAATGATTTTTTTATTTAGGACATCGACCTGCCAATAATCGTGACAAAAGTTGTGTATTAAATCAAAGAATACTTGTGCCAAATTTGGTGAAAATTGGTTCAGAAATCCACTCTCTAGACCGGAACGGATATACCTACATAGATACGGACGAAAGTAAATCAGCCGCCTTGTCGATACGGAGATTCTCGCTAGTTTTTCATCTATCTGACATATCTATATAGAATGCAACCGTTTCAATATTTTGATTTTTCCACAAATTCATGAAGACCCGATCTTGGCAAGACGTCACGATCGTGCCGAAATATAAACAAATGAACCTTGGGCCCTATGAAGGCGTATAATGAATATAAATCAACATTTAAAACTTATTCCGAGACCGTTGAAATTTGCACAAATATCTTTTAACACACGTTATTTTATATTTGTGCAAGCCTGAATTTGTGCAATTGTATTTGATTGCCTACTTTTTGTTTATAGATTGTTGTTTATTGTATTTCGACTTTCGTTATTACTTGATACTAGAGATGTACAATCAACAAAAGATAGACACTAAGTACCACATTTACATATAACGTTGTATGAAGTGGTACCGTATATCTTTTGTCGACTGTACTTATTGAAAAAAAAAGGATCAATTACATCCCTTAGACCTGATTCAATGACGTGGATACTCTAAGCGGACAAAATAGTTATATTATTATTATTACTTTGGTTAGCAACTAGTAGGTACTTTCATAGTAACAAAATATAGGCACATGTCAAATACCAAAGCTGTTATCATATTGGTTTCGTGCTCATAATCGCTACTCTAAAAGGTTTGTGCTAGAAAATGCAATCGCTATATTACTATAATGTTCAGAAGTAATGTAATTTCGGAGAGAAGCGCTTAATGAAATGAACCTTGTGAGTTAAAGTAAATGGTCAAATTGCTTTCGTCGCTGTTGTGAAGTGAGTAGGTATATTTTATTAACCAAAGAAAATATTTTGTTTGTGTTATTTTTAGACTAAAATCGGAGTGTTATTTACACAATTTTACTTAAGTAAAAAGAATTTCGGTAATTGATCTTATTTTGAAGTATGACAGCCTCTGAGGTATAGTGATAGAATGTTAGATTATAACACAGGGGGTGCGGTTTCGATTTCAAATTGACGTGCCATAAATAAGAAACAACTATCGAGGCCGTCAGGGTGTGAACCGCCGTTGCAGGGACAGCACCTATAATGGCGGCCACCATGTTCTTGAATATGCCACTGCTTACCATTAAAAAAGTCAAAAAATAAGTCCATGGGACTTAGGTACTACTTATTTCTATGGTCACAGAAAAAGTGCAAGGCCGGATAACTTTATCTGTCACAGTTAATTTCGAAATATTTTGAATATGGAATTCCTAGTAGAATTACAGATACCGATCTACACACTTTTTTCTTTTTGATCTTCACACTGGCCAGTATTAACTTTTCGTTATTTTTGTACTATTGTTTTAACTAATGAGTTTAAGTGAAAGCCTGTGGGGCTGGTATGTTTTCCTTAGATGAATTGGCTGGCTATTTTTACACTTGAACTGTGAAAATATTTCTGGGCAAGGATATCATAAAAATCCGAGGAAATTTTTTGAATTCAATTGTAACAATAGGCTGTAATTTTTATGATTGACGGTATAAGTATTGACGAATTAACAAATTTTCGTGCAACGTCACAACCGCCGTAAAGTTCCTAGCTCCATCTGTGAAAATGTTTCGTTCAAAAACAGCTTTGAGGTGTAAAGTACTCCATCTTGCGGCAACAACTGTAACAAAAATATGAAGGTTTCAGCGGACTTTTAACTTAAGTTCAAACTTAGTTGATACTGTAATATAATAACAGGTGGTGCTAGTAGTATCTTCATGACCCCATATAATATTTTGCTTAGCTTATCGGTCGGTAGTTCTGTACAAAATTTTCTTAAGCTTGTGCTTGTAGAATTTTTGCATTCCATGTAGTGGGTATTCCATTCTACAGACCCGTATTCCAGATTCAAATTCAAAAATCATTCAATCTGTATAGACCATTAAACGGCACTTACAAAACGTCAATATCAACAATATTTTATAAATTAGTGAGCAAATGGTCCATCATCGGTTCGAAACGCGACCCGAGTGCGAGTGCGAAGACTCCGGCAAGAAACTCAGCGGGCTTTTCTTCTTTTTGGTCTATTTACAAACATTTACTACTAGGTAAATGTTTGTAATGTTTGTAGCTAGATACACGAATTAGACTAAGTCATAAATCTCGGCTTGAAACTAGTTTAATTAGGTACAGTGCGTAATTGAGAACAAATCTTGAGTAAAAGTTTGAGTGGGTTTATAAATTTTCACACAAGTTTATATCTAGAATACCATCTGTTAGCTACTTAATAGGTTCTAGTTTCAAGTTGAGAATAAAGAACGTCGTCTTAGAACAGGGGCATACCTAGTTCTAAATTTTTTTTTGTTGGCAAGTAAAGGTGTTCGTCAAACTGACCAGGCCTTACGGAATGTTGTAATGAGTCTTTCGAATGTAGAACAGAACGAAAACAATTATCATCCTGGCAACATTTAGATGGACATAAATTCGACATAAATCCAGAATACCTGCAATATGGTGCTTACTAAAGCAGATTATCGATACAAGTAATGATAAAGAATTAATGCAACATTTTTTTTTAAATATTAGCAACCAAAATGACTACTATTCCCTCTAACCCCTCCAGCTAAACTAATTGGCTTGTGATAGGAGTGGGGTCACGTCGGTAGTGTATTAGTCAGGATTCGAAACCCAGACTTACTCTTACTTATTAACTTTTTCCTCACTTTTCTTCATTACACAGGCACACAACCTGTAATTATTGATATGATTAAACTGGAAAGGTTCGCTGAGTGCTTTGAATGATTTATATCGAATCTTTCTACGAATCACATTTCTCAGGAAATTGAATCGCCTGTACTGTCAGTGACACACAGGAAACATTATTTATAAAGATATCGGTAAAAATAACATACTGAATTAGATTGTTATGTTGTCAGTTCGTAACATCCTGTATATTTTATGGATTGAATCACAAAGAGCGATTCTGCAGACCTATTTTTTTTTATACCACTTAGGTGGCAGACAAGCACACGGCCCACCTGATGGAAAGCGGTCACCGTGGCCTATGGACGTTTGCAACACCAGAGGCGTCACACACGTGCTGCCTACCCTGTAGAAACCTTCTAATGCCTCTATCTAGCGAGCGAGCGATTCTATCACCTGTATCACTACTCTTATCCTATTTCACTTCCTCATCATTGTCTGAACCTTTTCCCAACTCGGTTGGGGTCGGCTTTCCAGTCTAACTGTGATGCGGCTGAAGTTCAATATTTTCCGTGAAGCGACTTCCACTGACCTCCACAACCAATGGTCCAATGACCAATGGCGATATCGAAGTTCCAAGTTGGACTGGTTGGTCTTTTGAGGGCTCCAACTAGCCGTAACGACTGCCATGTATGTTTGTATGGCAACCGGGACGGACGCCGGCTTAACGTGCTCTCCAAGGCACGACTAGACCAGTGCAAACAGTCATATTCATGCATATAACTTTTTGCACTGAGCGGGGATCGAACCCGGGCCTCGTGCGTAGCGGTCGCATGAACTACCACCACGCCACGGCAACTTTGTCTCTGCAATTATCTCACTTCTCACTAATAGTATAAATATAAACACTTAGTGAAGATATTTGAATGTTTTACTCAAATGTTGAAACGGCTGAACGCAGACGAAACAGGCATCTTGGTACAGGGCATAGATTTTAGTATGACGGGTGCCAAGCACGGAAATTTACCGACTCGCGGAAATGCCTGGTATCGGGACACTTATCAAGAATCATGCATTTAAATAGTGCGACCATGTGATGCACATGGCATGCCCAAAGCAGTATTCTGCAGAAATAAGGAGGTCGATATCTGCCCTATAGAAGATGCCAACTAACAGCTTGTGCTGTACCCACCGTCTGATAGGAGAAACTCGTATTACGACTGACAGAATGGCGCCCCACTGTTCGCGGCACGGTTGATAAATATGAACAACGGCGCTTGGAGGATCTCAATGTCAAGCCTCAAATATGTTAATGTGTTCATGTTTAATGTTGGAACCATGGTGTACTCATCTAGCCCCCGGGTATGGGGAGAGGCATTTTTAAAAACAAGTTTGGCTTTGCAAGTGACAGTCCATCGAGACATAACTAATACATTTTAGTACAACAGTCGCCGTCGCCAACCACGGCGAAGAGGACAATTAGTTTGTAACAGACCTATAAGTTATTTATATTATTTTATAAGTTAATTTCTACCCTATAATCTGCTTTATTTTATCCAGCAGTCAATACATAAAAACACATTTAAATACACTTTTAACTAAAGATCGTAATAATAGTATTACAACTCCATTTTCGTTGAAAGCACTCACAATTATGTCGGGTTCCTTTTAATGGGGCATCCGCAACGAAACGAAGATAACTCACTACTGAAAATTTACCTATAACTCACTGTTATGAGAATACCGACCTAACGGATACGTAATAAGGTTGTTTAATGATTGTTCTCATCTTTGATTAGTATTACTTATTGGTGTACGTACTTTGTATCCCGCGCAGTACCTACTTGACCTACAAAACGTAATCCAAACGCTTTTTAATGAACTTCACAAATATGCGAGTGATGGCTTTGCATATTTTAGTATGCAACTGCAGTTTTTAAAACGTTTCAGTGGACCATTTGTTTTTTAATCGTATTGTTGAACATAAGTCGAACTAGTGAAGTATATATTCACAATAAACGTTCAACGCCTATTTCACCTTCTTATTAGTGAATTTATCAATAATCCTTTCATAATATACCTACGAGTATACCTTATACTATAAAACGGTGTGGTTTCATCTGCACCATTGACTGATTGCAGGTTTAGGCATTGCGTTGATGAATCATTTAGTCTGTCTCTGTAGTATCTATCTGATCTGATGAAGTCATCAAGCTGAGCGCCACTATTGTTACACTGAACGTGGTCGAACAGTGGACTGTGATAAGCTTCTTGATAGCGTGAGATAGGTCCTTTGAAACTATGGATGTATGCAGTGTGACCTCGAAAAATCACCTTCGGCGTCACCTGGAATAATTCCTTAGAAAACAAACTATGCAGTATACGAATAATTTAATACACTTAGAGTTCAAAAATCTACCTTAGAATATATAACATAACAGAACATAAAATAAACTCTCGGACCAATAGGTGGTACCAATAGGTGGCGAGCCTATTGCCATTAACCGGACACTTATAAACCTGCGATAAATACACACATAACTTCGAAAAGCATCGAAAAGTCATTGGTGTGTGCCATGGTAAAACCTGGGATCGATCTCGAGACCTCGTCTCAGCAGTCCGTTACCCATATTACTAAGTAGCCTTTATATTTATATATGAATACAGAATATATGTGTTACTGAAATAATCTATTTTGTTATATATCTATCATTAATTGGTTTGCTAGTGGATTTCCCTTTCGATAGCTTGACTGTATCGCAGGCTGTATGCATAACCTTAAGAGAAATTATGAGGCCATGCAATAAACAAAATGGTATAACCCGACCTTTGCTCAGCACGTCATCGTAGGGAAGAAGAGAGCTAAGATCGGCGTAATTCGATTTTATGAAGCTCTCTCTCTTTTGCACAGCGCGTGTGCACAGTGAGATATCTTTTAAGACTACTACTCTAAATCTATGGTTTTAGTAATTTACAACCCAAACGGTTTTAACTACTCTATAAAGATATCAAAATATAGGGTAAAATGCTCTTACGAACGTAGAATGACAAAGTAAGTTAATTTATTTTTGTTTTAACGCCTTCACAACTCAACCGATGGACCTGAAATCTTGCACACGATACAAAAAGGTTCTATTCCTTAGGGATAAAAAGGTAACATGTCCGGCAAAACTGCTCGATCCATTGATATGAATAAATTGAAACGTGTTGTTCTGGAAGAAAATCTAACGTCCGAAAAATGTTTTGCTCGAATCCGGTGAATTATCTTACCTATAATAATCTTATTTTTTTATTTTATTTTTTTTATACCACTTAGGTGGCAGACAAGCATACGGCCCACCTGATGGGAAGCTTTCACCGTGGCCTATGGACGTTTGCAACACCAGAGGCGTCACACACGTGCTGCCTACCCTGTAAAAACCTTCTGATGCCCTTCTTGAAGAACCCCATATTGTAGTCGCTTGGGAAAACCACGGCAGGGAGCTCATTCCACAGCTTGAGCGTGCGCGGGATGAAACTCCTTTCATACCGCACAGTGCGCACCGTTTCCGGTCAATTTGGAGTCAAACCAGTCACGGCCTAGCTCTAATGTTCTTTTATAGATATTATTTAACTGACATACATACATACACACAGACATACGAACGAGAGTAAATCGTCCATACTGTTGAATTGGAGACTCTAACTCGCTTCGTTCGCTCGGTCTAATAGAGTGCGGCCGGAGCTACAGGTAACAACTAGTGTACAGTGGGCTCCAAAAATTCCTGTACAATTTGTAACTAAAATTGTATGATACTATATATGTAACTACTAGTTCTAAAAGCTTCAGAATTCTTAGTTTATATTCTTACTAGATGACCCGCGCAACTTCGTCTGCGTCACCCCGTTTTTGCAACATTTTTCATTACTGCTCCGCACCTGTTGGTCGTAGCATGATGTTATATACATATAAACCTTCCTCTTTAACCATTCTATCTATTAAAACCGCATCAAAATCCGTTGCATAGTTTTGAAGATTTAAGCATACAAAGGGACAAGAAAAATAGGGACAGAGAACGCGACTCTATTTTATACTATGTAGTGATTAATTCCTTAAATTTAAGTACTTAAATTTAAGAAATTACTTGCATGAGTTTACTTATTTTCTTTTAAAGAAACGATACATCAATGTAATTTATTTTACAGACACCGTTACTTTTGGTTGAATTAAACTTAGGCTGTCAAAGGATTATATACTTTAAGGTGTCCAAGAGTGTGTGTAGCCCACTGTACTTTAAGTACCATATAAAACAGCCGAAGCTTAGAGGCAAGCTAACCCAAAGGCCACACCTCCATTAGACTGGGTGGTTTACCGTTGTTAACCCTACAATACTGACTTATTATTATTTGTGTATACTCCGGCATTAAAATGCCCGAACCCTACTTTGCTCCTAAAACAAGATGGACGCTGAGAGTGTACTTAAGATAACCTTAAATCATATTTATCTGATACTAATCTACATTGCATTAAGTATTCAAATGTTTGCGCTGATTTCAAGGTACTTTTTATTTTTACAAATAATTATCTATTTAAAATATAAAATAACATAAACTCACGCCTATATCCCCGAAGGAGTAGGCAGATGTGCTAGCTCCCACATTTCGCCAGTTTATGTTTTTAGGTCCCAATGTAAAATAGGTGGCGAGCCTATTGCCATTGACCGAGCACTTATAAACCTGCAACAAATACACACATAACTTCGAAAAGCATCGAAAAGTAATTGGTGTGTGGTAGCCTAGTGGTATGCCACGAGGCTACCGCGGTCTCTGTATTTAAAATATACAGATACTTAATTAAAATATACGATGTAAGTTTATTTAGTTGTGTGTTACTGAACACGTATATGGATTTACATAGATCAACCACCTTCTGAAGTAATTGTATCTTAATAATTTAAACTGGTTATTCAATTGCAAATCAAGCAGTTAATTTGTCGGGATAAAAATAATATATAATAAATCCCCGGGTCCTTTAAGCGGGGCGTGAAAAAGCATCTGATGAGGCCGTCAAGCTGAGCGCCACCATTGTAGCACTGAACGTGTTTGCAATGGTGACCCTCTTTCATGGGACTTTGCCTTCAGCTTAACATCAGGCGAGGTGAAGTCAAATTGACGAGCCATAGATTAAAAAAAAAAAAAAAAAAAAAAATACTTTTAACATCCGTTTCATCCACCACAGCGATACCGACCCAATAAATTGATATCAAATATACTCACGACACATTTAATCAACAAAACGTTATTTCCCAACGGTACGGGCTGTAGGGCGCGTTCGCACTTTATCGTAACGATAGGTTTCTAACAGAGTTCACGTTAGTCTTAGAACAGTAACGGGTGTAACTAATAATACCTACACGTGCAGGGCTTAAATGTCACTCGCATACGGTGCAGAATATTCCATCAAGAACCAAGCGGTTCGGTGAGTCTTTTCTCTGCCGCAACTTTAAGTCCTGGAATTCCTTACCGGCGCACGTGTTCTTTGAGCGGGTCCTTTAAGCGGGGTGTGAAAAAGCATCTGATGAGGCCACCATATTGTAGCACTGAACGTGTTTGTAATGGTGACCCTCTTTCATGAGACTTTGCCTTCAGCTTAACATCAGGCGAGGTGAAGTCAAATTGACGTGCCATAAATTAAAAAAAAACATTTGTACGTCATTTAATTTTTATATTCATTCATTCTCTGTACCTTTTCCCAACTCATTTGGGGTCGGCTTTCCAGTATAACTGTGATGTGGCTGAACTTCGATATTTTCCGTGAAGCGATTGCCATCTGACCTCCACAACCAATAATGGTCCAAAATGGCGATATCGAAGTTCCAAGTTAGACTGGTTGAACTTTTGAGGCTCCAACTACCCGTAACGACTGCCATAGATGTTTGTATGGCAAGCGCGACCGACGGCTTAACGTGCTCTCCGAGGCACGGCCAGACCATTATGTTTAGTAAAAAGTCACATGTGCCATTTTTCTACTGCTACAAGAATTTGACGTCTATTGTTGTTATTAGGGGACGAATTCGACTCTTAGAAATCGACGACATTAAATTAAATAGAAACTACAAGACACGACAATTTATTAAACGGTTAAAATAGCGTGACGTCAAAATGAGAACGCGCCCTTATCGATAAATATAAAGTCGTCGACTTGTCCCGATACAATTTGTTTGACAAATAGCCGTTCATTTATCCATCGAGAACTGAAATGATAAATTACAGCCGAATTTGTCGGCAGTTTACTTCTATAATTGATATCGGAATAATATTTAAAGCGATAGCCTAGTGGTATGAGTAATGGACTGCTGAGACGAGGTCTCGGGTTCGATCCCAGGTTTTACCATGGCACACGCCAATGACTTTTCGATGCTTTTCGAAGTTATATGTGTAATTATCGCAGGTTTATAAGTTATGGTAATGGCAATAGGCTCGCCACTAGTGTTGTTGCAATAGCTATAGTTTAGCTATCGATAGTTGACCTTGAAAAACAGTCGATAGCGCGAATAAGCCTATCGAAAATATCGAAATGCTGCAATAGTATCGATAGTATCGATAGTGAAAATTAGGCGATACTATTGAATTTTGTCGATACTATCGATACTATCGATAGTATCGCGTCAAATTAGCCAATACTATCGATACTATCATGATATATCTACGCGCTTCGATAGTATCGATAGTTATGGTTTAGTTACTATCGATGTATTTTCGATACTATCGATTGAGAATAAAACGACACCTAAGTATTGTCAATATAATAAAGGAACTTATAATGCACTGCGAACATAAAATAACATGAATAATGTGATAGATGAACTATACAAATCACCAGCTATATTACTTTTTAGAGCAAGCAATAGTATCGTAAAATGTTAGACTATAGATAGGGCAAAACTATCGATAGTATCGATACTATCGTTTGTGTCTGTAATGATACTATCGATAGTATCGATACTATCGTTTGTGTCTGTAATGATACTATCGATAGTATCGATACTATTGATCTAAAGCAATAGTATTACTTATTATTAACAATCGATACTATCGATAGTATCGATAGTATCGTCCAGGGTCGATATTTTCGATAGGACAATCGATAGTATGACTGATTCTCAAGGCCACGATAGTATCACGATACTATCGCTATCGCAACAACACTACTCGCCACCTATTACATTGGGACCTAAACATAAACTGGCGAGATTTGCTTACCTCTGCTTACCCTTTCGGGGATATAGGCGTGAGTTTATGTTATTTAAAGCGATAACTTTTTTACGGTTGTTTTTACAATGCGTCTCTAATTATATTATCCATGTGATTGATTCTCCGCACCGCTTATATCCGCTTCAGTATTTTATACGTAAATAATAAGAGGTGAAATACAAAGATATCAGAGATTATTACACTTTTTTTTCAGGCAGATAAGCACGCGACCCACCATCTTTATTATTACTATAATCTATACCAGAAATTCTATAAAAACTTCTTGCAGTGTAGATTAATGTAGTATTATTGTCTACGGCGTAGCATATTAGTCTACACGTAGCAATTTGTAGCACACAGTATATTTGACGACTTCCGTAGCGTGGCGGTAGTGAACGCGACTGCTACGCAGAAGGTGTGGGTTCGATTCACGCTTTAATTTCTGTATTTAAAAAAAAGAAGTACATTTATCCGCATTCTAGAACCCATAACACAAGCTAGTTAAACTATGCTTACCATGGGGTCCAGGTGGCGTTGTGTAGATTGTCCTAAAATATTTTTTTATTCATTTATTCATCAGATGTGTTTTATTTAAAAATTGTTCTTTTCCTGTTTTTATTGAAAGTTGCATCGATATTTACCAAAGTTTTCTTTATTAAATAAAAAGAGATATTAAAATAATATTGAATTCCACGTAAATTGCTATTAATATGAGCAAATAATAATCGGGTTTGAAATTACGTTAAAATAACGAAGAAAACCAACCTTTCCCTAGTAAATTTATTTAAGCATCATTATAGAAACTCAATGAGCTTACTTGCTAATTAGTGAGTTAATCTCATTAATATTTTATACATTTTAACTCCTTAAAAAGGGTTTCCTGAGGGCTATAGTTACCTAAAAATAATTTTTGATTATAACAAATAACCGTCCATTTCTGATAATAATATAGATTATTCTTGCGGAAACTTTTAATTAAATAATCTTTCTTCTGCTTGAATTACTAAAGTAGTAAACAAGAGCATGGCCTGTTTAGTATATGGCTGATTGTTGCCTGCGAGTTTTACTGTTAATTTGCCGGCAGAGTAGATTTAGGGCACCCCATCACTTCCTATACCACCGTATACACCTCCTACAAGGCGACTAAGGGTCTACCCACATTTATCGACGCGGAATCGGCTTAAGCCGAGTACGTATCACCACACTACTCGACTTATCGCCGATTAGCTATTGAAAGAAAGAAAGATTTATTTGGTTCAAAGTGTTCACAAAGATAACAATAACTAACAATATAATTATAACAAAAAAAAGTAAGAAACACAAAATAAAACAGAGTGGCTCACAGATACACCGAAAAGGTATCCAGTTCAGCAAATGCCAGGTAGAAATCCGACGCTGGGTTTCGACTGGAACCCAATTTGTCAGTGACACACAGACGCCGAACCGTCAAAGTCAAGTGTGAAAGTATTGTGTACGTGCAATCGGGTGTGTAGAGGTTATGTACTTATATTACAACTGTTGCGACGACTCTAGACATGCGATTGGCAGTCGATTACTCCGAACGGCCGTTACGACGGCTGTTCACTTACGTTCGGCAGTTGACTCCTCCGTATGACTGTCACGGCCTCTGTTCAAATACGTTCGGTAGTCGACACTCACTGCAATCGTGAGCGCCCCAACGGTATTAGTAACACTCTTATTCCATCGGCATAAAGACTTTTTTGACCGGCGTTAGCCGATTCCATGTCGATAAATGTAGGTAGGCCCTAAGGGATAGAGCTGTTTAATATCAGATAGATATGTGCAGCCTAGACTCAGCCTAAGATCAATGGCTTGAGTCAACAATAGTGTCCGGAATACGGTCATAGGCTCACCTCCTATTACGCTATTACGTATGACCGAATACAATGATTGATGAAATGTGGGTGATAATTAACCTCTGTCTACCACGGAGGAAAATAAGCATGATTAAACTCATACGATTGTCACACACTTCAAGTTCACGAATACCTAAGTCCCGTGATGTCATAATTATATGTTTGTATGTATGTACCTATGTATATATTATGATATGTATGTATTATAGTTATCTTTCCCTACGTATGAATTACATCTACAGAGATTCATCGATGCGGTTTTTGTTCGTTTGAAGGGATTTGGTCCAACCTGCTAACGTAAGATTTTACGTTTATTTGATTGCAATCGGTTAAGTAGAACCAGAGTTATGATTAGTCATATAGAATTAAGTTGCATAGATGACGCTTAGGTCGCGATAACCGACAGCCACGCGGAGCCGCGGGTATAGGCTAGTTTATAAATATAGACGACCTCCGTGGCGTGGCGGTAGTGAACGCGACTGCTACGCAGGAGGCGCGGGTTCGATTCCCGCTCAGTGCAAATATTTGTGGGCATGAATATAAATATTTGCATTGGTCTAGGTGTTTCTATGTATAACATGTATATATTTACAAAAAAAAAAGTATCTAAGTATGTTTATCCGCATTCTAGAACCCATAACACAAGCTAGTTAAACTATGCTTACCATGGGTCTAGGTGGCGTTGTGTAGATTGTCGTAGAATATTTATTTATTTATTTATAAATGTTTTCAATAAGTTTCAAACTATTGACAGATCATCATCATTTATCACGAAATTATCATCAAGAGTAAACCAATCACCAAACATTTCAAAGAATCCACGATACCAGGATAGCAGCAAGCGCAAGGAGTTCGCCTGTTGCGATCGTATTTAGATATTTGGTGCCTGTTGAACGCGGCAACAAGTGCTGCATCGATCAGTGACGTAAGCACCCCGCCCGCGCCCGCACGCACCTCCCCCGCATTGCCCGACCACCTCCGCCCCGCCCAAACCCGAAACTGATTTACTAACCTCCAATGTTTGTGTTTCGATAATCAGTTATATTACAACCACTTGAATATTGAAACTTTAGTATAGGTCAGTTTTATCATTTACAGACTTGTAGTAACGCTTACCTCATTTAACTCTGCCGTCCTCAATACAGTAAAGCAAGGGTTCAGCAAGAAAAGGGTTAACCTCAACTAGTTAGTTCAGTTGGGTTTAACCTTTTTGAGCTTAAGTTAGATCCTTGTCAAGAATTTAGCAAGAATAGTAAAAAAAAAATTTCCTCAGGCGACAGTCGCTCACATAATGGTCAATACGCCTAACAAAAATTGGTGACCTATATAAAATACTACTGCATTTTAGCTGATGAACATTGATTTCTTTGTGCAAAATTGCTAATGGCAAAGTGCTCGAATTATAAAATATGAATACATTAAATATAATTATTCAAATTATATGAAAATCTATATCAATATCAGTCTAACTGCGTTGCGGCTGAACCTCGATATTTTTCGTGAAGCGATTGCCATCAGGTCTCCACAACCTAAAGGTATATGCGATATTGAAGAATTGCAACCAGATCAATTGTTGAACTTTTTTAGAGCGCCAACTACCAGTAACGACTGCCATAGATGTTTGGTGCCTTTAACAAAAAAAATACGACTGTACGGTAGTCTCATTGACGATTTTTCGAGTTTATAAGAAAAGTGTTCCTAACCGTTATAGTTTGCGCACGTGCCAAGATATGTGTTCTGTTGGAATTGCTGCTGCGCCACGAAGATACCAGAATAGCACTTTATACCCCTACTACTTGAAGACCTCTTTGGCGTGGCGGTAGTGAACGCGATTGCTACGCTGGAGGCGCGGGTTCGATCCCCGCTCAGTGCAAATATTTGTGTGCATGAATATGAATATTTGTATTGGTCTTGGCGTTTGTATCTACAATATGTATATATTTACAAAACAAATCTAAGTATGTTTATTCGCATTGTAGAACCCATAACACAAGCTAGTTAAGCTATGTTCACCATGGGTCTGGGTAGCGTTGTGTAGATTGTCCTAGAAAGTTTATTTATTTTCTGTTAAATATATATATTACCATGTTTACCATGTTTGTTTATTTCGTTGAATCCTGTTGAATCCCGATGAATTTAACAGTGAATGTGTAAATGACTATGTCAATCTAAAATCATACATTTATTTATTTTATTTATGTCACACTTTCGCGGTTATTTTTCGAGAATACAAAAAGTAGTAATCAGCCCTAATTGGGGTCCCACTGGTACAAAACTTACGTAACATTTACTCGAATTTACACTCAACGGGTTTTATTAAATTCGTACTAGTTTTCCTTGTACCATCTGATGCGTAAGGATAAGTCATCGAATATGTTCTCGTGAAATATATTTACGAAGATAAATGGCGTACATTTTGCCGACACATTTATAAGGCATACGGAAATGTATGTTTATACCTTTGTTATACTCTTGTTAAAAGAATTTTATATGCTAGCAATTGCTCATGATTTCGCGTGTACTTCTGATCCCGTTCCCGCTGGTGAAGTCGGGGAGGGTTAGCCTCCCCGACTTCACCTAAAAACTACTGAATGGATTTTATTTTTATTTTTTTATTTATAGCACATTAATTTGACTTCACCTCGCCTGATGTTAAGCTGAAGGCATAACATACATAACATAAACTCACGCCTACATCTCCGAAGGGGTAGGCAGAGGTGCTAGTACCCACATTTCGCCAGTTCATGTTTAGGTTCCAATATAATAGGTAGCGAGCCTATTGCCAGACACTTATTAACCTGCGATAAATACACACAAAACTTCGAAGAGCTTCGAAAGTCATTAGTGTGTGCCATGGTAAAACCTGAGATCGAACCCGAGACCTCGTCTCAGCAGTCTACAACGCAGGCTATTGATAAAGATATTGTGTGAATTGTTCAAAATATGACATCCACGCGGGCGGAGCGGGCAACAGCTTGTAACTAAATAAATAAACTTCAGAACTCCATCACTTAAAGCCATCCAACAATGTATGATTGGTCCGGATATTGTAGTGTTTCATTCAATATGGTTTCAATACATTTACATCGCATAGTTCTGTCGCTATTCCGCCAATCGATGAACTATTCCTGTTGTTCGATGCTCGCTGTCCCATCACAAATGCGCTTTTGAATTTGTTAATACCGAATCCGTAACTATAAATTAATGTGCGGTGTAAACTGTCCACGGAAGATATAAATAAATAAATAAATATGCTAGGACAATCTACAACACCACCTAGACCCATTGTAAACATAGTTTAACTAGCTTGTATTATGGGTTCTAGAATGCGGATAATCATACTTAGATACTTTTTTTTTGTAAATACATACATACCTATTATACATACTTAGAAATACCCAGATATTTGCATTGAGCGGGAATCGAACCCACGGCTACTGCGTAGCAGTCGCGTTCACTACCGCTACGCCACGGAGGTCGTCGTATTTTCGTGATATTTTATAGCATTTTATCCGTTTCTCTAACACTAAAAATTAAGCCCGGAAGACGGCAATAGGATTACTTGAGATCGAATGCAATGATTGATGAAATATGGGTGATAATTCACCTCAGCCCTAGAAGGGAAATAGACGTGAGCATGTGTATTGCTCTCAATTATTCCTATATTAAATTCCGCATGGTCGCTCTGACATCAATATATCAATTGAATCCCTATACACTGTCTATTAAAGCTACTATGGCTTGTCATTACACAACGCCACCTAGACCCATGATAATCATAGTCTAACTTGTGTTATGGATTCTAGAATGTGGATAAACATACTTAGATACTTTTATTTTTGTAAATACATACATATTATACATAGAAACACCCAGACCAATGCAAATATTCATATTCATGCACATAAATATTTGGACTGAGCGGGAATCGAACCCACACCTCCTGCGCGTTCACTACAACCGCATCACGGAGAATTCAAGCTTTTAAAACTTGAAGCATATTAATCTTAGCGTTGTTCTCTGTTATACACGAAACCTTCGCCTTGACGCTCGCTTAGTCCTTCTCCTGGTTTGACTGACGTAGCTTTTATGAGAGTATCTGCCGCGTTATCACCCAACCCCAAGAGGAAAACCTGTTCCAGAGTTTCGTTCTTGAATCAACAGGCTTACAGAAGAGGTTAGTTTAGCGCAGAAGTTCTGAGATGAAGTACCACAAAGCAGTCACATACTCGTATGTAAATATGTAAATATTCTAGGACATCAACGAGCAACGAGCCTAGGCACTGATGGCTTACCCAACAGTGAGTCCACCTGGCCTGCCTTAGCAAGTAAATAGACTTATCTTACCCGAAAAGCATCCATAGATATGTACCCACAAGTGCGAAAATAAACTTTAACAAGTATTTTGCCTTTACACGAGGCCTCTTCAAGAACGCTACAGAGCGACTGATCGGAGCGCCAGTGTCGGGCGTATTTATACCTCTCCACTACCCCCACCGCTCGAGAAAACATCGTACGTTTGGTGTTGCCAGTGTAAAAATATATTAATTGAAACTCTGTTTATTCGTACAACAGTGATATTTTTTATGTATATTATGTATGTATTTAGAAAAAAAAATGTATCCATGTATGTTTAGCGCATTCTAGAACCCGTAACACAAGCTAGTTAAACTATGCTTACCAAGGTGACGTTGTGTAGATTGTCCTACAATATTTATATTTATATATTTATATTTATTTGTTTCTTAATTTTCTAATAAGCCCAGTATATCCCCCGCCCCATAATATATTTACCCAAAAAATTTTCCTGCCTGTAGCGGATTGCATGGACGTCATTAGAGGTGTTATCAGGGATAACAACATCCCTATGGAATATGCCGACCTTGTACAGCACTGCATAGTCACGAATTACTTCGTATACCAGGGCGAATACTACCTTCAAATAGACGGTGTGGCAATGGGCAGCCCAGTGGCTCCAGTAGTAGCCAACATTTGGATGGAACACTTTGAAAGCCGTGCAATTGCCACTGCCCCTCGGGAGGTTAAACTATGGAAGAGGTACGTGGATGACGTGTTTTGTATACTGGAGGGTGACGAAAGTGTTGTAAAGGAGTACCTGGCACATCTCAACAGCATCCACGGGAAGATCCGGTTCACCTATGAGATGGAAAGGGAAAGAACGTTGGCGTTTCTGGATGTGAAGGTTGAGGTTCGAGAAGATGGTTCTCTGGGGCATACGGTGTATAGAAAGCCCACTCACACTGACCGATACTTGCACGCTGACTCGCATCACCATCCGCGTCAGCTGAACTCTGTAGTGACGTCACTTACTAACCGCGCATATAGTCTATGCGACGAGGAACACTTAGGTACTGAAATTGCACATTTAAGGGGCGTTCTGCGGAGAAACGGTTACAAGGAGCGGATCATACCACCGAGAAGCACACCATCACCTAAACACCTGGATTATAAGGTTGAAAGACAACCTGCGTATTTACCATACGTGAAGGGAGTAACAGATAAGGTTGCAAATATTTTAAACAAATTCGCAGTAAAAACTATCTTCACTCCTTTCAAAAAGCTGTCACAGTACCTACGCACACCCAAAGACAGGTTTCCACTGGAACATCCAGGTGTTTACAAGGTTGACTGCAGCTGTGGGAGCTCCTATATAGGCCAGACCAAACGGACAGTGTCAAGCCGGATTAAGGAGCACATCAGGGCGGTCAAAAACAACGAGCCACAGAAATCGGCTATCGCACAACATCTGTTGGAGGAAGGGACGAATCACTGGATCGAGTTGCATAACCCACAGATTCTGTCGACTGAACGCCACTATATACCCAGAATGGTGAAGGAAGCTATTGAAATAAAAAAGCACAAAAACTTCAATCGGGAAGATGGTTTTCAACTGGCGAGTGTCTGGCACCCGGTGATTCGTAAGTTCACAAAACCCAAACAAACGCCATCTCCAAAAACCGTGCGAGCCGATACAGTGAGTGTTGTGTGTCGTGATCGAGTGCAATGTGAGAACGCGGACAGTGGTAGTGGTGACGCGCGTAGTAAACGAGTAAGAAAGAGGGTAGACCGATACGGTTGGCCTCAATAACAACTAGCTCGGTGGTCATCAGTACACCGTGATCATGGCGCTTGCAACAGCGCCGAAATATCGGTTATTCAAACAAATAAACAAACATGGTAAATATCCCGATGAATTTAATAGTGAATGTGCAAATGACCATGTCAATCTAAAATCATACATAGGCATTTTGTATTGCCATAGCTTGTTATATATGCAAGTCAAGTTATATTGAATAAGAATTCCCTCCCTAAGGCCTCACCTTAATTTGTTCTACTTTTCTACAACAAAATACAAGTGTAGGTAGGTACTCCTTCGAGCACAAGGAGCCCAAACAATGAATACAACATCAGTAATGTGCTTGCACACCGGCCGCAGGGGAGGTTTTGTCAACAAAGGTTCGATACTTGTGCTAATACATACTTAATTTGATCACATGCTTCCGAATAAGTTGAGCTTGGGATACACTCAGCAACTTTCTCTGTAAAAATGGTAATGTTAGTTCCTACATTACTCACTACCTCACCATCACTTTGCTTCCCGTATGGAAACCGAATCGATCAATCAATCTATTGGCCTATCGCAGTCCATTGCTGGACATAGGCCTCTCCTATTGTTGGGAGACTTCAGCCCACTGTTTCCAGCCTGATCAAACGGGTTAGTACAGAGATTCATTTCCAGTTTTTCTTCTCTCGCAGTTATACCTATCGTCTGCGTATTTACTCGTTAGTTTTTACTTGCGATACCATTCGGATCTTTCAGATTTTAATCTATTCCTGTATCTATCATATTTATGCAGTCGATAGAGCGTTATTGAATAACAGACATCCTCCATTGAATAACAGGCGGTAGTGAACGCGACTGCTACGCAGGAGGCGTGGGTTCGATTTCCGCTCAATACAAATATTTGTGTACATGAATATGAATATTTGCATTGGTTTGGGTGTTTGTAAGTATACATGTCGTATGTATTTACAAAAAAAAGGTATCTAAGTATGTTCTTCCGCATTCTAAAACCCATAATACAAGCTAGTTAAACTAGCGTACCGTCTAGGTAGCGTTGTGTAGATTGTCCTAAAATATTTATTTTATTTATGTCTGTCTCTAAATATCAAAAATGATAGTCCTATTATTTGTGTTACAAACGAACGTGCAATAATGATAATTACACTGTCAGTATATTTGATTAATCCTGCCGCACTATGTTATATAGTTATGTATACTGATGATAATCAAGTATTCCCTTAGGGGCGAGTTGATTACACATTCTCATGTGATGCCGTATTAGTGTAAAACAATAATTAGATTATTAGAACATATAAAAAAGCAGTGTAATGGACTGCTGAGACGAGGTCTAGAGTTCGATCCCAGGTTTACCATGGCACACACCAATGACTTTTCGAAGCTTTTCGAAGTTATGTGTGTATTTATTGCAGGTTTATAAGTGCCCGGTTAATGGCAATAGGCTCGCCACCTATTACATTGGGACCTAAACATAAACTGGCGAAATCTGGGTGCTAGCACCTTCCCTCTCACCTTCACCCTTCGGGGATAAAGGCGTGAGTTTATGTTATATGTATGTTAAAAATAAAAAAATTACTTCGCTGAGTACTCATTACTTGAGTTTACTACGTGTCATTGAACTTTTATTTACCTACAAACATAATATAAATGCGCCATTTTTTTAATGTTTGGAAGCTACAGAATACCGCGCCTTATAATAACCTTGTGTTGAGTTTCCGCCAGTGCGTAGGGTAGCCAGAGCTCGCTTGAGAGATTTTGTGTTGTCAGTGGGAAGGCCGAGGGCTTAAGTTGACACTGTTCGGTGGTGGTGTGAAACCTTGCTATATTTACAGCACTGACAGTACAGAAACTTTCTTAACCTTAATAATATATAACCTCTTTCCATCAGGTGGACTGTGTGTTTGTCTGACACCTTGGTGGTATAAAAAACCTCACCAATCTTGCGGCTCAATGTAATAGCACCTGTGTACCAGTACATCTGCTGTTTAGCAACCCCGAGAAAAAGCGCAGTAGCCACCCTAAAGTCAGAACAAAATTAAATTATGGAAACGAAAGATTGAAAATGCAAGCTCTTTGCTCTTTACACATGAAACCAAGATCGGCTCTTGAGTTAAGAGAAACGAAAAAAAAATTCAACTGTTTTAAAATACAAGTTAGTCAATATCTAAAAATAGTTGCCAATGAAAACACCGTCTAACAAGCCTCAGGGGAAATTATAACATTCATTGTGACTGTGGAAAACTTTCGATAAACGAAGTTAAAAGACGCCACCTACCTTTATTTACCGTCCACTTTTCAGGTAATTCAATGAAGAATGTATAGGGGCTTACATCTCAATCACGGTAGATTAAATATATATGTATACCTAACATAGGTACATATAATACGTGCCAGTTCATTCATTCTTTCATCTTATTTATTTATTTAATTGTTAATTTTTTTAAATTTATCTTTGGCGTGGCGGTAGAGAACGTGACTGCTACGCAGGTAGCGCGGGTTTGATCCCCGTTCAGTGTAAATATTTGTATGCATGAATTAGTTATTTGTACTGGTTTGGTCGTGCCTCGGAGAGCACGTTAAGTCGTCAGTCCCGGTTGCCATACAAACATTTATGGCAGTTGGAGCCCTCAAAAGTCCGACTAGCTTAACTACGGCGCTACGAGGTCCGATGGTAGTCGCTTCACAGAAGATGTCGATGTTAGTTAGACTAGAAAGCCGATCCCCGCTGACTTAGGAATAGGCTCAAATAATGATGATTTTTTTTTCATTCTACCTTACAACAAATATATATAATAAATACCAACAAAACTAACCTTTCCCTGAACCAAATTTGTCCTGAAAGTACGTGTTGTAAAGAAAAGAATGTAGATCGTAATTAATACGCCCTCACTTAGTGTAAACTGCGGACGTATTATGTAACAGTGTTCTTGTTGGAATAGGATGTGTGAGAAGCCACCTTTATGTGTCGGAAATGAGCTACGTTCATTTAGTGGCTGTTATTACTTCCTCCCGTCCTGCGAATGTTTCCTGCTCCAATGTTTTGTATTGTGTGTTGGTACAGCGCGTTAGTGAACAATGATGATGAATGTGAAACTTTGTGAGGATGGTCGAATGTTTGTACTCGTTAATGCAAACACGACTGAATAGATTTATTTTCTAAATGAAGGCTTATCCTACATCTTTTGCGCTGACGACACAGAATGTCTCTGTTCTTACAGTAGTTGCGGCACGAGTGTTAATCCTGTTACACTCGCCCATAGGCGACGGTAACCACTTACCATCAGGTGGACTGCGTACTTGTCTGTGACCTAAGTTGTATAAAAAATGAAATTTAGCTTATATAGTTTAGTTTTTATCCCTGGAATAGGTTTCTACTGGTTACCGGAACGTCGTTTGGGGAGCGAAGGATATAATATATTATGTTACTTACTATTTTACCTCTGGCAACCGAAGACCCGAAGACGGCATGCATTTTAATCGGTTCGAGTTCTACACAACCATTAATACCGGTTCCGGTAGGAGTGGTATCCGTCAGAATTTTGCGCACGGATAAAAAAAATCCACGTGGCGCCATGCTCGTGACACACGTGCACAATTGTAAGTTGTGTGTGTTTTGCAGACTATAAATCTATTACAGTACCAGATCTGTTCAATCGTTCAAGTGTGATGTGACCAGACATCTCCACAAACTGTCACTTTTTTATAACACATCACTTTTGTTATTTTGTTATTTAATTGAATTTCTATTATGTTAATGCTTGATATAATAATTTATAATTTATTGTTCAATATAATTATTATAATTTATTCTGATTTTATTTTCAGTTTTGTAATTTCAATACGATGCAATGCAATATTGTTTATGAAATAATTGATTAAAAAAAATATAAATATGATAAGTAGTTTTTTGATTCCAGACGTTATGTGATACAAAAATTCAGACTATAATGTGCTACTTCTAAGGATTTACTATTTCAAAGCGGGTAAATCACAGTAAATCCCCTAATAATAAGCTACAGTCGGGACGCATGGTCCCATAAACCGACAGTAACTCGCCTTCGATGTTTACGACACCCGAAGGGTTGAGATGAGTAGACCATTAGCCCACACGACACATTAAAATATGTAAAGAGATGAGCTACGAAGCTATAAAATGATTTTTCAGAAAATATTGAGATAAGCGTTACACGGCGGCATTCTATTACAAGAAGATATATTATGGGGAAGGATACCCACCACTCACCTACGGTTTAACAATCCCAATGATAGTAATGGTAAAATATGACTTGTTGTCATAGATTTACACACACAGGTGCACACATACGAAATCATATCTCCTCGGGTAAGAAGTATTTTTACTTACTTTGAGGGCACACCCATCACATCTCTGACATTCCTTTCTATGATAATTAGTAATATTTTATTATTCTTATAGTGTGTGTGAGTGTGTGTGTGTGTGTGTGTGTGTGTGTGTGTGTGTGTGTGTGTGTGTGTGTGCCCACACATAATATTATATTTTCTTAAAACATTATCTAACCTAATCTTACTTTCGACTAACGGAAGCCTGCGTAGATGTCGATTATCGTATTTGTTAAAATTTTAATTAATTCCATGGATTATAATAGGCATGCAAATGGACTGAATCAACCGGGAAAGGACCTGTAGTAACCCACTTAAAATTATATTGAAGAATTATCTCCGTTGAGAAAATATTCCGCGCGTTCAAGATATCTGTCTAGATTTATTTATACGATCATATTGCTACGTAAGAGAGGCTTTAGAGGCTTACCTATATACCAATCAACTTTAATGAGAATAAAATATGTACGTAGAATAGATAGCAGGTACTTAGGTTCATTTTCTGTCTCACCTTGCGGTTATATCCTGTTATTGTAGGTATATTACAATAACGGCATATAACCACTAGATTTTAGTTCTTGACGAATATGTCATTTCATTCTCTGAGCCTATTCTCAACTCAGTTGGGGTCGGCTTTCTAGTCTAACTAAGATGGGGCTGAACTTTGATATTTTCTGCAGTTAGGCTAGTCGGACTTTTCAGGCCTCCAACTACGATGTTTGTATAGCAACCGGGACCGACGGCTTAACGTACTCTCCTAAGCCCGACCAGACTATTGCAAATAGCCATTTTCACGCATACATATATTTGCACACAGCGTAGATCGAACCCGCACCTGCTACGCAGGACGTAGCAATCGCGTTCGCTACCACCACGCCATGGCGCCATAGAGGCTGTCTTCTTGACGACTCTGTATAATTTCAAATTAAAAATTAAACAAGTCACATTAACACTAAAAAAAATCAATAATAAATGTCGGTCAATAATAAAAATAAATAATCAATAACCCGCCCCTGATCGCTCCTAGTGCAAAGGTGCCCGTCACACTTTTAACGATGGATTGCGATGACAATCCTCTGCACCAGGTACGATCCGATGCGAGAGTCAATTTCAAACTAACCCAAAGTTTTAAAATGCTTTAAAATCAAGTTTGAAGATCTATTTCGAAGCAATTAAATCCTCTCAAAACAAATAAAAAAATGTAGTAAAAAGAAATACTAACTCTCTCTACAATAATTGATAATCAACTACCTATCAATAATTACAGGAAAAACATGTTGCCACTAATTGTATCTAGCTGTTAGGGAAGTTGTATTAATCAATCTTAATCATTTTCAATCTATCAGTTAGAAGTATCGGGTGAAAGTTGACCGTTTGTCGGAAATACTCTCGGGTACAACTTAACATGAAAGCGTTTGTGCTTGAATTTATGTTCTTTTTTCGTTATTTTAATTTTGGAATGCTCGTGTTCTTATTTTAAACAATGGAATCATTCTGTCTATCAATTTGTGCTTACCAGTTAAAAATATGCTGACATATTTATCAATAAGTAACCGCGGTAGCCTAGTGGTATGGGTAATGGACTGCTGAGACGAGGTCTCGGGTTCGATCCCAGGTTTCACCATGGCACACACCAATGACTTTTCGATGCTTTTCGAAGTTATGTGTGTATTTATCGCTGGATTATAAGTGCCCGGTTAATGACACTAGGCTCGCCACTTATTACATTGGGACCTAAACATAAACTGGCGAAATGTGGGTGCAAGCAACCCTGCCTACCCCTTCGGGGATATATGCGTGAGGTTATGTTTACATTACAAATAGACAAATTCATGTACCTAATACAAATTTTACATTAAGCAAGAATCGAACCTACGACTTCAAACATAGCAATCGAAAGCTCTACCCCTCCCTACAGAAAATTAAGAGCACAAAAATGCTTTAATAATCTTCTTTTCTTATTTATAAGATATACAACTGTTATCTTCTAACAATTTTATCCTAAACGACGTAGTTTTGCATTCAATTTCAATCAGTATCTATCGATTGATTCTCGCAACGAAACGTTCACGAAATTATGGCTACAGTTAAAAAATACTCGTGTTCCTCTGTACCTGTTGCTCAAGTCTAGAGAAAGTGACGCGACCGAAATGCGCCACCGCCCTATGTTGCCAGTTGCGAAAGATTACCTTAAATTGATCGTGTTGAAAAGAAAAATGGTGAATATATTGGTGTTTTGTTTTATATTTGACAGTTATCTATACTATGAAACGAAAATTGTGGCACTGGTAAAATAAACATAACATAACATAACATAAACTCACACCTTTATCCCCGAAGAGGTAGGCAGAGGTGCTAGCACCCACATTTCGCCAGTTTATGTTTAGGTCCCAATGTAATATGTGGCGTGCCTATTGCCATTAACCGGGCAACCTTATAAATATACACATAACTTTGAAAAGCTTCGAAAGTCATTAGTGTCTGCCATAGTAAACCTGAGATCGAACTCGAGATCTCGTCTCAGCAGTCCATTACCCATACCACTAAGCTAATTTTGCAAGAAATTACATTATATTGTACTGACTATCACTATTACCTTTTTGAGTTTTGAATTCGATACTGCACACTGCACCTACAGAAGTTTTCACATCAAAAATACAAGTTAATCGCGTCCGTGAATTGGCGGTCCAGCGTTTCGGCTACTTTTCAGCGGCCTTGTTTGTGAAGTTAATTGCTGTAAGTGTGCAAAACATGTAAATAAATCAATACTTTTACACATTTAACTTAAGCAAGGATATTATATATTATATATAAAATATGCATATTTATATATATACCTGAACGTGCGATAATATACAGGGTGTAACGGGAACACTCCTGAAGCCAAACATATTGGCATGAAAAAGAATTACGGCAAAGCAAATTCTTTTAATTATTTTAATTTTTTTCGCATTTTTTGCTCTCCATCGTATATCAGTAAAGCTAAATGAAACGAAAATGTCATTATTATCATGTTACTATTATTTAATTATGTTGACTAACTTCTATAGTCATGACATTTATTTTATATTGGTAATACGAGTCACGCCGTGTCTGATTGAGGACCTGATGTCTGATACGAACGCTCTGAAGCCAGACCCTACGCAATGATGCACTGCTAACCCAAATTCCCTATCTAAATTGCGGTAGTGAATATATTACACATGGTATGGTGATATAAATAAAAAATCTTTTTTTTTTATTATGTATAGACCACTATACGGCACTTACAAAACGTCAATATCAATAATATATTATAAGTTAGTGATCAAATGGACCACCGCCGGTTCAAAACGTGGCTCCGGTCTGAGAAGATTTCGGCAAGAAACTCAACGGGCATTTCTTTTTTTGGTCTAGTTACAAACATTTATTTAGTCTAGATACATTAATTTGCTTAAGTAGAAATTTGAGTGAACAGCTCAATGAGCTATTGCCCAAGTAGAGCGACTACGAATTCCAACAATAAACCCAGTTATTCCTCATTTTCTTACAGTTGTCGAAAGGTCAACAGCGCTCGCTCAAACGGGAAGATATATCATAATATATGGCAAATAACAGTACTAATATGAAAGTAGGTTGAGCATATACGCACTAGCAAGACAATTGTACTACATTAAATTTCAAACAATTATTACCAGCCAACCATAAAACTTCAGGAACTAACAACCGTATATATCCGGATTCGAAACACATTTCCCTACATCGTGAATAATTTCCTTCGTTTCCGTCTATCTAATGACTGTCAATTAGACTAAATCTGCACATCCTCACTGACCCGAGAGTGCAGATTACACGGATGGGTACATTTAATAGTTACACTGCTCCTAACTAAATGCAATGGGGGTAAGTAAGGTTGAGGTCTGGCAACACTGCGCCCGGGCGGCGGCAGTGTGCGCGAGCCCTTCGCCGCGCCGACCGCTCCCGTCAACCCTAGTGATAGTGCACAGACTTTAGCACACCCCTAATTAGTTATACGTGATTTAAAAAGTGTTTTTCCATCTATTGGCTATATTACGTGTTTTTTTTTTTTCGGGTAATTAAAAAAAACAGACATAGTTTTTCTTATAGTGAAAAATTAATTATATATATTTTTATCAATTAAAATATCGTTTTGTATCTTGTTAGTGCTTGAATTAAAAACAAAATAATTCATTAATACAAATTATGAATATCTTCGTCTTCAGTTATGTCTCTTTGCTTATTTACATATTTATAGAAATTTACATGTTCGCTCAAAATATCAATGCAAGCTCTGTGAATAATTCAGCTGGTTCGTTAACGTTCGCTAAATAAATTAAACACTGCTTCAACAACAAAAACCAAAGCTCAAACAGTATTCATACTAGTATTATAGATATTTCTAGAAAACTAGAGAACTATCAAAATAAACGTTATGTTGTTGTAAACTATATCTATTTGAATTGATTTATAGTTTTGATATTACCACTTGGAATTCATATTATATTATAATGTAATGAAAACAGTATCTAAATTCAACTAACAAAACTTATCGTGCCATTTAATTTGGCATATAAAATAACGCATTAACTGCATATTATATATTTACGTTATATATCTTATTTATACATCTCATCAATAATATTGCTCAGGATGCGCGCAACAGATATCTTCTAATATGCCTTAACTTGCATTGCAATATTGAATTATCCGTATATAAACAGAACCAAGTCGATAGATAATTGAGAGATGCTTATGTCCAACAGTAGACTAGGAATAGTCTAATTGATTGATTGAAATAGTGCCCTACTTATTCTAAAATTTTAAAAAGAAACAACGTATTCGAAAATAATGTATAACGATGTTATTCTGGACACGTAGTACTCCTTTATTTAGTTCTTTTAATTAAAATACTGTCCTTTGACAGAATTAGTCTTCTCGGAAAATATAATGAAAATGCGAAGAATTATTGTACCAAAATAGTATGAATGTAATTTTGGCGCCCAACATGGGACATCACAATTTTTATTTAAATTTCAAGTGATATAAACAGTTATATAAGACATTTAACGTATTAAATCCCATAAATATTATTTTGGAAACAATTTAACCTATAATGTACATCAAACTCGTGACTTAAAATTGACGTTTCATGATCGCAACAATTTCGCCTTTGCTGTCATAACTCACGTAACGAAATATCGATTGACAACTCAATTTACATCAACACGTTCACTCCATCAAAACTTTTCATTTGTTTTCAACTTTTAGTGGAATATTTGACGAGATTTATACTGTACGTAACGAAGTATAATTTATGAGGTGAGCTATGAAAGGTAGACTCTTCATGATTTAATTTTATCCGAATAGAAACATAGATTTGAAGCACTGTTAGTAAACAAACACCCACTCTTAATAACGTAGACTTACTACGGTGCGTAGTACGAGTCTAATCGCGCGGCGCCCACGCAGGGCAAAGTTTGTCTGTGACCTTTCCTTTGTAAACTACGACCAGTCTAACGCGTTATCTTACTGTAAAGTAACTTGATAGAATTAAAAATGAGAGTTGATGTCGAGATTTAATTGGGATCATTTTATTGAAGCAGCATACTATATAATTATGAGAGAATGGCTGCAAACTCTAAATTATGATGACTCTGAATCATTTTTGATGGTTACTGCTAAAAGACTCATACCCATATTCACAAATACGTTCACACATTCACAAATGCACGCACACGCACACCTTTTATAAATTACTACTTATAGATAGCATCGTTGCATTGTATTATGAAAAATTTGACATTGAATTTGAATTGAATTGAAATAAATGAATTGGAATTGAATTTTTCGGCAACTGCAGTTTTGATAAATTCGACCACGGGACGGCAACTGCGATGCCAGCTCTCGAAAACTACGATGCTTGTTTTCAATTTTAATTGGCCCTTGGATGAAGTGAGCACTGGTGTTCTGCATCTCTGTAACTTGTTTTATCGGCTGATGTAATTCGATACCAAGTTTTTCATTTGTGGGTGAATATTTCATTTCGAGCATATTTGATGTTTTGAAAAAAAAAAAAAAATTAGTTCCAAAATATGTTCTTTATATATTTTTTGTAAAGTATTTAAGCGTTACTTTTGAATTATGTTGAAGGGACAGCAATAACTCTTTTATCCTTTGAGATTTCGACGTTTCTATTTTTGTGAAAACGGTAATGAGATTTTACAAGTACGGTAATTAGATTTCAGGATATGGTAATGATGGTTCACTGCGCAGATGCGTGGGCAGAGCGCTGAGATGGCCCTGGGTTGACCGGGGTGCGAGGGATATGCAAGCCAACCTCACCTCCGGCATCCAAACGACCCACACAGGCGACCGTGCAGTTTAGTCGGTTGGAGTCTGGTATAAAGCTTCATAGTAATCCAATTTCGGTTGGATTGCGTTCAGGGATCAGCAAGTGCATAGCCGGGCAGAGGTGATGGTGGTCGCAGTACTAGTGGGACCAGTGGGTCTTGGCGTAGTCTAGTGAGAGTGGTGCGGGGCGATCCGCGACCAGGGAGACCCGTAGAAACGGTGGTGCCGCCGGCCGCCCGCGGTATAGTACAGGGACCCAACCGGGGCTAACCACCCTGGGAGGATGCCTCACCAGACCGCGCATAATCCCGATATGGTTCGTCGTGCCGGTTGGTGACCGGACGTGGGAACCCGGCGACCATATTCGGGGGAGGTACAGGGGCCCTTCCGATCGGCGCGTCGGCTCTCGCCACTCCTCACATTCATGGACAAAACCAATCTCCTGCGCTTTGTCACGCGGTACTGCGACGACCATCATCTCTTTTCACGCCTCCTCTTACCCCTCCATGGCAGTGCTCTTCGTTTTCCCACAAGTTCGCTATTTGAGGTGGAGTCAACGAACATTTGTGGGCTCCATGCAAACCTCAACGCCTTCCACCAACATCTAGAGACGGTGAAACCAGCCTTGCTCTTTCTCACGGTGACCCAAATATACCGCCCTGATGACACGACCTACCTGCTCTACCCCGGCTATGTTCTAGAGGAAAATTTCCGTCCCAAAGCCGGGGTATGCGTGTTTGTTAGGGCGGATGTTTGACCTTGAGGACCCATCCTTTTCTATCCTGTGGGTACGCGTAGACCATGGCTGTACGAGTCAAATCTATGTGTGACTTTACCGTTCCCATACTGAAGATGCCGAGACAACTCGACTCTTCGAATATCTGAGTCAGGCGGCAGATGATGCGTAGGAGCGGTTTCCGAACGCTGAATTGTTATTTTTGACGGACTTTAACGCCCACCACGAGATCTGGGTTGGGCTCCTCCAAAACAGACCATGCGGGAAGAGCCACCCACGCGTTTGCTCTGGCTCACGGCCTGACCCAACTGGTACACGAGGTCACTAGAATACCAAGAGGGTCGGGCCTAGCAACCTCTTTGCTAGACCTTCAGCTGACGAGCCACCCAGACCAGTACAATGTTTCGGTGCAAGCCGCTTTAGGCAACTCCGTCCATTGTCTGGTCTGTTCCAAGGTGCCTATCTTAGCGCCCCCACGACCAGTGCAGGGAAATCGGCGTCTCTGGCACTACTCGTCAGCGGACTGGGATGGACTGCGTGACTATTTTGCGTCCATCCCGTGGGTTGAGCGCTGCTTTGAACGTAAGGACCCATCGGATAGTGCAACTGCTGTCGTCGGTGAGATCAGTCTGGGTAAGGAGTAGCATATCCCATTCGCTCGCGCGTTCGCTGCCCCCCCCTGCGTAACCCTGATGGATCCCTGGCCCATGAGCCGCAAGAGAAAGCAAATTTGCTGGTTAATCTCTTTGCGGCCTAGAATGGTAAAAAATGGTAATTAGAAGAACAGTAATTAGATTTTGAAGTATTTTTATTTAAATACTCCAGTTTTTGATAGATAAAGACCTGATGACTTTACCAGCGTATAGAAGATCTATATTGGATACACCTGACAAATAATTATATAGAAGTTATAATTTAATTACCTTTGAAAATGCGAATGGTATATAGAAATATTTTGAACCACTTCACTTTCCGAACAGGAGAACTTTAAATTACATAGTTTGACTCGCTGTTTGATGCATGAGTTTGGGTTGGTAGTATAGCGGTGATTGCCGCCGAGTAATTTATGTTCAGTTTAGTGCATAGTGACGCTTGAATTCAAAAATATCCGATCTAGAATATCGTCGAATGGTAATTATGGGTGAGACTAGGGACATTTTTCAAAGTCGTATTAAACTAGTTAAATTTGTTCTTTCGTAAACAATATATCCATGCAATATAGATTAGTTAATCTATTAACCGAAAACATATATAAAAATTCGTTCTTCCAACAGATTTTTAACCAGGATGTACTAATTTATTAAAATCTGGAGAAAGGGACACCGATGGTAATTAGATTTTCGGTTTGGTTTTTTAAATTTCGAGTATTTCTAATAAAATACAAGATGTTTTCAGGGTTGCGCCTAATACACTGCTACGTTAACTAAATGAGAAAAATATCAGGTTAAGATTTCTTTAACGTTTAATGTATTCTTTATCGTCCGCCGCGTAATGTGCACGAAATGAAATAATCACCCTTGTAATGGTTTGATGTTGGCACTCCGTATACAACTTTATTTTGTTTATTTACATTTCACTTTCAGTAACTAAAATATGAGCAAAATTTACATAATATTTAAGAAATTGGATTAGGTAGACAAACAATTTATTTAAAAGCTGGTGATAAAGTTGTGTAAATAAACACAAATCGAACAAATTTGTATACAAAAATTGATATATCTGTTAGGTACCTATATTCGAATTATTGATGACAACAGGGAATTTTTTGGGTTGCAAATGTATACTAGTTTTGAAATTGTAGATTATAGGTAACTATTTCATCAAATATGACTTAGAAAGGTTACATAGGATAATCAAATATTCAAATTGTGTTGATCGTTACTAAGTTTAAGTCAGAGTCTCCGTTTTGATATGGTGACTGATTTTGCGTATGTCCGTATCCAATGTCTGTGGGTTTATTAATTCCGGTCTAGAGGAATGTTGTCGAGAGCTCGTAAATGGAGGTGAAAAGGGGAAAGTTTGACGATTTTTGGTTCAAGTACCAAGCATATGAGTCCTCAAAGATGTACTAAGTGTAGTGAAAATTGGTTAATACCTCATACTCTAAGATAAAAGCAATATCATCTATCCTCACGAGGTATACTGTTCACAGAACGTCACAGGATGTCATGTTTGATTATAGTAATCATATTTATGTGCTGCTGTGAAACAAATTACTACACCACGATGTCAACTCAAAAATACCGTCGATTCGATAGAAGAAGTCATATTTATAACTCAAGCACCCTTAATCAATCGTGTTATTTGTTAATGCTATTTAAAAGATAGTTTGTTTTATTATCCTTCACAGCATATATTTACTTTTGCCCGTATTTTGTACTTTAATAGGCTATAAGAAACTGCTTTTAATTAAACCACTGAGCTCCGTTGTGAAAGGTTTTGTCCTGGACGAGTGTGGCTGCAATTATTTTGTAAAGGAACCCTCTTTAGAGCTCTTGACGTATAATAATGTTCGTAGATTTCATGACTTGCTACATAAAGAGTTATATTTTTGCAATAAAGGTGTTTTAATATTACGTAAACAGGATTATACCATTCATTTTCTTTCCTTCTTTTACTGTAAAGGAGATACGGCTTTCTTTTACGGTAAACCATACAAAAGATAAAATTAATGTCTGTTATAATGTCTGTTTCATTGCTAATAATATGAATTACAGAAATCAATAAATATATCAGGTATATAAGAATCAAATATAAATCGATCCTAACACCAGCTAATCAATGTTAAGTATTTAATTAAGACATAACTTTGAGTAAACACAAGTTTGAAAGCGTTCTTTCAGTTAAAACTTAGCTAAATAAAATCTTTCTATAATCACTTTACGATTCATGCAAAAAAGGTAACGCCGCTAACGTTTCAAGCACTTTCAAGACTAGATAATAAAATTCTCAACCTCAATTTTTCATTAATCCAAATTGACTTCCAGCGGGACTAAGTGACACTCAACTCTATATAACCAACAACGAAACCGGTAATAATTATAGATAAGACTAAAATTACGGCCTATTTTAGTGTTGTGATGATACTATAGCTACAATGAGTGGGTTAGGCCCACCGGGTGTTTGGGCCGCTCAGAAGAGGTTGGAATCGTGGGCTAGAGCTGCAAGAGAAAGGACTTCAAGCGCTAGTAGCGGTCAAAGTCATAATTCTACCGACAGCTTTGGAGATGACAAGTCACATGGCAGCCTTAATGTAAGTATATATTGTCACGATGGTTGAGTACTGGCTTTTTTACAGGCAGCTGTAGGCGCAGTGCTTAGACCAACAAAATTATACTTTTTTGATGATCTGAGCCACTGTACTTCAATCCTAGGGCAGACTAAGCCATCAGAGCCTTAAACGATATCTTTGTATATACATTGTTTCTATAAAAAAAGGGGGATTTCGATCTCCAACAACACTTCAAGTTCGCCTGTGTTCGCTTGGGCTGCCGCCTCCTCCTTTTGCGAGCAAGTAATGCTCGAGAAGGAGGCGGCGGA
This sequence comes from Pelosia muscerda, assembly GCA_963691645.1. Classification (NCBI taxonomy): domain Eukaryota; kingdom Metazoa; phylum Arthropoda; class Insecta; order Lepidoptera; family Erebidae; genus Pelosia; species Pelosia muscerda. The sequence goes on from OY829103.1 coordinate 5,649,992, forward strand.
GCGAGTCCGGAGAAGACTCCGGGCCCGCATAGCCCTCGATGAGCGTTCTGCTCGGGCGTTGGAGGTCGCAGAATGACCGTCATTGACTTTGTGGTCTAGAGATGAGTGTAGCCGCCTGTCACCCCAGCAGAAACAGAACGCGGCGGCTGCGGCGCAAAACGCGCCTCCCATACCCGGGCGCTAGATTGTGGAAACCGTAATCCTCACTCCGAAGGGACCCATCACGAAAGAGATGCCCCAAGTCTACCAGTGTGCGACAGATATATCTAGTATTATATCACCTTCGGTAATCAAAGACCCAAAGACGGCGTGTGTTTTAGTCGGTTCGAGTCCGACATAATCACCTCCAACCGGCCGCGGCGTTGGTTGGGCTGGATCTGTGGGGATTTTGTGCATTGTAATAAAAAGGGTCGTCTGTGTTGGTCAAAGCCAGTCGGGGTTTCTGGGATAACATCTTCTCTAGGCCACATCAGCTCCGTGGCTACACAGACTGATCTGGCAAAACATCGTGCGATTTTAGTCGGTTTGAGTTCGACATACCTACGTCATCGTTAACTCTGTTGTGCTGAGGCCTGAGGGGTTACCCGCACGTGAAAAAGTGTTCTTTTTCCATTTATGAATAAAAACTAAAGCTTTTTATCCGCAAATGGCAACACAACCTGAGGCTTTGATGTCGAATAAACCAGGATGTTATGAACATACAATTTAAAAAAAAAAACAAAATACCCTCTGGATAACACTAGTTGGTGAAACAAGTCGCTCTGCCTATTATTTTTACAATCGAAGTATTTTGATAACGAGCTCCATTTTTTTAGGTAAAGTGCACAAGTTATACAATGTATAGATATACATACCTATTGTATAATTTGTCGTTAATTTTTTTTTTTTTTTTGTAATAAAATAAATAAATGCATTAATAAAATAAGACCAGTACCTGTATAAGTGGACAAATGGTCTAGATTATAGATAAGAATTATGCGGTTACATTGCCCTTTTTTATTCTGTGCGCAAAATACCCACGTCGCCGTTCGTGGTGATTTTGCGCCCCCATCATAGCCAGTGAGGGTGATTTTTTTCTAAAAAACAATTAGCAACGAAATTTACTAATATACCCTGTAACCTTTCCAGCTTAGCTCAATATCTTGTGTTAGGAGTGGGTTTATGTTTACGTCCCAATGTAATAGGTGGCGAGCCTATTGCCATTAACCGGTCACTTATAAACCTGCGATACCATTACCCATACCACGCTACCGCGGCATTACATTCTTTACATTCGTTATATCTATAATCCTATAAAAGAAATAATGTATGGCGAACATATTTCATCGGTAACAGTATTGGCAACGAGACGGCTGTCACGTCCAATATTTCAGTAATACGTCTGTTGTACGGACAGCAACTAAAGTCGCTTCTTCACATTTTCATAAGTCCGTTTGGATACCCTTGGTACCACCTCACTAAGACTAGGCTATATTGGAATCAAACTGACTGCAATAAAATTCAACGGACTTCAAGAAGCATAAAAGTAGTTTGTCAAAGCGAAAAATGACTGAATTTACAAATCTGTTAGACATTATAATTCAGAAATATTCGTTCTCATTTGACTTTGGAAGCGCGTACCAAACATGCAATAAAATACCGATCTAATTGAGGACTTCCTCCTTTTTAAAGTCGGTAAAACCAGCGAACCCGGGGGTTGGTTAAAGACTCGCGTGTATACCGTAGTAAGAAAATTCTGTTACTTACATGACTAAAAATAAAAGCTCCTTTGTGTTAGCATGTATTATATTATTAGCGGATTTATGCTTGCAAACATCCATTGTACCTACTTTAGGACCAGCGACTCTCTCTAAACATTCACTTTCTCTAAAAAAACAATAATAATTACTAACATAAAATATTATACCCCAGGAGTAGGATTATTAAACGTGATAAGAATACATCAACAAATGGGCAAACAAATTTCCACTTTCCGTTTCTTAATTTATTTTCTTGCATGCAACAAGATATACGATAACGGTTGGTAGAGTGAGGATATGGAGGATGTGGGCCATAAATAGCTAACACGTTATACTGTTGTATATTTTCAACGATACGATATTGAAAATGCCTCGTGCAGAAGTGAAACATGTTCCGAAGTTTCAGTTCTTGATAGTTGAAGATTGCATGTTTTGGTACCTGCCAAATTTGGTTACCAGAATAAGCAAAGTTTTCACCTACTTTGATGGGTTTGTTTACCTTTCTATTGTCCATTTTACCCTATTTGTTTGACATTATAGCAAGACCTCAAACCTAACTCGTGATTATTCTCTCTGTGTATGATCATAAGTAATGTTACAAAAAACAAATGAAGTTACTAAGTGTAACCTGTAAGGCTGAGTATTTTTTCTTGATGTTAATAACCTGTATCAATCGAGGATTATTAAAGCATTTAACCGTTTAAGTTTGATGTTAAAAAAACACATGAATCTCATACTTATTTTAGTTTTAATAATAACATTGGTATTATGGATCTAACATCATGTTTGTTGCTGACTGTACATGGTTTTAACGAATGCGTAGCCAAATTAATTAAGTTATTGAAATTTTGTGTTGAATTTGTATTCTACGTGCAGCTGACATTTGATTTTATAATTGTATTTTTAAATAAGAGATTTTCGTTCCAATATTTCTTAAATACTGCAAATAAAACTAAGGCTTCAGGAGGCATGAGGTCGGAATGAAGTCGACTCTGTATTAAACTGTAATATTAATACCCTGTACATGTACAAGGTATCGCTTACTATCAGATTGGCTAGATTAATCATATCCTTACATTACACCCTCTTAGTATTCCTAAGGCATACAAGCATTCGGGCGATCTATAGGTATTATAAAGTACTAATAATAATAGTTTACAGGTTCGCATAAAAATATTAACATTTTGTAGATAGCCGATCGTAACCATAGACCTACTCTATAATCTAAGCCACCATCCGCTTTCATCAATTTAACAAAATGTCTCAATTATTTATCATAATACTAGAAATATATGAAGACAAAGTTAAAATGAATTTCCATCCGTTGCCGAACTAGTTAGAAACCTGTGTTTCAGCAGATTATTCGGCATATACTAATATTAAAAACAAAAGTATAGGTAGATACATTGCGACAGCGAATCTCATAATATGTATCCTACCCAAGAAACTTTGCTTGTCATTGAAATTTCTTTCGCAATATTTAACCCGTAAGTCAATATATGCAAAGGGCCTAGTAATCTTTGTTTATGCCCCGTTAGACATTTGCAACCCTTCCATCGAATTCGACGTAAAAAAATGTAACTAAAACAAAAGGGTTAGTTCTTTCACTTTTCCGAAGTTGTTTGATGTTTTTTCAATATTCTGCTACGTTGTTCTAAAGGTAAAATGATGAATTGTGTGCTAGTTCTCTCGTGTATGAGGCCCGAGCAGGATTTTTGGAAACCGAGTCAATCAATCACATGCTAATCGGTACCTGGACCCGTACCATGAACTGCAATTATAACATTATGTGCTACATATTTACATCATCATTCATCATTCTCAGAGCCTATACCCAACTCAGTTAGGGTCAGCTTTCTAGTCATACTAAGATGCGACTGAATTTCAATATTTTCCGTGAAGCGACTGCCACCGGACTTTTACAACCAAATTGGAGATATCGAAAGTTAGTTAGGTTAGGCGGACTCTTGAGGGTTCCAACTACCCGTAACGACTGTCATAGACCATCAACCAGGACCGATGGTTTAACGGGCTCTCCGAGACACAACCAGACCAGTGCAAATAGCTAAGCAAATAGATAGCTAGGTGCCTACAAAAAACATAGATCTATACCTACTTACTGACCTGACAAACGTTCTATCTCACAATTATTTGTCGAAAAAGTCTAACTTAAATATAAAATATACAAATAATATATCTGATTCCTGGAGTTTTTGGTTCACCGAAAATTTCTCACAACGTGAACTCAGCCAACTTTATTCTGTTATTTTTACAAAGGACAGTGTTACAACATCGAACCAAACGGCCAATGCCAATAAATACCAGTTATATTCCAAAACGATTCACTATAATCAATATTGCTTGGCTCGCCAGTAAATATTCCAATATGGAGTTCCACTGACGATGTACGACGGGGGTTATGGGCCACAGTTATAATTGAATACTGCTCGTAAATATTGGTATTCAACGGCCAACTTGAAACAAAAATATGGTGCCAATGCTTTTGTAAGTTACTTGTGTCTTTACCTGAGAGATACAAAAGTCTTGGACTTATTTAAATTGATTAATCTGAACAGAAACATTGTATGTTTCTATGGGAATCATAATTTTAAAATTAAATTTATTTTATTAATTCCTAAAGAATGAAATATGTCTCTATCATGGTGAATGATCTAATGTGCACTTTTAGTCCCACCCTCTACTTTCTTACAAAGGACAACACGTGCAGGGCTTAGATGTCATTCGCATACGGTGCCGATTATTCTGTCAAGAACCAAGCGGTTCGGTGAGCCTTCCCATTGCTGCACCATTAAGTTGTTGAATTCCTTACCCTTTCTTCTATCTGCAGTCCCGGGTCCTTTGACCGAGGCGTGAAAAATTGACGTATCATATTTTAAAAATAAAAATAAAACAATGCATAAGTCCATAGGTAACTGCAACAAAGGGTACTGTACTAACCAAACAACCCGCTTCTGATCATTCAAGGTGCTAAAGTGCCCATCACACTTGCTGTGTTTCCTCATTTTTCACACACACATGGATTCCAAAATTAAATTGAATTCTTCTTCCAAAGGTTGGCCGTCAGCTTCTTAAATTCGTCTCTATCGTTGGCAATTCAGAACAGTTGTTCGACAGAGGCAATGCCGGTTCTCTCCCTGATGTTTCTCAGCCATGACTTTCTCCTTCGTCCAGCGCGCCTTTTACCTTCCACCTTGCCTATCATGATTAATTGAAACAGCGTGTATCTATCGTGTCTGCAAATAACCAAGAAACTCATAAAAATTAAATAAAAATTAAAAATTAAATTTAATATTTCTGACATACTAATACCAATCTAACGAACTATGTAGTTTCATTATGCGAAGACTGTTGACCTATATACATACTAAATTTCTCAAAGTTTATGCAAACAGAAACTTTAATACACAAGGTGACTTAACGAAGATTTAGGGTAGTAAGGGGTACAGGGATCATGGTCTTTTTCTCGAAGTAGTAATTTGTAACGGCCGCGGTAGCCTAGTGGTATGGGTAATGGACTGCTGAGACGAGGTCTCGAGTTCGATCCCAGGTACTATGGCACACACCAATGACTTTTCGATGCATTTCGAAGTTATGTGTGTATTTATCGCAGGTTTATAAGTGCCTCGGAGAGCACGTTAAGACGTCGGTCCCGGTTGCCATACAAACATCTATGGCAGTCGTTACGGGTAGTTGGAGCCCTCAAAAGTGCAACCAACCTGACTTCGAACTTCGATATCGCCATTGGTCATTAGACCATTGGTTGTGGAGGTCAGATGGCAGTCGCTTCACGGAAAATATCGAAATTCAGCCGCATCACAGTTAGACTGGAAAGCCGACCCCAACTGAGTTGGGAAAAAGGTTCAGGGAATGATGAGTAAATTTGTAACATATACAACCCATGAAAAATGCGTATGTGACGACAATAGGCTCGACCCTATTATGTGGAACTGAAATCGGCTCGAGTCCGATAAAACTACCTCTATCGGTTTTGGCAAGGTTAGTGTTCGTGGGGATATCCGCACTATAAAAAAATAGATGGTGAAATGTGCCGGTCCCTTCAAGAATTTACATACATACATACAAATGCTCACGCCCATAATCCCCGAAGAGGTGTATTAAACACTCACATTTCACCAACTATGATTTTCGGTCCCACGTAATAGGGGGCGAGCCTATTGCCGCCAATCGGGTACTTTGTATGAAAATAGGTATGCCGAAAATAAATTCCTAACCGAAAAAGTTGCAGCTAACTAAATTTGGAAAAAAAAATTGACCCGATTCCTTGCTATGGTGTAAATCGCAAGGAAATGCTTAGCCGTACAAGCACTAACAATTAACGTCTTGGAGAGTATCAGAAGATTTACTTTTACCCAGATCAGATAATTTACTGTTATGAAAATACGTATATATGTTACCACATGTTGTATAATCATCTTAGTGATCGTGATTGCGTCCAAAGTTGATCCCCGCGAGCCGTTATTCAGTCTACATTCTCAGTCGACGAACCCTCGATTTCAAACTTCAAGCTCTAAAAGCAATCGGAACTCGGTGCTCAGATGGAGAAGAGGAAAACATTCAAAATTAAGGCGTTTGTAAATAGTCAGGAGTGCAAAGCTTTCAGTTTGTCCTATGTACACAAAACTTATGACGTCAGAACGTTGAATACAGCTGTTGACACAGTCCGCCGAACACGAACGTTCGTACAAGGTTATTTTTACCCAACAAAGGTACCAACTCAAAAGCATCTACAAAATAATTACAAATGTTTTTCCTACTAATTACTGTTTTGTTAAAAAACACCTTTCAATTAAAACAGCGTCTATTGTCTAGGCAAATTAGTGCTATCACGTGCACAGTACTACTTTAAAAACACAAACGAAGGGACGACCTCTGTGGTGTAGCGGTTGAGAGTTAGATTGCTACGTCGGAGGTTGGGGTTCAATTTCCGCTAGGTGAAAATATTTGTAGGCATGAATACGAACATGTTTGCTTTGGTATGGGTGTTTCTATGTAAATATATATATCTATTTACATAAATTATGTATGGGTATAAGTATGTAAATACGCATTATAGAACCCATATCATAAGCTTATTAAGCTATGCTTACCATGGGCCTTGATATTAAATTATCAATTAGTCGTATAGAATATTCTGGAATATTTTTCAACGTTTATTTAATGAAAAATCTGGTCGTTGAAAAATAGTTAAAACTTGTGCGATTTAAATGTAATAAAATAATGTTATACATACCTAACTGAAATACAAGTCTACCTAACATTTTCCGACATTACATAACCCGAGCGCGTCGCTCAGAGGTAAAGCACCCCGAGGATATTCAAAAGACCCACCGCGAATTTCCCATTATGAATTCTTTAGAAACGACAGAAATACTTCAGAACTTAATTAAATTCTGATATTTTGTAAAGTATACATATGAAGCTCTCGTAGCCCCAGGTCGATTTCCTACCCATAGACGTTATTACCAAATCTAATATTCTTTAAAAATACATTTTAATGCAACAAAAATTGCGTTCCTTAATATGCAACTACGCAATTCCCCTGTTGAACTCCATTTATGATAAAAAAAACATGACTCCTTCACGTACCTATTAGTTAAAAAAAACAAGTGGGTAGCTTAGTGGTTAAGCACCCTGGAGGCATTCAGAAAAGCCATATTGAATTGCCCATTACGGATTCTTCAGTACCGGTTAAAGTATTTCAAAACTTATTTAAATTCTGATATCTTAAAAGTATACATAAAACGCTCTCGTAGCTTTAAATTAGATTTCTTGTGACGCTTCGCGCTCCATAACATAAATTGGAGCTCCGAGGCTCTTAGCAAGTATCTGTAAGATATTGAATAGTATCGCCTGTGTTGAAACCGAATCCGTAAACTGCATGACTCAGAAATCAGAGCGTTATATGAACCTTGTGTTGTGTTTCCGCCAATGATATGGGTAGCCCGAACTCACTGGAGAGGATTTGTGTTGTGAGTTGGAAGACTGGGGACTTTGATACTACTTTGTGATGGTATGAAACCCTACTTTGTCTTTTGCACTTGACAGCACAGAAACTCCCTTAACCCTACCTCTCCTCCCTCCTCCCCACTATAGGGTAGTCAGCACGTGTGACGCTCCTGGTGTAGCTAGCTTCCATAGCCTAAGGTAACTTTCCATCAGGTGGACCGTGTGCTTGTCTGCCGCCTAAGTGGTATTAAAAAATCTGTATACCTCCCCTTCCATCTTTCTTTCTATTTAGTTGGTACGCCTCAGGATGTAAAGACGTATTTAAATAAATATAGGGACAGACACCCATATTTTTATGACATATCACATTATTGCATAACATCTATGTATTACATTAATATTGCCCAATGTAGAGATCGAATATAACTACTCTGGGGTTCGGGACTCAAAGACAGCGTGCGTTTTATTCAATTGAAGTCCGACATAACCTCCGCAACCGGCACCGGCGGAGGGGGGGGGGGGGTATCCGTGGGGATTATTCGCACCGTTAAAAAAAGAAGGGGTTCGAATATTCCATTCGGTACAGTATACAGAACATTCTTCATAATATTCAAAGAACTAAATTAGTGTAATTACAAAGTTACAGATTGCTATACACCAATCATGATTTTAAAAATACCAACATACCTATCTTGTTATTATCTTGAAAAACATGTAAAGAAAGATCTCTGAGTCTTCACATATAAATTTTCTCAAATGTATTTGCATATTCACTAAGTAACTCAAAGGTGATAACAGCCAAAAGCCAAGCTCATAACTTCGGCTCAATGAGACCGCCACGAATGAATAGACCGCTGAAATATAAAAATGCTCGTTACGCGAGATATAAAGTGCGATATTGCGTACAAGAATATTGTATAGAAAACCTTTGCATTTCCAACGGCAGGTCGAGGTTTTCAAAGATTTAACTTCACGCTACTGACGGGAGAGTATTGTATTACTTAAGCTTCTTATATTTTTCAAACAGAGACTCTTTATTTCGCCTTAGGATGAATCCGGACTATGTAGCAAAGCAGAATTGATATAAATTATATTTGAAAGGAACAACAGTTGTCTACAGTTCCTTCGATTAACAAAAAGTGTAAGTAATAACAATGGGAGGAATGAATAAATGATTGAATGAATGACTCATTTATTTACTTATGTTGAAAATACAATGTTGACATTAGTAATTTTGGGCTCTTGCTATTTACATTACATGTATCCCTGACTCTGAAACTAGGAAACGTTTACTATAAGAGCCAGTAATTTCTGTTTTCTTAATTCTTAAGTCACATTATTCTCATCAGTATTAATTATATCAATTGCTAAATTTAATAGATCAATTAACAAAATAAGCAGAATAAAGGAAATAAACATGATCAATATTTTGCACAATTAGTTAGGATCGAAAAAATTGTATGAAATACATGCGTGTGTGTGTGTGTTAATGTGTGTGTATGTGGGTGCGTATGCGCTTGCAGGCACACATACCTACATTGTGTGTGTCTGTATGTATGCCTGTATTTGTGTGTGCGTGTTTGTGTCTGTGTGAGCGAGAAAAAGTGTATGCGTTTGTATTTCAATTGTTTAATCAGAGCTTCGAAGCCATTCATATTATAAAACGTTTATCACGTTTACTTGAGTGTGAGTGTGAATTTACGTTAATATTTATTTTTTCTTAATCTGGACTCGCCCTACAGAAAATAGCTTCAATATTTTCTTGGTAGGAAATATCCTAAGTGATAGTTTTCCGTTTCGAGTAAGAATGCGATAAAGTGAAGACTTTGTTTATGATCTTGGGATGTCGTGTGTAACAGTTTTTATGTTCCGATGACGGACCTATGAAAGCAAGTAGAGGGTAATCTATTTGTGAAAGTACGTGTGTTGCTTCGTACGGGTTTTTATAGATTTTCACAAATGCTCTTCTTCTGCTCTTCGCCTAAATACTATATTTTTCTGTCTTTAGTAAATGAATAAATGAATAAAGTATTTATTTGACCATAAACATGGTAAAATGCTTGTCTTTATGATAATATTGAAGTGCTTGCTATGGATGTCCGAGTAGATATCGATTATCGTGAGTATTGGTCATATAATATGTGTCTCTGGTACTAAATAGGTGATTGCATTCAGACGTAGTGCAAACTACCGAAAAATATAGTGAAAAAACCGTCTTTCTGTAATTTTCGTCCGTTTTTTTTATTGTTATTTGGAAAACTTGCGAACAAACATGTTATTATACGAATTTGCGTCACCTGAACCATTTTTATTCCAGTAATAAAATCCTGTTGGGAAAAATAACCACAATTTACCTTACAGTTATTGTATTTATCCACTTACAAGGTATATCTATCACAAAAATAATGGATGTTTCATACGCGTCGATATGCCTCAGAGGGCCGTATACATGAATTATTCTTTTATTAAAAGCTTTTTTGTCAAAGACTCACTTCCCTCCATCTACATGCTTTCAATTTAGCAAATGGATATTGCATGCGATGATCTGGCAATAGTGGATGGAAGTTATTGTTTCGTAAAATAAACTAGGTATTATGATGAGTACGATATCGACCTCTGTGATGTGTGAGCATTCGAAAGTTATCGTGAAGGTTCGATCCCCGCTCAGTGCAAAAAGTTGTATGCATGAATATGACTGTTTGCACTGGTCTGGTCGAGCCTAGGAGAGCACGTTAAGCCGTCGGTCCCGATTGCCATACAAACATCTATGGCTGTCGTTACGGATAGTTAGAGCCCTCAAAAGTCCAACCAGTGTAACTTGGAACTTCATTGGACCATTGGTTGTGGAAGTCAGATGGCAGTCGCTTTACGGAAAATATCAAAGTTCAGCCGCATCACAGTTAGACTGGAATGCCGACCCCTACTGAGTTGAGAAAAGGTTCAGAGAATGATGATTTGTAAGGTATAGCTGTGTTTTTGAATCCTTATAAAATAGATCTGGAACCTTACCACCATTTCTTTAAAGTAATATTATCTCAATCTTACTTTACTTTCATAGTGTGATTCAGACTCGGAACGTTGTTGTCCATCTATATCTGGTGTACTGGCTTATAAGAGATGTGTAAATTCTAATACATTATACATACATATGAATATACAATACAGTAAGAGATACTGTTTGATTCATTTAAGCCATAAAACACTAGTATCCTGTGTATTCTGATGAATCTCACTATAGAAGTAAGGTAAGATTGAAATTATTAACTTTTAATAGGTGATGGTAGAACAATTGCTAAAAATTCAAAACTCTCAGGTTATGTTGCAGTGTGAATTCGGTTTAATCTTTATATATAAAAATGAATTGCAGTTCGCTAGTCTCGCTAAAACTCGAGAACGGCTGAACCGATTTGGCTAATTTTGGTCTTGAATTATTTGTGGGAGCCCAGAGAAGGTTTAAAAGGTGAATAAATATGAAAATGCTCGAAATGGAGGAACAGGTACGTGGTAAGAAGTCCACGCGGGCGGAGCCGTGGGCAATAGTTAGTGTTATTATATTTCTATAGAGTTTATAGGGTTATTCTTGTCGACAGGAGATGCTGATACCTAAGGAACAATGCCGCGTTCAGCCACTATCGACGGAGAACAGAACAGCCAGCTCGCTCCCGCATGCTCGCCTCGCCAGGACGCCTTCCATATCCTCGCAGAGCAGTCTGGACAGCGGCACTTCGAGGGCTACAGTGAGTATAGTTAAAATATTCAAGTATCAATTTATTCGTATAGCAAGGAAATTAGACCAAGTTTTGTGGTGAAATTTTTTTGAAGTAGTAACTATGTTCAAATGTCAATCAACCTATCGCAGTCCACTGCTGAATATAGGCCTCTCCCAATATGCGTCATTGCTCCTGATCCCCAGTCTTCCGCATCCAGTCCACCCCAGCCACCTTTTTCAGGTCAGTCCATGCTGGGAGGCATCCACTCTAGGACTCGTTTGCTCCAAGTGCCACCTGTCCTTCCACAGATGTGCCCAACCCACTTCCACTTCAGCTTACATTCAATTACTATGTTAGGTACATCAAATTACCTACAAAGCTGAAACTATCTCAATACATTTAGTATAATATAATTGATCAAATATGGCGGCTACCGATGTCATTATGCGATAGAGTGATGTTGGAAACCGATGAGATAATCATATCGAAAATTATGTCTAATCTGATCTATGCGGTTGGCTCTCGTAAAGCCGTCGATGTATTTCATTAGTTTAGTATATATTTATCTAAACTACTACTACTAATTGTTATTGGCATGAAATTCCGATGTTTTTCGTGCAGTGACTATTCGTTGATCGATGTTTCGTAGTATGAAATAGAATAGAATGAACAAATGTCAATAGAATATTGACATATATTGATCCAATCTACAAAACGAATGACACTTGGCCTTAACAACTCACTGGTGATATCATAATTCTATCCTATTTTTTATATTTGCCACTTAGGTCAAGCACGCAGACCACCTGATAAAAGTGGTTACCGTGACCTATGGACGTTTACAACGCCGGGGGCATTACATTTGTGCTGTCGACCATATAGAGGGGAAATGGGGAGAGGGGGGGGGGGTAGAAGGTTTAAAGAGTGTTAGTCTGTCAGTACAGAAGACGAAGAAACTTCTAAGTCTCCCCACTGACAACACAAAACCTCTACAGTGAGCTCTAGTAAGCAGTGAGGAAGCAGTTAGGCCGGATTGACCTAAGACTGTGTAACTTCTGCAACCTCCGACGTCCGAGTAGCCTCCGCTCATCGCAGGCAGCGCGGGACCGGAGTCTTCTCCGGACCCGCTCCGCTTATTCCTTTTTGAGCATTTCTTACTCGCAAAAGGAGGCGACTGCCGCCCAATCGCCCGCGCATCTTACTATCTCCGTGAGCATAATGGCGAGTAAGGCAACACCCACTCCTAGAGCCGTCACTATCTCCCTCGAGTCTAGCCCCGAGTCCTTGCTCGCATCACAGTGATGGCACTCGGACGTTGGCTCCTTTCGGATCCGACGCAGGTAATCCCCGAAGTACCAGTGCCCGGTGATCACTTGCGTCAGCCGGTACGAGAGGCTATCGTGTGGCTTCTCTAGTCAGTCCCCCATGATGACCCTAAGACTAGCCATGTTTAACCTTACATGTGCTGCGCAATTACCACTTAACCCGTCCTCTCCCAATAGCTTTAAGAGCAAAGGCTGTAGTCACAAGGGCTGGTACAATAATGTTGATTACTTCAACTTTGTTCCCTGTAGTCTCATTAGGCACAGGATCGTTATTCATTTGTAGGAGACAGAACTTTTGAAAGTGTTCTTGTGCCTTTTCTCTAAATTAGGTACTTGTATTATCGTCGTCTGATACTCTCCAAGACGTTAATTGGGAGTGCTTGTGCGGCTAAGCACGTAATTAATTTCCCTGCCATTTACATCACATAGCAAGAAATCGGGTCAATTTTGTTTACCTAATTTATTTAGCTGCAACATTTTCGGTTATGACTTTATGGACCGGTTTTAATAAACAATTTACGGCGTGCGTTTTAGTCGGTTCGAGTCCGACATAATCACCTCCACCAACTTTGGCGGAGGTGGTATCCGCAGGGATTTTGTGCACGATAAAAAAAATTAAAATAGTCAAAAGTAACTAACGCTATAACTATTTTTAATTAATAATTATAGCACACGCAGGGTCAAAAGTTAATTATGGAAACAAAAACAAGTAGTCAACTAATATAAAATTGACAACTAACTGAAGTTATATAACTAACTTGTATAATTTAGCTTCATTTATAATAGATGAACTCCTGGGAACTGGGCACGGGCAGCTATGTTTTACAGTGTTCAGTTATACATACTTATACATATGTTATTTGTTTTGTCTGAATTATGAAGAGTGTTGCTTACGATAACGATTTTGAATCGATCTCAGTAGTGTTAAACTTTAGTTAAGTACTTTTTTTAAGAAATTGAAGCATTTACGGGACTTACCAGCACATCATAATAATAGTAATAATTTATTTTTAAAATAAAACCATGTTTCCATCTTCTTACAGTCCCTGGTTCTTTAAGCGGCGCGTGCAAAACCGTCTATATAATGAAGCCGTCAAGCTAAGCGCCACCATTGTAACACTGTACGTGTTTGTAATGGTGACCCTCTTTCCTGAGACTTTGCCTTCAGCATCACACTAGGGACCTTCTCCCTTTACCCTTGAAGGGATTGGTCGCGGGTTAAAATCCCGTCTGGGCATTCGCCTTTTCCAATCTAAATTGTTACAGTTAAGTAGTTAGAACGATGAAAAGTATGTCACCGTCTTCTGGAAATTATATTTTTGTTGATAGACGGTTGAGGTTGACGGTGAGGTTCTTGTGCAGATGTTCTTCTCGAGGTTGGAAGGTAAAACGGTAGCCGCTCCCATCAGTCTTATAAGCCATAACAAAAAGTATATTATATTTATTTATTTACTAGCTGTTGCCCGCGGCTCCGCCCGCGTGGATGTCGATTATCGCGTTGTACGACTCTACTCGATTCACTACTTGCCTCTCTATACTACTTTTCCTTGCTGTCATGACAACGGAAATTGTTAGCGATATTAGCGCCAATGTATAGAAATTTACCGGATCAATTAAGATTTATGATTATTACTCCGCTCCCTTGTATGGTAGCGTGATGATATATAGCCTATGTTACTCCTAGATATTGTAGCCTTTTAGAGGTGAAAGAATTGTTTAAATCGGCCCAGTACTTTTTGAGCCTATTCATTACAAACATACAAACATACAAAAATAGGTACAAATCTTTCCTCTTTATAATATTAGTATAGATATAGATTTATTTATTTAATAATCGTCTACAACCATCATTACAGGCATATAAAGATTGAGCAGGTTTCATGATAGAGATTTCATTTACTACTGGGTTTCAACAATTTATTTAAGTTAGTGATCGTCAATTTCTTTTTTTACTTGGTGTGGTGTGGTGTCCGCCACACCCTTTCTATCAAAAATACTAAGTGAACCACCTGGGTCTACCCTGAATAGTTGAAATTCTCCATCATTCCGGAATGACCTAGTTTCTCTCTGACAGCGCGAAGTTGATTAAACCTGATTAAGTAATCATCGCGCTTGGATTGCTATTCCTGATCCGTTGTTGATAAGTGATGGCTGTCTACTAACATAATCCCTGTAGTATGTACTCTGCAAGCTTTCTACTTAATCCTACCTACTAATATTATAAATATGAGTTCATTTATTTATTGTCAAACACGAACAAAAGTTTCAATGAATTTCGGAAACGTGACGCGAACTTTAGCGATGTGATCATAAACTAGGAATTTATATTGACGCACCCAAATAAAAAAATCATTAAGAGTACGACTTTATAGTAAACCGCTCAAGTGGTAAAAGATTTTACCACCAATTTACCGAAAATGTTGTTATTTATAATAAGAATCTTGTTTTATTTGCCCTATGGAAAGAATAAACGCCAAATTTCCTAATGAGGCCTTGTACTGTTTGTAAGGGGAAATAACCATGGCTTTAACTTAATAAGTACTTGATTAAAAGAAATATTCGGCTTATAACCCTCGTTGCCCCAAATAAAAAAGCGTTACTAAGGTTATTCATTGTCGTAATCATCGTTTTGTTGTTTATATTTTAACTATTTTACTCGTTCAATTGTGTGTTGAGGACAGAGGAGCTCGCCATAGCTTACCATCCCGAGACCCTACATAATTCTCGGTTCACAGTAAACCCTTTCTCCAACGAATTGTACCCTTTCTCATTCATTTAAAATCCGATAGAAAGTTGAATTAGTTAATGTCGTTACCGTTACGTCTTTGTTATATTTTGTTAAAAGGTGATTCAACCCTAATGTGGGATTTCAATTTCTGTTTCCAAATTCAAAACCTTTTGATACCAAATTGGTAATCAAGACCAGGTTATATCTTACTTAGTCACGTTGCATATGCCAAACTCGCATTGTCCTCACAGTACCAAATTCTGCATTACGTGCACAAATAACCTCCCAGGGAGAGGTTATCTCAAAGTGCGTCTCCCCAAACCTGAGGGTTGTCCCCAACACCATGGTTCCCACATTAGGGTAAGGGGGCCATCTCGATAAAGATGTCCCCGGGTCTGCCGAAGTGCGAGAGATATGTCTTGTATAATCTCACCTTCGGCGTTCAAAAACATATTAGACGGCGTGCTTTTTAGTCAGTTCGAGTCCAATATATATGCGCTACTAACGGCTAGAAATACGCGTTATGTTGGATAAGCTAATGTCGTTTCTGTTCTATAAACTGTTAAATACGTGCATGTCATGTCAACAAAAGTTTGTATACCTATAGTCTATGATAAGTACAATGAAATCTCGAATAATACAATTTGATTTTTTTGCGATAATAACGCGGGTACAGAGCCATGGGTATGTGGACAGAGCCATGAGTGTCACATAAAATCTTTAATATTTACATTTCTGATTGTTTAGTGTATAATATGTACGTATTTGCAAAAAAAAAGTATCTATGTAGGTATAATTATTCGCATTCTAGAATCCATAATACCAGCTAGTTTAGCTATGATTATCCATTCAAGCAACATTATGAAATATTTAAGTGAACATTAACTTAAACACTGCCAGTGGAAGTATGTATGAATTTCCTAGGGGATTTTTAAGATGACCTAGTTCATAACTTCCGACCTATTTCTCATCCAAACCCCCAAAGAACCAACGCACCAGTAGAGTAGGAAATCCGGAATAAGTAAGGGTTCCTCGTTCCACGAATCCTTCCGTTCTTTCATATCCTGCATTATATGTTCTACTGAATCATAATTCATTATGAACTTAGCATTACTAAGACACTACACACCAAGTCTTTTTATAAGCTAAGGACGCGCGTTTTTTAGATTTTATGCGTATAGGTACACATACATACATACACATTCACGTGTGTAAATCCCCGTAGGGGTAGGCATTAAAGTATTAACACCCACATTTCAGCAATTATGATTTTATTATTAGTAGAGGTCAAGACTCTTTCCGTTTAGCGGGCAATTTTTACAGGTTGAATGTGTTTGTATCGATTCAATTTCAATTGAAACCTTTTTCAAACAGTCGGAGGTCTGTGGAGTACTGTAGAGGGTACAAAAGCGAAGATGCGTGCAAATATTACATCTTACCGATTGCACTGCGTTTAATGAGCGTTCGAATAATCGTCTGAAAGGACTTTTAAGTCATTCATTTTTGAATCGGCCATCTTGGATCGATTTGCATCAAACCTTGCTAAGAACACTCCTGACTAATTCAGCTTTAAAACAAAAGCAAACTACATCGGAATCGGTTTATCCGTCCGGACACACACACAGACACGTGAAACTATAACACCCCATAGTTTTTACGTCGGGGATTAAAAAGGTCCTAAGTATGAATGTCGGCTTTGGAAATAGAAGTCGACTCAAGAAAAAATGGATAGTGTGAAAAAAGATATGACAAAGAAAGGAGTGACTGAAAAAAATTACATCTGACAGGAATATGTGGAAGAGAATGATACGAGTACATAACCGCAATTAATAGGGTCAAGGGCAGGGAGATGATGAAATAAAAAATTTTCGTAGTTAGAGTTTTTTGTAGATTGAAATGACTAGTTCACTATGTTGTTCAGGTAAATTTACAATATTGTAATAAAAGATAAAGGCTAAGTATAGTGGTTCCAGTAGTTCTACTTCATTAAGTTTATAGCTGTAGTTGGAAACATTTTGTTACGTTTCATAAAACTTCGTCGTTTAGCTCAAAACATTGGCTAAATCACCTTAGTCATGCTCAAAAATATTAATATTGTTATTTTTCCTGTAAAACTATCCTGTTAATCAAAATTCAGAGAAAAAGTTATAGTCTGTGTGCGAAATTTCTGTACAATTATTCCATTTTGTTAGGTTTTCTGTATATATAGAATGTGTCAGTTTGACTTCACCTTGCCTAATGGAAACTGAAGGTAAAGACTCAGGAAAGAGAATCACTAGTGGTCAGCTTGACGGCCTATTCAGATGCTTTTTCACGGTTCAAAGCACCGGGGATTGTACAAAGAAGGAAACTGAGCTGGTAAGGAATTCCAAGACTTAATGGTGCGGCATTGTGAAGAGTGACCGAACCGCTCGATTCTTGATGGAATATTCTGCTCCGTATGCGGGTGACATCTAAGCCCTACACGTCTAGTCCTTTGTAGGAAAGGAAGAGGGTAGGACTTATTGGAAGATCTGGATAAAATTTGACATATAGATGGATTATTTAGCTTGGAATACTAATACCATTTATCATAGGTTACTGTGAGCCACGAGCCCTCCCTGTTTCCAATCAATATAACTGATAGTTATGAAAATAGATCTTTAGAAACCTTTATGTCAATACGAATTTCTCTCTGAGTTTTAAACTAAGGATTTTGAAGCGTACCAATACACCATCAGCGCTCGTAACAATTGCTCCACTAATGTTTCTTAATATGTAGTATGGCAAAGACCAAAAGAAAAAGCAATCACAACTCGCACGCGATACACAAACTAAAATTCGATTGTACTTTAGTGCGGACAGCCGAGGCCTTGAAACGGGCGATTTAGTAAATGTCAATGGAAAATCGAATTGATATAATGACACATACTAGTGTGTAGTAAAGAGAGAGACCAAATTTTGTGAGTTTGTTCACATTTTTGGGGTAGACTTTGGTAAAAAGAATAGCCCAAAAAGAGTTTCTTGCCGGAGTCTTCTCACGTCGGAACCGCGTGTACTCACTAACTTATTATTGATATTGATGTTTTGTAAGTTCCGTTTGGTGCTTTTTACAGAATAAATAATTTTGAATTTGAATTTGAAAAACCACTGCTCTTATTGGACAAATTCTTTCATCATTTTGAAAGGAGGACTACTATCCAATGAAGTTGAGAAATAATGTTATTAAATCCAGCAGATTTCCATACATTATTTGGAAATCAATAAATTAGGACTATCCTACCGGGCAGTGGGCAGGGCACTTTGCAAGACGAACAGATGGCCGTTGAAACCGAAAGGTTCTCGAATTTAGACCATATACTGGTAGACGACATATAAGACCCCCGCGAGATGTACATATTCAAATTCGTGGGTACCCATTGGATGCAGACCGACTCCAACCGGTCAGAATGGAGGTCGCTGGGAAAGGCCTATATTCAGCTGTAGACGTCCTATGGCTGAAATGATTAAATGATGTAAATAAAAATGATTAAAGTGGGTTTTGTCACGGACGAAACCGTGAAGGGTGAGCTTGTGTAATATTGTCATTTAGCGAATGGACGGCCGCTTATGTTTCATATCCCGAGTTATTTTTAGTTTGTTATGGAGGGTGTTGATCAACTCATATGTCGCATTGTCTATACTATTTCGCTAAGGATTATTTCGTCATATTCATCATGTTAGAAAGGTTCCAAGTATAAATGAAGGCAGAGCAGAGGCAGGCTTAAGAAATGATGGATAGATTGCGTAATTGAAGACATAGAAAGGAGTATCTAAAGAGATAACGTCTGACATGAAAATATTAAAAAGTATATTACGCATATTAAAGCCCGTTATTTTTTTATATACATACTCGTATATTAGCAATATTCGTCTGATACTCTACAAGACGTTAATTGGTAGTGCATGTGCAGCTAAGCACGTGATTAATTTCTTTTCGTTTTACGCGGCATAGCAAGAAATCGAGTAATTTTGCTAGCTGCAACATTTTGCGGTAAGGAACTTAATTTCGACATGCTCATTTTCTTACAAAGTACCCGATTGGCGGCAATAGACTCGTCTCGTGTTACGTGGGGCCGTAAATTATAGTTGGCGGAATGTGGGTGTTTAATACACCTCTGCCTACGCCTTCGGGGATTACGGGCGTGAGCATATGTGTGTATTAGCGACGGAAATTACTAACATACCCGATTAACCCTCCAAATAAGTTCAATGGCCTGAGTTAGTAGTAGGTTCATTTCGATAGTGTAATGGTAGACTCTTACCCATAAAACAAACAACGCAAAAACAAGCCCATATTCACAATGAGCATCATAATTATGTAAATACCAATCCCAGTTGCCTAACTCATCATTTTTTCAAACGAATGAATTTTATTTCAATTCATCCATAGCCAAAGGTTCGCCCTCGCCCTCCTTCGTCTAATCCTTTCCATAATTTAGTATTCTCTTTTATCAAAGAGAGGAAATCCTGTACCAAAGCTGTCTGTGGACAGGCAAGACTCCTCGGGCTTACTGATAGCAGGCGGCGTATCAGCTTACAGATTAAGTTGGCTTAGACACTGAAGTTCTCAATGGGGCAGACTTACGATGACTTACTCGCCTATAAACTATTCACCACTCTGAGACTTTATTTGTGTAGGAAACTATTCAGAGTGTGGGTAATATCGCCTATCTGACTGCTTCGTGCCAAGCCATATTGTACCTTTTTCAGATAATATCTAGAGCCATTATAACGAAATGAAAGCGAGGCGATACTTTTGTGAGGTCACGTAATTGGAACCTATGTCCCATATTGATTTGATCAATGTATTTCTATTGGGCAACTCAATCATCGATCGCGCACAGACTTCGAGGGGTGAACTGACTTCGTATTGAATTGCTTTTAGTTTTGTTTTATGTATATTCACTAATATAGGAAGGTCAAAAAGTAAAGGCCACTAAAGGTCGGCCCTAGATAAAGACACAATTCTTCTTCTTCTGTCATGTCGACGGCATTTCCTTGAGTTGCCATCGTGGTGTAGTAATTTGTTAACCGCTACTCACGAGGAGGACCCGAGCATAAATTTCGCTCTTCGCGAAGGCTTACTACGTCCCCTTCAAGACACAATTGAATTGAAAGTACCCACTGATCACCTAAAAGTTGTCCTCTTTTCTAGATTCGTCTCGAAAGTTTCGTTTTCGAAAGGCCACCAAGGCCTTAAGTAGAAGTGTAATGAATATACCCATAACAAGTACCAGTAACATAATATGGATTCAAAAAATCATATTATGTTACTGATGGCTCTCGTAACATGTTACTGAATAACAACGAAATAACAATTAAGCCGTAGGTAGCTATACCCGCACGTTCCGACTAACTTGTCTATGTTTTGATACGTAACGTATAACTAGTTACGGAGAACATCTTGTTCGAAGAATATCTATGATCCATGTCTACTACATTGTTATTAGTAACATGCAATAACAAGATAACACTCTCGCATTGAGGTTTATTTTTGTGTGAGTTGCAATGCAACAGTGTTGAGGGAGGCAAGCAAAAGGTAGCTGTTGCCGTTCCATTCGATTCACTGGGCGAGAACGGGATAGAAGTATTGATATTTAAGTATGTGTAAGCAAGATAACTACTGTTTTGGCCGAGGAGTCGAATTGTTTGCTTTCCATTGCTCTCTTTGTATGAACACTATGCACTTCGATTGTAGAAGTATTCAATGAAAAATAATACGGTGTATGCGTAAATCTTGTAACATCTAAACAGAAACTGACCAAAACCAGTTTAAGTTGGACTGCTCCGCGCGCGTCGCGCTAAAGTTTATTGTATATTGTTTATTTACGAATTTTTTGTTTTTTTTTTGTGATATGTAAATAGTACTTAGTGATGTAAGTGCAAATAATCTTTAGTGTAAGTGTAAATATGTACTTAAATGTAAATATGTAAATACTTGAATTTATAAATCATCATGTACATAATATACGAGTATAATTCATAAAAAATAAAATAAAAAAAAAAGTCTATAAAAATAATAATAATATTTATATTTAATAATCGTATGCGTAACCTCGGCTGATAAATATTAAAAGCAGAATAAAATTATGGGTATTATATTGTTACAACGTATTCGCTATAACAAGAAGTACGTATCGAACATAGAACGATCTACATTCGCAGTAACTAATTAGCATCCCTCTCGGTTGTTATTTCGTTGTTACTGGGTAACATAATACGGTAACATAATATCATCAAAGTAATATATTCAATAACATGAATATGAAAATCGTAACCTAATATACCATCTCTAGCCTTAAGTCACCTAGTAGCTGACAAGTTAATATGAATTTGGTGGTAGTTTGATAGTAAAATATACTTTAAATAACTAAGTTAATACGCTTTTCAAAGGAGAATTCTTCTGCTTTTGCTCTATCTGAATATATCGTATCTAACACGCTGGACTCTTCACAAGGTAACAAATCAACTTCACATCACTATCTTCCTGCCCTTGTCCCAATTATTTGGGGTCGGCGCAACATGTCATTTTCTTCCATACACTTCTATCAGATTTCCTTTCCTCCATCACTCCCTTCTTTGCCATATCGTCTTTTACACAATCCATCCATCTTTTTTGGGCCGACCTCAACAAACTACAGCAAATCAGCTTCACAATAGTATGGAAAATATTTAATAAGCACTTGTTACTAGTTTTGATAATAACAATTATGGGTAGCTATTAGCTAATTGCAGTCGTTGGAGAGATATTTCAGTAACGATCGATGCACAATGTTATCACAAAAAAGTAGAACGTTATACGAGTATTGAAGAGTGTATACGTATTGTGAGACTGTAACACTCACTTTTCTTATACTCGTAGTTCTTTAGCTGATGACTTAAATCTAACTTTGATCTAACTTAAGTCTAATTTAAGTCTAACCTAAGTCTAGCCTTTTATGCCACATGTATTGTACTTGGAGTACTACCTGCCTTCGGTTTCGGTTGCGTTTCCCTAACACCCAGTATAATTTTCTACCGTGAATACTTCAACTTAAACCCTTCATTTCTATATTTTATCCAAATTAATGGATACTCATAGCTCAAGTTGGAGCGTTATTGTACGAAGATAAATGAAGCTTATATAACTTATCTGCCTTTGTTATTACGAGACGACAATCTCGTTACAACCCTTAAAAGTTATAACAGTCACAAATGTAATATATTATGATTAACTTAGGTTTATTAATAATATATATAACCTTTGTTATACCTATATACTTCTTAACCCTTCCCCTCCCTCTCTCATATACGGCATGATTTGATTTAAATAACATTTTAAAATTATAATTTCGTTAGGATACCGTCAGTGTAGCAAATATTCATAAGACACGGTAACCGCTTTCCATCAGGTGGGCCTTGTGCTTGTCTGCCACTTAAGTGATTTAAATAAAACATGATTAGACTGAATCAGACTCCTGGAGTTATAAACAGACCGCACGGAGTCTACAACAGAGTTCGTATTCATGTAAGCTGAAAACATTAAAATTAAGTCTTAGTGCTATAAATTTTGCTCTAATATTCTAGCAAATAGCTGGCTATAATTATAAACGATGAGATTTCTTAATTAGCAAAGCGATAGAATCCAATAAAGTTTCGCATAGCAGCTAACGGCAAATTCCTAAAAACAAAATACTATATACAAACATATTGATACAGTTTTCTAAGTCGAAAACATCATAGTCATATCTTAAGACTATGTATAAATCTCGGTCTAATGTTTTAGCAAAGAAGATGGCTATAATATGAACGCCGCTGATAGTAATATCTTAATTAGCCAAACGATTATAATCCAGCAACGTTTCGCATTGCAAATAACGGCAAATTCCTTTAACAAACTAAATACTAGGTCTCAACATATACAAAAATATTAATACAGTTTTCTAAGTCGAAAACATCATAGTCATATCTTAGGACTATGTATAAATCTCGCTCTAATGCTTTAGCAAACAAGATGGCTATAATATAAACGTTGCGAGAAATATCTTAATTAGCAAAGCGATTCTAATCCAGCAAGGTTTCGCATTGCAGCTAACGGCAAATTACTTTAGCAAGCAAAATACTCCTACTAGGTATCAACATATACAAACATTGATACAGTTTTCTAAGTAATTTGCTCGCAACGAGTTGTTTTGACGACACGTGTATCATTTGTTTACGAGCAATGTGTGTATGTGTACAGCAACAGACGTTAGACACGAAGGTATTCCATTTTTCATTTACGAAAGCTAACAACAAAAGAAATATCTTCCATTTAAATGTTATCAAGCGAAAATGTTTTGCATCAGTATTTCAATGAAGAGGTGCAATTGTTTCTTATCTTTAGAACTGATAGGTGTGTGCCCCCTAAAATCTTCGGAGAGCAAGACCTACTCATTAGTGAACGAGGCTTTGACGCTATATTCTCTATTAAGTTTGGGAATTCATGTTTAAGTCATTATACTGCCGATGCATTTTCCATAAAGTTATCCTTAAAGGAACAAAGTGAGAAAGTGGCAGAGTATATGAATCGGTTAACGTTTTTTTTTTAAACTTAGTTGATAACTTTGACTGAAATATATACTGCAGTTGCGTCAATTTCTACACTAAAAATCACAAGTCACTACCATTTACATTTTAAATTCGGTAACGCGGTAAGGAAGGGTATACGCTAATAATATTAATATATACTCTGTCTATATCATCATCTTAAAACTATAAATCTTCTTCACTTTCCATAAGTACAAAAAATATAAGTCATAGTACATACTTACGCTATAAGCTGAGTGCAAAAGTGTGTATGTACGCGAAAACCCTTGAATAATATAAACGTTGTACCGTTGCCAGATGTTCATCATCCCTAATACGTATTTTCAAGATAATATATAGCGGCATTTAAAAATAAAACGACTTACACTGTCAGCCATTTTGAAAGTTTGATAAAACTTTAATTGTGTTGGTCGTTTGATAAATTAGACCGCTATTTTTACATATTATTAAATTCGTAAGTTATAAATTAATTAAGTACTTGTGTGGTTATTTGGCTCTTCGTTTGCCAAATAATTATAAATAAATATTCTTTTTTTATATAAATATTCTGGGACTATGTACACAATATCACCTAGACCCATGCTTAGCATAGCTCAACTAGCTTGTGTTATGGGTTCTAGGATGTAGATAAATATACTTAGATACATTTTTTGTAAATACATACATATTAAATGCAAAATATTCATGCATGCCAATATTTGCACTCAGCGGGAATCAAACCCGCGCCTCCTGCGTAACAGTTGCGTCCACGTTCTTCGGATACCGTTAAAGTACGTGGGTAACAAATTATTTAATGTTTGGCAATGGTGCCCTTGGTTCTGACATCATCGTGTTAATGCAGCGTCTCACCAACATAGATGTCCAAAACCGTGTGTTCTTAAAAGCCGGAAAGCGGACTAAGGGTGGTCGTCTCAGATGCCACCGAGACCACCGTACGTGTAATTATGATGGAATAGAAGACCATTTCGGTACTAAATTTCAATAAATTCTCATCAAAATTGGTAACAATCGGCCTCTTATAGTATTTTTAATGAATCCTCTCTTTCACCGTCATATATTACTGCTGCTTGTGACGTTGAATGGGTGTATCGGATGAATAAGACTTCGCTTTTTACTAATTAAATATTCAGAACTCGTTTAAGATGCGTTATATAGATTGATCCATTCGTGTATTATTGCTGAGTAATAATAACGTTTATACAAAAATATAAATGTATAAACATCATGGGCTGTTATTGTTAATTAAAATTTATAAATGGTTGGAATGAGAAAAGGTTGCAGGCAACTGGTACCTAGTATTGTAATTAGTAGGGTAACTCCACACCGCTTAATCATTACTATATTATATACTTACTATATTTTAATGTATAGTGGTGTAGAGCTTTACGTATTATGAATATATTAAGATGGTTATCTGGTATGGTAGTGGTGGATGGTGATGGTAGCCTAGTGGTATGGGTAATGGACTGCTGAGACGATGTCTCATGTTCGATCCCAGGTTTTACCATGGCACACACCAATGACTTTTCGATGCTTTTCGAAGTTATGTGTGTATTTATCGCAGGTTTATAAGTGCCCGGGTAATGGCAATAGGCTACAAAAAGTGCCTTGTCCGTAGAATACGTACATCTATAGATACGAGTATCAAAGCGTGTTTGCAATTGTTCTCTATGTACTTTTCTGCTTGGCGAATAAAGGCATCAGTTTTTGCCGCTGTTTGAGTAAAAATTTAAACTTAATAGACTTATAGAAGCTTACGTTCTTTACCATACTACTCGATTGGCTGTGAATTATTATGTACAGTGGGCTTCAAAAGTTCCAGAACAGTTTGCAACTAAAATTGTATGAAGTGATGCCACTACATAACTACTTTGTCATGTAGTATATGTCTTATAAGCTACTAGATTATAGATCTGCTTATTAATGTAATTAAATTTAGGATACTATTTCATGCAAGTAGTATCCTAAATTTAATTTAATTTAAAATTTAATTTAAATTTTACTTATTTTTTTTAACTTTACTTATTTTCTTATAAACAAAAAATATACATGGACCTGTGTTATTTTATTAACACAATCTGTGTTACTTCTACTTAAATTTATTTATTTATTTATAACGTTTACACTATCATTACAGCAACATATCAAACCTAATACAATTGTGACGCTAGTGTAAATTGACTTAAGTTGTCAAAGGATTATAGATCTTAAGGTATCCAAGAACTTTTGAGCCCCACTGTACACTCAAGACATGCTCTAATGTACCATATATACGGGTTACGATATATACGGGCAGGGGTAGGTTATGTGCATCAACTAGTGATTTTGAGAGGTAAGAATCCTCGGAGTATAGCTTGTTACGTGACGTTAGCGTGGAAAATATTAGGGTTTGGATGGTGAGCAAAAATGGACGACACTACTCTCATGTCTTGCAGAATAGTGTCATATTTGTTTGCTGACCATCCAAACCCCAACATCTTCCATTTCACCAAAAACAAGTACACTTCAGGTTTCCCCATCCCTTCGTAATTTATGCAGCAGGAACTTTAATTTTCCCTTTTTCAAGATTACAATTTGTTATTTTATTTTTAAGTATACAGTTATCAGTCCTTATGCTTATAACTATCTAAATAATATCCATTATGTGACGATCTCTGCGAGAACACACCTGTGCCCTTTAGCGCAGATGTGACCTCACCCGACAGGGACCAAACGGGAATGAAATTGTTATTGCCTATGGAAATAGGTGTGACTATTATCAAAGGAATAAAACTACAAATGTATATGGAATATTGGATGGGTATAATTCCGGACATATTATGATTTGACCCCAATTTTGTTAAAAACTGTGCGCGCATTTTGCGTTTTAGGAGTCTTTTGCGGATTTCGGTATAGTTCTTTTTATACTGTGATATGAGCGCGGTGTGCTACAGGTCGAACCCATCAATTCAGATTATATCCACGGAATAAATATTTATTTATTTTAGACCTCAACGGGTTGATTGAGGATTAAGAATATTTATTTTTTAATATATATATATTTATATATTACACTATTACTCGTAGTTACGGATTTAGTCATCCAAACCTACATAAAAAATTAACTCTATGGCGAATACATACGACGAATACTCATGAACATAACGTGAGTTATGTGAGTTCTTATAAGATATTGAAGTAGCTGTCACATGGCGGAAATTCAAACTAATGAAAATATATATTATGAGGGGGGGGGGTAGGGTACCTACCCCCCTCCTCATAATACTACCTACCACTCACCCACGTATCAATAATCCCAACGATAATAATAGTAAAAATTGTCATAGAAAGGAATACTAAACTTAAAAAAGACTTCTTCTTACCTGAGGAGATGAGATGTTGTATGTGCAATAATCCGCAAGTGCGCTGAACAAACCTCCACACGTATCTGCATCTGCATGAGGCAATTTTCTATGAAAATCGTTGGTATGGTTAAGCCGTGGTCGTCGGTGTGTGGTGGGTAAACCTATGAAATATTTGCTATGTGATGCTCTTACTGGATATTTTACTTACAGAGTCACCGCGGATCCTCACCAGCGATACGTACATTCGCACCAGACGGCCGCACCCTCGAAGCAGGCGCAAGTAATATCCCTCGCTCCCCCTCTCCGCTTCGGGCTGCTTCGCTCGACGTTCGCGCAGCACCTCTCGCGCACGGCTCGCTTGCTTCGCTAGCAGATACTCCGACGCCTTCAAGCCCAAGGCATGCTCCTCCAAGATGTCTTTCTCCGTTGTTAATGCCTCCAAGGTAAGATATTTTAGACTTTATTATACATTCACTGTTAAATTTATCGGGATATTTACCATGTTTGTTTATTTCGTTGAATAACCGATATTTCGGCGCTGTTGCAAGCGCCATGATTACGGTGTATTACGGTGTAAATATCCCGATAAATTTAACAGTGAATGTGTAAGTGACCATGTAAATCTAAAATCATATTTTTATTTTTTACTTTCAAGGTCAAACGTGGTGAATCAAATTTGTGTCGTATTTGCAAATTTCAGCTTCTATTCTAATCGACAATGAACCTGGACACATACTATTTATTATAGTAAAAATAATCTGTGAATTAAAGAAAGTCACCAGTTTCTCTGCAATAATGTCAAATTGTGTTAAATTGTCTTTGCAATAAAACCGGTATGCATTTGACAGTGACAACCGTTGTTCCTATGTTTGCCATTTCACGGAAGAATGATGATGATATATTTACTGTCACTAGCCTAAGCCCGCGGCACCGCCCGTGTGGCTGTCGGTTATCGCGACCTAAGCGCCAACTGTGCAACTTAAATTTCATATTACTAATCATAACTCTGGTTCTAATTAATCGATTGTTACTATTGCAATCAAATAAACGTAAGATTTCAAGTTGGACCAAAACCCCCTTCCAACAAAAAAGCCGCATAGAAATCCGTTCAGGAGTTTTTGCGTCCATCGCGGATAAACAAACTTTTTACAATTATATAATAGTATAGATAGATAACATTAACATAACTCACGCCTATATCCCCGAAGGGGTAGGCAGAAGTGCTAGCATCCACATTTCGCCAGTTTATGTTTAGGTCCCAATGTAATAGGTGGCGAGCTTATTGCCATTAATAGGGCACTAATAAACCTGCGA
The DNA here is from genome assembly GCA_963691645.1 of Pelosia muscerda. Taxonomy (NCBI): domain Eukaryota; kingdom Metazoa; phylum Arthropoda; class Insecta; order Lepidoptera; family Erebidae; genus Pelosia; species Pelosia muscerda. The sequence goes on from OY829103.1 coordinate 5,678,729, forward strand.
TAAATACACACATAACTTCAGAAAGCATCGAAAAGTCATAGGCGCCATGTATGTATTGTGTGCCATGGTAAACCCTGGGATCGAACCCGAGACCTCGTCTCAGCAGTCCATTACCCACACCACTAGGCTACCGCGGTAGGGTATGTAGGTAGGATAGATGTATCCAAATGGCATAGTAAACCTTCAATCAATCAATTAATTAGACTCTCGCAGTCCTCTGTTGGACAAAGACCTCTCTACATGTTACAAGGCTTTTTGGAAAAGCTGGCACAATGTTTTGTTTCGAGTCTTCCTTCGTTTCTAGCAGTGATGTTGCACAAAAAATATCATTCATCACACCTTGCAAAGTACATCTACGAATAATACGCCTAACTATATGTGAAACCTAATGAAGTATTATTTAGTATTATTGAAATAAAATACGAAGATCTGCACAAAATGATGTAAATACCGATAGATAAAATTATTCCGTATTCACACTTACTTTATCAATTATGTAAAACGTAACGTTCACCTTTGACCTTTTTTTTTTTTTTTTTTTTTTTTTTTTTTTTTTCTTACACCTCCGGCACGAAGCGGGAGCCTACTCTAAACAATGTGGAGTTTGTATCTCTAGGCTATCTATTCATTCTAAAAGGGGGGGGGGGGGGGGTTTGTGTGGTATATATTTATTTCTTTATTTTATTCCAAAATACGCTAATTTATAATATGTATGTGCTACTTATTTAATCTATTACTAAATCTTATTTCTACTTATATTTATTCTCTTATATAATATTCTGGACATATTCATTCTCACAATATTTTGTGGCACCATGTGATATTCACAAAATATCCATAAGTGACTACATTACACCGCATTTCTTTTATTCACTATCTTTACAATTTTCTCCCAGTATTCCAGGAAGTATTCTCTGTATTTTTTATTCAGTAAAAGAGGTAAATTGTCTTTAATAATTTTTGTTCTAATTGTTTGCTCCAAATTATATCGATCCCTTGCGTGGATCGGGCAGTCCACAACAAGGTGAAGGACCGTCTCATTCACCCCTGGCTGACAGGCGCATGATGGGTCCTCCTTACACTTGAAACGAGCCAAGTATTCGGAGAACCCACCATGTCCTGTCAACAGCTGAGTGGTCGTACTGGCGACCCCCATCTTGCGGACGATGCTGTACGCCGCCACCGCGCATGGGAAGAAAAGCTTGGTCACGGAAGCAGTTTCGCCCAACCTGTACCGCTCGTTCCACTCGCCAAGCGAGATCTGACGCAGACCGCGCTTCACGAATGAAACGGGGCACAGGTCGTAATGTGGCGCCCTCTTCGACCGCAGAGCCGCCTCCTTGGCGAGCTCATCAGCTCGCTCGTTGCCCTCCAACCCTGCGTGGGCCTTGACCCAGAACAAGGAGATTTCCTTGCCCTGGGTCAAGCCCCGCTTGATGTTAAGCCTGGCCTCAACCGCCAGTGGGTGGAGGGCACGGTGGTTCGTCACCGTTTGGAGTGCGGCTCTGCTGTCGCTGAGAACGCCGAACGTGGCCGCGCCGCGTTTAAGGACCTCACTGGTCGCTTTGCATATGGCCAAGAGCTCGGCCTGGTAGACGGTGCAGTGCGGTGCGAGAGCAAGTTTGAGGGTCTTAGTTTCGGCCCCGTTATGCCAAATGGATAACGCGGCGCCGACACGACCCTCAATCTTGCTCCCGTCCGTGAAGATGCGCACCTCAATGCTGTTGGTGCGCTGATATTGATCCTCGTCTACCAGACTGGTGAACTCCAGGTTCATATGCTCCGCGGGGTGAGGTGCTTTAATGGCCGGAGCCATCCGTTCGATCTCCCTGTCTCCCAACCATGACTGGAACACTCCTCTCTTGGCCTCGTATAACGAGGCCACCTCGCGAACTCTGAGGTCCAGAGGGAGCATTCCAGCCAGGATCAGACCCGAGTGCAGGGAGACCGTCCGGTAGCTTTTACACAGTTTTTGAGCGAATCCGCGCTGCACCACGTTCAACTGCTTCCGTATCCCAAGCTTGTCCACCGCCGCGCCCCAACTGGCTGCCGCGTACAGCACCGTCGGCTCCACAGCCGCGGTATAGATGGTCCGGATCACCTCGGGATGAAGTCCCCAGCTGATCCGGGCCATCCTCGCTAGTTTGTGGTATATCGCGATCGCTTTCTTGCATACGTTTGAGACGTGTGTGTTGAAGGTGAGTTGGTGGTCAATGGTGAGTCCCAGGATTTTGATTTGTTCAGACAATCCAATGTCTATCCCGCCCATGCTGAGGCCTTTGACCTTTACGATATCCAACTAAAGGCTTCAGCAAAATACTTCGCATTCGATCAGGAATCACGTGCGGAACACATATATATCTGATAGGCGAAGATGATTGGCTTGTTCGATTCCATACCATATTACTATACATTGTTAGGTTTACGGTTATTTCCTAAAGAGAAATTCCTGATTATCCAGCTATTAGCTACAGGCATTTGGTAGTTGATTCGAATCCAACATTTCCACCTTACTGACACTGCCTAAAGGTACTCTTCTACAAATAAAAAAATTATCGCCTTTTTTATATGGGTTATTTATTTATTTATTTAGGAAGGAAATTAGGGAAACGCATCGAAGCTTAAGGCCCCTGAAAGTATTCTAGGTACGCTACATTACTAATATTCCCCCATATCGGGGAGCTAGATGCATCACCATGGTTCCCACATTAGGGTAAAGGGGTCATCTCAAAGAAATGTCCCCGGGTCTGCCGGGGTGCGAGAAATATGTCTTGTATAATCTCACCTCCGGCAATCAAAGACCCATGGACGGCGTGCGTTTTGGTCGGTTCGAGTCCGACATAATCATCTCCACCAACAATGGCGGAGGTGGTATCCGTGGGGATTTTGCGCACGATAAAAAAAAGGTACGCTACATATTGACATAAAAAATTACGATTATCTAGTCTAATCAAACCCACTGTGAGTTTGATTAGACTAGATAATAGTAGGTACTATCTTCGAATTGATTGAAATTATACCAATTACACTTCACCTGTAAGTATAGTGAAGAATACCTTATTCAGGACTTGAAAGATCATCTCGGAAATCTTTAAGAGTAAGTAAAGACCTTTGTGTGTCACAATACCTCCAGGGAGTTTCTCTAATGTATGTAAAATGTCTTATCCTATCCCTAATAGAATTTCTTGGTAATGTCAAGTCAAAAATTGATATATAGGTGCCACTACATTGTATACGTCTGTCACTCACTAATAAAAAAGTTCAGATAGGTAGGTATACGATTATTTTGCTACTTGTGTGTAGCAATATCGAAGTTATAGTTGAAAAAATATGGAACCTTCTTCTTTTGTTTATCGACGGCATTTTTTAGTTGCCATCGTGGTGTAGTAATTAGTTTCACGGCAGCGCCGCTACTCACGGATAGGGCCTGAGCATAGGTTTCGCTCTTCAGGAAGGCTTATTACGTCCCCTGCCGGAATCCTGAACACTGCACCAATTATGAAAAGGTTATATAGATTAGTACCTACTTAATGTTAGTGTAGAAATGTTACAGATACCATATTATTATTATTTTTGTAGCACTTAGATGGCAGATAAGCACGCGGCCGACGTTTGCAACACCAGGGGCGTAACATCCGTGCTACCGACCATATGGGGAAGGGGGGAAGGGGGAGAGGCGAAGGTTAAGAGAGTTTCTGTGCTGTCAGTGGAGAAGAGAAAGAAGGGTTTCTGGGTCTAAAAAGGACAAAACCCCTCCAGTGAGCTCTGACTACCCTACTCATCGCCCGAAGCACAACACAAGGTTATTATTAGCCGCGGGATTTTGCAGGGCGAAGGCACTTCCCCAGTCGGACGGCTCAATTAGAACGGGAGATACCGTCACGTCCTACCTCCGAAAACATCTTTGCCTGGTATTATTAATATTAGATACGGATATGGATACTATAAGAGTTTTGCCTTCTCATTAAATTATGATAAAATAAAAATTTTATAACATTGTTTCTCATAATATTTTTTTTAATTCAGTTTTGGCTTGAATGTACAGGTATCAAACAGATATTAAATATAAAAGTACAGGTGAACATCTGGGATGTTTGTCGTTAATCACTTGGGTCGTCACTGCCTGGCGACAGCTGTGCCTCTACTTTATGAAATTGCTGTTGTAACTTGTAAGCAACGCGATTCCTGAACGTTTACTTTTTGACATTTTATTTCTGGGAGTAAGGTTACTACTTCTATTACTAGAAAACTGTATGGAACAAAAAATATTTCGCGATTTGGGGTCGGATTCATGCTTCACCTAGGCTGTCCACCTGGGTGAAGCAGGATACTAATAGGGTCCCGTTTTCCAACTGATGACGTTACTGTATAGTGATACAGTTAAATGGTCTCAATGATGATGATAATGATGTATACTCAATAATTTATTAGAAGCAAATTTGTAATAAAAATATATATAATAAAAAAAAATAAGAAAAGAAAAGTTTCCATTTTTAATTTTTCAAAAGATGCATTAAAATAAATTATATTGTTTTCACTTCATCATGTATTTCTCTTAATTACTTGAATGTAAAAGTATCGAGGGAGCGGAACATTACGATCGGCAGGTTTCACACACACACACACACAGATTCACAGTAGGCAAGCTCCTTATCGTAATACACCGCTCTCTTCGATAGTTAGTTAGACACTGATCAACAACTAGTATTTTTTTGTTCCGTCTAATAGTAGTTATACCTATAAACACATATAGGCTTGAAGGTCACCACGAGGAAGGTAATCCCTTGTAAAATAATCTCAATATATTCAAATTTAATTCGTAATATTATCTATTTATGCAGAATAAGCTCAAGTAAAGCAAATTAACCTTGAATCTATAGTAATAAGCCTCGATCAACAAACATTAAGTAGGTTAGCAATAAGCCCCCCATTCATAATTTATTAGCTTAAACCGCTGTCAAACGGCTAACATGGTCCTTAAAACCATACCAAGATTCTACCTGCCAAGCAGATTAATTTATGATATACCCTTTAGAGTTCATTATATTGGTTAAACAAGGAGTGCCGGGTTATAATGAAAGATAAACTCATCGTTAGCGATACTTTCAATCCCAGATACTTGGAATCAGGGAATAAGGAAATATGTAATTCTTATTTTCAAATTTTAAGCTATATTATGTTATATATTGGGGGAGGGAGGAGGGCCCACCGCTCACCCGCGGTTCAACACTCCAACAATATATATTGGAATGTCAAACCACCCTCTTCAAAGTAAGAAAAACAAAAAATCTTACCAGAGAGGAGATGTTGATGTTGAGAGGAGGTGGGCCCTCCCCCAATATATATCCTTTTGTAATGGATTTCCGCCAGGTAACGCCTACATCTATATCGTATCTACTCGTATATTATGTTATTTTTAAATTGATTCACTTTTTTGTAATCTATTCTAACTTTAAAAAAAGAAGAGGTTCTCAATTTGAATTTTTATTACCATACCATAAGCCTGAAAAATAAATACACTTTATTTAATCTGTAGTAAAATCGAAAAAAGCTTAAATTCTTATTATGATAGTGTCGTAAAAATAATTGTCAAAGTTCCGGTAGACACCAAAATAATTACATTACCGACTCGATAAGACCTTTGATTCTGTTGTGTTCGTTTATATTTAAACTAAAGACCCTTTATTATACAGTGAAATGTGTCTCATCTCTAAATGGAAATTAATCTGTTGTTCAACCAGACACAGATTTTCCTTAACTCAATCCTTAACCCACTCGGTATAGTATAACAACGTTCCTATGTACTAAAGGACGCTTTCCCTTGAGTAATATCTAATCGAGCTAAATTGTCTTTGATTAATAAAGCAGCATAAATTTGACAGTAATAACAATATTTCCTCATCATCATCATCACCTTCCGTGCGCTAATCCCGGTCGTATCCAACTGGAAAAAAGGGGACATTGGAGTCCGTGGTCTACTTTTTTTCAGCCTACCTGCGTTGCAACTTCCATATTTTCTGTGAAGCGACTGCCTCTTGGCTTCCACAACCTATGGGTAAAGGCGAAACAAAAGTACTGCAGCTAAACCAGTTATTGAACTTTTTAGAAAGAAAGAAAAACTATTTTTGTTTCGAAACATTTTTGAGGCTCTAACTACCTGAAACGACGGACATAGATATTCATATGACACGACCGGTCTGGTGCAAATAGCCTTATTCATGCATACAAATATTTGCACTGAGCGTAGATCGAACCCGCGGCACGCCATAGAGGCTGCCATGATAATAATCAGTATCCTATTTCCGCCATTTTATTTTACTATAGTAGGTTTTACCATTCATTTCATCCACTTAATATTTACCATCACTGACCCCGTTTAACGCCCTTAGGTATACCTCATCGAATATAACCAACTTTGATAGGTATTTTGTTTGAATTAATTAGTTAAAATACTCTCAGGTGATTGAGAAATATGGCTGCAAATATTGGAAATTAATAATGTGGTAGGTAATGAGAATTAATTAACTGATTTGTTTCTGAGGAATTTGGAATGTTTAGTTGTGAAGGGCTTGCTCTAATTAACATAACGTTTTAATCATTTTGCATAAGCTAAATGAGAAATTTGTAGAACGGGGTGCGCTGTTTAATTAAGTTTGCTCATCACTTTGTTTATTAATTTTGTGGGGGAAATCTATTTTGTGTCAGCAATTTTTTTTATTTTGGTCATTCAAATGTTTGGACTCAATATTATAAAGCCTCTGTGGCGTGGCGGTAGTCAACGCGACTGCTACGCAGGAGGTGCGGGTTCGATCCCCTCTCAGTGCAAATATTAATACATATATGCATTAATATGGCTATTTGCACTGGTCAGGCGTACAGCACGTTAAGCCGTCGGTCCTGGTTGCCAGACGAACATCTATGGTAGTCGTTACGGGTAGTTGGAGCCCTCAAAAGTGCGACTAACCAAACTACCGAACTTTAATATCGCCAATTTGGCTGTGGAGGTCCGATGGCAGTAGCTTAACCGAAAATATCGTAGTTCAGTCGCATCTTAGTTAGACTAGAAAGTCGACGCCAACTAAGTATAATAATATGCTCAGAGAATGACTGTAAGCTATGATTTTAGTGACTGGTAACTAAATATGATAGATCTACGATGGATACGATACGATACGATAAGATATATTTATTTGGAGTATTGTTACGGTTTGCTTGATACTGAATTTTGAATATGTTGTTATTCAGTTAATATTGGCTCTCTTCTCACTTAAATAGTGATCGTTTTTTACATTGAGATAGATCGGGATTATCTTCTTAATATTTATTTATTCTCACAAATTGCAAATACAAATACAGGTGTGACATAGGTACATGGGGTGACAATTTCTTGCATTAGCACTGTATTTAACCTAGCGGCGTGCCATATTTTTTAATCTTAAAAATTAAGCAATTTTAAATTCCTTAACACATTCAAATAAATCAATTACAAATTCCATAATTATTAGAAAAATGGGTCTTCTGTACATTAGTTAGTTAGTTACAGTGATTTTTTAACCTGTAGTCCGTGGTCCGGGGGTCCGAAGACACGTGTATGTGGGTACTGTATTATATTAGGGGGTTCGCTACCCGAATAAGGTTGAGATACACTGCTCTACTAGGTACTTAACCACTACATAATATGTGTGTATGCATAATAAGTTGACCTAGTTTCCCGCGGTTTAGGTTTAGCTGATACGCAGTGTGCGTCTGAAATTAAATTATTGGAGCCATGAAAGGCTGTTTATTAGTAGGTAGGTACCTCTCTATGAACCTTATGTAGTACGAATGAATAATCATAGTTTGCATAGGTACTTACCTCTTATGGTATGTAATCGGAGGCCTTTATATTACATTTAGTGTTGCCCAAATGCAAGAACAAGACGAGACTTAGCCAGTCTTGGTCTTGGTCTTGCGCCAATACACCTGGTCTTGGTCTTGGTCTTGGTCTTGCGCTCCCAGTCTTGGCCTTGGTCTTGGTCTTGCAGCAAGAGTCTTGCAAGTCTTGCAATTACCTATTAATCTATTGCTATTTATTAAAGTTTACTTTAAATCTTAGAAAAACGTATTAGAATTGGAACATTGTGAGCTTGAATTAACATAGCCATAGTAAAGATCAATCAGATTAATAAATAACTGAAGATTTGATAAGAAAGTCGAAAAATCAACTGACCTATATGTCGTTTTCCATGGAAGTAACTGTTTCTTAATAGACATTTATGATTTATAAGCTTACATTTGCTAAAACATGTAAAAAAACAAATTAATTATCTAAACTAATTATCCCAATCATAATACTACTTGCGTGATCAGTATAATGTATTCATTTTCATTCTAAGCACTCTGAAACTTATTTATTCTTTGGAACACCTGTAGGTACTCTTAAAATTCGAAATTATTTTGCATGAGTATACCTACGCCCTGTGGCGGCAATCTAATAGTGTCAAATGTTGTGATTTCGGCGCGGCGGCAACGATTGTTGTATATGATTTCAAAAGAAGCCGCCGGCGCGTGTATTATAACCATGTACTTCCGAAAAGCGGCAAATTTCTTTGCGAAGTAAGTACAAAACCTTTGATGCCGCATTATCAAAGTGCCGATGGTTAAAACATAACTATGCATGCACTCAGTTTGATTTTAATGGATATTTTTTTATTCGCTATGTAGGTATGTTTATGGTATTAGTCGTAATGCGCATAGGTCCAGTTTTTCATATTCTTTGATACAGTTTTTTGCGTCTCATAGAATTCCTAAGCGTACCTATACACCGAACTGTTACACCTAACTACTCCGTGAAATAGCGCTAAGTCCTAGCTGCAAGACGCAAGAGTCTTGCAGGCTTAGTCTTGTTCTTGCTCAAGTCTTGCACGGTCAGTCTTGGTCTTGGTCTTGCTAAAAATACGCGGTCTTGTTCTTGGTCTTGGTCTTGCAAAAACGCAAGAACAAGACCAAGACTGCAAGACCAAGACTGAATTTGGGCAACACTAATTACATTACTACTAGAGCTAAGACTAAAATAATAACATAGACGGTACGTATAGAACTATAATTATAATCAATACTTTTTATATACTAGTTATATAAAAGATATATCAACTAAATATACAATTACTAAATTATCCACTAACATAATTATATATTACTAGCAAACCCGGCGAACTCCGTTTCGCCATGTGAAATAGTTATTTTCACCACAGCAGCTCAAACAAGTGAGTTTTGCTGCGTAAAAACAGTGTGCAAAATGCGATTTTGCTCACTCAGTGAGACAAAGTAGCTTTTTAATTTATTTTTTTTAATTTTTAATAAAGAGTGCCAACCATAGATTCAAAAAGAATTGTTCCGCGAATAACTTTCGAATTACATACACTGCACTCTGTCTCTTGGCCGTCCATAAAAAAGTTCGAGTAACAAACAGAAGTATTTTGAAGGTTTTTTTTTTTAATTTATGGCACGTCAAAGGTCCTATTTCGAAATTCTAAATTTGAAAGATATTTGTAAAAGAATAACCATGTATTTTATTTACATTATTTATAATTATGTAATGTTATTGAATACCAAAATAAGTAATGCATAAGTATTTATAATGATTACTATTATCAACATTTGAAAAATAAAATGTCACGTACGCTGTTTCTGAACACACCTTAAAAATAACGAGTATAAAATTTAACTTTTAACTTTCAACTTTAAATTTGCAGTTGCACAAATAACTATTGTGCAACAAGAGAGCAAAACTGTTTTTTGCTGCGAGTGCTGATTTTGAATCCTGAGCAAGCGAGGGATTCTAGGATTGAATCACGAGCGTAGCGAGTGATTCTACTGTAGAATCCTGAGCGTAGTGAGGGATTCAAATGCACGAGATGCAAATAATTTTGCTCTCGTGTGGCACACATTACTTTTCACTTCAGCAGCGAGAACACATAAGAAATATTACTTAAAAGATAATGCAACACTTATTAACAGAACAGAACACCTATTATTAATTAAAATAATGCTGAAAATTTTAAAAGTTAATAATTAATCTAATTACTTATTGCTGTTCTGCAAATTTAAAGTTGAAAGTTAAAAGTTAAATTTTATACCCGTTATTTTTAAGGTGTGTTCAGAAACAGCGTACGTGACATTTTATTTTTCAAATGTTGATAATAGTAATCATTATAAATACTTATGCATTACTTATTTTGGTATTCAATACATAATTATTAAATAATGTAAATAAAATACATGGTTATTTTTTTACAAATATCTTTCAAATTTAGAATTTCGAAATAGGACCTTTTATGTGCCATAAATTAAAAAAAAAAACCTTCAAAATACTTGTGTTTGTCACTCGAACTTTTTTATGGACGGCCACGAGACAGAGTGCAGTGTATGTAGTTCGAAAGTTATTCGCGGAACAATTCTTTTCGAATCTATGGTTGGCACTCTTTATTGAAAATTAAAAAAAAATAATTAAAAAGCTACTTTGTCTCACTGAGTGAGCAAAATCGCATTTTGCACACTGTTTTTACGCAGCAAAACTCACTTGTTTGAGCTGCTGTGGTGAAAATGATTTTCCCGTTTTTCTGTTGAAAATTTTCCCGAATTTTCTTTGCTATAAACCTCACGGAGCCCGAGACCTTTCCAACGAATGCAAAACCGTGGAAATCGGTTCGTGCGTTCTGGAGTTATAGCGTCAGGAAGGAAAACCCGACTTATTTTTATATAGTAGATTATGATGTTTGTGTTTTTATTTTTTTCGCATTAAATACCTATTTAATCTCTAACGTACTTAATAAAATTGTAAAGCTTAATGAAACGATAATTTCATAAAAAAGGCCCTGCAAAAAATCGCATGGCGCCATAATGCGGGCTCATGAATTTTTTGTTTCATTTAGCTTTACTACTAACACGATGGAAATGTGAATAACGTTAGTTAAATGATATAAAAAAGTCATACTTACCGTATTTTTAACCGACTTCCAAAAAGTTTTAGGTTTGCATTATTCAATTAAATCTTTATTATTTTTTGCCTTTTAATTATAGAAGTCGATTTTTTTAAACCTAGTTTTTTATTTATAGTACCTAGTAGTAAAGTAGGTATACTACTCTGTGTAAAAAGTATCGGGAATATGTCAATAAAAAGACCCACGTAAAAGAGGTCGTTCTAATTTTTTCACTGCATGTTGGTAGCACTGTACTGATTTAGCGTGCAAAATTTGAGCGGGATCTGTCATTTAATTTGTTTTAAACTGCACTTTTTGTTGGTCATAGTTTTGAGTCCTCGGCGATTTTTACAATGAAAAATATTGTTGAACAAAGAGTGTGCCTTAAATTTTGTGTTTCGAATGATATTTCATGTGGTGAATCACTAAAAATGTTGCGAAATACCTATGGCGAATCGTGGGTATCGAAAACAAGGGCTTATGAATGGTATAAGGCTTTTAAGAAGGTCGAGAGGTAGTAGTGGACTTGCCTCGTTCTGGTAGACCTTCAACCGTTATGACCAAAGAGAACATCGACAGAATCAAGCAGCTAGTGCTCGAAAATTGACGTATGGGTCTGAGAGAGTTGGCTAGTGAGGTGAACATATCTTTGAAGTCCGTCCACAACATTCTCATTGACATTTTAGGCATGAAACGCGTCGCCGCTCGACTTGTTCCAAAAGAGCTCAATTTTGTTCAAAAAGCGCAGCGAAAGCATGTCGCTGAAGACATGGTTTCCCGAGCTTCTACGGATCCGACCTTTATGAAACGTATAATAACTGGCGACGAGACATGGGTTTATGAGTATGACATGCAAACAAGCCAACAGTCTTCAGAATAGCGTCTCGAAAACGAGCCGAAACCCAAATTTGAGTCATAAAAGCAAATTCGCTGAATGAGCTAAGGGCCATACCACAAATAGCCTTAGAAAAATGTATGGAAGACTGGGTGAAGCGGTGGAGATGTTCTATTGCAAGCGATGGAGCCTACTTTGAAGGCAATAAAATAAATTTAGATGAATAATTTGTATTTTTTGTTTTATTGACAAATTCCCGATACTTAGTACACAGAATGTATATAATTTTATCTTATTCGAGTAGTGTATGCGGTGTCCTTGTGTACGTTAACATTAATTGCATAATTTCAATTCATTGTATTACATGAGAGAAATAAAATGAGGTTCGCCTAAGATTCACATCGTTAGCGCTCCATTTGTTTTTTATGGTGCGCGTAAAAATAAACGCAGTCTCGTGGAAAGTCTTCAAGCCAAGGTTACGTTTAGATGCATTACTGGTTTTAGACGACGCAGCGTCTGTTAAACATAATAGTCTTCAAGTATAAAATTTAATATTTTTGCACTAGATCCTATACTAGAACTACTATGGTAGTGACCGAATTCCATTACTTTACCAAAATATCTGTTGTCTTTTTCCAGACGGATAGACCGAAGCAATTCCCTAGTAGAAAGCAGCAGTGGCCTTGGTCCTTTGAGTCCTGGAGCAGGAGCTACCATAAGCGCTTTGGGAGCTCTCCAGCCTGACCTGTACACGAAGAGAGAAGCACCCCTTGTGATAGAGCTGGAAGGAGCGGGCCCTTCGCTTGGAAGAATCCATCTGCGCCTGAAATACGACTTTGATAGGTCGGATTTGGAAGTGCATCTTATTGAAGGTAAGAAAATAAATACTGAGAATGTTGGTGTACCTCCTACCTTCTAAATTCTCAACTTGTACATCTGGAATCTTCTCCTTCTTCCTACAGTCCCGGGTCCTTTAAGCGGGGCGTGAAAAAGTATCTGATGAGGCCGTCAAGCTGAGCGCCACCATTGTAGCACTGAACGTGATTGTAATGGTGACCCTCTTTCATGAGACTTTGCCTTCAGCTTAACATCAGGCGAGGTGAAGTCAAATTGACGTGCCATAAATAAAAAAATAAAGAAAACACTTATAAAAATATATACAATAGGTACATACAATACAGTCCAAGAATAAGACTGGAAAGCCGACCCCAACTTAGTTGGGAAAAGGTTCAGAGAGTGCGTACAGTTCAAAAACAAAATTACTTTAGGGAGTAAACTCAAATGTCGACGTAGATCGAATTCTGTCTATGGTTTGTTGTTTAATCTTGTGAATTTCGTCTCACGTAGACTGAGATTATTGCTGAAGCACTAGACAGAGTGACATTCTATTGACGGAATCGCGTCGAAGGGAACTATTTTCAATTTGCTATTGATCAATGGATTACTTGACACTGCGGTGATTTCAGTAATAAAAATTTGTGAAATAAAATATTTCGAATTTATATTTTTGTAGCCATATTACACAGACTTACAGACAGACTTGACTAGAGATATTGCCATTGGTCATTAGATCATTGGTTGTGGAGGTCACATGGCAGTCGCTTCACGGAAAATGTTGAAGTTCAGCCACGTCACTGTTAGACTGGAAAGCCGACCCCAACTGAGTTGGGAAAAAATTCAGAGAATGATGATTATAGACTTCACGGAAAATATCGAAGTTCAACCGCATCTTAGTTCGACTAGAAAACCAACCCTAACTGAGTTTGGAATAGGCTCAGAGAATGATGATGATTACAAATTTATATCAAATCTATACTTTACTAAGCGATTCCACTGGGGTTTTCGCTAGAAGGTCACTTTGTCTGCCCCTGATCATTTTGATTTTCATTCAAAAATCCATAATATTATTCTAATAAGCTAATTTGTGTCTAAGTTGGTATATTAAACATACTCGTAGTTCAAATTATGCTATTTTATGATCTAATTAACGAGACCTAATTATTGGACCTCCTTCTTTATATACATTCTGGCAAATTTTGACATAACTCTTAGACGACTGCGACATCTAGTGGCATTGAAAAGCAGTTCTTCTTCCAATTTATTTAGTTTGCGAAGTGTTGTCTAAACATTCTACAATATCATCTGCTCAATTGCTTATTCCCTGTCATTCTCAGCTCACGACTTAGCCGGTTATGAGGCGGGCGGCTTCAACGACCCCTACGTTCGAGTGAGCCTGCTACCAGAAGTGGACACCAGGGTCCGACAGACCCCTGTGCACAGGAACGAGGCCAATCCGTTCTTCGACCAGCACTTCAAGTTTCCTGTATCACATGATGAGCTCACGGACAAAACTCTGCTACTCCAGGTCTTTGATTACGACAGGTAATTTGTTTACGTATTAATAAATGTAAGACACCATCGTTAAAAAAGCACTATAGGATTCAAAGCAGAAGACAACCCTTTGAACCGCGATTGGCCGACGGCAGTGAACTAGTGATCACACCGCGTAACCAACACGCCAGGGATCAACGACGTACGGAGGCCATGAATTGCAAGAAATACCTCACTATATCACAATATATACATTTTACAGCTTCCGCGAAGTGTTTTAAGGAAGCCGATTTAGTGACATGCCCTTTTTTTGCTTTAATTAGATATAGATTAACTATTTAAAATGTGAGAGTAAAACTCCTGATGCTCCACTGCATAGTTTCTAAATAAAAAAATGAAGTTAGCACATTTATAGTTCGGGAAATAAAAAAATAATACTGAACGGGTCGTGTATAACCTTATTTAGTTCAAGTTTCTACCAAAATAAGAATCTTCAATGTCGAAAAATAAATAGTTCAGTTTTAGTTTTTTTTTCTCGAGTATAAAGTAAAACTGACTAGCGATGCCTCATTAAAATGTTACAAATCAAAGTACTGATGCCCTATCCACCCAATTTGAAATTATCAATATCAATATCCCTAACACCATCTGAACAAAACTTCCAGATTTTCGCGTAATGAAGTCATGGGTTCGGCGAAGGTTCCACTCTCTCGCGTGGAAGTAGCCGGCGGTGCGGAAGTCTGGGCTGAACTGTCCAGAGAGAGACGTCCCCCAGAAGAGTTGCAAGAGTTGTTGCTGTCTCTGTCATACCTTCCGTCTGCAGAGCGACTCACGGTCGTCGTGCTTAAGGCCAGGAATCTACTCCCGCCGCAAGAGGGAAAGGATGCTCTAGGTAATAACTAAATCCTATATCGACACCACATGTATCTACCGCCATCTAGTGACGGCAAGTTGAACTACATCATAACTACTAGGTACCATATTACCGATCCTACATTTACACGTGTTTGGTTTATGATCTTATCTTATTGGGGTACGTGATCTGGAGCTTTCGCAGACACTCCGACCCTATTGAATCTTTTGTGACGAGCCTACCCTGGCTCCTAAGTTAGAGGGGATAGACCTCTCTATCAAAGTGGACCTCCTTGTTGTAGGTGCATGTAATCCTCTGATTTGTGAGTATTCCCAATTATATCCACTAGATGTCTTCCTAAAGCGTGACACTTGCACAATATGTGTTTCATCATTTCAGCGTCCTCCTTACAGTGTCTGCATATTGCGTGGTTCATGATAACAATTTTGTTCAAAGTGTATTTTGTGCAGTAGTGACCAGTAAATACTCCCATTATTTTTCGGATTTTCCCTGCTGAGATTAATAATTTTCTCGCTCATCCTTCCCAATCCATGGCCTATGAATTTCTTCGAATGTGTTAGGCCTGGTTTGGTCCTCGATTCCTTAAGCTGCCTATTTTTAACCTACTCTAAAATAGCCATTTATCGTTAAAAGGAAATTCTCCTGCCAAACCATTACTGTCTTATCTTCTCTAAAATGTAATTATGTGTTTATTTTCTTTACAGATGTGTATGTCAAAGTATACCTCCTCGTGAACGGGAAACGTGTGAAAAAGAAGAAGTCTAACCGAAAAGAGATCAACAATCCTGTGTGGAATGAGGCGCTGTCCTTCAGCTTACCCTCTGCTAATCTTCAGGAGGCTTCCATTGAGGTAAGTACATTAAGGGACTCCAGAATACCTACTTCGTTGTCATGGAGGAAGGACACGGTAGTTTCTCCTATAAACTGACGCAGTTACTCCTAGGGCTTTCCTCATGACTATGGTTTTTACTAAAGCAATGTACTCCACATTATGGGGTTCTTCAAGAAGGGCATTAAAAAGCAGCGGGAGCATGACGCCCCTTGAGTTGCACACGACTTTGTGCCACGGTAACCACTTTAGGAAGACAAGCACACGGTCCAATTGACCGAATGCTTGTCTTCCTTCATTGGAATATATATACCTACAGAAAAAAAAGAATTTTGAGTTTCGAATTTATAAATCTACTGATCCCTTAAGAACTGATTTAATGGTATATGTTCTAGGAGTTGTCCTTAGAGGAATAAGTCTTTACATAAAACCAAGATGTGAGAAGGTATTATGAATAATGAAACTTTTTTTAAAAACCATTATAAACTTTGACAGAATCTTGCAGTGACCCAATGTTACTACCCTAAAAGTCACAAGTCAGTGACATTTTAAATTCGGTAACGCGGTAATAAAGGAGTCTGTGGGTCTATTTACTAGTAATAAAAGTAATACAAAAACCGCGGTAGCATAGCGGTATGGGTAATGGACTGCTGTGACGAGGTCTCGGGTTCGATCCCAGGTTTACCATGGCACACACCAATGACTTTTCGAAGTTATGTGTGTATTTATCGCAGGTTTTTAAGTGCCCGGTTAATGGCAATAGGCTCGCCACCTATTACATTGGGACTTAAACATAAACTGGTGAAATGTGGGTGGTAGTACCTCTGTCTACCCCTTCGGGCATATAGGCGTGTGTTTATGTTGATGTTAATGTTATCTATCTATACTATTATATAATTGTAAAAAGTTTATGTTTGTCCGCGATGGACGCAAAAACTACTGAACGGATTTCGATGCGGCTTTTTTGTTTGAAGGGGGTTTTGGTCTAACTTAAAATCTTACGTTTGTTTGATTGAATTGAAATGTGGGTGCTAGTACCTCTGTCTACCTCTTCGGGGATACAGGCGTAAGTTTATGTTATGTTATGTTATGTTACAAGTGTGTGTGTGTGTGGGCCCAGGTGTGCGTGGTGAGCGGCGCGCTGGTGCTGGGCTGGTGCTGCGTGGGCGCGGCGGAGGCGGGCGCCGAGGGGCGCCACTGGGCGCAGATGGCGCACGAGACGCGCAAGGCCGTCGCCATGTGGCACACGCTGCGGTAGACTGTGTGTGCGTGTGTGTGCGCGTGTGTGCGCGTGTGTGTGTGTTAGTGGTGAGCAGTTCTGTGGTCCTGAGCTGGGACACGATTCATTATAATAACGTTTTCAAAACGTGTGATTTCAATAATTATTTAAATCTCCTTACCTAACGAATGCATATATAACTCACTAGTATTCGGATAAGGCTGCGTTTCCATTGACGCGGAGCGGGGCGTAGAGGAGAAAGATTAAGCAATCGGATTGCATAAAAAAACTCCGCTCAGCTGCAGGAGCTGAGTTTAATGCAATGCAATGCAATTGGTTAATATTTCTCCGCACCGCTTCACTCTGCCTCAGTGGAAACGCAGCCTTAACCGTGTGTGGTCTTCGGGGTGCATTTCTTATTATAGGTACAGGGTGTGAGGGAAACACTTCCGAAGCCGAAGGTAGTACACCTGGTACACAACATATTGACATAAAAAATATGGCAAAGCAATTTTTGTTTTTTATTGGAATATTTTTTTCGCATTGTTCTCTCCATCGTATCAGTAAGTTAAATGAAACGGAAATTTTATTAAAAAAACGTCACTGCAAAAAAACAAGTAGCGCCATCTTGCGAGTTCGTGTTTTTTCTTGTAATTTTTGTTTCATTCAGCTTGTTAATAACGCAAGTTAACAGTAACAAAGTAAAAGTGGGTTGCCGTAATTTTTTTATGCTAAAATGTTGGGTACCTCATGGTACACAACATTTTGGCATACCCACTCATGTACTGCCTTCGGCTTCGGGAGTATTCCCCTTACACCCTGTTTACATGTGTGTGTTTTATGTGTATTGAATAAAATCAAAAGAAAAAAATAAAAACAAATGAAATTAAGCCACTTTGAAGGATACTAACCCTATAAAAATTAGGTAAGTAGGTTTTGCTCTCATACTGTCTTAGAACATACGGAACCAAAGTGATTTTACGTTTTTTCATACATTAATCGAATTGAAATCAAGCGTCTCGAAAACGTGGTGTTAGTGAATCGAGCTCCAGGTGCTGCATGGTTCTGGCTAAAACTTGAAGAAAGCCGTTTACTGGATAAAAATGGTGTATAAGATCCGTAAAACTATCGCCATGTGGCATATGCTCAGACTTTCACCCACTGTCGTCTGCGCGAGTTATACGTCTGCTTATCACGATATATAGACATAATTGAAGTTTAATCGCAATTCCCCCTGAAAGTTCTTACTATACCTATATGTAATAGCGTGATAAAACGCTTAGACCGATAAATTTTCGAGGTGAATACCGAATAATCCGATTAGGTACCTATATATAGGTAGGTAGTTCTAAAAATATTTAAATGTAATCTCATTTTATTGCTATATGACCAACCTATATAAATACAAGAAATATAAATGAAATGTTACTTTTCCTATAACCCGTTGCGTGATATTTTATAAATTTGAATAAAATAAACCATTAATACATTATAGTACAGTCATGAATCATGATTCGTATCACTGTTACACTATGGTACTATGGTAGGTACTTCATAAGAACAATCAGAACGACCGAGACAGATTATAACTTATAACAAGACAAAACGGCGTAAGGTACCTACCTACTATAATAGTGACGATCCAGTTTGTACTAAGTCATTTCGCGTTATCTATATTGATAACCTAATAAACTTTCAAGAACACGTACTTACACATATATCTATTATATCATTGACACAATATTGCGATATCTTTCGCGATTAATCGATAAAAAGTGTCATGTCGAGGGACCTTTAACTGCTAACTTACCTCAAAAGGTCCTTCGACACGACAACGCTTGAATTATTTATTTTTTATTCTTTCTATTTTTTTTATCGTAAAAAATATATTAGGTATTTTTCTAGTTTTGTATCTATATTATATGATGTTACATAAAAGTTCATAATGCTCTATCATCATCTTTAGCTGTCCATAGACTTCTGCACCACCTACCTCTATGGCGTATAGTAGGTATACATATGGCTGTATACGAGGAAGAAAGGTCTTTCTGGCTATTACGCACAATACTTGATCGTTTTATTCTTATCTGCATACTAGTGTAAAATTTATAGCACTGTATGGATGCCTAATTTATCTTTATTACCTACATATATTATATGTAATATAAAGGATAAGTACCTACAATACTTGTATGTCTATAATTTTTTGATTACGGGTAAGTACCTACCTACTTGCTGGGCACTGTTTGAATATGCAGACTTATCTATCTGTGTGTAATGTTATGATACCTACTTATATGTTAAAAATGTATCCTTCTTTTGGAAGTCGATTCAAATATTAACAAACTGTGTAACTTTTAAGTATGCAGGTAGGACCCTACTGGACCCTACAATTCCAATACTGGGTTAATTTAGTTAGAATAAATTCCAAAGATAATATTCATACGAGACTATAATCATAAATGAACCCCTGCAGAACAAACTTACTTGTTTAAGGGCTGGGTGCACGTCGGTAGTGTAAGTACCTACCTAATGACCAGTGGCTCTAGAAAAAGAGACATTCTATTAGCGAAAACGCCAGTGGAATCGCGAATATACTTACCTATATTTTTTTAAGTATAAGATTGCTGAGATCTGTTATATGACTTAAAGTTTAATGAAATGTGAATCTTTGTGACTCTTCATATATTTTTATTAATAAAATCACCGCAGGCTCAAGTACCTACCTAATTAATTGTTATCAAATTGAAAACTCGTTTCAACGCGATTCCATCTAAAGAATGTCACTTTGTATAAGGCCCAGGATTTAAACCCGTTACCGGCCCTCACAAAGCAAACTCCTTAACCTCTAGGCTAACGACGGACGCTTTTACCTTAGTTTGACGATTTTACCTTTTTTTTTTTTATTTTTTATTTATGGCACATTAATTTGACTTCACCTCGCCTGATGTTAAGCTGAAGGCAAAGTCTCATGAAAGAGGGTCACCATTGCAAACACGTTCAGTGCTACAATGGTGGCCTAATTTTCATACTATCGAGTCTTCATACTATCGATCGTGGTGATATACCTAATCATTAATACCGAAACATAATTCATTAATATTGTGGTACTAAGAACTGATTACTGTAGGTAGGTATTTAATGTGTCCTATCGCTCTATGATAAGCAGACGAGGCGTGACGTAACGAATGTGTACGAGATATAGGCAAATGTAATAAATATCCCTTTATAAAGACTTAAAATAACTTATATTACACTCCCTGCCTTCCTGTGTACTATGTACTATCAGTATCAACTGTGGGCCGCTCTTTTTACCTGATGTAGTAATATTATATGACATTGTAATACTTAGTAGTGATGATATTCTTGTTAGTATAAATGGTCATAAGGCGTGAATAAGTTGGTAAGTTATCTTGCATGAAATTTTAAACTGGCACTTGCATACTAGAAGTTTCCGTACAACGTTCAACCACAAGTGTCCGTACAAGTACAAGTGTCCGTACAGCCACAGGTGTCTCTCAACGGCCTCTGGCGTAGCGGAAGAGTGTACGACTGCTACGCAGAGGGCGTCGGCAATCTAGGCAAATTGGCATTCTATTGGCGAAAATGCCAGAGGAATAGCTTAGAAAAATATGGGATTGACATAAAATTACTACAAAAATGTAATAAAATTTGACATATTTTATTACTAAAATCGCTGCAGTGTCAAATAATCCATTGAGAGCAAATTGAAAACGGATCAGTTCGACACGATTCCTTCAATAGAATGTCAATTTGTCTTGTGACCCTGATTCGACGCCGGCTGTGTAAATATTTTATGCATGAATTTTGCATGATTTACACTGTTCTGATTATTTCTATGTATAATATATTTACAAAATAAAATATCTAAGTAGGTACCTATGTTTATCCGCATGCTAGATCCCTTAACACACTTTGGACCTAAATTGCGTGTGTAAGTAGAATGTGATAAAATATTTATATAAAAAACAATCAATAAGGAACAACTTGAAATTGAAATTTAAATGTGATTTTGCCATGAAAAATTCATTTTATACCTACCGGTCATATTATGCTCAGAGTTTAGCGGTGGTTTCCGTGGCCTATGGACGTTTTTCCGACTTACCAGCTTATTCACACCTTGTTTTATGACGCTCAGTTTAAGAGGTGGAGAATTTGAACTTTTGGAATGCCAGACAAAATCTTATGAATTTATCTTATAGATGTTAATTTTGGAATTTTTAGTCGCCGCTCAACAGTGGCTCCCGTCAAGTTCTCCCACCAGGGGTAATATATCAATGTGAAATAGATGGTGTACTTCTAATAGCTACTATACTTGTTCTACGTATGCCCACAGTTACTGTCATATAGTTATGTATAAATACTTATTAGTAGTCATTCAGTAGAATGACCTGTCTGTTCAAAGATTTTATGAATTGTATCGAATTTTAATCCAAAAATATACGTACATATTTTTGTCTAAGTGTATGTATCTGTGTGGAGAGGTATATTACTTTTTATTTTCTTTACAATGTCTGAATAATATGTCTATTTGTAAGATCAAAGTGTGTTTTATTGCTATCTATTATCATAACGGCGTTATTCTTGGACCGGGACCAATATTCTACTGTGTAATTGTCAACCATAACATTGTCAAGGCACTGTGATTCCAAAAATCTACGGAATTATAGACTAACACTATGTTGTTAAAGTCTAAAATGAAATAGCATTGTGTCGAGTGAATGGGACGATTTAATGAACTCTTTCTCAATTTTGAACTTTAAGTCTAGACCCATATAGCCGAAAATCTAATTGCAATTTTTGAAATCTCAATGGCTTGACAATGGTTATCAATTAGCAGAATCAGGGTCTGGTTACAACCAAAGCTTGTTCTTTGAAGGCCAGAGGACTGCTCTCCCCTAAGGTTAATTCTCATAATGTGGGTAATCTTGACTTTTACGGGAACGACTGCCGTTTTACCTCCCAAAATCGAGAAAAAGGCCAACGCCTAAGTCTCAGTGTTACATCAACAGGTATGCATGTACAAGTTTGCAATAGAGGATAAGTGTATGGTGCACATACACACAATCTAACAAATAAAAAACGAATTTACAATAACTATTCATTTATTTATAACTTTTTACATTATTTTTAAGATCAATAAAAATAATAGAATTTTTTAAATTCATAACGCAAGACAAAACATATTACCCACATTCACAGCGTTGCAGTCTCCTAGTTTCGTGTGATATAGTCCTGAGCACAACTATGCACTATTATAAAGTGACGCGTAACTTACCACAGCGGCGGGGAGACGGAGGTCGGCCGGCGGTCCCACGCCAACTAAAATTGCATTACATCACATTATATGGCTGCAAACCACCACAAACATATTTTAAGAACGTCGTCACCTTAGTTCACACTGCAGGGAAGACATGCGAAGAGAAGTTTAAATCAAAATTGTGTGTAAGAATTTTAATGAAAAAGGGAACTTGACATTAAAACAATAAAGTTATTTATACTGTTGATTGATGGGACTTGATGGAAATTATTGTTATATATTTTATTGATAACACACTTGTACTTCTTCACTATATTTATTATTTAACCTAATTGGTTGCGCCTTACGGCATTCTCAAAGGTTTACGTTGATCATAACCATAATGACAGTTTTGAAAATTCCAATTACTAACCATCTATAATATGTGGGTAGTACTAAAATTAAGTATACCAGCAACAAACTTGATACCCAAATTTGGGGAAATAGTGTCTAAAAATATATTTAGGGTAAACTAGACGAAACCGGTTAGGTACAATAACAAATATCGTGGAAAAGTACAAGTGTGTTATCAATAATGTACAAAAAATTAAGGGGTACAAATAAGTTAGTACAAGTCCCTTTATTATTAATGATAGAATGTCGTATCGGAAGAACACTGTTTATTGTAATATTAGCGGTTTGTTAAGACACTTAAGATTCAATTTAGACTGTGCGTAGGTACTACACCAATCTCTATATCAAATGTGACTGGATATAGGCTTACAAGTGTCAACATCTCCAAAAGCAAAACCTTTTTGACTTTTTAAAGTACTCACAAAAAACAGAATCAAATATTGATACAAATTCTAAGGTAATTTCGTGGTAGCCTCCTTATAAAACCTTCTTCCGAAAAGACTTTCTATTATTAACGTAACATGTAGAACAAAAAATATTATTATAGGTCATCAACACATCTTTCAAAATTAATACATATAACTACTGTACAAGCACGTCAACATATTGAGTTATTTTTAAATATGACGAGACAAGAATGACAGTACTCAAAACTGAATGCCTCGACTAGCATATTCTTCTCTCTTTGTGGTTTTCTAATGATATTATGCTCTTATAGCAGTAAACCACGTATAGTTAGCAACAAAAGCATTGTGTTGACTTGGCTTTTTCATAAAACAATAAACAAATCATGAAATATGTAATAACGTTTGTCTTCTTATAATATGTCAAATATTATTAATTAATCTATTTTAAACCTTTGAATCCGTTTAGATAGTAAATTTTCTTGTGTTAAGTCACTTTTATTGTATCACTGACTATACAAGTGTGCCCGCCTTATCTTCATATGACTAGAAATACCACGAATTCTTCCGTTGGTTTACGGCCTCGGTCCCGCATTAAGGGAATTTTGATTAGGTAATTAAAAATGTGATGTTAAAGCATGCAGTAACTATAGCTAACGAGACAGCTCATCAATAGGGAAAATGTAATACATTGAATAATAATTTGAACATTTACCCACATAAAACTCATTTTATTAGGGTGAATAATGTTCTAGAGACGTAACACGTTACACATATTCCCATTATACACTTCACACAATTCCATTATAAACTTCACACAATTCCATTATACACTTCACGCAGTCCCATTATACACTTCCCACGATTCCATTATACACTCACACAATCCCATTACACACTTAACTCACATTCATCTCAGTTTATGCCACACTTATACTTCTTTTATGTCGAATCTGAGTCTGACCCTGAGAGAAAAGTCTGCGCAGGAATATCGTCAGTTAATCAGCAGGTGTACCGATGAAGTTGCCTTGAGCATTTGGGTCACATGACGGACTTCAAATATTTCAATGTTTGAAAAAAATTAAGACATGAGTCTTCCCCCACCATGCTAAGGCCTTTATAAAATGCAACTTTAATGGGGAAATAGACAATACTGTACACTAAAATAGGTACACAAAGCTCTGAAATAATGGAGGGTTTGAATATAGATGTATACTTTACACATCGATGTAGAATCCTTCGCCGTCGTAAAGAAGAAAGGGATGGGATGGGATGTGTTCTGTGTATGTGTTTGTGGTTACGCGTGTGTTTTGTGTGTGGGCGGTGTCATTTAGAGTGGGATTTTGTGTGTAGGTATTTGCAATCGGTGTCCTTGCAGTCACCGCACACTTCAAACGGGCAGAGTATAGCGTTTGGATCTTCTTGCCAGCTGAAAAATATAAGTTTTAAGATCATTTGCAATGGTGTTAGTCAGATATTCACCCGAAGAGTTCAACGTGAATGTAATGGTGGCACAATTGTATTGAATAGTACCGATAACTATAAAGTAACATGGACCTCGATTCCACTAATTCTTAACCATTGTCAAAACACTGAGATTACAAAAAATATCATGGAATTTTAGACATTATAGTTATCATAAAATAAAAGGCCCGTTTTGACAGTTCGCGCCCATGAAGTTCTCAGTTTTTTACCAATCAAAATGTAATGAAGGTTATTACATTTTTTATAGACAGGTACCGCCCACTCGGCTTAGTGCTGTGCATAACAATTTTTATTACGTTGTCCACAGACTATTAATATTCAATTAAGGAAAAAAATATCGAGTAAGATAAGCCCGATTTTTATTTATTTAAACTAGTGTTTAGACCGAAATTAATTACTGAACTTCACTGTGTAACTAGTGATCATTTACTGAAAATTATGAGCTTGGAGCTTAAAGCAGTAAATAATGGCAGCATAGATTTTTATAGAATGACGTGTCTTTGACCAAGAGGCATTCGCGTGTGTTCGCCCGTCTTGTTGACTGTGCGCCCGTTACGTTTGGTTTTGTTGATTTTTGGATTATTTTTGACTTAGATATTCGAGTTGTCTCGACTCTTCGAATATCTACCGAATTCGAATACTGCCAATGCTCCGGTAAAAGCACACATAGATATGACTTGTACACTGTACAGCCATGGCACCACCGTTTCTACTATGAAGGCTTTTCCGCATATGTGCATGGTGGTCATCCACCCGGTCAAAATTTTTGACAAATTCGTGCCATCAAATTTCTACAACCAGATTCTTGTTGATCTTGATATTCCTGTTGTTTTTGTGATTGAGTGAATGTTATTATAACAAAAATATGAAATAAAAGCAAATTGACCTTTCATAATACTGTATCATTTTATAATACCTACAATATCAAAGATTAAGCTAATTTTCTAATCAGAACTTTAAACCAATGTACTTTATATACATATTCAAATCGATCAAATCCCCATGCAAACTGGATTCGATTAATCGTGAGTATCGAGTACCGAGTCGTTTTGTTACATCACTAGTTATGCCAAGTAGGCATATGCCAAAACGGGCCTTTTATTTTGTGATTAGTATAGGTACTGCTATGCTGTTAAAGCCTACAATTAAAAGGCACCGTGTAGAGTGAATGAAACGATGTAATGGGCTTTTATTCGTTCAATTTTGAAGTTTAAGTTCATGGCCGAAAATTTATTGGCAGTTTCTTGTAATCTCAGTGGTTTGTCAATAGTTAACGATTAGTAGAATCGGGATCCTGTTAGGTGGTGCACACCAAAGCAGCAAATGCCCTTAATTTGACCCATATTTCATTGATGTTTTCATTTCCTGATCAGTTCAAGTTGTAAATGTAGGTTAATTTGCAGCATGCTTGCTATTTTGGTGTATGGCACCTTATACATGGTAGGTAAGTATACTATCTAAACATGCGACACCAAGTCCGCCTTACAAATGAAGTGGCATTTGTTTACGCATGTTTGTTGTAATACCAACACAGTAATCCATGGATCGTTATTTTACATACATAATTCATTAAATTACTATCAAAATATACTATTAAATAGCATTACATGATAATATAATATATCCAAATACGTTATAAAGTTTCTAAATAAATTCCATAGCAATATGATACTAAAAATAAAGAATAACAAAACTTTTTAGACATGCACTGAATTCATGACAAATGTGTGTATGTAACTAGTTATACAACTTATAAAACCTTATCAAACAACCTTGAACAGCAGATGTTTCAAAGATAAACAATACATCCAAATGTAATTTAGATTTTAGCATGCCTTTATAATATGGCGACTTACGTGGTATTGCCAAAGGCATCTAAGGGCGATCTGTAATCATCACTATCCTCCTTCTGAGCACTAGCTATTGTACCATCTTTTGTCCCTCCCCCTTTCTCTACGACAGGATTACTCGAAAGTCTTTCAGTTTCAAGCAAATCTTCAGTGCTTTTATTATCCCCATTTTTATCTACATCACCATCTTTACTAGGCATTGTCACCACTTTCTTATTATTTGTGACATCAATCTCTATTGACAGTCTCGGGTGTTGTATCACTAGTGGTTCGGGTTTGCTCTCCGATTTCTGCTGTTTCAAATCATTTGTAACTCCAATTTTAATAGCTTTAAGCATTATAGGGTTTCTGTACTCTCCTTTGGGAATCTCTTTGTGAGTTACAGGATGGTGATCTTTAGGATTGTTCTCTTTTTGTAACTTTGGGGTGATATGATTTGAAAGTATTATGGCATTAGACTTGGAATGTGTTGAAGTCAGTGAGCTGAAAAATAAGACTTGCAAGAAGAAGCGTCGAATTGGAGCACCAATCGGTGCCAGTTTAGTATACTATGAACATATACATATAAATATACATAGAGTACAAGAGTATTATAAATCTACACTTACACTATGATAAATATATTTTTATGAGTACCTTGCAAAATCATGATAACCACTAAATAAATGAAAATAAATAGAATTTTTGTTTGTTATACACAAGATCAAAATGTTTTTATCAAATTTAATGAAATGGCCCATGCATGCAGTGTATTGAATAAGTGAAAACAAAACAATACAGATATAACAATAAAAACACAAAGAGAAAACAAAATAATTCACAAGAATACCTTTTAAGTAACAATTGATGATGTAGCCTTATTTTAGTTAAATAATTTTGTACAGATCTCTGCTGCTTTTTATTAAGGGCTATAGCAGTTTTTAAATTACGGAGTTCTGTCGCTACAATTTTAAACTTTTGGGACAATTTATTCCCCTCATCTTTCAACTTGAGCATTTTCGCAGATTCCTCTGCTATATTTTTTCTGAAAATAATTTCAAGAGGATACATAACAATAAAATAAAAAATGAATGCTTTTAAAAAAAATGGGATGGAGAAAGAATACCTTGAATTTTTAATCTTTTCTTCTAAATTATTGATAGTAGCCAAATTGGAAGTATCAAATGTAACATTCCTCGGTTTTAATGTATCTTTCACAGGTACTGTGACTTTATTGGTTAAATTTATACTAGACTGTCTTGCTTGCTTAATTTTCTCCAGCTCTGCCATTCTCTTCACCAGATTTTTATATTCGATCTGCTCCGACTTTGGCAAATTTTTAACAGCCTAGAAGAGACACTAGTTGTAAAATTGTGCACATTTTAAATTATTTTATTGACATGAAAATGAGTGTGCAAACCTTGGCAACAAATTTCTCGTTTTTCTTTGGAGTGTCTGGCTTCTGTACAACGTCAGGCAGCTTGGTCTTCTCAACCTCCATTCTTGTAGATTTCAGGAACATGTCCAACTTTTCTTGAAAATCTGTCTGTTCAGATAATTTCATATGCATTTTGGTTAAATTTTTGGTGGCTTCGTGTTCCCCTTCAGAGTCTGAATCAACATTGATGATGAATCTCTTTTCTTCAGGCACTACATTCGCTTGTGGTTGTTTTGGCACAGTAGTCACTGTAGTCTTCACACTCTCCAGAGATTTAATAATATTAGGAGTTACCAAGTTTGGTAAATTTTTACTTAAAGAAGTTAACAATCTTGCCCGCAATAAATCTTCATCTTCCTCAAGTTCATCCTCCTTTGATACCATTAATACAGGAATACTTTTTTCTAATTGGTCATGGGCTGTATCTTTGGCACAATCTCCATTCTCTTTGAGTTTTTCATCTGCATCTGAACCAATATCCATATCCACAGATTCTATATCTGTATTATTATCTAAATTCATTTCATCAGCCATCATAACATGATCAAACGTGTCATCTTTCAAATCGGAAGACTGGGATATTCTCTTTTGTAATTTCTGCTTTTGTTTCATTTCAATAGCTTTCTTCAATAATGCAGATTTCAAACAAATTAATCTTAATTCTGTAGTATCACTATCTTCATCCTCGGATAATAATTTATTGTCTTCTACTTTACCTGTTTTTACTGCTTTTGTTTTAAGAGCATGTTGTCTAAGCAGCTCCAAATCTTCATCAGAATCTTTATCAGAAGCTTTGGCACTATCTACAATATTGTGAATATCAGACTGTTTAGCCCTATCTACAATGTTAGGAACATCAGACTCATTAGCCCTATCTACATTCTGAATAATTTTGTTTTGCTCATTTACTTTACCAACTGAATCTACTACATCAACTGACACTAATATATCACCAGTTTTGCTATCTTCATCTGTGCATATATCTATTATTTCACAAGGTGCCTTAATTTTTTGTGTAGCCTCTTGAACATCTGGACAAAGTATATGATCATCAGTGGTCTGTGAAGCGATTGGAGAAGA
The DNA here is from genome assembly GCA_963691645.1 of Pelosia muscerda. Lineage (NCBI taxonomy): Eukaryota > Metazoa > Arthropoda > Insecta > Lepidoptera > Erebidae > Pelosia > Pelosia muscerda. Next base: position 5,707,688 of record OY829103.1, read on the forward strand.
GTTCGGTGGAATTTTCGTTTTGTTATCTGGATTTGCATCTTTTTTTGTACTTACTTCAGTGAGACCAAATTTAATTAATTCTGGATTAACTCCAAAGAACATTTTCTGGAGTCTTTCACTTAACGATGATTTATCATTTTTAATTTTATTAACAACCACAGCATCAGCCAATCTTCTTCTTCTGTTTCTATATTCATCATCAGACTCTTCACTAGTTTCACTTATAACCTTTACTGCCTCTGCTTTTCTTTTAGAACGACTAGTTTTCTTTTTATGATCTTTATTTTTAACCACCTCATTTGTGTTCACATCATTTTTTTTTCTTTTCTGCCTGTGATGTGTTTTTGGAGGTTTTTGTACTTTAATGCTTTTGTGTGGCGGACAGTATTCTTCTAAATCACTTGCAGAAATTTCTGAAAGATCTTGTGATAGTGCATCCTCCTTTTTATGTTTTTTACCTAAAATGTTACCAAATGCACTTGTGTGCCTACAGAAAAATAAACAATTAATGCAGAATAACATTTTCTAATTGAACTCTTACCATGTTTCCTTCCTTTCATAGGTAATTAAAAAGAGAAAATAATTTAATTAGATAAATATTTTTATAACTATTGCAATATCATCATTTGTGTATTTATCAATAAAATGTTTTTTTTTGCCTTGAGAAATAATCATTTAGGTCAAAGTTGAGAAAGAACAAAACCAAGGGTTGAAATTTTAAAAGAAACTGCCATTGGCATATAAAAAAAGAGCTAACCCTCACACTCGCCCTCGACCATCTTTTTAATCTTTGTAAATACTGTATCAATGACTTTTATGTATGCGACTAGACTAGGCTGTATTTGGTAGCTATTACATACCGATAACATCATAAAAAAGAATGTTCGACTAAAGTTTTGGCATGCTATGATGACCGTTTTGACACAGGTGGTTTCAGTAGTTTTCTCTTTTTTATGTGTTTAATGTTGGACAAAAAACTTTTAGACGAATAACAAAAGAAAATATGGAGAGATTGGCACAGCAGAAAATAAACTTCACACAGCAATAAAGAGAAAACGAGCAAAACCAATCACATCAAAATGGCCATCATAGCGTGCTGCAACCATAGATAGATAGGTGTAAAAATTCAGTAACATTTATCTAGTTCCTCCGGACATTAATTTTTCTTTTAAACAACTTGTTTAGTTGTTTATACATATAAGTCATTACTATATTTCATTACTGAGAATCATTGTATTTTTTGTAATTAAAAAAGAACCAGTTCAGTGAAATACCTCATTTTGGTATTTCAACTTTATGTGAGTTCATCTTGCTAACCCAAAAGTGCTTTTAAGTAATAAGAATTATATTAAAACAGATAAATAAAGTAAAAGTTAGTAGGTACAGCCAACAGAAAGCAACGGGAAGATTTAAAAAATAAAACTAATAACCCAAAGCTATCTAAATATAGTTCTGAAACAATGATTTCAAAACAAGTGTTTACCTTACTTGCTAATTTACCTTCAGACCCAAAACAACTATTATAAATTAATTAAAAAAGTAGTTCTAGTAAAAACAAGCTACATTACGCAATTTTGTATCAATATTGTGCAAATATCACATTCTTAGCTTGCAAATCAAGCAACTCTCGCATAATTTGATAGCAGCAACTTACAAATTAGGTCAAAGGTCAAACAAGTCAGGCGTACTACAGTGACATTATAAAACAATGAATGGTTTATGTCAAAAACATGTGCTTTTTACGAGGTCATAGGCCTATAATGATATAAAGCTACTCTACCTGGCCGAACAGATGAACATTTAGCTTTCTTACGCTCAAGGACATTGTTGTAATTTTCCAAAACTTCGAGTCGCTGACGCAAAAGGAACTCCTCCTCCGATGATATATCAGATAAATCATCAACTATTTCTCCTTCCTCCATCTCCGAATCGACGTTTATTGGTGTCATATTCTGTACACAAGCCATATTTCTACGACTCGGCCGACAGAACTAAAATATGTATCACAATTTAGTTATACAAATAAGCAAAGCACAGTTCTCAAACATACAATTTATGAATAAGCTTACCGTTTCTAGTTTTTCATAATGACGATGACGGGGAAAATAAGCTTTCCTCAGCTTATAAACTCTGTACCGATAAACTGCAGAATGTTTGTAACGCTGACGCTGTTATAACTCTAAATTAGTTAGTATAATACAAGATGAAATATGTACGACAATAAATTAATTTACTCCAGAGCGGTCAAGTATGTAGAAGAAGGAAGATAATCGTTCTTTGATCGTTCTTGTTCTTAGTCTATGATTTACATTTTCGATATGACAGTTGAATTTCTTTAGTTTATGGCTTTCATTTTTCTTTTTAATTATTTAATAGCCCCGGATACTGCTCTTTCAAGCTTATTTAACTTGTAAAGTAACGACAAGGACAAGCTATAATTAGGAATGAAGATCATTTTTGATCTAATGAATTGCCGGTTCAAAATGACAAGCATCGTTTATAACTTGGTACATTAAAGAAAGGATCCTAAAATGGCGGAGCTTATCACTTCCTTTCGCTCGCACACTAGTACTGTCTATACTCACTCACACGCGTACCGTCAACACAAAAAAAATATTGATCTTTATTTTCTTCTACGCTCTGTGCTCTTGACGCATTAAGGAAAGGATTCTTAAATGTCGGCTTGTACTTGCGTTGACATATAGTACAGCTAGCATATGAAAATTCTTTATTCTTTATTTTAACCAACATCATAATCTTTCATGATTCTCCTTATAGAATGTGTTATACGTTGCTTTTTCAGGATGAAAGGACTCAATGTGCGTTTAAAAGGACTCTATGTATAAAAGTAAGTACTGTTTCCAATGAAAACAAAAATAGATGCCGTCACGTGTCTTTCTAATTTTTAACATTCACGTAGGCGAAGCCACCGGCTGCAGCTAGTTAGAAATTATTACGACGCGGTCTTATTTTTATTATTTTTCATTTGAAAAAAAATAATTAGGTATTTTATATGCTAGCTGTACTATCTGTCAACGCAATTACAAGCCGCCATTTATAAAACCTTTCTTTAATGCACCGGCTTACATAAGTCAAGTCATAGTCGACCTGAATATACCTACTCAATAGCTTAAACTGGTTTAAACCCATTCACGAGATCAGGGTAGTCGATAGGACGTGTGGTTGTGGTTGGATTTTAGAGGGCGAATGGAGGCTCTTTGGGGTTTTGGCGGGAACGCGAAAAGTGTCATAGCGCTGCAAGGTTTTATTTTATTTTCACCACTCCGTAAATGACGTCCCATTTTACGAATTAGTGTTAAACTCTTATTTTATAACTACATAATTATTATTTTATGAAAATAATAATTTGATATAACTAGCTATGATTCGTTTGTTGTTTGTTTCACATAATTCATAAATCAAATAACAACAAATAACGAAAAAAACTTACGAGTAAAAATCATAAATAATAAATTGATTTTGACGTGACAACGTCTTATAAATTGGCTTGCCGGGTGACACTTCAAGAAACTGCGTTACGCTCCGCTCACGTTATGCGCTCACAATGAGAGCGAGTGAGAGGCACGCGTCCCTTGCCCGAGCGAGAGAGACAGAGCGAGAGAGAGAGAGTGAGAGAGATAGGCATACACACCGGTTCATGTCTTCTCAAAGTCGTTGTCACGTAAAACTTTCGCCCGTATACCGACTTTACAGGCAACCAATTTTTTCATTCATTTTATCAGTGACTTGAAACGTCACTAGGTGCGTTCTGAAGCTATATCAACTTGATAATTTGCAAATAAATGTAATAAAAGTAACACTATTTTGTAACAATTACATTTTTTCCTGGCTTTTTAATGAGATATTAATTGCTGTATTTATAACCCGGAAAAATGACGGATTTTCTTATAAATATGGTATATCTGTACCTGCTCAGGTCCATTTTAGCCGATGTTCTTTGGTGTGCATTCGAGTTTTTATCTGTAAAAATGGTGGAGTTTTAGACATAACGGCTTTGACAACGCACACAAGTCTATTATATTTAATATTGTAGTGAATTGTGATTTTTCGTGTTGGTGTCAAAACCTCCCTAAGAAAAGCTTCTAGTAAAGTCTTCACTACTTACTTTACTAGGGCAACTGTCATCCGTCATCGTCATCATCATCATCATCAACAATCAATCCAACCATACCTACTTATCACAAAATAAAGAGGAAATTCCTAACTCGACACTGGCAAGATTTCCCCTAAATTGGGTTTATATGTTGCCATCTAAGAAAAAAAGAAGAAGAAGAGGCTCTTTCGCGAAACGGGAAAATATTTAATTATGTTGACATTATTGACACATTTGATAACTTTGACATTAGTCAACTGATGTTTACTTGCTGGTGCTGGTTTTATCATTGGTATTATTTATTACTAATAAATAAAATATCATATCATTTATTATATACTACCGGAAAGCTGTGAATCTATATTATAGTGCTTGATGTCTCCGCCCCCAAGTGAACTACAGTAAGGTTTGAATAATACGTCACAAACATTGTTAAAAAGTAGTTTCAATTGGTGTGCAATCAAAAGTTATGTTTCACGAAGATGAAGACGATTACAAATTCGCTGCCTGTACTTATTTTGCAAAGAATCATCCAGGAGAGACTTGTGGAAGCAACGGGCTTCCTTTGACTCCGAGCTCTATCACAATATTGGGCAGAGCGCAAAGGCTACTAGCCATAGAACATCCAAATTTGTGCACATATTTGGATGTAATCCGAGGCAAACATGGTAAGTGGTTTTTTCCTGAAATGATTCGCCTAATATTTTCTTCGGCTAAGCTTTAGTACATCCGCCCACTAGTTACTTTACGAGTAAATCGTTGTCGGTAAATCGTCGTCGGTTGAGAGCGTTTTATAGAAATCAGAGTGTCAAGACAACGAAATTGCTACAAAACCGACTCCACGTAGTCTCGTCTGCCCTACCCCTAGAGTGTTATTTAAAAACGCGTAGGCGCGGAGAGACAACCCCTGCAGCGCAGGAGCCGTGACAGAAGCCATGACTGCTGCATGCTAGACCACTTGTTTTATCATGATAGACCACTCAGTAGTCAACACACCTTGGAAGGTCGTCGTGGGCGGATATACCAAAGTCGTACCTCTTTCATTAACTCATTTAATTTATTTTTGTTCTAAATTTCTCTTCTTTTTTTAGAAAGAATAATAGTGGTAGCAGAAGTCATTGGAAAATCACTGAAAGAACAAAACCAGAAATTTTCCTATGATGAAATAAATAACATCGCAAAACAACTTGCAACTGGTCTCAAATACCTCCACGACCAAGATATCATCCACAGGACATTATCTGATGATAATATTTTCATTGATAGTGATGGGCGAGTGAAGATGTTCAATTATGGACTGTATTATATGACTGGAGGTGGCAGTGAGGTGTCTTTTCCTTTGGGGTAAGCTTGCAATATTAATTTCCGTCAATCAGGGGCAAGGGGGTGCATTCCATACAGACAAACCCTACTTGAATCAGACTGCATACCTTATTTAAATCACATACCGCATACCCTATCCAAATCAAGTAGAATATGTTTGCAGTATGTATGTATGTATTCCCCCATCAAAATTGTTTGCATAAACGTATTTGATCTGGGTGTTTCTATGCTTAATGTATAAAATATTAACATAAACAATGTATCCAAATATGTTTAACCACACCCATATCATAATTCCTATCACAAACAATTTACCATTATAATAATAATGTACACTATTTTACTACTAATTAATCCATTCATCACCATCATTATCATCCTTGCATTAGTCCCTGAGATGTCCGCTTTATCTAGTATGTGTCACTGAACTGACTTTAACATGCTCTCCGATACACAACCAGATCAATGCAAATAGTCATATGCATGCATACAAATATTTACACTGAGTGTAGATCTAATGCCCACACCAGAGAAGATGTCATATAATTACTACAATAAAATTTAAACAAAAAGTCTTTGCCATTTCAGCTTACCAAGGTACCTAAGTCCAGAAACAATACTAAATGGAGGAGGACCAGCAGCAGATGTGTGGAACTTTGGCATCATCCTCCTTGAATTATGTATCGGCAAATTGTGGAATAACCTCAAACCAGGTCCAATCTTGAGAAGAATACTCACTCTGGTTCACGCAAATAACCCAGCAGAAAGAATTGCCAGGGAACATGACTGCTTCGAACAATATAAAGTAGGTATAAATTGCACTCACCTAACTATAACTAACTACAAACTGGTCCATAAATTGGTATGTACCAGGGCTTGTTTACCGGTTAATGTATCAAACCGGTTTCAGTGCAAGTACATGGGAGCGTTTCATTTAGGTTTGACTCTACCTTAACCGCTAAAAAACCTCTTTTCTTAAAGAGCGAAATTATATAGGTTTGGTTCAATTTACCGGTTAATAAAGGTTTTGATTTCACTCTTACCGACAACATCGTCGTCACCATTCGTATTCAATTCGTGCGGACTACATGTGTAACCTACTAGTACAAAATTTCAATTTTCAAGCGCAGAGCTAATGTGCTTCGAGATACTTTTAAAGGAGTACTAAAGGGAGTCACTAAAGTGTCGTGCGTGCTTCGGTCGCGTGAACTTAATGCGTAGTCCATTTTCAAATGAATGCAATGTTTTTAGTATTTTTTTCATTTTAATTGTAAAAATATAATAATCAATCAAATATAATAAACATAACTAAATCACTACTTCTGTAATTATTAAATAAAAATAAGACTCCCAATAATGCAGATCGCGTGTCGCTGCAACCTTTATTTTTTTTTTATCGTGCGAAAAATCCCCACGGATACCCCCTCCCCCCCGGAGCCGGTTGGGTAGGTTATGTCGGACTCGAACCGACTAAAACGCACGCCGTCTTTGGGTCTTCAGTTGCCGGAGGTGAGGTAGTAGCCAACATATCCCTCGCACCCCGGCAGACCCGGGGCTCTTCGAGATGACCCCCGCCGGGTGTAGGGACCACGGTGTCTCCAACTAGCCCCGGGTATGGGGAGGCGTACTTTGCGCGCTTCTGCTAGAGTGACAGGCAGCTCCACCCGTCACCCCCAGGCCCGCGCTCATGGAGGACGGAGGTCATTCTGCGACCTCCGACGTCCGAGTCGCCTCCGCTCATCGCGGGTTGTGCCGCCGTCTCCTTCTCGAGCATTCGAGCATTGCACCTGCTCGCAGAAGGAGGCGCCGGCAGCCCAAGCGTTTGCGCATCGTACCATCGCCGTGAGCAATGCGCGCGTCGCTGCAACTTGTCGAACGCATCTAATAAGTACTTTGCGGAGCCATTCCAGAGATGCGAGCAGTAGGTATTCCACGCAGGAGCGAATTTGTGTCTTGTAAAGAAGACACCGTTGCTCCGACGTGAAAAAACGTCTCACTCTGTTCAGGACTCCGAATTTACGCGAAGCTATTTTGATGATGCTCTCGAAATAGTTCTTGTTGTTCAGTTTGCAGCGAACATCCATTCCGAGTATATTGAGGTTATCCTGTAATGGCAGTGGCGTGCTCTGAAGAGTGGGATGAGGAAGGAAAGGAGATGTCTTTGCTGTATACGCACATACCTGCGTCTTCTTGGCATTGAACTCGACCAGGTTCTCAGATCCCCATTGGGAAATGTGATTGAGGATCCGGTCAAGCCCAGTGACGAGAAGCTGCCTTTTTTGGCTATATCAGACTGCTTGGTCACAGGATGTCCGTGGTAACTCTCGTGTACAGCACTATCGTCTGCGTAGCAATGGACGCTGCCGGTGGATAGCATGTCATTGATATGCAGAAGAAAGAGAGTGGGTGATAAGACGGACCCCTGCGGCACGCCAGCATTTACCTGCAGTAACTCCGAAGCTCGTCCATCACAAAGAACGCGAATACTGCGCCCATGCAGGAAGCTAGCAACCCAATGGTGCAATTGCACAATCTTGGAGGCAAACCGAAGGCTAGTAGTTTGCACAGAAGCGATTTGTGCCAGACTCAATCGAAAGCTTTGGCGATGTCCAGGCTAATAGCCAGTGACTCACCATGCTTATCCATAGCCTCACCCCAAAGATGGTTTATATACGCCAGAAGATCACCCGTTGACCGTTTCGGCCTGAAACCTTATTGCCGGTCATTAATTAGGGAGTGATCCTCTAGGTGACGCATGAGCTTTGTGGTGACGCATGAGGTGACGGCTATGGGTCGATAGTTGGCTAGGTCTGAGCGATCTCCCTTCTTGGGAATCGGATGTACATTCGTCTCTTTCCACGCAGTTGGCACTGTACTTAAAATTTAGGGGAGTCGGTTACCTGTGCTATGAGCTGGCCATCCGCTCTGGGTCTTTACCTTCAAAGCAGCGCTCAACCCAAGGGATGGACGCAAAATAGTCACGCAGTCCATTCCAATCTGCTGACCAGTAGTGCCAGAGACGCCGATTTCCCTGCACTGGTCGTGGGGGCGCTATGATAGGCACCTTGGAACAGACCAGACAATGGTCGGAGTTGCCTAAGGCGGCTCGCACCGAAATATTGTACTAGTCTGGGTGGCTCGTCAGCTGAAGGTACTAGGCCCGACCCTCTTGGTATTCTAGTGACCTCGTGTACCAGTTGAGTCAGGCTGCGAGCCAGAGCAAACGCGTGGGCAGCTCTTCCCGCATGGTCTGTTTTGGTGGAGCCAACCAGATCTCGTGGTGCGCGTTAAAGTCCACCAAAAATACCAATTCAGCGTTCGGAAACCGCACCTTCGCCTTACCTGCCGCCTGACTCAAATATTTAAAGAGTGAAGTTATCTCGGCATCTCCGGTATAGGAACGATAAAGGCACACAGAGATTTGTCTCGTACAGCTATGGTCTATGTGTACCCACATGACAGAAAAAGATGGGTCCTCAAGGCAGCGCAAACAGCGACAACAAACACGCACACCCCGGCTTTGGCACGGAAATTTTCCTTAGGAACATAGCCGGGGTAGAGCAGAAGAGCATGGCTGGTTTCGCCGTCTCTAGTTGTTAGTGGACGGCGATGAGGTTTGCATAATGGAGCCTACAGATGTTAGTGGATTCCACCTCAAAAAGCGAGCTAGTGAGAGAATGAAGAGCCGCTGTGTTGCCATAATCTCTGATATGTACTGCCATGGTAGAGGGTAAGAGAAGTTGTGAAAAAAGGTGATTGTTGCGTGTAGATTGAGCGCGATAGATTGGTTTTATTTATGGTTGTGAGGCATGGCGAGACCCGACGCGCCGAACCGAAGCACCCCCCTCCTCCAAATATGGTCACCGGGTTCCCATGTCCGGTCACCAACTGGCACGACGAACCCCAGTTGGGCCCCTGTACTATGCCGCGAGCGGCCCGCGGCGCCACAGTTTCTACGGGTCTCCCTGCTCAGCGGGTCACCCCGCGCCCTCCCCACCATTCTACGCCAAGAATTATGACAAATTTGTGGCATCAAATTTCTACCACCAGTATAACGTATGCTTCGCCGCATCCTTCGATTAGACATTTCTTTCTTTCTCGTAATCAAAATAACTATAAATTTTGTCCTTTCTCTTACGACCCATGCTTCACTTGAAAAACGTAAAATAAGTAGATGCAAAGCTGCGAAATTACCAATAACTTTGCCTACTCGAAGTTCGCAATCGTTTAAATAAATGCATGCAGTTCAAACAAAACAAACTTCAAGCGATGCCGACGCGGGCGCGAGTCACTCTGGATTAAACCGGTTTATTAAGGTTTTAGTATGGTTCCCATTCTGGTTTCGCTCCGATTGAAACCTTTACTGAAAATCGGGTTTAACCTTTATTAACCGGTATTTTCTAAACCGGTTTCAAGCCCTGGTATGTACTACCAGAGAGCATTCTTTCTACTACCTAAATAAACTCCTTCGAAAATCGGGTAGATAATTCGCTAAAATATGGCTATTCCCACTAGTCTGGTCGTGCCTCGGAGAGCACGTTAGGCCGTCGGTCCCGGTTACCATACAAACATCTATGGCAGTCGTTATGGGTAGTTGGAGCCCTCAAAAGTCCAACCAGTCTAATTCGATATCGCCATTGGTCATTAGACCATTGGTTGTGAAGGTTTTTTTTTTTTTTTTTTTTTTTTATACTTACTCCTTCCACTGCGTGCTGTGCACTTCGAGGAAGCCATTTTTAGTCAAATTTGGTAATAAAAATAATAAAAAAACAAGTCTAATTTCTAAAAAGTACCCTCTTGGCCGTTTCTTCTTCTAAGCTAGATGCTTCTTTCATTCTATCACTTTCATTTCCTACCGTGCTTCCATCCCATTACTCTCTTACCAACTCTTTTAAAAACCCTCTCATACTAATCATACATCCCGTGGGGCGTGGGGCATCCGGGTGATCAGCAAACTTCCGTCGGAACCACAGACAGCACCTCCCAGTCCATTTTCCCACTCGATTTATCAGCCTCTCTCAGCTACTTCTGCAAAGTAGCTGTAGGAGGCCGATCATGTCTTGTTCTTTCTTAATACAACTTTTATAACCCTTTCCCAATACTCTAGGAAGTGCTGCCTGTAGTTCTTTGTCACCAGGACTGGGAAGTTTGCTACACAAACCTCCAGTTGGATCCGACACTCCAACTCGTACCTGTCCCTAGCGAAGATGGGGCAGTCCGCGACCAGGTGCGTAACCGTTTCCACGACCCCTGGCTCGCAGGCGCATGATGGGTCCTCCTTACACTTGAAGCGACTCAAGTATTCAGAGAACCCACCATGCCCCGTTAATAGCTGGGTCGTGGTGCCGGCTATCTCCATCTTACGGACGGTTCTGTACGCAGCCACAGCGCACGGAAAGAAAAGCTTGGTACCAGAAGCAGTCGTACCCGTTTTATAGCGTCCGTTCCACTTGTCAAGCGTGATCTGACGCAGGCCACGCTTGACAAATGAGACGGGACACAGGTCATAGTTCGGCCTCGTCTTCGACCTCAAAGCCGCCTCCTTAGCGAGCTGGTCCGCTCGCTCGTTGCCCTCCAACCCTACGTGGGCCTTGATCCAGAACAGGGATATTTCCTTGTTCTGGATCAAGCCCCGCTTGATGTTATCTCTGGCCTCAACGGCCAGAGGGTGGAGGGCGCGGGGGTTGACGACCGTTTGGAGTGCGGCTTTGCTGTCGCTGAGGATGCCGAACGTCGTGGCCGCGCCGCGCCTAAGGACCTCACTGGTCGCTTTGCATAAAGCGAATATATCAGCCCATGACAGCTTGTTCATAAATATATAAATGACAAAATGCTAGATGATTATTGTCATCCCATATGGTTACACATTGCGCAGATGGGTGACTGTGTGACTAATTTATTATTTACTAGCTGACCCGCGCAGCTTCGTCTGCGTCACCCCGTTTTTTGCAACATTTTTCATTCCTGCTCCGCACCTGTTGGTCATAGCATGATGTTATATACATATAAACCTTCCTCGTTAACCATTCTATCTATTAAAACAAACCACATCAAAATCCGTTGCGTAGTTTGTTGCGTTGAAGATTTAAGTATACAAAGGGACATAGGGACAGAGAACGCGACTTTATTTTATACTATGTAGTGATTATGATAAGACTGTATTTTGAGTAATAGAGCTCATCTCGCTTGGCAGGCATTAGATGACTTTTGATACACTCTTATCTCACCCACACTAATAATAAAAAGAGGAAAGATTTGTTTATTTGTAACGAATAGGCTCTGAAACTACTAAACCGATTTCAATAATCAATCCAATAACCAATCTAGGAGTAACATAGGCTAGGCATACACCATCATCCAAGGGAGCGGAGCAATAATCATAGATCTGTTCTTTAATATACTAAAACTTAATTTCCAGCAAATACCGGATAGTCTAAAGACTGTTATAGAAAAATGCCTCACCATTTACCCCAATGAAAGAGCCACATTTGATGAAATAATTGAAGATTTGTCTAAAGTGGATACGAGAAAGTTGATTGAAGTAAAAAGACCCCGTGGTTTGATGGGGTGTAAACTACAGTACCTGTATTACTGGTGGCAACTTGCTGGAGGCGATATACAGGGGGAGCTGAAAAAGAATTATCTAATAAAAAATAGTCCACCTATATTGTCTATGCCTATGTAAGTATGAATTATTTAAGTTAATGGAATGAAATATATATTTAGTCACTTTGACCACTTTTGTGATATAGTGGTGCGGCTGTTACATCGAAGGTTCGATTCTCGTGCAATATAAATACACCCATATCTCGTCGGGGATACTGTAAATCCTCTTAACTAGCGTTGGAAGAGTTCACGTATTTCTGCCCATGCGGTGTCGTACAAGGCGACTAAGGGATAGGGCTGTATAACATCAAACAGATATATATATATACAGCCCAGACTCAGCCTCAGATGCAGGACTGTAATCAACAATAGGGCCCAGAATACGACAATAGTCTCACCCACTATTACGTGGCCGTCAGTATAGGCAAGAATTGGTGCACTGTTACTCATGCCGATTTATCAGTGTTAGTACTATACCTTACTGGGGCCCAACCACACAATCTCTTAAAAGTATTTTTTTCTCAATCTTGTACAGAAAAAATTAAAAGCAATTAGTATGCTGACTGTTCAAATCAAATTTAGATGGGAAAAAGTGAATGCTTCGACGGGATTCGAACCCGCGATCTTTCCCTTACAGAGGGAACGCTCTGACTGCTAAGCCGCTAAACCTTGTCTGAATCATTCATTCTCACCATCGCCATCGTCCCAAAGATATTTATATATATATATATATATAGGAGATTTTCGAATGATGACTTAGCGGTCACAGCGTTCGCCCTGCAAGGGAAAGATCGTGGGTTCGAATCCCGTTGAAGCATTAACTTTTTCCAATCTAAATGTGATATTTCAATCTTACTTTACTTTCATAGCCAGATTCGGACCGTTAGCGTCCGCCAAGATACTCAAAATAGAGTAGAGAAGAGAGAGAGTAGTGTTATATGATTAAAATGAGTCAAACCATATCTCTTACTGAAGTGGAAACATTTGTTTGTTGAATTAGTTAGAATTTATATTTTTCTTAAAAGTTACAGTACACAAATATCGATGGACAACACTAGTCCGAGTATACTATGAAACGAGAATATAATGAACATACTTTTTTTTTTCTTTATCGTGCGCAAAATCTCCACGGATACAATATAATGAACATACTATGAAAGTATAGTAGGATTGAAATAATATTACTTTTAAGGTGTACTGTTATGGCCTCTTATCTTAAAAACTTACAGAGCAATTCTCCTAGACGGATGTACAATCGGTGGTAAAAGTGGTGCGCTTTTCGACCGGCGTATTGCTAAGTACAGTTTAGGTCTCCTCAAGTCCCGCCTTAAAGACATACCTCCGCATGACTTCTACCCCCTAATGCATGAAAGGAGGAAGGAGTTTGATGCTGTGACGCTGCCGAAGATTATCAGAGAACGGGATACTGAATATCAGTTCTATAGACTGCTGTGGTTTCAAAGGCTTTTGCACGTGAGTAAATATTCTCTTGCACAAGATTTTTTTGTTGAATGCAGTGAAACTAGAACGGAGTCCTAAATAGTTGAACCAATTTTGATGACTGATAAGTCCTTGGAACTATTTGGAGACTGTTCTTGAACTAATTTTCAAGTCCTTGAACCAATTGTGATGACTGATACACATTACAATATATTTGTGCTAGCCTAAATTTGCGCAAACGCGCGGTGCTATAATAAGATTTCTTTTAAGTGGATTGTTGCGACTTCATCTTTTAGCACTATCTAATATTTTTTTATCAGAAAGAAGAATTTCAACAACAGTAACAAATATAATTTACGTGTGTAAAGCTTCCACGTGAGGTGAGCCCCATGCGGGAACTCACAAGCCTAGAACTGGTACTCAAAATATGGTCAATCTGTCAACAAATATATTGATTATTGACCACGCGCCTTTATACGGTTAGACTTAGGTTAGGAAAGAGATAGCTTAAATCACACTTTTGACCCCTCTGAATTCAATTAGGTATGACTAAACGAGGTCGTGGGTACTTATAGTAGCCATCAATTAATGTGAAGTCACCTACAATAGGTAAGTCTCCTTTTATATAAATGACATGTTTTCTTGCAGGGATATCCGTACACAGCGCCGTACATCCGTGCTGAAGCCGAGATGGACATACCGCCTCTAGTCAGAGGAGACGTGTGGGCCGCTCTGTTGGGCGTCGTCGGCGATATTGAGGACCAGTATGAGAGGATTGACAAGGAAACCCCCACACCTACTGACAGACAGGTAATGCATAATGATGTATGAATGTAAGTTATAAGAACAGACGGCCTTAGGAGCCGACGAGTTCACAAAATGAGACCACGTACTGGTAGATGAGAAGTAAGACGCCTAATTCTAATATATTTAATTTTAATTTTTTTTTATTAAAAAATTAAATGGTACTCGTCATTACACAAAACAGTCCAGGTAACAGTAAAGTGGTTGTACCCCTTCGGCCACGTATGAAACTAAGTATCGAAACTAGTTTCTAAATAAGAAAATTATTTCTTTCTGTGTAACTGATTTCCAAATAAGAATAAACAATTTGTTTTCGAAACTCGTTACCAATTAAGAAAAGTAATTACTCTCCCGAAACCAGGCTATTTCTTTTTACCGTTTTTGAAACCAGCTTCCAATGGAAAAGTCTTCTTTCGAAATTATGTACTAAATATTATTCTTATTTAGAAACTAGTTTCGAAACTTGCTTTCGTACGTGGCCGAAGCGATCTTTCCTCACGATAATACCGTTGTACTTTAAATAAAATTAAAGCATATCCCCTTTTATTTAAAACTCACATTCCTCCGACAGATAGATGTCGATATACCCCGCTGTCACCAGTACTGCTGGCTGCTCTGCGGGGCAGCCGGTCACCGCACGCTGAAGCGTTTGCTGAAGGCGTGGCTGCTGACAAACCCTCAGTACGTCTATTGGCAAGGATTGGATTCCTTGACTGCACCCTTCTTATACTTAAACTTCTGTAATGAAGGTTAGTTATATGGAAATTAAATTACCTTATTTCACGTTCCGTATTGCACAGGTTCCACTCTGTTCACCCAGGTGAACACAGGAGAATCTACATGTTTTATTGATCGTAATGCGTATTTGTATATAAAAACTATATTTAATGCCAAATTACAAATCATACGTACTACAAAATGAAAACACACATTAACCGTTCAAAATACAGATTACTTTGCTATGGATAAAAAAAGTATTTATGACGTTTCGACTTGAATAGTTACATAAAAGTTTAGACGTATGTCAGTGAATTCTAGGAAAGTAAAATATAATTTTATTTTTAATTATATTTAATAAATAATTTATATTGTAACTATAAATTTAATCTTAGTTTAATGAATTTAGATGAGGTCACGAGAGCTATTTAATGACTTTCAGCCACTTACCACTTTGGAAAGTACTTTTATATACATACATACATACAGGGGGTAGGCAGAGCCTATTGCCGTTCAGCGGGCACTTCTACACTTTAACTCAATAAATAAAACATCCAACAGCACGAGCCTTCGCCTGCCTATCAGCCTTCGTTCCGAAATTCCTCCACAAGTTCTTCCTGAAGGACAACAGTGCAGTCATCAAGGAATACTTGGCCAAGTTTTGGCAAATGGCCGCCTTCCACGAACCAGAGCTCGCGACGCACTTACATGATATCAACTTCGTGCCTGAACTGTTTGCTATACCCTGGTTCCTGACTATGTTCTCACGTAAGTCCAATATGTTTTGTATTATAGATACTTAGTTTTAAATTTGGAATTATCCAACTGGGTGTGTACAGTCAGCGACAAGTTGCTTAAAATTAAACTTTTTACGAATCTTTTTTAAATTGTAGCATTCTTCGAACATTTTTTATGAAATATTTAAATTCATTCTCCATTCTTTGAGTCTATTCCCATCTCAGTTTGGGTTGACTTTTTAGTCTAACTAAGATGCGGCTGAACCTCGATATTTTCTGTGAAGCGACTGCTATCGGACCTCCACAACCATATTGGCGATATCGCAGTTCTAGTTAGGCTAGTCGGACTTTTGACGGCTCCAACTACCCGGCTGCCATAGATGTTCGTATGGCAACCGGGACCGACGGCTTAACGTGCTTTTAGAGACACGACCGGGCAAATATTTGCACTGACGTTCACTACCGCTACGCCACAGAGGCTGTGTGAATATTTAAACGATTAGAAGAATTATAGTGTCTTAATCTACTTTTGTCGGTGATCGTACCTTCGCCCTAGGGTCTGCCGGGGTGCGAGAGATATGTCTTGTACCTATTATATCACGTCCGGCAATCAAAGACCTATAAACGACGTAGGTACGTTTTAGTCGATTCGAGTCTGACATAATCACCTCCACCGACTTTGGTACAAGTGGGGAATTTTTGCGCGAAAAAAAAACAGCAATTGCTTCCCATCCCACAAAAAGTGGTCAAAAAGTCAATTTCGGTCTAGAGAGCCCATGTCTTAACCGAATTTCACCAAACACTCGTGGTTTTTGATTTAAATCACAACTTTGGAAAAGGGGGAGTTTGCTGTTGCGTTATTTATGTACGGTACTTAATAATTTTTGGCTGAAACATCAAGAACATGTTTCCCCACAGTTTTTTGTGAAAAAAAAACGGTATTTCCTAAGTATACTGTTCACAAAATTACTAGTAATTATAATTTATCTTACAGATGTATTCCCTCTACACAAGATCGTGCACTTATGGGACGCCCTGCTGGTGGAAGGGCCCGCGCTACCTCTGTTCATGGGCGTCGGTATCTTGAGGCAACTCAGGGACACGCTCCTAACGTCAGGATTTAACGAATGTATACTACTTTTTTCGGATTTACCTGAAATCGATATTGGAGAGTGTGTGACGGTTAGTATTTTTTTTAATAAGGACGCAAATAGAGGAGTTTCTGAGTTTAAAGTTTGTAAATGGAATAGTACCATAAAGCTTAAAGGACATGAATGTGACCAGCCGACAATGAACATGACGCTGGGCCCTTATTGCCTACATGGGATTAAAAATTATTGTTGGTAAAATTATTGGCGAAATGTGAGTTTTTTTTTCATTTATGGTACGTCAATTTGACTTCATCTCGCCTGATATGTTAAGCTGAATGCAAAAAGTCTCAGGAAAGAGTGCCACCGTTAAAAACACGTACGGTATTACAATGGTGGCTTAGCTTGACGGCCTCATCTGATACTATTCCACGCCCCGCTTAAAGAATCCGGGACTGTAGGAAGAAGGAAACACTTGCACTGGTAAGGAATTCCAAGACTTAATGGTGCGGCAGACTCACCAAACAGCTTGGTGCTTGCTAGAATATTCTGCACCGTATGCGGGTGACATCTAAGCCCTGCACATGTTGTCCTGTGTTGCTGCCCCACAAAAAGTAGGGGGAAGGGCAGGGGGTAAGGAGTTGCCGTTTCTATTGCCCAGGGTGTACCACGTGAAGGTTTCCTAGCATAACCCTCTTGCCTCTATTCACGAGTTGATAATTATTACAACTGACGTTACACTCCTAGTGTGTCAAGGTAAATTATTATACATAATAGGGCAATTTTCACAGACGCCTCTTAGGTATCATTATTTTTCGTTTATTTGATGGCGAATTGAGCAATCTTTCGATGTTATTGTATATGCGAATATTACACACCAAAATATAACTAAATGTGGCCATGGTTGTTGAAAGAAGTAACGACGTAAAATATTACTATTGAGTGAATATTTTTTTGAGGTGTTAAGAGCGTTTTAAAATACGAGTTTCGTAAAACATGAGATGGGAAAAATTCATTGAACTCGCGACACTGTTACCGACACATTGTGACAATTCACCGATTGTGACTATATGCACATGATATTATCTACTATGTGTTTCAAATGAGAAGATAAGCGCGATCCCGGCAACTTCACTACATACTAGTAAATAATTTCCATATGGGATGGTATGAGGTTCATTAGGTAATTTTACGTGACATAACATAGATAGATAGATAGATAGATAATTATTTCTTGTACACCTTAGAACAATGTTCCTCTTCCTCCCGGACCACGAAAGTGTTTAGACGTGTGCACGTACAACAATATTTGAATTAATTTATTTGTTTATTCATAAAAAACCAGTTAAAATATTTAGTAAAGTACTAGGCGCACATAAAGTAAAAGGAAGCGCAGTGTGGTGGTGCGAGTGAGACAACAACTGGTGAAACAGGTACTTCTTTGTTAGTTGCACTGCAGGATTGTCAACTGTCAGATTGTCATCTGTCAGATTGACAACTGTCAGATTGTCATTTGTCATTAAACAACAACAGCCTGTCACCTGTCAAATTACCGTCACATTGGGTTCGTCAATACTTGCCAGAACAAAATAATAAATAAAATTGTGGGAAATTCAAACGAATTTGGTGATATCTGCACTTGATAAATAATGTCTTCTCCTATTAATAAATCTGCATCTGAAACAAACCTAACTGGAAATAGCTCAACAACCCCACATAATTATGTTTTCCAACGAACTAAACGAAGCAGAGAGGATTTAGAAATTAGTCAGCAATTGGACAACTTTAAGGAAGAGATGAGAAAAATGATGCACGAAATGTTAGTAAATAATGGACAGGAGATCAAACAGATGGCCGCGACTTTAAAAGACATTAAACAAACGAACATAAATATAGAAAACTCAATTTCTTTTGTAATGGAGCAAAATGAAAAGCTAACCAAGAAAATTACTGCATTGGAGAACCAGGCATTAGAAGACAAAAAGAACATTAAAATTTTAGAAAATAAACTGGAGGAAATGCAAATTGGAAGCCGCAAGTGTAATTTTGTAATAAAAAATGTGCCCAGAAAAAACCAAGAGTCTAAAGACGACCTCATTGAAATGGTCATGAACTTATCTCAGAATATTAGCTGTACTATGACAAAAAACGATATAAAAGATATCTACAGAGCTCGTGGAAGCAATACTGAGAAACAAAATAATCCCATCATAGTGGAAACCAGTTCTACAATATTGAAATCTGAAATAATAAAAATGGTAAAAGCCTTTAATGTTAAACACCATACTAAACTGTGTTGCAAGCACCTAGGATTCAAAACCCAAGAAGATACCCCCATCTTCCTAGGGGACCATCTAACATCTAATGGCTCGCGACTGCATTTCCTCGCTCGAGATCTGATCAAAAAGGGAGCTTACAAATTCTGCTGGACTGCATATGGAAAAGTGTATGTTAGGAAAAATGAACAGTCGCCAGCTGTAGCTATTATAAATGAGCAACAGGTACATAAGCTTATGTTAGAATGACTAGATGAGACTGATTGTTGCCTTTTTCAATTGAAAAAAAAATTTGTGCATCGTTTCCTATTTCACCAACCTAGTATTGTTTTCTGCATGATATTTTGTGAATTATTGAATTTCACTCTATGTTATTTACCGTTACACAGCCTAATTAGTGTTTTCACTAGTAAACCCTACAATTACGCTACTTCACAAACAAACACAACAAGTATAAACTACAAATACACACCAATATACTTACACATACACATAATAAAAATACATTATATTTACTACATACACAACATATTGTCTGTCATTTATGCAAAAAAATTACCATTGCAACAGTATACTCGAAATTATTTTTACTATTGCTTATATACGATACAAAATATGATTACACCTTTATTAATAAGAAATCATAGTACTTCACTGATATGCAACTTTATTCTCTATATAAATGATTTAAATGGCTGAAACTTTACAGACTCTTAGTGACATAGATAACATCAACATTGCTCGTGCCATTGAATGTGAATATTCTGATCTTACCAAACTTATGCCTATAAACAAAAATGATCTAACCATTGTCTCTCAAAACATTAGAAGTATTTTCCATAATTTTGATGACTTTCTAACTATGGCCTCTACGTTTGACTTTGAAACAGATATAATTGCCTTAACGGAATGTAGACTTGACCCTAACAAACCCATTCCCCACTTGAAAAACTATTCTTCACATGCCTCTACTCGCTTTTTTAATCAAAATGATGGAGTGGTTGTATATATAAAAAATACATTAAACTATAGTATCAAAGAAATAAATTTAACACAGGCTTCTTGTATACAATTGAACATACTTAATAATATAATTTTGTGTATATATAGATCACCTTCATTTAAGAACACCGATAGCTTTATTACCTCTCTGAGTAGTCATCTGGATACGTTATCCTCTGAAAAAAATATAATAATTACAGGTGACATAAATATTAACATCATTTCTAAAGACACTGATATTCTTAAACAAAAAATAGAAAAAACAAATAGGGAACGTTACCTTAATATGCTGTCTCTCCATGGTGTACTTCCAGGTCATATCTTTCCTACGCGCGAAGAAAATTGCTTGGATCATTTTATGCTTAAAATAAATACAAAAATGAATTCAGCTTTAATTGCCGTCTTGAAAACCACTATCACAGATCATCGAACACTCTTCCTGGTATTAACTAAATCTAAAACTGTATCCTCTATAAGTAACACTCACACTAAAGTTGATTATGAGAAAGCTCTGAAATACTTACAAGCAAATAAAATAACTGATCTGCTACACTATGATAATCCAAATATATTATGTGAACGCTTTATACATCTCTTAAAAGAATCCATTGAAATTAATACACTTAGTATCAATATTCCTCATGACAAACGCATTATCAAACCATGGATCACACCCGGAATTCTACGTTGTATAAAAAATCGTAATAAGCTTCAAAAAGATTTAAGCCGCGATCCACATAATGAAATCTTAAAAATAACATACACGCGCTATAGGAATTATTGTAATAACCTCATTAAAAAATTAAAAAGAAAATATCAAACAGAACTATTAAGTAAATCAATGAACAATAATAAATTACTCTGGAGAAACATTAAATCTATAACCTACGCCAATAGCACCAAAAGTCAAAACCCGGAATTATTAAATCTCAAGACTTCATCTATTGATTCAGTCAATTTTATCAATGAATATTTTGTAAATGTCGGTATGCACCTAGCTCAGCAAGTTCAGGGTAACGGAACTAACGATCCAAATTTACTACGTGACTTACCTACTCAAGTGAATTCTTTGGTAATGCTTGATACTGATCCCGATGAAGTTTGTAGAGTACTGATGAGCTTAAAATCTAGTAGCGCTCCCGGATGGGATAATATCTCAACAGAATACCTGAAATATACTAGAAATGAAACTGTCCCATTAATAACTCACCTGGCTAATCTCTGCTTCAGAAAAGGCATATTCCCAAACCAACTTAAACAATCAATTATAACTCCTGTACATAAAACTGGGAATAAAAATGATATAA
Source organism: Pelosia muscerda (assembly GCA_963691645.1). NCBI lineage: Eukaryota > Metazoa > Arthropoda > Insecta > Lepidoptera > Erebidae > Pelosia > Pelosia muscerda. The sequence goes on from OY829103.1 coordinate 5,729,102, forward strand.
ACCACTACAGACCTATATCAGTGCTACCAGCTTTGTCCAAAATACTTGAAAAATTGATGAATAACAGGCTAATCAAGTATTTAAACGATTATAGTATACTATCTTCCTCTCAATTTGGTTTTCGACAGGGTATGTCAACTGAAGACGCAGTTACTACACTAAGCTCTATCGTGACTGAAAATCTGGATAAAGGAAATAGGTGTTTAGCTGCATTCATTGACTTGAAAAAGGCTTTTGATACTGTATCTGTCCCAATCCTGCTTAAAAAACTAGAAAAAGTTGGAATCCGGGATAATGAGTTGAACCTTTTTAAAGAATATGTATCGATGCGAAGTCAAAGAGTAAAAGTGGGTAATTGCGTCAGTAGTGAGGCTGGCATATCATATGGCGTCCCACAGGGTAGTGTACTCGGACCTACACTATTCCTGATCTATATCAACGACCTCTGCAGTCTGAAAATCCCCAACGCGAGAATCCTTTCTTATGCTGATGATACTGCTCTGGTCTGCTATGGTAGTACGTGGGAAAATGTTAAGCGCATTGCTGAAGTGGGCATGTCAAAAATAGCTCAGTGGCTAAAGTTTAACCTGCTTACCCTTAACACACAAAAAACTAATTTCTTGTGCTTCAGCATCCGTAAATGCACGCAGCCGAGGGGGGATTTTACAGTCAGAATACACTCATGTGGCGATGTACTAAACTTAAACTGTGGATGCCCTAGCATTAGCAAGGTCTCACAAGTCAAGTATTTAGGTATTATTATAGATCAGAGATTATCCTGGTATCCTCAACTTGAGCAAGTCTCAAATAGGATTAGAAAATTGAGCTGGATCTTCAAAACATTAAGATATGTTGTACCAAAAGGTGATACTACTAAAAGTCTTCTAAATAATATATATATAGCACTAGTGCAATCTGTCCTCATATATTGCATTCCTGTGTGGGGTGGCGCTGGTAAGACTAAATTCATTGAAGTAGAGCGAGCACAGCGATCACTCATAAAAATAATGTATTTTAAGAAAAAAAGATTTCCTACAGAAGCACTTTATGGCATTAGCAACTTACTCTCGGTCAGAAAACTCTACATTATCCAAACAATACTCAAGAAACATAAATCCCTACCTTATAATGCAGAAATTGAACTTAAGAGAAGGAAAGATATTGTAGCTGAATCAGTTCAAGTCCGTACCACGTTTTCTCGTTCGCAATACGAATGGAGTGCAACACATTTATATAATAAAATAAATAAAAAATTATCAATTTTTTCTAACACCAATTATGAATGCAAATCCAGACTGACTGAGTGGATTAAGGACCTTTCATATGACGATACCGAAGCATTGTTGCAATGTAATACATAACACACACATACACACACACACACACACACACACACACACACACACACACATCACAAAAACATACGTGCTCATACACGCTCACGCTAACTTTGTTTTTTAAATGATTTTTACTCTTAAAGATATGTAAAACATTCAAAAATAGATTTAAGCCAAAATTCATGTAGTAGAAGAGCGGAGTCTCCTGACACAGGCTTTTATTTGCTTAAAAGGAGGTTCCATTCAATATTCAAGTAAAAATGGATTTTTATATCAATAAAGTTTATTATTATTATATTATTATTAAAAAATGTTAGTAGTACAGTAATAATCACAAAGTTGTATGTACAATGGGCGGCCTTATCGCCAAAGGCGATCTCTTCCAGGCAACCTTAGCATAGGCAACATAACATAAACTCACGCCTTTATCCCCGAAGCGGTAGGCAGAGGTGCTAGCACCCATATTTCGCCAGTTTATGTTTAGGTCCCAATGTAATAGGTGGCGAACCTATTGCCATTAACCGGGTACTTATAAACCTGTGATCAATGCACATATAACTTCGAAAAGCATCGATAAGTCATTGATGTGTGCCATGGTTAAACATGGGATCGAACCCGAGACTTCGTCTCATCTTTTCATTATCCATACCACTAGGCTACTGCGGTAATGTTAATAATTTTAATAGTAGTTTTCGTTATTAGTATTAAAACCAAAGTCATTTGAAACGCACAGTACATAATATATTGGTTAATTTTTCACTTCTGTGTTACAACCACTGTTTTTTTTTCTACAGATGTCAATAGAAATGTGTCGCAGCTCACCAAGGAGTATTAGTTATAGGCGTTTCACTAATGAAGCACAAATAAAAGACCCCATGGTAAGTTTCTATATATTTTACTGGCTGACCCGCGCAACTTCGTCTGCGTCACCCCGTTTTTGCAACATTTTTCAATTCTGCTTGGCACCAGTTGGTTGTAGCATGATGTTATATACATATAAACCTTCCTCTTCAATCACTCTATCTATTAAACAAAACCACATCAAAATCCGTTGCGCAGTATTAAAAATTTAAGCATACAAAGGGATATAGGGACAGAGAACGCGACTTATTATTATTTAAAAATCTACTTTTTAATGAAATAAGTAACTTATGGTAGTTGGACCTGTTGTACTGGTCGTGCCAGTCCCTTACAGGGAGAATGCTCTGACTACCTGAGCTATGTGAACACCTGGTAATATTACGAAATTCTCCTCATCATCATCATTATAGCGTTAGTTCCGGTCGCATCCGAAGCCTTCGCTTCAGAGTATGAGGTCCGCTTTCCGGCTTTTTCTCTTTCATTTCATTTTTTTCATTTATTTATTTCATGAACAATTTACATTGTGTTTGAAAAAAAAAAATAATCTATAAATTTGCTGTGCATACAATTTAACTACACAGTTTTAAACAAATAATTAAACTTATTAACGCATGCATTGAACAATATTACATGTTAGAACAATAAACAAGAATTAAATACAAAATGTCATGCAAATACCTAGGTGGATAATTTGATTTAAATTCTCTTCTAGTACGCATGGTCTTGTGTATCAATGGTGGTGAGCCTTCGAAATTCTCCTATACAACCATATTGGGGCGTTAATTGTAGGCTCAAGGGCATAAACTTATTCTTAGAGGTATAAAGTGTGCGAGTGACATACGCATCTTTACACAAAACTTAGGCGGGAGAAAGTGACAGAATATACGAACCGTGAAAAGTTTTTTGCGTGGACTCTGATCCCGTTCGCACTGCTTTTACTTCTCATCCCGTTCCCGCTGCTCCATAAAAACCTTCCATAGAGTTCAAGAAACAAATAAAAAAATGAATTATTCGAATTGGTCCAGCCGTCATCGAGTTATGCGCTTACCAACATATTTCGCGATTCAATTTTATAAATATAGATTATCTATTTTGACGGCAATAGACATTGCAATGTTTCTACACTAAAAGCCCCAATCACTGCCACTGATATTTTAATTTCAGTAACGCAGTAATGAAGGAGTCTATGGGTTTATTTACTAGTAATATTAATGTCTACCCTCAAGTCATGCCTTGAACACTAACTTTTTCCAATCTACCCCAGTCCAAAATTATGTTATGTTTATTATTTTTAGGATTTAGTAGAAATACCAATGGAGGTGTTATTTACGGAGCTCAGTCCCAGAATTAGCCTGTCTGACTTCTTCTCTCTGATATGCCAAGATAAATGCTGCGTAATCGATATAAGGTCCAATTTACTGTAAGTACAACTATATACGTAATACACGGTGATTTTATAGTTGTTTCGGAAAAAGAATAATTTTATGTGTAATGTCACACATAGTTTCGACAGCAAAATCGTCTGGAAGTTTTAATTTTGGAAATTACTTTATGTATGGCAATAATGTACAGGTGAACATAAAAATGTATGGGACGTGTAAAAAAAAAATTTTTCACCAAATTACGACTTCCTTACGATTTTACTATCGAAATTGTGGCTAAAATCTTTTTTTCCGAAACGACTATAAAATCAACCGGTATATATTATATTTTTATTCACTACTAACTGACCGCGGCTCTGGTCGCGTGGACTTTTGATCCCGTTCTCACTGCTCCATAAAAACCTTCCTTAGAGTTCAAGTAAGATATAAGAAAAATGACTCGAATCGGTCCAGCCGTCTTTGAGCTATGCGCTTAGCAACATATTTCGCGAATGGAATAGATGACGTATTTTTCTTAATAACTTGAGTGTCATCATCTGTTGAAGCACGGGACCCTAATAGTATCCATGGTTCACCCAGGTGAAGAGCCTAGATAAAACATGTGTCCGGGATATTCTCTCACACAACAATGACTTTACCATAATAAAGTGGCATGACCCGTGCCGTATAGCTGACAGCCGAGTGATACTGACATTCAGAGAACTGTCAGACTTCTCAACAGCATACGTCACTTAGTCTTTTTACTCGTTTTTTTTCTCTGTAGATAATGGTTTTATTTATGTATTTTGTGTGCCATTTTGCGCTGATTCTCAATAAATGAGTTTTCTTTCTTTTCTTTCCTTCTTTCGTTATCATTCTCTGAACCTTTTCCCAACTCAGTTGGGGTCGGCTTTACAGTCCAACTGTGATGCGGCTGAACTTAGATATTTTACGTGTAGCGACTGCCATATGACCTCCGCAACCAATGATCCATATCGATATCGAAGTTTCAAGTTAGACTGGTTGGACTTTTGAGGGCTCCAACTATCCTTAACGACTGCCATAGATTTAGTATGGCAACCGGAACCGACGGCTTAACGTGCTCTCCGAGGCACGACCTGACTAATGCAAACAGTCATATTCATGCATACAACTTTTTGCATTGAGCGGGGATCGAACCCTCGACCCGTGCGTAGCAGTCGCGTGCACTACCACCACGCCACGGAGGCTGTCTTACTGTAATAAAGATTATTCTATTCTTTTGCCTAGGTATGAAAAAAAGTGCATAGACGGCAGTATAAACGTCCCCTACAGTGGTGTACACCTCGGTCAACACGAACTCCGAGCGTTAGGTCTACATCCGCAAAGAGTAATACAGGAAGCCATCAAAGTAAAGAAGATTGTGGTAGTCGCTTCCGCTGAAGATGAAACTGCGCAATTGGTAAGCTCTAACTTCCAAGATAATGGTGTTAATTCTGTTGTATAATTGTAATAATCTCACTTTCATTCTCAGAGCCTATTCCCAACTCAGTTGAGGTCGGCTTTCTAGTCTAACTAAGATGTGGATGATCTTCGATATTTTTCGTGAAGCGACTGCCATCGGACCTCCACAACGATATTGGCGATATCGAAGTTCTGTCTGTGAACTAACCCATCCAACTAAGTTATTTGCTTGTGCTAGAAGTCGGGTTATGTCGGTAGAGTAATGGTCAAGATTCGAACCCGAGACCGAAATCACAATTTGAAACTAAAATTATGAAGCGATGCCACTACACAACTACTATCTTAGAAGCAACTGAATAATAAATCTACTTATTAAAGTAATTAGTTAAAGAAACAAGACATCTATTTAGTTTATTTTATTAACGCTATGTTACTTTGGGTTAAATTGCTTAGGCTGTCATAGGGTTAAATAGATCTTAAGGTGTCCAGGAACTTTAGAACTACCTACTAATCCAACTAACCAACCAAAGGGAGTTGGTTACTAACTAACTAAGTATATTTTTTTTCTGTAACTGACGCGTACATGTATATGTTGAATGGTTTGCGTACGCCTCTGTATTAAGAGTAGGTACACTTACTGGAGATACTAATCATTCCCTGAACCTTTTTTTCCCAACTCAGTTGGGGTCGGCTTTCCAGTCTAACTGTGATGCGGCTGAACTTCGATATTTTCCGTGAAGCGACTGCCATCTGACCTCCACAACCAATGGTCTAATGACCAATGGCGATATCGAAGTTCCAAGTTAGACTGGTTGGACTTTTGAGGGCTCCAACTACCCGTAACGACTGCCATAGATATTTGTATGGCAACCGGGACCGACGGCTTAACGTGCTCTCCGAGGCACTTATAAACCTGCGATAAATACACACATAACTTCGAAAAGCATCGAAAAGTCATTGGTGTGTGCCATGGTAAACCTGGGATCGAACTCGAGACCTCGTCTCAGCAGTCCATTACCCATACCACTAGGCTACCGCGATACTAATCAATATTGATGACAAAAAAAAAAATACTACCTCCGTGGCGTGGCGGTAGTGAACGCCACTGCTACGCAAGAGGCGTGGGTTCGATTCCCGCTCAATGCAAATATTTGTGTACATGAATATGAATATTTGCCTTGGTCTGTATTTCTATGTATAAAATGTATGTATTTACAAAAAAAAAAAAAGTATCTAAGTATGTTTATCCGCATTCTAGAACCCATAATACGAGCTAGTTAAACTATTGTGTAGATTGTCCTAGAATATTAAAAAAAAAGTATCCCTTATTCATATAACGTGCTTGAGTAACCTAAAAATTCCTGCTAGGGCTCCCCAACTATATTTCCGCCTTGTATATTACCGTAGGCATAACAATTCATGCGTGACCAATCTAAACCTTACCTTTTTGCTACGTGTTACTAATTTATCATGTTTGTTTCAGTTCAGCGATTACCTAGTGAAGTGTGGTGTGCCCAGAGTGTGCATACTCCATGGAGGCATATCGGCGTTGTTGACACACGTCCCCTCACTATTCACGGTCCCTCCTAAGAGGAATGGTCACAAGTAGGCATCGACATTAGAGTTATAAGTACTGATATATGTCTAGAATATTTACTTGTGTTGAAATATTAAGTAGGTACAGTGGACTCCAAAAGTTCTTTGACAATTTGGAATTAAAATTGTATGAAGCGTGTCACTACATAACTATTAGTCTTAGAAGCTACTGGATAATAGATGAACTCCACCTTCCCCTTTCCTACACAGGACAACACGTGCAGGGCTTAGATGTCACTCGCATACGGTATAGAATATTCCACCTAGAACCAAGCGGTTCGGTGAGTCTTTTCTCTGCTGCACCATTAAGTCCTGGAATTCCTTGCCGGCGAACGTGTTTCCTTCTTCCTACAGTCCCGGGTCCTTTAGGCGGGGCGTGAAAAAGCATCTGATTAGGTCGTCAAGCTGAGCGCCACCATTGTAGCACTGAACGTGTTTGCAATGGTTTTATCAGCGCTATGTTACTTGTTGGACTGTCCAAGGATTATAAATCTTAAGGTGTCCAGGAACTTTTGGAACCCACTGTACTTCGTGGATGTAACAGTGGCGAAAGATGAAAATGTTCAAAAATGAAGCTGATGAAAAAACCTTACCTCAATTCAGATAATTCTAGGTTGTTATGAACCATGCGATCCATTTAGAAGCCAGCAAGAATCGGGTTATAGGGACCTTTCGTCACTGGAATGTAATGTAATCTACAATATACAATAATATACATTTAAACATTAACATCTTGAGCAAAAATAGGCGTTGGAAATGTCGCAACTGTGTATTGCAGTAGTTGAAGTGGACGTTTTTACTATTTTTACACAGTTGATGTATTCGGGGGAAGACTTTAGACAAGCTATATCTGGGTATTATAATAATATAGGACGTTTTCCAATTTCAAATTAATATATAGGAGTTAATATATTCTATGTTTTATTTTTATTTTGTAAAAGTTTTTATTTAGAATTTTCGAAATTACTTTCGTCTTTGACTGTACATAATATATCAAAATTAAAATCAATTTAGTTATGATCTGAATACATAATTTAAGTAGATATATTTATTCAATTTTGTTAATAGGCAACACATTATTTTGTTATTTCCATTATATACCCTCTTATTATTGTAATTTGTAGTTTTGGTTGGACTTTTAATAGAGCATCTATGATTGACGACTTAGGACCTCTAGACAGCGTGAGGGATATACCAGAGGCTACCTCACCTTTGGCAACTGGTGACCCAAGACGGCTGGCCGTGCGGTTTTGGTCGGTTCGCGTCCGACATAACCACCGTAACTGACTTCGGCGGGGGGCATCCGTGCGGATTTACGCACGGGGAAAAAAGGGCCTCTAGACAAACTGATATTCTATTAGCGAAACATTCAATAATATATTAGAGTGACATAATTGTATACCCATTAATGTAAATTTTACAAATATTCAATGGAATTTAAGTAGATAAGTATATAACTCGAAATAATTAATTCAAACTGATATTATTATTATCGAAATGTTACGTCAACGAAACCTAATTGAAACGCTTTGCTTCGAAGCTATTCCGATAATAGAACGTCATTTTGTCTACAAATATCCACGCTTAGTGCAAATATATGCATGAATAATGTATATTAGCATTGATCGAGAATTTTATATGTAAAAGAACTATCCATTATTTGTCACTTCATCAAGAACCTTTTTTACACCACTTAGATGGCAGATAAGCACGTGGCCTACCTGATGGAAAGTAGTTACTGTGGCCTATGGACGTTTGCAACACAAGGGGCGTCACATTCGTACTGCCAACCATATAGAACCCTCCGGCCGCCAGGTTCTATCGCACAGTTCGATTGGGGGAAGGGGAAGGGGAGGGGAGAAGGTTAAGAGAGTCTCTGCCCAATGACACTTGAATACTTTACCTACATTCCATTTCTTTTTTCAAAATCTGGGACAAACCCCCAGTGTGGCATGGCGGTAGTGACGTTGAATTCCCACTCAGCGCAAATATTTATATGCATGAATATGCCTATTTACTATGATGTGGTCGTACCTCGGAGAGCACGTTAAGCAGTCGGTTCCGGATTTCGTATGAATAAACTAGTCTAAATGCTATACTTCGACACCATTTAGGTTGTGGAGGCGATATGGCAGTCACTTTACGCGAAATCTAAGTTCAGCCGCGACGCAGTTATACTGGAAAAAATTGGGATGATGAAGATGAAACTGCTGGACGAAGCATGATATGCATCATCTGTCGAGGCCGTTAAACTAGGCACTACGATTAAGTACTACAGTACTTGCAGGTCTTAGATGTCATCCGCATACGGTGCAGAATATTCCATCAAGAACCAAGCGGTTCGGTGAGTCTTTCCTCTGCCGCACCATTAAGTCCTGGAATTCCTTACCGTCGCATGTATTTCCTTCTTTCTACAGTCCCGGGTTTCTACACTTTTAGCGGGGCGGGAAAAAGCATCTGATGAGGCCGTCAAACTGAGCGCCGCCATTGTAATACTGTACGTGTTTGTAATGATGACCCTCTTTCTTGAGACTTCAACTTGCTATCAGCAAAGTGAAGTAAAATTGCCGTGCCTTATATAAATAAAAAAATAATTCTTAACTTCTGGAATGATGACTCCTAATTTCTAGATTGCTCCTTAGTTTGCCAGTAGGTGGGGTGCAGTATTGTCGGACTGAAGGACTATAAATCCATCAATCATTTACCATTCATTTAATGGTGGGAAACTTTGGCCTACTGTTTCGAGTTTTCCGTCTTTCGTAGTGATATCGTCATATTTTTCCGTTTGTCGCCTCTTACGACACTCATCGACGTACTATATAAAAAATAAATTTGATTAGTAAATATGCATGATCCAGTTTTAACATAATAACGAATCGCGTTACACATCATTGTCCGGATCGCGAAATAATATAGACCCTCTTATAAAACTACGTTCACATCTAGACATTCCGCATTTTTAAAATTAGTTTAGGTTTGTACTATTTTAACCCCTCGTTTACAGCAAGGTTTAAAACATGTATTTGACAAGTGGCAATATGTCGCAAACTTCAGTGTGAACGCAAATGTGTTTTAAACTTGTTCACAACAACAACAGTCTCAATACATGTATAAAATAATTTATTGTATTCTGACAGGTGTTTTACTAGTTTTTGACAACACACATTTCTTGGTGAAAACGAGGGGTAAGGTTGCCTCACTGTTGCCTGGTCTCCCAACCCCAACTGTCTGTCAATTAGCGCTATCCGCAGTTGTTTTTAATAAATTAGCGCTGTTTTGCAAGTGAGGTTGACTTGGTTTTGAGAGTATCGGTGTGACTTCATCCAGTCAATTTTTGTTTATCAGTCTATTTTTGATTTTATTTTTTCGTGCAATTTAGTAATAAACGAGTATTATAGTAGGAATACTTCTTGATACTCATATTTCATAGGTACGTTTATTTTTAAGTGTAATGTATCAAAAAATCGAATCCGCAAGTTTTTAAAACAAATATTACAATAACATTATAATGAATACACATGTTACTGTATTGGTACGAATTTATTTAATAAACATTATGGACGTTGATTGTTTGTTATTACACCAATGTTACGTTGAGAATTCCCACAGCTTCATCTTTAGACTGAATTGTACTTCATTGAGTGATAAGTACCCACATAATTACCGGCGTATTGTCGCGTGGGCCGCCCCCTGACGGCTCGTGACGTTTTTACCCCCTAACATAGTTATGAATGAGAGGTTCGTATCAGAGAGGCGGCGGGCGCGCAGAGGGGCGAGGGGAGGTATACGCCGCTCTTTGCATTCGCCGGTTGTACCTCGCCGCGAGTGTGTGTCCGCGCTCAGCGATTAAATTTTCTTCGCGTACAGTGAAACTTCATAAAAAAATATTTTATTGCAAAGTCAAATGGGCGTCGATAGTGAAACGTAAACTTGTGATGATGCACAGTGTTCTGTGATATTTACTGCGTTTGACACTGTGTACTGTTTACATTCTACCAAGTTCCGCCCGCTTGGGACAACTATTTGTGGGAGAGTGACAGTTTGCTGTGTTTTGTGAGTTTTTTCCTCGGGAAAGTTTACTGTGGTTTTAGTCGGAGGCCGTAGCTTGCACCGGCCCCGACATGGAGGGTTACTTCGACATCTCTAACGATCTGAAGGACGTCTGGGAGGCGGACATTGACCCGGTAAGTTGACCTTGCAGATATCTCTTATCGCCTGCAGATGATTTGATTTAATTAATCATCTTCGACCAAAACTTTAACCAGAGACCAGTGTTTTTTTCGTATGAGAATTAGTGTGCTAAGAATAATAAGAATAGACCGCGATAAAACGGCTACATGCGGCAATAATGAATTTACGTTCTTCATAACGTGATAGTGCTAAACTGGAATGAAAGTTTCAACTGATAACATTGATAACAAACTCATATACCCATTTATTATCCGTATTGCTACGGTATTTACTCACACACTTATAAATTGCTACTTTATTAACCTTGGTAGGTAATTATTTTCATATACTTTCTAAGTCACTTTTTCACATAAAGTTTCGATGCGATCTTTTAAAGTGTCTTATTTTAAAGTCTGTAAATCCGTTAGAAATGTCGAGAGAGGGTTAAAAAAGATAAGAAAAAAACAATTGAAATTCCTATTTCAAATCTGACTAATTGAGAGATGAGAACATTGACTGTTGGTATTAGTTGTCTTGATACTTTCTAACAGCGACATCTCTCCAGTCTACAGCTATAAATTGTAGAAATAAATGCCGGTACACACTGAGTGAAACATACAGTATCTACCTACCTACCTAACTTTCGTTTACTGTTGATAAACTGTTGAATCACGTTGCAATTGTTTCACATTCGCACGATCACAATTAAAGCAACATTCACCCAAAGTCAAACAAAACTTGTTCGTATATTTGCGCCATAAACTTTGGTATTTCCAATACACATCTATTATTTATAACGTATAGATCCTTGTTGGATATCTAGATTTAATTTATACTTGATAATGTACTTAATATGGATTGAATTAAGAACGGATTAAGCCATGCCAGATTCGAGCCTTAATATAATAGGCAATTAAGTACATCTGACTCTAAAACCAGTTGGTAATTAAAATTTTCCGTGTAGCTGCGAGATAGGATCTGTTGTTAGATTGGGACAAGTGTGCTTATCTCACATTCTGGTGCATTGTTTATCTATGCACTTATGACGTAATGGCACTGGGGTAAAGATAAAATATGTTTATCTATCTACCGCCGTGCTCTGAAACGAATGACTGATGCCGCTGTTATTGACAATAAATCAAAACAATCAACTGAAATGCATTATACTCTGGTCGGTTAGGTAAGTTACCAGTGGGATTCCAAACATGCGATGGTTCTCTAGATATTAAATGATATTAAATGGATAAGAAAACAGTTTTATCCTTGAAAAGGTAATCATAATCATTAGGTATCTTAGCAAGGTTTCCTGTTGCATCGCAGGCTTTTAGTTACTCCTTTTTTAGAATTGGCGTATGCGACTTTTATGGGAGGAACCGTTGTCTGACCTTCTAACTATGAGAGGGATCCTGCCCCAAAGCGGCTTCAGTCAATATAGTCGTAAATAAATTAGGTCGTCAGGTATTAATAATTTCTCGTAATTTTTTTATAAACTACTAAGGTTGCGAACAATTGCTTGACGGTGATTTGTTATCGTTGAACGCTGTACGTTGGTTAATTATGACATCTTGAAATATTTTTTGTACTGTTAAGGTGGTAAATCAGAGCTTGATGATTATTATTACGTTATAATTTAAATTAAAAGACATGGCTTGCAAATTAAGACTGTGTTGCAAGTAAAGATCAAATTTATGCATTACTACATGTTACCTACGTGTCTGTCCGCGTGTACAGAGCGTTTTAAGCTATCGAACAATCCAGTAATCTCTCAATTTAACTCTTTCTATAGAATTTTATTACTTTATTTATTTAGTTAAGCGCTGTTGTCTTATTATATCAGTACATCCGTGAGAATCGAGATAGCAGTAAGTCAACAAAAAACAGATTCGGAGAAAAAATGGCGCTTAAAATTTTCTAACCTAGTAAAAACCTATACCTACATATTATTTTTATAGTTATACGCTACGTGAGTCATGTTGTATAGTCTTTTTTAACATATTATATAATTAAAATTTAAATAATATTTTAAGCGCTATTTTTTAGAAGACGTGTAACTACCTATCAGTTTATGACAAGCTCGCGCATTCTTCAAAAGAATTACTGTAATAGGTACCTAATAAAGATGATAATATAACGCAAGATTGGTACTGTTATTTATGCTGCCAAGTGCCAAGTTAGCTTACTTGCGCTAATGCACTACTAATAACATTAAATTTCGCCGATAACGAAGTAGCTGTGTCTATACCTACTTTGGAGCAAGGCTTATAGACAAACTAACATTCTATTGATGGAATCGCGTCAAAGTGAACCATTTTCAATTTGATATTAATGGGTTACTTGACACTGCGGTGTTTTTTCAAAATATTTCGAGTCTCAAAGATTCAAATTTCGTTAAATTTTTGCAGTCATTACATATTTGAATCGATCCCATACTTTATTAAGCAATTTCACTGGCGCTTACGCCAATAGAATGTCACTTTGTCTAAAACTCCAGGTTCGTCCCCTATTCAATCATATATCAAGACTAGAAGTTCCATATTATCAGCGCATTTGAAATTTGAAGCACTCTTCAAACCTCATAAATAGTCCTGTTGTTGAGTACCGGCTTTATCTCCGACAATAATATGTTGTTTGGGATAACGTTGTTATTCCATTAGATTCTGACTTCCATTTTTATTTTACAATTTGTGTAGTGCCAGTGCGGATCATGTCCTCAGCTTTTTTCCAGTGTCGTTGGATCAAGATTTATGTTAATTTGTTTTTTGTATGTAGGTATGACACATGAGTTTGAGTTGAGGTACTCATACGAAGAGATGTTAAAACGCTATGATAACCCTCCTTATTCTTATTATTATATACATTAAAAATAAATTGTATGTAGGTACAATAGTCGAAAACAGTTTAGTAATACGTTCGTGCTGTTGTCCAATCTACAGACCTTATTTAAATTCAAAAGGCATCTTACTGAGTCCTGTCTCTTACGAACGAAGAATTATTATCAACTTATGTAGGTTCCAACTTGCCATCCGTGATTATCTGAGTACATTAATAGTTTCATCAATGAAAGGTTTAATTTATAGACAGCTAACAACTAAATGAAAGCGAGTATTGACCTCAAGGAACGCACAAAAAGCTCGCGTCGCGATACGGAATTGCAACCGTATCAAAACATTTTTTGCGCCTGTTACGTTTAAAGTGATGTTTTTATAAGCAGCCTCCGGCTCTAACCAAGCGGAATTTATGTTCTGGAAGTTACGTTATGTGTATTTACCGTAGTCTGTAGGCGTACCTAGGTTTAAGGTTAGGTACTTACGGGCTATGGCATAAAATCAGCAATCGGTGCTGTAATATTTTCCAAAACATTTGAATACCTACTTACCTAATCGTAAAATATTTTAATATTTTTTATTCATTACTTACTATTAGATTTCTTAGTAACAAAAATCATGAAGATTCGGCATAAATTCGGCTAAAAATTCGAACAAAATGCCAAGCGCCATCTTTTTCGAAATTGTTTTAATTACATATGTAGATACCTAACTTAATTTTTATCGAAGGCAGAAGAGGATTCACATTTTTATAGACTGGTCAAGAAGTTATTTATCGGTTTAAAAAATAGCACTAGGTAGGATAACACATTTTATGATTTTACTCGGCAATGCTTTCTAACGAAAACTTATAAATAAATCACTGACATAGACATACCGTAACACTGACACTGGTAGCCTACAAAGCCAGCCGTTCCATAGACAATAATTAATGTTATTATAAAACAATAAAAAACATCGCGATGTATCCAATAATAATTTTGTAATTGTTAGAAGTTTAGACTATCAATTCAAAATCCGTGTTTCGGGAAAGGTCATTATGACCTCGACTAGAACAGGCACCTGTAACTTGTTTTCTCTGCTATGCGATGACGTCACGGTTGGCTGTTAATGGTCGAGAACCCGACCGCTTTGCGGAGATGATTTGCATGTTGTGATTTGTACCGTGCGTACACGCTTCCATGTTTGGTCCGGTTGGCGGGCGTTCATTTCTTATGGCGCGAAGCGTACGGTATAGTTGGGTATAGTGGTGCGTCGACCTGGTGCGTTGAACTAAGGGGCCAGTCCGATGCAGGTGCTTTTTTATTAATATTAACTTCGTTCGTTATGATGGACAGCACAGCTAGTTAAGAATATTTAATGGTTGTTACTATATCTTGTAAAAAGAGAGTTATATCAAATTAAAATACTGTTAGTTTCTTATAATAGGCAACACTGAAGTAGTGGAGCAAATTTAATAGTCGTTTATCGACTATTTACTTGTAGTAATCATTCAATTACCGTCTAAAATGTATTTTAGTATATAAAACGTGAGTTCATTGCACTTTAAAACAGGTAAGCAAATTAAGTAGGTATCTTCCTACCTACGCAAATATATCTATCGAATTACTTCAAATCAGCCAGTAGAAAATAGACTAGTTTATTCTTTAAAGGTCTTCTTTTCGTGTATTTACCAAAGTACTAATTATACTTACCTACCTATTGTGACTAATCTATGTCAGAAGGTAGGTACAGTCAACAAAAATGCGATTATAACTAAACATAAATACTACATAACATAAATGCTCACGTCGAAAATATATTCCTAACCGAAAATGTTGCGGCTAAATAAATTTGAAAAAAAAAATAACTCGCTCCGATTTCTTGTTATTGCTATTGCTTGCAGTGGAAATCGCAAAATTAATTACGTGCTTAGCCGCACAAGCACTACCAATTAACGTATTGGAGGGTATTAAATGGGATTAAAATTAAAATGTTATTTAAATTACTATAATACTTATTACATTTTACTTGGTGAATTCATTGAGGAAAACGTTAAAACCCAGTGTCATTTGATTTAAACGCAATTATTTCACGAGTTGAAATTATCTGTTCTGTGTTATTATCTAGCTAGTATTCTGAAAAATGACGATGTAAAATATTAAACAATTGACATACTCACTTACATTTAAATGTAAACAAACAAACTTGTTATCTATCATTCTGTTAAATTCTAGTAAATGAAGTTGATCATAATTATCAATAGGTATTTTATAAGCCACGCGTTTATCTCGTAACTTATTGTTAAAAATATATGTCATGAATCCAATACACTCCACTATTTCAATTGAATACACAAAAATAATTATGTAATTGTAAATATTGTTTGATACTTTTTTTATACCACTTGGTGGCAACATGACCCACCTAATGGAAAGTGGTTATTGTGACCTGTTTGCAACACCTGATGAGATATAGAGGAGGGCACAAAACCTCTCCAGTGAGCTCTGGTTACCTTACTCACTGCCAGAAAAAAACACAAGGTTATTATTAGTCGCTGTATTCTGTAGGGCGGAGGTACTTCCACAGTCGGACTGCTCAATTAGGACGAGGGATACCGTCATTTCCTACCTATTCTCTTTTTGAGAGATTGTTAACAACTTGTGAACGCGACTGTACCTGAATGCTTACCAAGTCAATGTCTATCATGAAATACATAACAAAGTTATATCTAATACCTACTACATAAGTACACATTTAATAGTTAGTGATGAGCCCACAATGCCCACATTTATCGCGCGAAAGGTATTGTACTAAACTAAGTGAATACGTTCAACATCCGGTTATGTGTCATTACATAGACTTCTATATTACTAGCGTAACCCCACAGACTCCATCATTACCGCGTTATCGAATTTAAAATGTCAATTACTGTGACTTGTGACAAGTACCTACAGGAACATTGACGATTATCACTATCATCACTACATAGTATAAAATAAAGTCGCGTTTTCTGTCCCTATTTTTCTTGTCCCTTTGTATGCTTAAATCTTTAGAACTACGCAACGGATTTTGATGCGGTTTGTTTCAATTGATAGAATGGTTAAAGAGGAAGGTTTATATGTATATAACATCAAGCTACGACTAACAGGTGCGGAGCAGGAATGAAAAATGTTGCAAAAACGGGGTGACGCAGACGAAGTTGCGCGGGTCAGCTAGTAGTCTATAATAAAAATGAATCGTAGAATATGTTGTTAAGCGCAAAACTCGAAGACGGCTAGACCAATGTCAATAATCCTTTTTTTTTGCTAGAACTATAAGGATGTTTTTAATGGAACTACAAAAACTACAAATTAGTTCAAAAAACCATGCGCGCGTAGCCGTTGGAACAGTTAGTGGATAAAAAAAAAGTTTCATGGTTTATAAACTGTCACTTTCTCACGCCTAGGTTTTGTTTAAAGATATGTATGTCACTCGCACAGTTTGTTCTTAATAAGGATATTATGCGTCATTCTGTCTTTATTGAAATTTACTAGAGCTGTTAATACCATCTTACTATTAGTAACTGTTGCCTGAGGTTGCGTCCACATGAAATACAGATTCCAATCCTCTATCTTTCTATCACATCTATTCTCATTTTTTCGTGTCGATGGTTTATCAAATTTAGTATGGTTAATTTGGTATGGTAGCTGCTGGGCATGCAGCTCACATTAGAAGGCGCACCATAGTCTGTGAGGTTTACTCTGAATGCCCGCTCCATCTAGGAATCTCCACCTAAACCGGGTTTCTTTGCTCCAACTGACTTGAGTCCGAAGTCACTTTAAACACTTGCTTTTTGTCCAGGGAATGTTTTTTTTAAGAGGGGAGTATCTCTGACGGTTGGACCATAGGTGGATACAGGGTTTTGTCAACTCCAGGGATGATTCTGGATTAAAAGGGGGTTATCTGTGGGGATTTATCGCACCATAAAAAAAAACACTGCGACACTGGAAGACTATTGATGTAATTAGACATTTCCCGACAGGCAAAGTTAGTATACTAATTACTTTAAAACTTTATTAAAGAGACTAGTTTAATTACTGCTATGTTAGTGTTTAACCACTGGCGTATTAAATTCGGTGTAACATCAGTGGCTAATAAAACTTTCTCATTGTGAGTCGCTTGAGCGTCAGAATTTATGTAAGAGTTTAATTTAAAACATTTCTAACTGTAACAGGAAATTGTTGAAACTATCAAATTCGCAACTGTATTAGCGAATTAACCTTTAACAGTTATTTATTTATTTTATTGGCAACATTTGGCGTTTTCACATGACTATCTTTTCGATATAAATTTACTGATTGTTACGTTACAATTTATTTCTTTTATTTTCTCACACATACAAACGTCAAATTTTACATCGACCATAAAAGTTTGATGTGTATGTATAGGTATGTAAACGTTTAATTTAGAAATTGTATTTTATGTTCAGTCTTTTATAAACCACGGCGGTAGGACACGACGGTATCTCCCGTCCGAAATGAGCTGTCCAACTGGGGAAGTACCTCCGCCCTACAGAAGACCGCGGTCATAATAACCATCATGTTGTGTTCCCGCCGGTAAGTAGGGTAGCCAGAGCTCACTATACCCCTCCTTCCCCTCCCCTTCCTAGCCTCCCCACCCCTTCCCAGCTCTCCCTCTTTTCCTTCAGGGTGGACAGCGCGTGTGTGACACCCTTAGTGTTGCACACGTTCATAGGCCACGGTGGCCGCTTTCCATCAGGTGGGCCGTGTGCTTGTCTGCCACCTACGTAGTATAAAAAAAAAACCACAAAATATCTATAAGATTTCAATGACGGTTGACTGTCAAAATCATGAAATCCAAGCCCAATAACAATAATTTACTAAAGTAATTAATAACGCAGGTTAGTTTAATTGATCTCAGTTCCTATAATCGCGGTGAAATCAGCTCTGAATAAAATGTGAGCATTCAAAATTTACTTGAGTTTGAAAGAAGTAGTTTTAACTAATATCTCTATGTAGGTAATTCGACTTATGTAAGGTCCGATGAAATAAGAAAAAAATATTGACTGTGCATGAGTATTTAAATAAAAAAATAAAGACATATTTATTCTCTAACCTTAGTTTATCTAAAGTTTATTGTTTGCATAATGACAGTTAGGTAACAAAAACATTTGAATATTTAGTTATCCAACGATAACTTTATGATTATAATTAAAATATTGCCTAATCATTGTTTTAGACTGTAATTCTTTAAATACTTTCCTAAAATTAAATTAAATTTATTTAACTGAGTATATTAAATGAAGAATAGTAAAAGTAAACGATACTATGGTCCTTATTTTACCTTTTTTATTTATTTTATTATTCACGCAACCACTGTAGTAAATTATATGACTATATTGAAATATGAGACAGCGGTGGCCTAGTGGTCTTATCGCAGGTTTATAAGTGCCCGGTTGATGGCAATAGGCTCGCCATCTATTACATTGTAACATACTATTTATGTTATGTTATGTTTATAATAGAGTACTATAATTAATGGATTTGACTTCGTTCACTGCCATAGCACCTCAAAAGACACTCCAAATCTGCAAATCATATATTCTTCCACCTATAGGTAATGCGCGTATATAGAGCAGTTTAGGTCCAAGATATATGCTCCGTGCTTATACTAGCTGTTATCTTTGATAGGGGTGCACCTACACAATAGCAAAGCCGATTATTGCAGCGGAAAAACCAAGTATTGTTTGTTTAATCGGGTTTTTCTAAGCTATGTGTGAAGTAGAAATGGTACTAATTAGTTTTGCAAGTCAAATCTGATTAGTGCAATTGGTAGTAGCTATTTGTTCGTAGGGTACATGTAGTACCTACAAAATATTGATTATACAAAGGGAATCATTTCAGTCACGTCAACTGCTGAACATAGGCCTTACTTATGTGTGTTACCATACCAGTGACAACCTACGTGTGATGGTTGTCTATGCTTTGGTCGTCTGACATAAGAATCCCGCCCGGAGATTCTTGGCACCCCTGACTTAGCGCTCAACTGATGCCCGTCAGGCACATGCGTTGCAACTATAGCCTCGTTTGTTAATCGGCGGAGGGCACCACGGGCAGATGAGGTTGGTTTGGGTCCTCAAGATGGTAGAAGGGACCCCTTAAAAGTATTCTTGTATTAAATAAACTGAGAATTGCGATCAGATTTCACCATAAGTGGTCAAAAATGGAGAAAATAAATATAATAATCTATATAAATAAAAATGAATCGCGAAGTATATTGCTAAGCTCAAATCTCGAAGACGGCTTGCGACTAATTCAAATACTTAATTGTTTTTTTTAATTTTCTTCTCGAACTATAAGGAAAGTGTTTATGAAACAGTGAGAACGGGATCATAAGTCCATGCAGGTGAAGCCGCGGACAACAGCTAGTAGAAAATAAATATAATAATGTTAATATAATGCTGTCTATACCTTCATACCATGCTGTACTCATTCGGCACTTGTAAGCCATTTATTTTTATTCTATTGTTTCCTCACCGAATGTTTTCCGACGTAGTTCTATTATTTATTGTGTCTTTGGGAACGAATTTGTAAATTATATGCGATGATGAATTTTAGTCTGCGTGATAACATCTGTAATAGTATAGTATAATAGATTTACTCTGGTAATAAGCAGGCTTAGGCTGCTGTGAGTATTACTATAAGCACTTTTATATTGTCATTTGCAATGTCATATTGTAATGTAAATAAGGTATGGATGTATTGTAACAGTGATGTTACTGTTGTAAAATTTTTACGGATTATTATTTTCCTCAGAGCAAATATTTAGATCCGTGAATGGCCATTTCTCTGGCGAATTACATTTTTTATAGAATGCGATAACTACCTACTTTTTAACTTATCTAGGTACTTAATATTTTAGTAAAGATTTGGTCTGTAAAAGTGAGAAATAATACTTAATAGTTTAGATGACATTTTAAATTTTTAATATGAAAACATTTTGTGAGGTCTCGTGTAAAAAAAATGTACGTTCTAAAATTCAAATTGTGGTGCGGTTGTTTTGTGAGATTCTATTTTCAAATTATAATTTTCTGATAAATAAATAATTAATGTATTGCAATGAGAAGTGGATAATATACTTATCTACAATGTCTATTGTCGAATTTGAAATGGTGCAATTGAATGGGGGATAAGATTGTAAGTATATAATGAACGTGTTTGTCGGTAAAACAATGCCCACATTGCGTAAATACGTGGCACATCGGTTGCGTCACTCACGATCGTTCTGTATCCAATGGTATCTTTTGAAAAACAAGATATTGACACAAGTGTAGGTATACAACTGACATTGTTTCAGTATACTTCGTGCCTTACTTATTGTATAGTTCAAGTCCAATAACATGGATTCTTGTTATCTAAATGTACATAATTGTAGCTATTATATGCTATTATTTCATAATGATATATTACCTAGTTGTTTATCAGATAACTCAGTAATTAAAACATCTGTAAAATCAATGATATTGATGTTTACAAATATAATGCACTTTATTTTTTATCTAGGTAGATGCTTATTTAAATTTTACTCGTAGGTATGTTATGTGTTTATTTAAGCTTTTACTTAAGTCATTTTAAGTAGGTATAAATACAAATTAATCTAGTCATTAATAACCGAACCGATCCTGCTACCTTACTCAACAACATTAGCGACTTAGCAGTCAAAATCATCTCCAATTGAAAATTGCAAACGAAATTTTGAACAAAACTGACGCAAACCATTCTTGAGCCAGCTCATACTCTTCTGTCAAAAAACAGCAGTATTTAAGGTAGTTGCGTTGGCAATATAATAACAATGATGCATTATACAACACTATAAATACATTTTATATTGCGTTCTAATTCAAGAACGGCTACAATGCTGTGTGCATTGTAGCAATCTTAAAAAAAGAACAAGGAATTAAAACGTAGGTACAAGAAACGTCCTTTGATGTTTTGAGACATGAGCCGAGCACTTAGTTACCGTGACCGGTGCCTCGACATATGCAAGTCATTTAATCGTACTAGTGCAGTCATAAGGCAAGCTTTGTCTTCATATTTAGAGACAGGGCACCTACCCTGTAGAAAACTTCCAATTCCCTTCCTAAAGAACCCCATATTGTAGTCACTTTGTAAAACCGCGGCAGGAACGGCTTGAGAGTGTGCGGGATGAAGTTCCTTTCAAACCACACAGTGCGGAATTCTCCCATATCAAGTCCCCATCAAATGACCGTCTGGAACGTTTACTTTTTTTTTAAAAAACTTAGTTCGCAGACAAGCACGCGGCCCACCTGATAGTAAGTGATTACCATGGCCTATGGGCGAGTGTAACACCAGAGGAATAACACTCGTGCCGCAACCCCTGTAAGAACAGAGACATTCTGTGTCGTCAGCGCAAAAGATGTGATAAGCCTTTGGTTTTCCCACGGACAACACAAAACCTCTCTAGTGAGCTCTGGCTACCCTACTCACCACCGAAAACACAACACAGGGTTATTAAACGGCGATATTCTGTAGGTTGGAGGTACTTCTCCAGTCGGACTGCTCAATTGGGACGGATATACCGTCGTGTCCTACCTCCTCTAACGTTTACTTTTTCTAATTTAGGTCGATTAAAAATTCAACAATGAAATATAGTCACTACATAGTATAAATAAAGTCGCGTTTTCTGTCCCTATTTTTCTTGTCCCTTTGTTTGCTTAAATCTTTAGAACTACGCAACGGATTTTGATGCGGTTTGTTTCAATAGATAGAATGGTTAAAGAGGAAGGGTTATATGTATATAACATCATGCTACGACTAACAGGTGCGGAGCAGGAATGAAAAATGTTGCAAAAACGGGGTGACGCAGACGAAGTCGCGCGGGTCAGCTAGTTAATAATAAATAAAGATTAACATTCTTTCACTTATAAAGTCGTTACGCATTGACAGTCTATGGTCGTAGTAAATTTATTTATTCTGTGCGATAATCTTTATTACAATAGGAGATATCTCGGTCGTTGTTCCTCAGTGCACACCACGCGAGTATAGCATCGTTCGCGTGTGAGAGGCAGTGCGGGTACATTCCTCTCACCGGTAACTGGGTAACAGTGTTGCCATACGGCTTAAACAATTCCCCCAGTTTCATTTTGTGTCGAAACTATGAGTTCCACAAATAAGTTATGTTATGTTTTTGTTTCAAACATAAAATAATAAGTGTTTATTATAATGTTTTCTACTGCGTTCCCTCTCTACTCTAATGGAAAAGAGACGTGACTTCTCCTGATGTAGGTAATCGATAACTTAAAGGTCGTGGTGGTGGAGCTGTCGACTACTAACTTAAAAGGTGATTTCGATTCCCGTTTAGTGCAAAAATACTTTTACTATCGTACTAATACGAAAATAATAATATTTTGGTAGGGTAGCCTGAGCTCACTGGAGAGGTTTTGTGTTGGCAGTGTACTGAGAATCTCTTCTTTATTTTCTCTACTGACAGCACAGAAACTCTAACCTTCTTAGTCAAAGAGAAACGAAGCAGTTCAGATTTTTTTTTTTTTTAAGGGATTTTATGACATGGTAACTAGGACCTTTATGTCAAGTCTTATTTTATTTTATAACACTTTATTCACTAATCTAGTTGGAATGATTCTTGATGATGGTGATGACGATGACGGATGATAGTTGCCCCAGTAAAGTAGTGGAGACTTTACTAGAAGCTTTCCTAAGGGAGATTTGACACCAACACGAAAAATCACAATTCACTACAATATTCCACTTTCGTACACTTGTGCACTTTGTCTAAGCCGTTATGTCTAAAACTCCACCATTTTTACACATAAAAACTCGAATTTACACCAATATTAGAAAATGAAACACAGGAGCGTTGTGACACTTTTCGCGTTCCCGCCAAAACTCGAAGCAGTTCAGAAAACCACAATATTCTTGTAATAAAATTGTTTCTTTTTTAATCTACATTTATTTAGGCGCTTTTAGCTTACAAAGCCATACCATCTCCATTGTTCCCTAAGCTACTATAATAAAAATGCAAATTACATACTATAAGATTACGTAGGTACATATGCTAACTTGTCATAATGTCATCTATAGATCATGATGGCAGCTTCTGAAAGAGAATTGGACAGAATACTATTCTCAGAATACGAAACTCCCAATATCCATCGCTAAAAATCAGTTTAGACCTAATCTGAATCTCCCATATGTCAAAATAAATCGATCGAAAACAATTTTTTCATTGATATCGTGTCAATAAAAAAAATTGTGTTACGAGAATACTTTTATGGACATTTTGGAAGATCAGTTTTGGCATAATTTAGTTTTCGATCTGCAATTTACTTAATAGTGAAACATTAAACATCAATCTTTCTGTAAGTAACTTAATTAAAGCTATCATTAGTGTGGGTTCGTAGTGATGGAACTGGCGTGAGGCTCAAGCTGAGGTGTAAATGATAACTGCGGGTAGCCACAAAATTTCACCAATTATCTGTAGCCGCTGAATTGAAAACTATCCCTGCAATTTAATTCAGTAATTCCAGAGTTGTTCCTTTCGAGTTAATAGCTATTTGAAAATAGACTGCCTGGTTTACTGATTACCGAAAGTCGATTACGATTTTGTACTGTCGAAATAAAGAATGGAAGGGTAGTATTGGGAAGTTGGTTATGTGGGAAGTGAGTTACACTCAAATTGTGCTCTATACGCGCAGTAGACGTTTTTGGACTGAATTTTGAGGATAGCACGTAGTGCAACGGTGGTAGACGAGGTCCTAATTGAGCCGTCCTACTGGGGAAGCAGCAGGTCTTACAGTCTCCGGTGGCTAATAATAACCTTGTGTTGTGTTACTGGCACCACGGAGCGCTTACATCTAGGTGAGATGACATTCACTCTCGAAAAAGCCAAAAGGCAAACTTAGTTCGCAGCTGCAAGTTACATATTTTTATTGGATGATGATTGGTATCGAATCCAAAATATCTTCGTCTTATTTCACCGCACCGCCTTGGTCATTCTCACCACAGATTACCTATCCACAAGCATTTGTGTATAGATAAAAAAAAAACTATTACAAAAAAGTTCACATGCGAAGTAAGTAACCTCATAAAATAACAGTATCATAGCACAACAATCAACCATGTGCATTGTAAATACGTATATCGGCATTAGGTTAAATTATAATTAATCTTGGCGTTGAGTGCCGATATTATATAACCGTACCTATTGTGTCAATCAGACTGCGACCTTAGATAACATGTCCCTGATAATGGTTACCTTGGTGACCTACCGACTTAACCTTGTAGCAATTAACCGACTTCTCTTTAATCAATGACACTTTTGTTTATGTGTAATTTGAAATTGGAATAGAAATGCTTTCTTCTTTTTTATATCAACTGACTGGACTGGTACTTTTCTGTATTGGCGCCAAAACTCATGAAGTGCGTTCTTTCTTCAATTTGACAGATTCTTTTTTTAAACTAAACGTTTCGTTTAATGTTAGACACTGACGGTGCAGTCCACCAAATGAAAGTTGAGCAGCGGGCCATGGAGCGAGCTATACTTGGGGTCTCTTTGAAGGATAAAACTCGCAATGGGCTCATCCAACAAAGAACTAAAGTTACCGACATAATTTGCAGAATAAGCAAGCTAAAATGGCAGTAGGCCACATCTGCCGAATGACCGATGGCCGCTGGGGCCAACGACTCCTTACATGGAGATCGCGAGAAGGCAAACGGAAGGTAGGACGCCCCCTAGCCCCCGCCGATCTGTAAAAGGTGGCTGGGCAGACTAGATGCGGATGGTGGAGGAACGTGGGGACAGTCCTATGTCCAGCTGTGGACTAAAATAAGTTGATTGAATAATGTAAGAAGTTTTAAAGTAAACATGAACAAGGATGACTCAGTCCATTATTATTGTACCGGAAAATGGGATTTACCTGTTATTGTGGAAAAAATCTACAAGTTTAGCGATGTTTGCTAAACGCTTAGTTATTATTTGGAGTGATAAATATTATCTAAGTAGACGTATCGTTTAAATAATGATTAAGTAATAATTTTACGTAATTCTCATATGTAAGAGTTCGAACACTATGGTTAAAAGTTTGTATTGTTTTTTTTTAACATAATAGGTTAAATAATTTAATGATACTAATAAAATTGCATTGTAAAGTTCATCTTTACAAATGTTTATTTATTATTAACAATAATTGCCTGTTTATTGGCTCAATTATTGTTTACAAGTTCATCGTCAGGTCCGTCTTCTACTCAGTACGTTTACTGTATGATTCCGTAGTCGACCGCAGACCGCAGCCGTCAACCGCACATTCATACGAATGAATGTGATAATATTGTTTATTGTTCTAATTCATTGCTGTTTTTCAATGGTGCCTTTTGCCCGTATCAAAGTTTAATAAGTAATGCACGACACCTCATCTAACCGCACATACATATTGTCGCTAAAAATAAAACAATATCAGTCCCGCAATCCGCTCATTTGTCTATATTTACACATTTTCTTTTATTCACATACATTACTTGTTAAACCTCCATATAGGTAAACGGTGCCATTGCGAAGCCGCAATGAAATATAATAATAAATAGTATTATCATATTCAACGGTACGATATTTCTACTGCATGCAGTTAGGTACCATATGCGGTCGGCACGGAATGTCACCTTTGCGTTAAAAACTAGAAGGAAAACCAATCTCGCAAAACATTTTCAGATTTTATATGTATTCTCTTGCAGAAACTGTTTAAATTGTTAATTGAACAATTTTAGTCCTTCAAATTATTTTATTATACAAGTTAGTTTACAAGAATAAAAACACTGTTTTGAATTTGAATGTAATGTAAAGGACACGTTAATTAATAGTACTTTAGGTCTTTTTCGTATTCTATTATATATTTTTATAACGGGTATTCCGAGAGAATGCTCTTTATAATTTAACTAGGGGAATCTCGTCTGCGTCACTCCGTTTTTGCAACATTTTTCACTTCTGCTCCACACCAGTTAGCTGTAGCATGATGTTATATACATATAAACCTTCCTCTTCAATCAATCTATCTATTGAAAAAAACGCATCAAAATCCGTTGCGTAGTTTCGAAGATTTAAGCATACAAAGGGACATAAGGACATAGGGATAGAGAACGCGGCTTTGTTTTTTATACTACGTAGTGATTACTTGTAAAAAATACTTACTAGGAAGGTAGTAACTATTATCCAACTACCGAACCAAAGAATCATTTTCAAATGATTTATTTCCTTTATTTCATTATTTTTAACAAATAAAATCGTAGAGCCTTTGACATTCATATATCCTCTTTATGTACCTAACTGAGTAATCGAAACTGATTCTTGGATTAGGGACTTAACCTCTAAAATATATTGTGATCCTTTTTATAGTATAGCTTTTTATCTTTTTACAAAATTTAACTTGTGTGTAATAGATGTTAGTATGAGAAATAAAATAAAACTGTGTAACAATTTGCGAGCGGTATGTCTTAGACCATCACTAACTCTTTTCTTTCCCGTACTGAAATCCCCAACGATCCTCGGCGGGGTACCCACCCCGACATACCCATGTCGGACACGAACTGACTAAAACAGCCTAGTCGGGGTAGAGCTTAGGATTACAAACCCTGGCATATGATGACTTGCCGCTTTAGTCGGTTTGAGTCCGACATAAACGCCCCGTAGGCAGTCGGTCGGGTGGATTTAAACACTTTTGCGTAGATATTATTTTTAAAACCAAACAAATTAAGGAGGTAAGTACAAAAAGTGAAAACAAAAATTATCTATAGGTAATTAGAACGTTCATAATCTCTTTTTTAATTGACACGTTCTATTAACTGAGGTTAAGATTGTTAAGTAAATAGCCAGTTAGTGAAGAAACTACTTGCATAATATATTGAACTACTTACTCCAATATACGTTTTTAGGCTAATATATACTTATATATAATCAGTAGTATTTATGCTACTAGAATGATTGTGTGAACGAACGAACGATTGTGGAAAATCATTCAATTATTGCAATGTCCACTGCTGGACATACGCCTCGCCCAATATTGCTGCTGGCGGGCGGTAGTGGACGTGACTGCTACGCAGGAGGCGTGGGTTCGATTCCCGCTCAATGCAAATATTTATGTGCATGAGACCCATGGTAAGCATAGTTTAGCTAGCTTGTGTTTTGGGTTCTAGAATGCGGATAAACATACTTAGATATTTTTTTTTGTAAATACATACAGATAACACATAGAAACACCCAGACTAATGCAAATATTCACCGCCGGCAATCAAGGACCCATGGACGGCGTGCGTTTTTGGTCGGTTCGAGTCCGACATAATCACCTCCATCGGTTTTGGTGGAGGTACCATGGGTCTAGGTGTCGTTGTGTAGATTGTCCTACAAT
Organism: Pelosia muscerda; assembly: GCA_963691645.1. Classification (NCBI taxonomy): domain Eukaryota; kingdom Metazoa; phylum Arthropoda; class Insecta; order Lepidoptera; family Erebidae; genus Pelosia; species Pelosia muscerda. Next base: position 5,757,111 of record OY829103.1, read on the forward strand.
ATTAAAAAAATTAAATGTTAGGAGGCTTTCACCTATCTTCACACAGCCAGAGCCAGACGGGTTGCTACAGGGTTACAGGGTTTTATAGCGGAGCTGCGTGCATAGCTAGTAGATAGTAAAATTGATTTAGACGTAATTATTGTTTCTCATAAAATCTTTCTTTTTTCACATCAAGTTATGACATTATTCTGGTCAAGATTTAAATAAATTGATCATTATTCTTTTAACTATAGTCTATTGTATAACAACGTATGTAATATTCTGCACCTCACTCATACTTGCGTAATATTAGATAGGTATTAAAAATGTCAATAGTTCAAGAGATTCAATCATATTGACGTGTAACACAATGGTGTCGATTCTGCTGTTACAAACTGGAACTAAATCTCGCTAAAATATAACTAACGCTAATTGTACAGAAATAACTAGCGTAGTTACTTATGTCAAACATTAGTAAACACAAACAGCAAACTAGGCTTAGATTTTACATCAATATTCATAATTATTACGGTAGACGAAGCGTGGGACGGCCTCCTGCGAGATGGACGGACGAAAGACATAGTCAAAGTCGCGGGTACCCATTGGATGCAGACCGCCTCCAACCGGTCGGATTGGAGGTCAATGGGGAAGGCCTACGATCAGCTGTGGACGTCTTGTGGCTGAAATGATGATGATGATGATGATTCATAATTACATTTATTTTGCTAAATTAAAATCACAAATGATATCTGTATATCACGACAACTGTATTTGCAGTGCTCAGTGCACAATAACTTGTATTGACATTTCAACGCGGAAGATCCGTGACGGTATTTCCGTCGAGTGTACCCGTACTCCTGTAGCACTAGCATGAACTCCTATCGAATTCGTAATGTAAAGGTATCGACAGAACAGAGCATTGCGATTGGCGGGCTACACACGCACACAGGTTCACAGTAGGCAGACTGCCAATCACAATGCTCCGTTCCCTCGAAACCTTTACATTACGAATTCGATAGGATTTCATGCTAGTGCTACTGTACCCGTATCCGTACTCCGGTGTAAACCATACTGTCATTAAACCTTACATACTAACCCGCCAGTTTCGACTGCTTTTGACTTGTCAGAATATATAAGTACATAGTTTAATATAGATTTTATAACTTCCCTAATAGCAATTTTATATGATATTGGCATAAAGCTATTCGTTTATTAATCAGGAAGTAAAAACAAATAATGTCGTTTTAATAAACTTTCTACGAAATAACTTGTGAAACAGCGGCACATCCGCGGCAAATAGTCGAGATATTTCTACCGAAATCGTAATCGTAAGTAGATTAGTTAGTTTTATTCCTTAAAAGGCTCTATGCCTATGCTTAAAATAATCTGTATGTGGAGACAGGAGTGCTACATTGAACTCTCGAAAAGCATCGAGAGGACGGCGGATTGATGACCACTACTTGCCTATTGCAAGAACGACTTTAGTTGCGTCCGTTGTCAAAACCCGAAAAACCCGTGTCTCGACATTTGTGATCCTGATTACTATTCTACGTTTTGTATTAAGTTTCTGTAACACGATTTCTCCTTGGTGAACGGAAATGTTTCATTAATACGTAGAGTTATCCTTAGAGGAACAAAGTTTGCGAGTGACAGCAGACATGTATCTTGACCCAAAACCTATGCGTGAGAAAGTGACAGGGTAAATGAACCGTGAAACTTTTTTTTATAAACCATTATCAACTTTGACAGAAATAGCTTTTGCAGTGACGTCAATGTCGCTATACTAAAAGTCACAAGTCACAAGCCATTTTAGATTCGGTAACGCGGTAATGAGTTGAATGGGGGTTTATTTACGCTAGTAATATTAATGCCTATGACAATAGCATTCTCTCTCTCTTCCTCCCTCTCTTTCTCTGTGTGTTATTTGAAAAAGGCGTATATATAATAATTATGACATTGACATCTCTTTCTTCAGATATATCTTGCAGTAAAAACCTTGCAACCATGTGCAACAATTTACCTGTACCTACCTACTTATAATATGAACATAAACCACTAGTTACTCGTTCAACAAACGTAAAGTTCCAGTTCATGTAAGAAAATCAAAAAGCATGCAAGTAGAACGTTCATCTGGCGTGTTACAGAACGAATTATTCATGACTTTTAGCATAATGGATACGGCAGTACCTACGTAAAAGTGTAGTTTCATTGACATACTTAAACTGGAACGATTTTTTTAAAAGCGTAACGATGCAAGTTGATCTTCGAATAAGTACCTACGCGATGCACCGTCAGAGATAACAATATTAATGTTACTATAACTTATTTTTGTACTCATATCAATGCCTGAAATTAAAACAACCATATGCTAGTTACTAAGTGCTATTATTACTGATATTAAAAATGTTGTATGGCTCTTTCGCTTATCGCAATACTTTAAACGGATAAGCGCGCGCGAAAATTCTTTTATTAAAACAAGAATGTTACCATTGCTTTGAAAAAGGCATAGACTTTATCACCTGCGAAGTATTTTTTTTATTTTATTTGCCTACTATTCCAATAATTCAAAACAATGTACGAATCGACTATCGCTGGTGCGGGTAATAATATTTCGTTATCACCACGGTATAAGTCGATTATTCGACCGTGAGCGAATAAAATTTATCGCTTGATAACACTTAACTAAGCGAACGGTTTTTGTATTGGATAGTGTTGTTACATAACGTGCTTTCGCCACTGGGTGAAACTGAGTGGATCGAATCCGGTTGCAGTATTGAAACTTAACTGTTTCTGTCACACGGCACATGTCTAGTTTAAATGTTGAGGTCGGCGGCTGTCCTTATAAACCCAATCGGTCTCTCCTCAGAATCGTGATTTCAAAATTGCTATACTTTGTAAAATGTAGCTTGGGTCCTATGACAGCTGTCAGTGAAATCCCGCACATGAAGTCTTGAATTTTTTAATTATGAATGTAGTAGCTGTCAATGTCATACTTTATGGGCATACCGAGCTAATTAGTGATGGGCGATGAATCATCGTGACCACATACTATAAACTATCCATATTTTGAATAAAGCTTAATTTAAAATTGAAATTAATATAAGAAAAAAATCATTAGAATTTAATCTTATTGCTTAGGTATTTTAATATCATAATAATATTTATACTTCAATATACCTGATCCTAAATAATATTGAGTAAATAAAATCCTATATTCAATCCATCAACGCCCTGAACCTGTTTTTTGGATTTTGTAAGAAGACACGCCGCGTTTGGCTTTTGGGCCATGATATAGGCATAAGATACACGCGTCAACATCTTGTTTGATATGAACTTCCACTGATACACTCCACTCATTCCCATCAATACGAGTGCCAACGCCTTGTATGCTACGTATATTCCGTCTCATTACAATTAAATACATATATACAATTAAATTAAACCTAATTATACGTATATAATAGCTGGTAGTATCGATATTTTCATCGAATTTCGGACATCCCTATGAACCCTCATTTTGACATCTGTCATAGGACCCAAGCTATATTTTACAAAGTATAGTATCATAATCGAAACGAGTCGAGTAAAGCAACAAGCGAAGCGACTGGCATAATTTCTAATACTAGACACAGGGTCTAAAACTTGTTATTGGTTTTTCATATACAATTGCTTCAATTGAATAGGTGATGCATGCAGGAAAACATGAATTACGTAATTCAAATTAGTTTCACTACAAAAATATTAATTGAATACTGATAACACTGAAAAGTTATGGCGGCAAACGAAAGGCTCAGTAAGACGCGTTTAATGTTGACAAAAACAATCAATCTAGAATTTTATTCGGTTGTAAAGCTTCAATTACGTGTCTATTATTATAATTATTATATTATTTATTACGTTGTAATCCCTGTTGTGTGTATGTGTATATGTATATGTATGACAGCATAATACTGTCCGATACAATCAATTCATCAATGTCCTTCCTACGACAGGCATGCATTTGTAGTTATGAGGAAAACCTGAAGTCTACACATCATCATCGCTATATAATTCTACTCGTATGTGGTTATAATTATTCGTAATTTGCCTGGGCCATGAATCGATTATGACTATAATTTAATATATTTTGAATCAATATTAAATTTAACCTTAAATTATTAGGTAGGTAGAAACAGCTGTTGTCTACTTCTATAACTTATATACGGTATACTTAAATTACTACTAGACTAAAGTACGCAAGACAATTTGCCATCGATTTCTTCAATAATCATAGATTTTAATATTACTAGCGTAAATAGACCCACAGACTCCTTCATTACCAAACTTAAAATATCAGTGGCAGTGACTTGTGACTTAGTGCAACACTGCAATAGCTATTTCTGTCAAAGTTGATAATGGTTTATAAAAAAACGTTGCACGGTTCGTATCCACACTTTCTCACGCCTAGGTTTGGTATAAAGATACGTATGTCACTCGCACACTTTGTTCCTCTAAGGATAACTTTATGATTATCGTGAAATTATCCTGTATTCATTATTCGGTTGAAACAATTGTATATATGAAAACGTAACTTTACTTTTATACAGGTAAGGTACAAAATTAAATGGCATCGTTTAGGGTGAACGGAACGAGGTATCCTAAACGTTTTTTCATTTACTTTGAACTTTAATGCTATGTATATAAAGCTGAAAATAAAAGTTTTTGTAATCTCAGTGGTGTGACCATACTTATCAATTAGTAGAAGCGGGGTTATAAATTTCCGTGCAGTTGGATTTTGGGGTGTCAACATCAGAGTAATTTCCTATATCCTCTGTCGTTTTCTATCTAATAACGGTTCTTAATTTAAAATCGAAAACCAGAATAAAACGTCATCCATGAAATACTATTTGAATATTATTACTCATTTATATTTTTGTAATGCATTTTATTACTTAATAGGTTCATGCATCACGGAACGCAGTTCATTGCTAACAAGTGAAGGTGACCCGGTCTACCTCTGTGTGCCCGCGATGCGAGCTGAGAACTATTTGAACACACTTACATAACATGTTGAACTATAACGTGAGAGTATAATTTTGCAGTTGTACGGTTTTCTTCACAGAACCAATAATTTTCCGCTCGAGTGTACTTTTTACGTTGTTAACACAGATGTGGCACATCTCTAATGTTACGTAAATCCAGCCCCACTGCATTATAGTGTGACTACGGGGAAAATAAAAGAATATGGTACATATGGTCTCATCTGCCCTACCCATGATAAATGATGGCTAATAAGAATATCTAGATGAAAAACTAATATATTTTTCAGTGGGACAAACGGTAAAAACCAGTTCCATTTGCACTATTGATAGTGCTGGCCAATGGTGCAAATGAAACCTCACCAAATAATCCGTGCGGTTCGTCAGTGGATCGTTTTTGTGGGACTAAGAGTAAACGTAAAATACCATAGCCCCACTGGCAGTAGAACTATCTTATATAGACTATGGAAAGTCGTAAACCACTGCCACTGACATTTTAATTTCGGTTACGCGTTAATGAAGGAGAAATAAGTCTGTTGACGCTAGTAATATTAATATCTGTGACCGTTTTCGTCCGTTTTCGTAGACCTCTGTCACGGTAATACCTACTATGTATTACCGTGTCTCTGTAGCATGGCGGTAGAGCGCGAGCGTTCCACTGCTACGACACTGGTGGACGATTAGCATTTTGTTCCCGTTCAGAGTAAATATTTTTAAACTTGGATTACAATAATGTAAATATTTCTATTATAATGTATGTAATGAAAACATTATTCTTCGGAACTATCTGTATTTGTAAACCAAACCGTATTTTATTCTGGTGACCGCCCTCAGCATAGCATCGCCTGTATTGCAGACCTTTTGGCGAGAGCTGAGAAAGAGAATTTCCACATCTACTAATTAGTGAAACAGTTGTATTACTCTTAGCCTATAAGATTACTATGTACCTACTTGTTGTTGGAGGGACATCACATCCCGTTCCTCCACAGTATCACACATACCTGTGGTAAATGTCGTGGCTGTCACAATCATTACTTTGTTATAACCCGACTATACTTAACTGTCTACTATTGATGTTGTTTGTTTATCCAATAAATAAAAAAAAATGTCGCGGTTTAAAATGTAGTAGTATGTTATACCTACACAGAATTACCTTTACTCATGTAGAATAAACACTAGACAAATAAATAAGTAATGTACTCATTATAACGTGTTAGAACTCAGTACCTAGTTCGTTGAGAAAAAGAGAAGCTGTTCACCTAAACCCTTTTTATTTCGCTCGATAATTCGTGAAACCCGCGACCTCTACAGTTACAGTCGTACTTTCGACCGCTACGCTGTTTAGGTCATTGATATTATTCTAGTACAGGTGTTATCACAAGGTATCTTCTAAGTCAATTAACGTGTACAAGTAATGTCTATTAAGTACTACATAAGCGAGTTATAATCAGAATCACTAACAGTCGGCACATTAAATTGATTAGATGCAACTTTTGATATAAGATAATAATATTCGAGGTATTTTATAAAATACTGGATACTATTCTTGGAATAATTTATTCGTGGAAGGTTTTAGTTTCTTTTTATATTAAAGGACACGTCTATTTAACGTCATTTTGAAGGTAAGCTGAAAAAGTCTGGAAAAAGGGTCACCATTACAGACATGATTGAGTTTAACATGTTCGACATAAAATACCTCATACTCATCAGTTCATCCTCAAATATTACTACTGGAAACGGTGCATACTGTGCGGTATGTAAGGAACTTCATCCCGCGCACGCTCAAGCTGTGGAATGAACTGCCTGCTGTGGTTTTTCCAAGCGACTACTATATGGGGTTCTCAAAGAAGGGAATTTATAACGTTTGTACAGGGTCGGCAACGCAAGTATAACGCCTTGCAAACATCGATAGACCACGGTGACCACTTTCCATCAGGTGGGCGGTGTGTTAGTGCTATAAAAATACCAACTATGTTACAATGGTCGCCCTTAGCTTGACGGCCTCCTCAGATGCTTTATCACGTCCTATTTAAGGGGCCTGGGACTGCAGAAAGCAGGTGACACGTGTGTTGGTGAATAATTTCGAGACTTTATGATGCGGCAAAGTCCCTTAGGGCAAAATCCCTTTGTTTTTTGATGAAATTGTTTTCACTTTAATATTATAGACGGCTCTGGCACAGGTTTTGCTTGACCAGACAGCAGTCGCTACTATCAAAATGTAAGTTTTGCGAAGAGATACATTCTTTAACATCATCCATGATTCAATTTCGACTTATATTATGATCAGTTTAGATAAAACTACGTTCACACCTACAGTACAACAGCCGCAAATCATTACCACACGCCCTCAAGCGTGCCCTAACGTAATGACACGGCTACACTCGCTTGCTTTCGCCATGACGTCCATTCTGGTTCATTCGCTCTGCTCCGTTAACCTCCGTTCGCCTCCGTTCGCTTGGTGAGTACCTGGCACTATACTAACGAGGTGCACGTCTCAAGCGGAAACAATAGAATTATATCTGCCTTCAGCATCTAATTCTTTTATTGGGAAGACCGCCATTACAATTGAAATTAGGCCATTACAAATTTCATTTAATTATATACGAGGTTGACAAACTGTGTTTTTTGAATTCCTTTCCGAGATTTGTTTTATCTTCAAATTTTGATCGGAAAGAAGCCCTATAAGGGAAAGGTCGCGAGTTTGAACCCCGTCGAAGCATTCACTTTTTCTAATCTAAATTTGATTTGAACAGTCAGCATATTAATTGCTTTAGAAAAATTTCATTACATTGTTTTATCTTTATTTTATGCTATCTCTCCAACTCAAATAGTCGGCGCTTAAGTAGTATTCCATTTCTCAAGTGCAGTTTGCTTAGGCCTTAAAATATGTTAATGAAGTCTACATATAAAAAAATAAGGTAACCCTACTATTATTTTCTTCCTGTACTACACTTGAAGCCTGAACTAAATTGAAACATTATCTTATGCCGGGGCCACATTTACCTACTTGCCATTTTACAGTGACCGTAACAGAAGCGCTTTTAGTCTTTAAATGAGGATGTATTTAGCTGCGTAATAGCGGAGCTTACATGAAATTATCGAAGGATTCATGGGTTCAGCATCGCCCTAGTTTGTGCTGGTACGACCATGAGATGTTTTGGCCACACTCAACGTCATGTTCTATAACGATGATCGCAGTCCGGTTGTTCGTGTTACAAATGTGGACAAGCCTTAAAGTAACACTGGTGTAGCTTGATCTAAATCACGTTTTAACTTAAACCGTGATTTAGATCTAAGCTACATCAGTGTCACCGTAAGATAATACTTTGAAGTTATAATTTTTATATTTTTTGGGACTTATGGCGATTGATTGTGGTCACGAATTGCCTGGCGGGCGAGTGTCTTGAGGTGCCTGGGTAAGATTTTTGGGGATCCCTGGATTGAGGGGACAAAACTATGTTCGAACCATTTCCGTGACGCTACTCACGGAGAAGCCCTGTCGTGAAACAATTGCCTACACTCCAGAATGCCGACAATCCGACAGAAGATGAAGAACTAGATACCATGCCCCAGATAGATTGAATCCAACTTCCCTATTTAAATTAAGTTTTGTTTTGAATCGCCACAAGTCCTGAATAGATATAAAAAATGAGTTCGGAAATTGAGTGACTTTTTTGATTGTATAGTAAGAAGTTTTATAGATTGTCTTATTACTCGAATTAATAACAAAAGTACAGCCGTGTCGAAAAAGGCATGCGTTTAGTAAATTTTCTTACAATTTTTTACGTAACACCGTAGCTATCGTAGAACCACGTGTGTCGTTTATCAAAGCCATGTGAGCGTTTCGATACGTCGCCATTGCCATAAAAATTCCATATAAAACCCGTTGCGAATTTACGGAATCATTATATGTGCCTACTAGCTTGCTGGGTGCTTGGTTCTATAGTATTTATTTATTTCATTCTTTATTGGACACATAAATGAATAAATACATAAATATTTAAGGACAATCTACAGAACGCCATCTAGACTCATGGTAAGCATAGCTTGACTAGCTTGTGTTGCACACACACACGTGGCAGCGGCGCAAAGTGCGTCTCCCCATACCCGGGGACTAGAGGGGGCACCGTGGTCCCTATACCAGAAGGGGGTCATCTCAAAAGTGAAGACCACGGGTCTGGCGGGGTGCGAGGGATATGTTCGCTACTATCTCACCTCCGGAAAATAAAGACCTGAAGACCGACATAACCTCTCTCATCGGCTCCGGTGGAATTGGTATCCTTGGGATACAGCGCCAGGAAAAAAAACCTATGGCTATCTTTGAGATTGTTTAACCGTGAATGAGCCGTGGGTAATATATTTCTTAATAATGTTTCTAGATCTATAAACGACTTATGAACGTAAATCCACATCTACAGTGTGCTAGGAAAGTAAGTGAAGTCGTAGGAAAGTAGGTAATACTCGCCTCTGGTGATCGGGAATTAATATCTATTGGCGACGGGACAATTATAGTGAAAAGTGACAATGAAAGCCTCTGGGCAATAGTTTCACAATAATATTATGTAGTATTAGAGTTGTTGCCTGTGATAGTGGACGCGACTGCTACGCTGGAGGCACGGCAATTTGCGCTCAGTGCAAATATTTGTATGCATGAATATATTTTTTTTTAAAGTAAAAAGAATATTAGCAACCGAAGTTACTAATATTCCCTTTAACCCCTCCAGCTAAGCTCAAAGACTTGTGTCAGGAGTGGGTCCACGTCGGTAGTGTAATGGCCAGGATTCGAACCGAATCGTAAGGCGACTCCTTAACCACTAAGCTACCGCCGCTATGATATGATATGTCTATTTGCATTGGTGGTCGAACCTCGGAAAGTACCTTAAGACGTCGTCGGTCTCGGGCTGTTATACGAACATCTATGGACTCGTTACGGGTAGTTGGAGCGTTAAGTCCAACAACTCGTCTAATTGTAATACTTCGATATCGCCATTGAGTTGTGGAGTGGAGGATAAATTAGTAGAAGTAATGGTAGACCTAGTATTCCTAATTAGTAGGGGGGGCAAACCAGTTGGTAACGCTGTTAGGTATAGACAATTATATATTTATATACATATATGTTATACTAGCGAACACGCGCAACTTTCTTTGCGTCACCCCGTTTTCGCAACATTTTTCACTTCTGCTCCTCACCAGTTAGTTGTAGGATGATGTTATGTACCTACATATAAACCTTACTCTTCAATCACTTAATTAAGCATACAAAGGGACATAAGGACATAGGGATATATGGACAGAGAACACGACTTTGTTTTATACTATGTAGTGATGTTACTGCTTTCCTCTATCCTACTATATAATATGTACTAATTAGAAATAGGTATACTTAAATAGGTATTTATGTAGGTAATAAATAAATAACGTATCTTTTGAAAAAGAAAAGAATATCCTAATCTCTTACTTATAAGCAAAACCTGTCTAGCGGTTGATGACCTAGCGATACAGTGTTTTACCCTGTTTATAGCCTTAAAAACTATTAAATTAATTTTATTGCAGGTTAGTTCTATCTAGAAATATATTTTTTTATTAGTTATTCTAGTCTAACAACTCTTATTAATATAGGGTTATTTCTGTAGAACCTCATGCAATCAATGCATGAGATTTTTGATAAAGGAGTAGATGGTCCAGTGTCTACCAGGCTGGCTGTGTGGAACAAAGTTTGATATTGCGAAAGATCACAACCTGACCACTTAGTTTTTATAGCTGGCAATATCATACAAATCATATAACAGAAGAGCACAATATGGCCTTTGGCAAACAAGTAAATGAAAAAGAAAGTCTAGTTTCTGCGTCTTGTTCCAAATTCATTCCCGTCGCATTGAGAAACTGTGACACAGAGTGTAGATTAGTTATATTTCCTTGTTTTCACTAAGTAAAAACAATTTTTATATTTATAGCTATTCAGCGAATAATCCAATCCAGATTTAGTGTCAGAGGCATCTGACGAATCGAGTAAACGGCAATAGGCTCACCTCCTATTATATTCCCGGCAAAGCAGAATTTGGGCTACCCCATTTCTTTCCATACGGTGTCGTACAACGTGACCAAAGGATAGGGCTGTTTAACATCAGTCAGATATATACAGCCCAGACTCACCCTCAGATGCATCACTTGAGTCAACAACAGTGCCTAGAATACGGCAATAGGCTCACCAGAAACGTGAAAACGATAGTTGTTGAAATGTGAGTATTAATTCAACTCTCTGAGGAAAATCAGGGTAGCATATTTATAAATGAACACAATGATTGTTAATATGAGAATCTGAATGTTATTTCTCCTCTGCCTACTTTGGAGGGCGTGGAGCAAAATAGACGTGAGCATATTGTATGTATGCAAGAAAAACCAAAATGCTCAACACATCTAAAATGGTCTGCAATTAAAGTCGGTTCTCCGTTTTAGTCAAGAGCCATTGGTCATACATTGTAAAGACATTTATAACGTATCCCCACAGTGTCGTCCATTGTCCGTTATTGCTCATGTCCGGTCCCACAGAACTACAGATTTACTGGATGTTACCGGAGCGTTGAATCGTACTATGATTTGAACAGAGAACAATATACTAAAATACCGCGGTAGCCTAGTGGTATGGGAATTGGACTGCTGAGACGAGGTGTCGAGTTTCACCATGGCACACACCAATGACTTTTCGTTGCTTTTCGAAGTTATGTGCGTATTTATCGCAGGTTTATAAGTGCCCGGTTAATGGCAATATACTCGCCACGAATTTACATTGGGACCTAAACATAAACTGGCGAAATGTGGGAGATAGCACCTTTGCCTACCCCTTCGGGGATATAGGCGTGTTTATGTTATGTTATATAATACTAAAGTTTATAGTCTTGATTGTTATTAGTATTCATTTGTTATTTTTCTTCTTTGAGAAGACGGTGCGGGCTCATTAGCGATTAATTTCGTCTCGGTGGTTGCCTGGGTTGACCAACTGCTCTCTCCCACTCTGCTCCACCAAGATGTGTTGGAGGCCTAAGCTAACCTCACCTGATAGATGTTATACTTACTAAACAATGGACGCGGTTCTGATACAAGCTTCCCTATTGGGATTGAGATATTAGATGGCTGTCCCGAAAAAACTGACGTACCAAGAAAGAGAAGGATCAAAAAAGTATCTTGAAAGTTGGGATGAAACTGGGAAATCTAGGAATGACGATAAAAGAACGTGAAATTGTAGACAGAATGAGCGCAGTTGTGTTCAACAAATTAGATACAGTGGTTCGCTAGATGGAATTGAACTATAAATTGGAAATTTGCATCGGAGCAGGGAAATTGGATTGTTGTGTTAATTCGCCATAGACTTTAGCAGTTAGTAGTTAGTTATTAGGCGTCCTCATTGTGTCCCATGATAGTCATTTTGGGTTTCTGTTTTCCGTTCATCATGCGATTGAGTCCTCAAACCACGGATGAAGCTAGGTGGTTGTTGGGTAGAGTTCTACTAATATTTTAAAAGCGAAATTCATGATGATGTCTGGATATTTGGATGATAACCGTCAGTAGTTTACTGGTTAAGGAATCTTACGATCGAAATGTCCCGGGTTGGAATCCTAGGCATTACACTACCGACGTGAAACCACTCCAAAAACAAGTCATTGAGCTTAGCTTGAGGGATTAAAGTGAATAATTTGGTTGCTAATAATATTGAAAACAAAAAATAGGCTTCTTTTTAATCCAGTAAAGTAAGCATTGTTTATGGGTATTTAATGAAAACTTCACAATGGCGAAACTGCGGGTACCGCGGTAGCCTAGTGGTATGGGTAATGGTATGGACTGCTGAGACGAGGTCTCGATGGTTTACCATGGCACACACCAATGACTTTCAATGCTTTTCGAAGTTATGTGTGTATTTATCGCAGGTTTATAAGTGCCCGTTTAATGGCAATAGACTCGCCACCTATTACATTGGGACCTAAACATAAACTGGCGAAATGTGGGTGCTAGCACCTCTGCCTACCCCTTCGGGGATAAAGGCGTGAGTTTATGTTATGTTATGTTACCTCCGATGCTACGGTGACTAATGCTAGGATGATGATGGTAATGAATATTTGAATGTTGATAAAAAAAATCGACAACACATATCCGAATCCACATTAATGTCAAGAATTTTATACATTGCATTTCAATTATCATTATTACGTAATTGATTTTGACAAGATAGGCGTTCAGTGCCGGATTATGGGCATTTAAAACGATATACCTAGTATTTTAGCATTTATGTAACATGATATCAATGTTAAAAGTGGGTTTATAGGCGATGAAAGATAACTTCGCTTTTAAAATGGACTTATATTGTTTTGTGCATACATCCGCGTGGAGACGAAGAAAGAATATCATCACTCCATCTCGTCCGAAACTGTTGTAGAAGACGACTAACGAAAACATGTGAAATAAATATTTTTATTTATTTATGGAACGTCAATTTGACTTCATCTCGCAGCTTGACGGCCCCATCCGATGCTTTTTCACGGCCCGCTTAAAGGACCCGGGGCTCATCGCATCACTGCATGGCATTGCACTGGATACCTGCAAGAGAAGGAAAACTCAAAATAAAACCCTGCCAACTACGTCTGGCCAGCGTAGAAGCAGTAGGCCGAAGCCTCCCAACATTGGGATGAACTGTTCAGAAGTGGACTGCGATATGTTAATTGAATGCTTAATTGACAAACGATACATCTTGATTGAAGTCTGGGTTCACATAATATCTTCTTCCTTCAAATACCACTCACAGTCAGACCCAAAACTCATATTTTAAGTGTCCGTTCTTTTACTTCTCCTATTTTATTATTTACGTCATAATTCTTTTTTCAAACCTTGGAGAACAAAGTTAATATAATCATGATTTGTTTGTCATGACGTAAAAGGTGTTAGTAATAAAGATTTGGGAGTACGTTCTGCTTTTTCGCTGACCGTTCACAAGTGCAATACAAGGGCATTATAATAAGGAAAATGGGACGCGCCATGGAGCGTGTATCGGTTCGAGTCCGACATAACCTCTCTTACCGGCTTCGGTGGAATTAATATCCGTGGGGATTTCGCGCACGGAAAAAAACTAATAAAGATGTAGGTATTTGGGAATGCGTTCTGCTTTTTTTCTGACCGTACACAAGTGAAATACAAGTGCATTATAATAAGGAAAACGGGACGCGCCATGAAGCGTGTGTAATGTGTCCCGACGTTACGTCACGGCGCGTCGCGAACGTCTGCTGGCACTTGTTGATCACTTGTTGAATTGGGTCAAAGGGAACGTTAAGGCGACTACCTATGGTATGTCGTTCTGCGGATTTTAACATCCAGACGAGGAATTGACGGCCGCCGGCCTTTCTTATGCAATGGTATGTGATAATGGTGGTGTGATTTTTTATGAACCGGGCTTTGAATCCAGCAACTGCCAATAACAATTCGGCCACCTTAGCCACTGGGCCACTTGAGTCTTGACTAATATCTATTTAATAAATGAAGCTAACCTGTGCAACTTCGTCTGCGTCATCCCGTTTTTGCAACATTTTTCACTTTTGCTCCGCATCAATTGGTTGTAGCGTGATGTTATATACATATAAACCTTCCTCTTCAACCACTCTATCTATTAAAAAAATCGCATTAAAATCCGTTGCGTAGTTTTAAAGATTTAAACATACATAGGGACAGAGAAAGCAACTTTGTTTTATACGATGTAGTGATTTATTTTGTGAATAAAAGAAATGACTCATTCATCATCCGCTGTTCAATTAACAACGCCAGTCAATATGTGTGATAGGAATGACCTTTTGGGCGACATCATCTCATGATATTTAAGAGTACATATTAATACTTGTCCCTTACATTCTCGTTATCTTAAATTCCTGAGCGTTGTTGGTTCTCGTCCATAAAAAAGGTAGCTATATCCGTGTTCTATTCCTCATAAAAAAAGTGTTTTGAAGCTTAGGTGATTTGATTAATATGCAACTATTTACGGGCTGTCCTATGGAATGATCTAGAAGCATAAAGAAAAATAAATAAACTACATATTGAAATAACTTCTGAATTGTGTAGTGGTGACGTCTGTATGGGCGGAGCCTCGGCTTCAATCAAAGTTTTCACTTCAATAAAAAAAATAAACAGATATATCTATGAAATGATTATAAGAGACCAGTCTGGGCGAGATGAATTTGTTTTACTAAGAAATCGAAATTACTATGGGTATATGGGTATACTTGTTTCTTGTCAATGACTGTCTTGGGCTAATGGCCTGATTGGGGTAGGTGCCGAAGGTGTCTCTTGCATATTATTCTCGCGTCGGATGACCTATTGCCATCGAAAACCTTCTCCAGCATACATATGGAACCTCTCGATGGTAAGGCCGATCTATATTTCTTTTTTTTCCACCAAAATCGGAGGAGGTGATTTTGTCGGACTCGAACTGATCAAAACGCACGCCGTTCATGGGTCTTTGATTGCCGTAGGTGAGATTATACAAGACATATCTCTCACACCCTGGCAGACCCGGGAATATTTCTTTTGCGATGACCCTCTTCCTCTAATGTGGGGAGCATGGTGTCCCATCTAGCCCCTGGGTATGGGGTGGCACTTTGTGCCTTCGCCTGCTGCTTCTGCTAGGGTGGCCCGTCACTCCCAGGCCCGCGCTCATGGAGGACGGAGATCATTCTGCGACCTCCGACGTCCGAGTCGCCTCCGCTCATCGCTGGAAGTGTTGACCCGGGCGGCTAATCTAACCACTAAGCTGCTTACATCTAAATTAATGTTGTATTAAGTCATACAACCTGGGAAATACCACGTTAATCATTGTATTTTCATTGTCAAAGCAATAAATCTGATACTATTGTGGTCAACATCGTTTTATACACATTAAGGACATGATATTACGAGCGTATATCATTGTGCATTGTGTCATACGTTTATTGGCGAATTGAAATTACTTTTACATACATACATACATACATACATACATACATACATACATACATACATACATACATACATACATACATACAAACATACATACATACATACATACATACATACATATGCGCATGCCCGTAATCCCCGAAAGGTTAGGCAGACCTCTCTCTCGTAACTAAGATTTTCGGTGCCACGTTATAAGGGGCGAGCCTATTGCTGCCAATCGAGAACTTTGTACAAAAAAAAATGGTAAAGTATGCCGAAAATAAATTCCTAACCGAAAATGTAGCAGTTAAATAAATTAGGAAAAAAAAGTTTACTTAAAAAATATTTTTAGTATTAGTATTTGCAGTCGAGGTTATGTCTGAACGTTTTCTTGGTAAGATAGCTATATTCTACTGGTCCAAAGTGTTGTAGGTACATACTATTCTACTAGACCGACTAAATGGTTCACATACCGTTCATAAGTACGAAATGTTTTACAAGTCATAGTCATTACCGTTGAAGTGAAACTCCCTGCCCTGTCCATACTTATGGGAGCATAGGCTTAAGTACATTCCTCTGCTGGACTGCTGGATCCTTTGCTCTTTCGCATCCAGTGTATGCCTGGAGGGGTCACATCTTCCGTTTGCCTTCACGTGGTCTCCACTCCAGGACTCGTTTGCTCCAATTCCATTTCTTCGACAGATTTGACCAGATCACGGACACTTGCTTATTCCGCGACCTATTTAGTAATTTTAGTTCCTTTAAAGAGACTTTAATCATAGTTCGATCCATAACCCGTAACTGAGCATAACATTAAAATAATTAGTTTGACGTAACGTCGATTCAGTAGCACTAGCATGAACTTCTATCGAATTCGTAATGTGAAGGTTTCGAGAGAACGGAGCATTGTGATTGGCAGTCTGACTCATGTAAATATGTGTGCGAGTGTAGTCCGCCAATCGCAATGCTCCGTTCTGTCGATACCTTTACATTACAAATTCGAAAGAATTTCGTGATAAGGCTACAGATCAAATGTTAGCTGGTGAGCCATTGACACACTTCCTATAACATAAACTCAATAAAACATTCACTAACATATTTCACACGGGTTAAGAACATGTAACTATTAACTAATATGGTAGTATATTCATTCAGTATGTGGAGTTCATATTAGAACCATAGCTTTGATAGCAGAGCGTGTAGAAAGGCATGGCATGGAAAGTGAATCGATAAGGCATCTATAAAACCTGTCATGTCTAGTACGTTTTTATTAAAACACTTTCTCAGAAAGAGTTTGTAGACATTTTATAGACACCTATGTTTTTTTATGTAGGGCCAGTGATAATGACTTCATCTTGAAACAGGTAAAGTCACAGGAATGTATAATAAGTTCAGAATCTCACTTTACTTTCCGACAATATTAAAAGCTTAAGAATATAAGAATGAGTTGACACATAATTATATCAGTTCATCGTGTGATAGAAAGAGACAATAATATAATTATAAATCATAATAAAGTTTCATTAACATCCATTCAATGTTGTGTGTTTATTTAAAATTAAACTGACAAAAACGCGCGTAAGATCAATGTTACCAGTTGCAAATAATTGTAGTAAGTATCTAATGGTGATAATCAATGACCACAACGAGCATGACGGCCTCTATTTATGCGTCCAATACTTATTCAGCAATTAGACTAATTAACGGGTTTTAATTTGAAACATACACAGAAACTATTCCTCAGGGAGAAAACCAAATAGATATTTTGTTAAGGTCATGACTGTCCTGTTAGTTACGAGTTTCGTAGAACAGGATAGGTGTGTAGCAAAAGAAATTATGTTAATGCAGACTTACCTATATGAATATACCTAGAGTCGGCTTTTTTAGGATTATTAGTTGCGGGGATAAATTTATTATGAAGTTTTTAAAGCAATGTACCTATGCTGACTTCTCCTATACTTTCCTTTTTAAATCGAGAGGACTGTCCCTATTTATACGTGATATTTAAAACTGTGTAATGAATTTTGATACGGTTTTTAATCATAAACCTTCCTCTTGAATTACTATATCTATATGTTAATAACAAAAATGGTATTAGCATTCTGTCTTTTAAACTTGAAAATACTTTATTATGAAAATAGTAAATTGCAAATTTATAAACATTTGCACTTTATTGAGCTGTAAAACCGGCAGAGCTGCATTCAATTGCTAAAAGTAAGTACGCATGATTAGTTGATTAACTCATACATCGCACACTTACATTAAATAAGCTTTAATAAGCACACTTGAATAAGCTGTTTCGTGTGTTCATTGTCCTAACCTAAGTACTTATTATTTTGAAATTTCTCGTAAATTCGATAGGTACAACAAGGCTGAGTGAATGGTTATGCACTCTCCAAGCTTTAAGTACTTACCTAAATATTTATATGGCGATAATATTAATGCGATGAATTGATCATCAAGTATGTATGAATATGGCTATTTGCATGGTTTAGTCGTGTCTCGTCTATCCCGGTTTTCATAAGAACATCTATGGTAATCATATGGATAGTTGGAGCCCTAAAAGTCCAACTACTGCGCTAGCTGCAGTATTTTGATATAGCTTATACCTATAGGTAGGAAGCGACACCTCATATAGCCTCCACAACATATAGCTTTAGGAAGACAGATAGGAGTCGCTTCACGGAATATCGAAGTTCTCGCGACGCAGTTAGACTGGAAAAATGCTGACCCTGGTCTCCAAGAGACTGGTTATAAGATAATGAACTAATATACATAATTAGAATGAATAATTTCACATAAATTGACTTACAAGACGTAAATTTTATTAAATTAAGTAGTATATTTATTTGAACGCGATTGCAATACCGAATAAAGTGATTCAAGTTATATTATAGTCCAGTATAAAATCGAATTTGAGCAGTAACGAATGTTAAAAATCGGAACTCATTTAAAACGGAATGAGAGTCCGGAATTATTAATAAACATTATTTTTCTTGCAAGTACCTACCCATATCTTACTGTTTTGTGTAATTTAAATTACTGGCGTTCTAAGGTCAAACGACCTGAGAACATTGCATTGTAACCATTAGATTCCACATTTAAATTTTGAAATGTCCTTCTAACGTCAAAGGCAGTAGACAAGTTGACAAGTCCGAAGTAGCGGTGTTGCTACATGACATAAACATATATGAAGTTGTGCTATGGGCTAGGAATTTTATGTAATGTTTTTCTACAAAGAATGATGTCCCGTAAGAAAATTAAGTGCAAATGCAAATCAAGTTCTGTAAATACAGTTCCAAACTACGGTATTTTTTAATATGAAAATTTTATAAAACAGCAAGATCTATACTTATTATCTTTCTTCGAAATAAATTATAAAAGGTTGAATCGGCACCCTCATATTAAAAACCGATTTTTAATATGCAATTTATTGCATTTTACAGTGTAGTAGTATTTTTA
This sequence comes from Pelosia muscerda, assembly GCA_963691645.1. NCBI lineage: Eukaryota > Metazoa > Arthropoda > Insecta > Lepidoptera > Erebidae > Pelosia > Pelosia muscerda. The sequence continues at coordinate 5,776,517 of OY829103.1, forward strand.
GTGGATAATGTTAACTATGCGTCAAAGCTTACCCAATTTTTTTGATAGCTTTGTTGACTTTCGAAAAATAAGTCGACTACTTTCTGACCTCCCAACAACAAGAGTAAAGTCTTCGCCTGACCATTGTTCTTCATGCACCGACTAGTAAGTGTTGTTGCTCTGGATTCGAAAGGTATCAACAGGTATGCTTACAATGGGTCTAGGTAGCGTTGTGTAGATTGTCCTAGATTATTTGTTTATTATTTATTAATCGTATCGATAAAAAGTACTTACGTGTAATTAGACCGTAACAATAGTGGTTAAGTATATTCGTTTAATGCGCTACTTAATGTGTAAATCATGCAGGTACTATAAATTATTCAATTAAAAATTTAAATGAAGCGTGTTACAGTTATTATCACAGCAACAACAGAAGTTGTATTTGTTTTAGTTTATTTAGTTTCAAGAGTTCGTGATGACAAATGTCCATCTATAAAGGGTGTAAGGGGAACACTCTCGAAGCCGAAGGCCCCTGGTTCTCTTGGTTTTTTTCCTGATATTTTTCTCGACTTGGTTGGGGTCGGTTTTCTAAACTGACTAGGATGTGGCTGCAATTCGATTTTTTCCATCTGACCTGAAATTAGTATAAAAAGTAATATAAATTAATGTAATTAATATAAAATTAATATCACACATTTATATTACTTAAAATGATTATAACATTACTTGCTATTTCAGCGTGAAATGCTGTTTTTGTAGGCCTAAAAAAATAATTAAAAAAAGACTCATATTTAAGTTCAAGATGTCATTGAGTCAACTTCTGCGCATAATTCCATCCAGACTCAGTCAAGACGTTCTGACGCAATTGTAACTTATGAATAGCATAAAAAATAAAACTTATTTAGTAAAGGCCTTCATTAACATACGAAGAAAACAAACGCCGGAAAATTTTGACACTAAATAAGTCGAACTTCAACTTTGACAATAACTGACGGATAATCGATTATGTTCCGGTGCTTCCATCAATGTCGACTTTTCCGTTTCAACTTCTAATCAATGCCAGTGTTGCCAGTAGCAGCCAACTAGACCCAACCGGACGTTGGGTAATGGCGATTATCCGGTATTTTTAAATCGGAAATTTGTAAGCAGACGTGTTACAAACTGCCGTGTTATCATGTAATAATTTATAAACAAAAAAATAGGACACATTCAAAGTGCAAAGAAAATGCAAACTCGTTTAAAATTGGAATTGATTTTTTTTGTCGATGTATGGTACTTTGCGTTTTAGGAATGTTATAATGTTTTTTTTTTATGTTGAAGTGTGAATTTAATTGCATAATCGTTATTTTTGTATGTATCGTTTTGTTACAAAGTTATTTTTGAGAATATCTCTAAACGTGTATAGGTACGGCTGAGTAGCTTCGCTGTATCTTTAACATTTTTAATATTTTTTTATACCACTTAGGAAGCACACAACCCATCTGATTTGTCTCACGGAGAAGGCCCGAGCATAGATTTCGCTCTTCGGGAAGGCTTACAACGTCCCCTCCGAGTGCGAGGCGGCATGACCAGACATTTGTTACATACGTAGCCAGGTTGTCGCCGCAAAACTTTGCCGCACCAGCAAAGGCCGGTAGCTAAAATAGTATTACATTTATGTTTTTGTCATTGTAGTAACATAGCACGTGCGATAAGCTTGACGTAATACGTAAATTACACCCGGTTTTATCTGTGTATACCTAGCATTTATGACAGCACCAAATAGCTGAAAACAGTTTTTTGCACAGGAAACTGTAATTTGATAGAAAATGAGTCTGTTATTTGTTATGCTTAATGTTTTGTACTTGATAAGAATAGAATTTTCATGCTACGTTTTCATCTAACATTAAACATAACGTAGATATAAGTAAATGTATACAATATACAAATATGTTCCACATCCGATATAGACTGAAAATAGTAGAGTACTGTATGGATTATAGGAACAGAAGCGAATGCCATCTGACCTGCACTACCTATTGGCGATATGCACATCGACTGTCATAGATGTTCGTACAATAACCGGGCCCTTACCGTGCTATCCGACGCATGGCCAAACCAGTACAAATAACCATATTCTTGTGTCCATAAACCGTACCTCCCATGTAACAGTCGCGTTCACTATGATATGCCGTAGACAACAACAGTTAATAACACCATATATCTACTATATAAAAATAAGTCGGGTTCGCCTTCCTGAGGCTATAATTCCAGAACAGACGAACCGATTTCCACGGTTTTGCATTCGTTGGAAAGGTCTCGGGCTCCGTGAGGTTTATAGCAAAGAAAAATCAGGAAAAATTTCAACAGAAAAGCGGGAAAATCATTTTCACGTGGCGAAACGGACTTCGCCGGGTTTGCTAGTTAAATAATAAAGACTTCTTTCATTGTAGTCATAGAGAGGCAAGACATAACGGGATGACTTTGAAGTTGACCCCCCGGGGAGTCAATATCGATTCCGTGGCTGTTATCCGCATGGTCATACTAAATAATAACTATTTTTATAACTAAGATTAGAAAGTTTAAGATGTTTGTCAACCAAACAAACTCTTGCGATAATATCGCGAAGGAATTGCTTCTCCAATTTGAAGACCTTATTGTTTTTATACGTTACAGTCGTACGTACGTAGTATGAACTATCGCGTTACTACCCGAAGAAGCGAAGAACTACTTAGTTATAAATATGTACAAATTTGTATAATTCCCACATATTATTTGAAAATTAATAAAATGGGCATTGGGCATATGTGCAATGAGTACTCGAAGCATGATACGAGCGATGCTGGGGAGGGAAACCTTGTAATATTATAATTAAATGCTAAAACAAATTAAACATACCCAACAAATTACATTTTACCGCAGAATGTTGCCACTTTTTCAATCTTCCCGCGAATCGAGGGCAATTGTTTCTCTCAGAGTTAGAAGAGGCTGGCATAATGAACGATGGTGTAGCGGTATTATTACCAAAAAAAAAACATTCGCTGATAGTTCCGATATATGGAGTTCATTGACTCTAACACTCTATTAAATAAAATGCTGTTTTGTTAGAAGAGCACGTTTTACTCTTATTGTTACCTAGTATTGCTAATCTGCAGAATAGTTTAGTTCGTAAATTTAAGCTGTTAAGGTCGAATTTTCTTCGGTAAGTAACTGTTTGGCCTGGATTCGGTTGATTTCTTCAAGGAAAAGCGAGTCATCGTTGAATGCAGACGAAAAATTTCGCGTGAAATGTTCCACGAAGCTGTTAGGTAAGAACGAATGAGAGCTGTTGTGATTTACCGCAGCGTGGAGTTCTTGCTACTTGTGTCTTTTAGACGAAGCTTGACCTATTCTTTTTGTGTACTGAAACCTTCGGGCTCAAACTGACTATGTGCAAAGTGTTTCTTCATATTTAGGGCCCGATTCTGTAAGTTTAGCATACTGGTTTGCGCATGGGAAAGTAGACGACGATTAGGATATAGGTAACTTTGGGAACCTTCCGATGCTTGAGACCCGTTCTATGTTAACATTTATTATATTACGATTTTAGTTGGTGTCGTAAAAAATCTCTTAGTTACGAAATTCAATAAATATAGATACATTTTAAAAGTAATACATTCTGCTCTCATCTAGTTGTAAAAATAATATTACTAAAATGTTCAATACATTGGCATTCCATAAAGGATGTAAGAAATAATATCAGTGTTGCTGTCTATCGATTTGTGGAATGCAGACCTGTTTTTATGTTATATAAAAGATATTACATAGTTTATAAGTGTCTTAAGTACATTATTCATGCATTATGTACACAATAAAGAGAATGCTTTTTAATGTAAATAAAGTTGTAATAAATCATTTCTATTTTTGTTAGTATGCTGTTTACAACTATGCAAAAGTACAGTTTCAATGTCCATATTATTCTGCAATCACGGGCGGCGTAAAGAATATTAATTCTGTGTTATCGTAATATAATAATCTGTTTATGTAATACTGTAAATTGTAATATGTACCAACTAACTCCCCATCAGATATTAAGACTCCACCTAGATCTTCGGAGCTCAATATTCGAACGTACCTAATATTTAACACATATACTCGTACCTATGCCGATAATGTTTAATATTTTCTAATAATGTATGAGATTCCGCGAATTGGTGCCACCCTCTCCTCTCAGGATAACATACCAGTTGAAGTCCTCAAAAGTCCGACTAGCCTAACTACAGAACTTCGATATCGCCAATTTTGTTGTGGAGGTCCGTTGACAGTTGCTTCAGAACTATGGAAATTCAGCCACATCTTAGTGAGACTAGAAAGCCGACCACAACTGAGTTAGGAATAGGCTCAGAGAATGATGATGATGTTATATTTATAAACTCCACAGAAAATGTATCTTAAGTCACTGTAATTGACAAAAAAACAACATAGTCTCTGCCAATGATCTAACAACAGTTGTTTTGACCCTAATTCATAAAGATTAGGCTCTTAACATTTGCAAATGTTTATGAAGCCGCTAAACGCGTATCCAGCTATAAAGATTTTTGAAGAAATCGGTTCCACCTAGTCGTGAACCGTAGGCGTTCTATTCAAAATATAATTAAGGCCATTATATAACGGAGTAGCGAAGACAAAGCTGTAACCCGTTGGCAACTGTCTTCTACTCGTATGTTAGTGAATGATGATGGCAGATTGAGTGGCCGTGTGAGCGCATGCAACAATGAACTTTGGTAACAATTATTGGCGAACAACTTTTGTTGGCAACTTTTTATTTTAGAATGCGAAAAATCCCCACGGATGCCCCCTGCCAGAACTGGTTGGGGAGGCTATGTCGGACTCGAATCGACTAAAACGCACGCCCCCACAGTTTTTTTCAATACCGCGTTATTAAAATGACTATGGCAGTGACTTATGACTTTTAGTGTAGAAAATACAGAACAGAAAAAAAATATAGAAATGCGACATGCGTGCACCGACTACATCACACTTCCACCTGTTTTTTGTTTTCCATGATACAAACATTGACGTTAATGTAATATCTATTTCTGTCAAAGTTGATAATGGTTTATAAAAAAAACGTTTCACGGTTTGTATATTGTGTCTATTTCTGACGTCTAGTTTTTGAAAACGGACTAGAGGAAGGACAGCTAGTTTACTTGTAATGGTGCGATTAAAGATTTGTGGTATTGAAATCAATTATAACGTGTCTTTAATCGACTTAATCAAATAAATAGAGCAATAAGCAGATATCGTATCGTATCAATTCCAATCGGTTATCATGTAGGTTATGTTGTTATATCTATGAGAACTCTGAGTTATTTGTGTTATGCCTCGTTTAGATTACTTAACATAACATGATGGTGTTGTCATATGGCATTTGAAGAATACTTTTAGCAAACGGTTAGGGTAAAATTGTAGTTTATTATTCTGTGGCGATACGTCTTAGACTGCCTTCACACTAGCGTTAATCCAGCGCGTTTCTATGTACGTATACTCAGCCCAGACGCAGCGCCTCGAAAACGTGACGCATACATCGCGTTGTCGCTATGTCTCTGCTGAAACATATGAACGTTTCCCCTGCAGTTAATTGAACGCCCGACGACGCTAGTGCAGCGTACTCATATGTTCCAGCAGAAACGCCGCGACAAATCTGCGTTGCGCATATGTTTATCGAACGCCTACGCTGTATAAACGCTAGTGTGAAGGTAGCCTTAGCTTCGCAATGCAGTTTTTGTACGTATGATCGTATTATTCCCCGTCAACCCCACTTCCCGACTCCCATTATACATAACAGCACCAGACCACATATAAATGACTATTAAAATTATTTATATAATTTTTATTTTGTAAATTTTCTTCACTTGCCTTGCTTTGAAATTGATTTCTGAAATTAAATTAAATCGATTTAGAAAATTATGGCACACTTATAACTTATAATATTTTACAATTTTATTGACGTGTATTGAGGACATTGTATGTACAGTGGGCTACAGAAGTGCTTGGACAATTTACAAGATTAACTTACAGAATTTTGTAACACTACGTGTTTGTAATGGTGACCCTCTTTCCAGACTTGGCATTCAGCTTTCCGTCAGGCGATGTGTAGTCAAATTGACGTGCCATTAATAAAAAAATACATAAAAAATAAAAAGTTGTATTTTGGCGTAATGTCCTTAGCTTTCCGAAATCGGTTAAAGTTCAAAGTCAACTTGTATAATTATTGTATACTGTACAATATATCTTCACCTTGTTAATTCGTGTGTAAAACCCTTCGGATACCTTCTAGCAGCATGTCTAGAGTATACAGTTGTCGCGTTTTAAGTAAGCCTAAGACCCCCGCAAGTTATTACCCCGGCTGACCCGAGGCCATCTCTGGTTTCGAGATGATCCTTCGGGAGTCAAATGTGGATGTATCGGTAGTGCGTCCGACACTTTGATTGTTAGTTTGATTCTCAATACGTCCATTTGAAGGAATGAATTACTTACTTAATTATAATTAAATTCGCCTCTTTTCGCTTAGTGTGTACTTGGTATACGATGAAAATGAAAGCGCTTACAAACAGTCATGAAAATGATGATATAACTATCAACTTATTCTTTACTAGCTGTTAATTACGTACCGAACATAAAGATTATTCTGTATAACACAACGTGTTACGTGCCTCGAAGTCATTAAAATGTAATGTAGTTTCGAGAAACCATAATAATTAAGATTAGTTTCAGTTCATTTATTGGAGCTACCTGTATATATACAAGTTTCATATCAAACATCATATTATACACGTTAAACATTTTTTTTAAATTTATACATACATATATACTCACGCTCATAATCCCAGAAGGCATAGGCAGGGGTGTGTTAAACACTTACATTTCGTCAGCTATGATTTAGGGTCCCACGTAATAAGGGGTGAGACTATTGCCGCTAATCGGGCACTTGGAAAAAAGGGGTATTCTAAAAATAAACTAACCTAAAATGTTGCAGCTAAATAAATTTTGAATAAAATATTTGACCCGTTTCCTTGATATGCGGTGTAAATCTTAAGGAAATTACTTTAAAACTACCAATTAACGTCTTGGAGAGTATCAGAAGAATTTAAATACCCGAACACCTAGGTGAAAAGAACCGGGAAACTGCATTACAAAAATGGATCGAGGTCTTTATTCAGTGATAATTATGCTTTTTTTATTCAAAAATAGAATAAAGAGTATTATATTGTTGTCAAAAATTAATTTAAATTATATATTCCGCACAAACCAACGAAATCTAACTGATGCTTATCTTATAAGACTGATAAGTGTTTTATTATTATTCTTATTTAAAATTCAAAATTGCTTAATTAGTATAAGATAAGTCTAAACAATAAATAAGTTATGAAATTTTAATTAAAATGGAAGTACGAACGAGTCTTAATACTTACGTACAAAGATAAATAAACATGAACTAGGGTGAACTCATCTAATTTCGTGAAAAAAGGCATTTAAGTAATAAAATACCAATAAATTACTAATTACTTTAATTCAGTCGTAGCACGAGTTTCAATCAGACTTTTATGAAGAATTTAGGCACTATTAATCACATTTTTTTGTAGAAACTTAAAAGTTATAGATACCAAATTTACAAATGCATGTCAACTTGTCTTGTCTAGTTGTATACAATTTTAAACCCTGATGGGTATTAGGTGTGGCCTTCTGTATCCATTTAGGCCAAAACCAAAACTTTAGGATAGACCTATGTCCAGCAGAGGACTGTAATAGACTAGTTGTTGGACAGTTTATAAATATGTAGATTTCGTTAGTATAAAATATTTCTAATAAATAGTAGCTGACCCGCGCAACTTCGTCTGCGTCACCACGTTTTTGCAACATTTTTCACTTCTGCTCCGCACCAGTTGGTTGTAGCATGATGTTATATACATATAAACCTTCCTCTTTAATCACTCTATCTATTAAAAAACGCATCGAAATCCGTAGTGTAGTTTTAAAGATTTAAGCATACAAAGGGACATAGGGACAGATAACGCGACTTTATTTTATACTATGTAGTGATTATGTGTTCGTTTATACTACGCTAACTAGTGGTATGTTATATCCTCATTTTTTCGCCTACTAAGTACTATAACTAAGTCACTGCATAAAACTGAATTTAATGCAAGTATTTAATATTATTATGGCGTTCGGTATGTCTGCGTAATAGGTTGACTACAACGTTGCATTTATAATGCATTACTAGTTTGTACTCATAACATGTAATTGCATCATCACGCAGCATTTTTTTATGGACGCGGCTAAACGGTCAGCAAATAGGACCCCGATTCTTCTAATTGTTAACCATTGTCAAACCACTGAGATTACAAAAACTAGTATTGAATTTTCGGCTTCTAGTTCTGTCGTTTCTTTTACTCTACAACTATATGATGGCATTTGATTATATACTTTAACAGCATAGCAGTAATGTCTAAAATTCAATGGCATGTCATACAATCTTAGTGGTTTGACAACGGTTGATAAATTAGTTGAATCGGGACTCGGGACTCTGATTCTATTAATTGTTCATCTTCGTCGAACCGCTGACACTAAAAAAACTACCATTAAATTTACTAATTGCTTTACATTTTCATTAAATCTAGTCTCACTGTTCGTGTTTGTGTAAGGCAGTAGTGACTACATCACACGACTTCCCTGGCACTAAGCGAGCGTGACACTAATATGTGTCAGGAAGGGTCTGTCTTTAAACCCGCATCAAAATTAATCACAAGTAAATTAGAGGCGTTATTGTGTAATTAAAAATGAGATCTTCGTAATTTAATAGTATTTTGATAAACGTTAATTGAAACATAAATTGCATCCTTTGGAAAAATGTTTTATTTGAAATATGAATTGGAAAGGATGTTCAAAAACTGCTAACTCTACTTAGATACGTTTAGAATTATTTACGTTTTGTGATCTTTAGTAATTTTGTGTTATACAGGTATAATCTTATAATTTTAATTTTTCATTCTGTTTATAAAATTGTATGCCTTTTGATTTATTATGCCATTACGTATTTGCACTGCAAGCATAGTTTAAACTATTTATACAACATTTTAAACAGTTTATAGTATTTATTAAATTTAATTACGGACATCCCTACATAAAACTCGACGGTCCCATAAAGTCCCATCGCAATCAAAAACCCAAACCCTACCATCATAGAGTGTACAGTCGCAGATAATAATTGGCTCCAAGCACGTATGTCGATAGATCCACCTGGTTGTCTGCATTCCATTGCACCGTTACCCGGCGGCCCCGTCTCACCAACGTCGCGGTTTTGTTTATTTTGTGTGCTTTACGCTTCGACTGTCTTGCCCGATGCGCGGGAAAAAAAAGTTGTTTTGAAAATAGAATGGAACGTCACTGAGATTCCTATTGTGGGTCTAAAAAGTTTGGGTTTATTTAATTTAGTTTTATATTCGGTTTCTTTCATTACAATGTTACACTCTTTAACAAATTCTATTCTAGCTACCGCGCGAACATGGCTACGGAATGATAGCCGAAAATTCTAGTAAATAATTTGTTATTTTATTTACAATTATCGCAATACAATCCGTAAAAAGTGGTTTCATTTCAATTTGTAGTTGGAATTTAGAATTCGCTTTATATAACATTGTATTTCTTATGCGTTTCTTAGTAAAGAAATATGAAAGATGATATTATGATACGTTGGAAAATTTGTATAAATGTTTGTCAATTCATTCAACGGGAAGTCTTGAACGACTGGCGACCTAAAAAAGGTAGCTGGGTTAAAATAGACACGGAATATGATAGGTGCTTATGGTTAAGGATATGCTTCCAGTAGTGGAATGCAATTTCATATACCAATTTGGTGCACGGCTGGCATATTTGCTCATTTATATGATCAGATACCTACCATTTTCGCTACCTACTTCAAATATATGATACAAACGTCAAAAGCGTTTTAGCATTGAACTCACAAAACCACAAAGAAGATAATATAAGTATCTACTACTTAATACCAGAGACCAAGCTGTCTAACATTGTCCGAAATGACCGCATATTTACACAGCCTAGGGTTGTCATGCATAAAAATATTAGAGAAAGCAAAATTAGCAATCAAAGCAACGTATGTTTTTTTTTTAATTAAACGATGTAACTAGTCTAATTTAATGTTAAAAATAACGTATGTACTTATTCTAACATAATAAATTTAATGCTTTCGTCATTATGACCACTCGAAAAATGTATCAGAAATGCGCGGCTTGCAACCCTATCTTTTATACTGCAACTGAACTAGTGTGAGCCGGTTTTGACACATAAGAAGTTTAGGTGAGAGGTTACATCGCCGTGCCGTTAGTTTCCCCTGAAAACTATCCCATATGTATAATTATACGAACCGCTTCTAAACTGATAAAATTTTGTGACAAATCATAGGTTCTCGGTTGTATCCAACACAAGCCTTTCACTTCGAAGCCCAGAATCTGCTTACTTTGTTTTGGATTTAACTTTATAGGTTTTTATAGGAGCTGCTGACTAACATAACACAACCCAACCCCGACGGGTTCAAGGTCTTGAAAATCATTGTTTGTTAACCACGGTGGCACTAATGGAAAGTGGTTACCGTGGCCTATGGACGTTTGTAACACAAGGGGCATCACATTCGTGCTGCCGACCATATAGAGGGGAGGGGAGAAGGCTAACAGAATCAAAGAATCAAAGCACTTACTCGAAAGATATTGGCATTGGACAAACATTGGACAAATATTCGACAAGGCAGATGCACTGTGAACGGTCTTTTTTCAAAAATATTCCCTGGTATTGTCGGGATGGGTTAGATAATTGTAAATACAATTTATGCCGTTATCTAGGGCTCCCCGCGATGCGCCCGCAGCATCGTCTGAATAGCAGCATGAGTATGACTAACCACTTACCTGTTGGCGAAGTAAACACCTTTATAAATAAATTCTTACTTTTTCCTGTCAGTTGTGATAAAAATTGTTCCAGGAATTTGCAGCATATTTACCATACAGCAATTAAGTTATTTTCGACAAGGGTGACATTGGACATAAAAAGGAATTTAGATGCTATGGCGAAGTGTGAACGTTTTCAAAAGGGAAGCCGGTGTAAAAAATCTTACTTCTTATAGAACAACCATGGCATAAATTGAAACATCAAGGCTTCCCTTTGTGGAGTGAGTCGCTAAGAATCGCTTATTCGGGACCCCTCGCCATTTCTAGGTTGGTTTCTTATCTGTACCTACAGATAATTCTAATTTTAATTCGTACCCAAGTTCGTAATGGTAAACGATAGGTAGTTAGGTATATAATATTTTCACTCGTATCTAAATAATTTATCAATATTGCCTATTTAGGTCAAAATAATTATTGCATAGTTAAAAATGTGCATACTTACGATGAATTAAATGCGACGTTGTTAAATGAGCAGCTTAGTAAATTACCAAATAATTATTTTGCATTACAGGCGATTACGGAAATGCTTGCAGTAGTAATAGTCGGCTGGACCAGTCAACAAGACCCTTCGCTCTAAACAAATTTGTTTACTGTTATTGTATTATAAGAGGTATTTGTAGGTTGGTTTGATTAGCTCGCAGGAGGTTCTTCAATTACGTTTTGTGGCAAAAACAGTGGCTACGGTGCAACGCTAAAACATGGTTACGACACTTGGGTTCGACGACTGCGTTGTGTTCACCGGCGTAAGCGCACCTACCGGAATTACAACAAACTGTTAAGTTTTTACTGTTAAAAATCACTGTTCTGTAAGTAGAATGAAATATGGAAGTATACTACTTTAATTTCAAAGGTGTCAAGTTGTAATGGCGTAATAATTAATTTAAATTCCTTTTAAACATTATTTTCGATGAACACCAACAATTATTTTGACAACCAAATACTTGATAAAATTTAACGGGTATAATTGAGTTTATACCTATCATTATAATGAGTCTTTTCCCAACTCAGTTGAGATTGGCTTTCCAGTCTACTTATGATGCGCCTGAACTTCGATATTTTCCGAGAAGCGACACAATCTGGCAATAACGAAGTTCTATAGTCTGTCTGACTAACATTATAAAGAGGATCTTTGGATCTACTGAACATATTTTGAAATCTTTCACCAATAGAAACTTGTATATTGTCTATGAGTGTCACAGGTTTATATATAACAAGGCCTATATACATATATAAGGCAGGGTCACCAGCAAGAACGGAATCAGAAATCAACGCGGGCGAAGCCGCGGTTAAAAGCTGTCTATTCCTATAAGACGATTATTGTGCTGCTAATCGGTTACCGGTGCAAATTCCATTCAGTATACTATTGACACGACCCTATACCTAACAAGTATTTTTTGGTCTTTTTTATTTTTTTTTAAGGTAAAGTCGCACAGATGCATTCTACATTGGAGCCGGTGACTGGTGAGAGTGGTTATGTCGGAAAGACTTTCCCAGAATACTAGAAATGATCCTATTTATAAAAAAAAACTTTGGACAAAAAAGATTGTAGGGCATAACGGCATTGCCCGTTCAAATTTGTAGCCAAGGGAAAGGGAAAGTGCTTTCACCCAACAGAAAAACACAGTTAATCAACATTACTAGCGTTTTCTTTCTACTATTGAGTAGGAAGTAACAGTCTAAGATCCAGCTGCAGCTTACTGCACTATTGAGTATTTACTAAAAAGTTTGGTCGCCATAATATGCTTAGGATGTCTGCCACAAACAGTTGTTTTGTTATTGTTATTACGTCTACTGCAATAACATATAAGCTAGTACTTAAATAATCAAACTTTGTCGATGTAGATTTTCAATATTAAGTCACGAAATCCACTCCAAAACTAGTTGATAACTTTGACAGAAACAGATATTGCAGTGAAGATGTACATACATATACATACATATGTTTATGCCCGTTATCGCCGAAGGGGGAGGCAGAGGTGTATTAAACACTCACATTTCGCCAACTATGATTTTCGGTCTAAAATTTTGCAGTTGCAGCTAAATAAATTTAGAAAAAAAAAAATTAAACCCATTCCTTGCTATGCGGTGTAAATCGCAAGGAAATTAATTACGTGCTTATACACATAATGTAATTTAAGTTGTTTCTACAAGTGACATTTTAAATTTGCTTACGCGGTAATAAAGAAGTCTGTGGGTCTACTTACGCTAGTAATATTAATATCTATGGTCAACTCGCCCCTCTATTTACTGTCCTTATTACTGTCATATGATCTGACATTTGACACGCGAAAATAGCATCTGTATGCAATCTAACGACCAGTAATTGATATTTTATCCCAATTATTATCAGCAGTCAACCGACACCGCGCCTCGTGTCAACTCACCCCAAGAGGATATGGGTAACATATGGTGTGAATCGTATACGTACTGTGAAGGAGATGTCATAGTGGAGATAATAACAGTGTGACAACAAACTTGATTGTCCACAAGCACATCCTGTCGATGCTAATTAGAAGAATCAAGTTACATTGCTTGTATATTTTCGTTGCAAATAACGTGACGATAGATTAATATGGATACACTAATGTTATGACGGAGAGGTTTAATGAGTTTTATAACACATTTTTTCTGCAATAAATAGGCAAAAATTAACAAATTTTGGAGTAGTAGTTGACCTGTACGAAATAAAGTGATAAGTACAATTTTATTATATTGTTTTTCTGTAGACGGACGTAGGTAATTTGTTTACGTATGATTGGACAAGGAAGGAAGGAAGATTCAGAAATTCATAACTGGTAGGGTCACTAATCGTCCGGATAAAGCCGAACATGCCTAGTTAGGCTTTTTGGTCGCGTGTCTGGACTAAACACACGGTGTGCGGCCGGTTCAGTCTTTGTAAGACTTTTTGCTGTCCATTAACGAGTAAGCAAATGTCTATAAAGAACTTTGTCATTAAAGATACAGAGTAGTTTGATTTTTCTGGGAATAAAGGCATCTCTGGGTTTCTATGTGGACACTATGCTTCTCGCAGTAAAGGAAAATAGTTATCCGGTTTTTCCCCATATTATCATAGAAAAAATAATCATATTATGTACACTGACGGACTCATAAACTGCATCAAAGTTCAGGTTTACTCTAAAAGGATTTTTTATAATAAGTATGCAAACTTTTTAGATTAAATTATATAAATATGGAAAGACTGGCTCTTAATCTTAAAAAAAAATTAAATTTAAAAATAGAACTGCAGTAAAACAAATGAATATAGCCGGGAAAAGAAAATTTACTTGTAGTATCAGATTTGCGTGTTATTTATAGCAAAGTTTTAAATTGATTCTCAATTGAATTATTGTTACCAGCATAATTGTTGGGTTAGTTTTTTAACACATCGAGAGTTTTTGAACCATAATATGGATACTTCGTCCGTACAAGCGGCACAAATTGTAGGATTGGTGCGGGAGGGCTTGGATCAACGAACGATTGGTAGAAATTTAAATTTAAACCAGTCTACGGTTTCTAGAATATACAGAAGGTTTGTAGAGACAGGTTCTTACAGGAGGAGACGTGGTACACATGCAGAACTCGAGCAACCACAGGTCGTGATGACCGATTTATTGTTATAACTTCCCTGCGAAATCGTTTCCTCACGTCAGTTAACATCAAAACCGAGCTTAATGAAGTGCGTGGAGTAAACGTGTGTGCACGAACAATAAGAAGAAGGTTAAAGGAAGCGGATATCACCCCTTTTAGACCAGCAAATGGTCCAAAGTTGTCTACAGCTCACAGACAAGCTCGCTTAAGATTTGCGCGTCATCACCTGAATTGGACAGAAGAGCAGTGGGCCTCTGTATTGTTCACGGACGAGTGTAGGACATGTTTATATGGTGCAGATGGTCGCAGAAGAGTCTATCGTCGACGTGGGGAGCGATATGCTCAAAGTTGCATTGAGGAGCGTGTTCCTTTTGGAGGCGGTTCATGTATGGTCTGGGGTGGCATATCGATGAACGGGCGAACAGAACTTGTGTTCATAGACATGGTCCGTCAAAACGGTAATAGAGGGGGTTTGACAGCACATCGCTACATAACAGAGATATTAGAAGATCACGTGGTGCCTTACATGGGATTCATAGGCGAAAATTTTACTTTAATGCAGGATAATGCCCGGCCGCATGCAGCTGCACAAGTTCAACATTATTGCGAAGAGGTTGGGATACGTACAATGAATTGGCCAGCACGCAGCCCGGATCTTAATCCCATCGAGCATGTTTGGGACAATTTAAAAAGAGCTGTATATGCGAGAAACCCTTCGCCCACGACAGTGGCAGCACTAAGAACAGCACTTTCAGAAGAATGGGACAATATTCCGCAAGATCTTTTAAAAACCCTTATAAAATCTATGTGGAACCGATTAGAATCCGTAATAAGGGCACGTGGGGGTAATACACCTTATTAAAACACAAATAAACCCTTGCATAAAGTTTGTGTCTATTGTTAAAACCAATTTTTTAATTAAACCAATTTTTCTTAAATTTCTGTTTTTCCTTCAAAAAAAGTCTTAAGGTCCTTTCCAGTACATAAACTTAAACTTAAAGATATGACCCTACGCTGTTTTAAAGTTCACGAACCAATCTAGAGGTTTCAATTTAAATCTGTATAGAAAGTATGCATACTTGGTTAAAATATTTATTTCAAAGTCGTCTATTACTTTGATGCAGTTTATGAGTCCGTCAGTGTATATCCAGCCTAACAGTTTGGTGTGTCCGACTTTTAAGTTTGGAGAAATGGCAACTCTAATAACAGGCAATTAGCACTGTTTAGTTAGTTAAAAATGAAATTGTTTTGACAATGACAAAAAAAGGTAGGTACATACCCAACCAAATGTTTCGTAAATCCACTACAAAATAAATGTAGATGCTTAGTTTGCATTACAAAATATCGAAAAGCGAAAACGGATAAATTACAATGCGAGTACATGTCAATGTTTTCGTTTGTCAAATCAACAAGTTTACTGAAGTGTGGCGAAAACAGTCGGTATCGCGGCGATAACACGTTTAATGCAAATTTTTGTTACTTTTAATTTCCCCGACAACTGTATTACTGGTGGTTTGTACTCTGTTTCTTGTTTCTCATAATCGTTGTTTTTGTTTCAGGTAAGTTGGTGTGGCGATATTACGTAACTTTAAGAGATAATACCGCTGCAGTAGGTAAGTACATACATAACGGTACAGAGCTGGGTGTAGTTGGAAGGTGTGGTTTTGGATTTTGAACCCAAATTCCCTACCATCTGACATGTTTCCTTCTTCTTACATTTCTGGGTTCTTTAAGCGGGACGTGAAAAAGCATCTGATAAGGCCGTTAAGCTGAGCTCCACCATTGTAACATCATAAGTGTTTGTAAAACAAACTCAATACGTTAAGTCCGTGAATGTTTTTGGCCCAATCTGGTGTATTCTTCTGGTATAGTCTTGAAAAAACCACTTGGATACCACCTCTACCGGAGCTAGTGAGAGGGATAATGTCGGACCCGAACCAACTAAAACGCACACCGTCTTCGGGTCTTCGGTTGCCGGAGGTGAGAAGTAGGTGCCCGCCGACCACAAGGTCACTACGATAATAAATAACGGATGAGACTCTGCCGCTTTTTCTAGGATTGGGAAGTCAGATGACGGTTATAAAACGGACTATAGGAATTGGTGCGGACCTTAACTCGGTGCCATATCTTTCTTAATCGGTGCGGAACTGCGGACCTAGGGTTCTGTAGCACTAGCATGAACTCCTATCGAAATCGTAATGTAAAGGTGTTTCGAGAGAACGGAGCATTGTGATTGGCAGTCTGCCTCTTGTGAACCTGTGTACGTGTGTAGCCCGCCAATCGCAATGCTCCGTTCTGTCGATACCTTTACATTACGAATTCGATAGTATTTCGTGCTAAGACTACAAACTTGACACGGACCTGGGATTCAATATGAGAAGGATAACGACTGCACAGTAAACTATAATGACATTGTTATTATCATAACATGCATGTGTTAGCGATAAGGTATGACAATTAATAGATGCGTGACCAAACATTAATTAATCTCACGGAGTGTGCACTACACGTATGATTAACTACAGTACTTAATGAAACTGCTTCTTTCTAAGAATTTAATGGAAATACTCAGTAAATTTTACTTTACAGAAAATTACTATATGTTTATATAAACCCACTATTGTAAGAGGTTCAGACTTTATTATTTACTTTTTGGTAATATTTACCAAAGTGGACGTTGTCTTTATATGTTATACCAGGTAGTAGACAAACACACGGCCCACCTGATGGAACAACAGAGCCGCAGGGGCGTACTCTCGCACTTTCACTACATGGTCTACTAAGGACGGGAGCAATTGACAACTGGGATATTATCCAAGGAACACTTAGTGGACCACCAAGGTGCGCCACGAAAACTTCTTATACCAAGAACCGTAGTTCACTTAAAAAATATTCCTTGGGTCCCTAGAGCAAACTGTGGTATCGATGGTTGACATGAAAAGTGTTCCAAGGATGTTTAGAACAAGTTATGTCAGTTTTATATTGACTGACTCGGCCCATTTATATATAACTCAACCCGCAATGCGCTTAATTGATTGCGGGCACATGACCTTCTTCTCTCTTCTCTCTTCTCATTCTTCCTGTACAGGTATTTCTGTGTTTTGAATGAGTCTTTACAGACAAAGATAGTCATTCTAAGCCTTCTAAGAACCTGGACCTCGTAAATAACTAAGTAAGTAGTCGGTGTTTTACGACCATTTTATTGCGAAGTATTGATGTGGATCCCGGTTTCACCCGATTACAGTTGCAATACTGTAATTATAAAACCCGATAATCAAAGCATTTACCAATAATTCTTAGTAAAAAATGCTTTTTTATACTCGATATTGCAAAAAGAAACCAAAAACGTTTAAAATAAGAAAAAAATCCATATTCGAAGCTGGTTATCAAAACTCAGTTACGAAAGTGAACGAACTCGAGTTAATGCATGTAACTCAAAAAAGTAGTTTGCACGCCCCGGAGCTCTACCACGACAACTTAAAAGTAATATTATTTCAATCTTTACTTTACTTTCATAGTAAGATTCGAACGGTTGTTGTCCGTTGAAATTTTGTATCTTATAAAACAAGTGTATATTCTAATAAATGTATCTATACTCCATTTGTTTAGGTAGGTAAGTACTTGAAAAAAGGTAAACAATCTTGTGGCAACTTTTTATAAAAATACATGTTGAACAAATAGACTAGGCTAACTAGCTGACTAACTTGTGGTTCGACACAGGTTTTCTAGTCTGCGTTACTAAGTAGAAAAGTATTTTTATACTGAGTTTTTAAGCAAAACATGTTAAAAAAGAACACGCTCAGATTGTTTAAGTACCTAAACAAATGAACTAAAATATATATATACTTACTACAGTAAGACATACTGTTTAACCCAATTTAACTATATAACACTAGTATTATGACGGACGCTGTCGGTCCGAATCACACTATGAAAGTAAAGTTATGGTTTAGGAGTCTGCCTTGCGACCGAGAGGTCCCGCGTTCGAATCTTGGCCATTACACTACCGAGGTGAACCCACTCCGAATACAAGCCATTGAGCTTAGCTGGAGGGGTTAAAGGGAATATTAGTAACTTCGGTTAGTAACATTCTCATTAAAAAAAATTAAAAAAAAAGTAAAATTGAATTAATATTACTTTTGGAAGAGTTGGTAACTGGTAAGGCCCTTGAACGCCCTCTATTAAAAACGAAGGCGAGTGACTGACATACTTTATAAACTCTCAGTCAACATAATTTAAATGGTAATACAATTAATCATTGCCTGTTTTGAGTAAAGACCTATTTTATTTTAAAAAAATATGTCGGAAGTTTTTGAGATTGATTAAATATATATAGAGTGACTAATTTCAGCCAGAATTGTGTATATTTTTGTTTATAATCTTGGAAGTCTTAATTATTTCATATTTTCCCAAGTATTTTTACCACTTCTTGGGTGGCAGACAAGCACACGGCCCACCTGATGGGAAGCGGTCACCGTGGCTTATGGACGTTTGCAATACCAGAAGCATCACACACGTGCTGCCTACCCTGTAGAAACCTTCTTATGCCCTTCTTGAAGAAAGAAGAAGAAAGAATAAGGACTAAGTGAAATCATCAACATTCGAGCCAACCCTTGTTGAAACCAAAGCTTGTATTTCGGAGCCGTCTACTCCCATTATTTGGTTCCATACAGGGTGTTAGGGAAGCGCTCCACAAATGATATTACTTCGTGTACACTACATAATTATTGGCAGAAAAAACGTTGTATAAAATAATTGTTTAATTTAGCTTTACTAACACGATGAAAAGTGCATCAAAATGTTGCCTTAATAACACGATAGAGAGTGCATTTACCTTTACTAACACGATGGAAAGTGAATGCCGCTAGTTAAACAGTGTAAAAAATTAAAAAAAGAACCAAATCGTAATATTTTAGTAATCTATCAGGAATAGGTACTAACAAGGGCCTTTCGCTTCGAGAGCGTTTCCGTAACATTCTGTATAGGTATATTTTCTTAGGAAGTTATTTTCTAACATATCAGGGAAAAAAAGGAACAGTTTTTTATCTTGATGTTGGGAATTCGGGCGACAGCTATTCCTGTAAAAGTTAGGATTAGCCAAATGAAAGAAAGCCTAAGAGAAGAGAAGAAAGTACAAGCACCAAAGCACCAATGACTAGTGCTAATAATTGCATACATTTGGCTGCAACCAGTACAAACGGTGTGATAATGATGGTAAATAAAACTGTTTTTATGAAATCTAATGACCGGTACACACCAAAAGAATGAATTTAAATTAATAGGTTTTGACGCCACAGTGAAAGCATTGAATGTAATTAACTACACCGTTATCTTGGTGTGTATACCAAGAAATATGCCCCTAGAAAATATGAAACATTGAACTTTTTATTCCCATATAAAATTATATATAGCTGTGAGTACCTTTCTTAGAAGTACCTTTATTACTATAATAATAGTAGTTATCTAATCAAATTTAGTTAATTGATATTCAATAATTTTGTACTAAAACGGTACGTGTTCTATTGAACAACCTAATAAAGATGTATTTGCGTAAACAATTATATTAAGCTGTAAATTAGCCATAAACATACGCAAATTCTTAATGTCAACTTCATTACATAAATAAATTGCCAGTTAAATCGGCAGTCACGAGGTGAAGTCAATGCCCTCTGAATATTCACACATACACACATATATGTTACATACTAATATTCATACACACACATTTGTGAACGAAATGGTTCAAAGGCTTTTATATTACCGTTTCTAATCTAAGTTTGCAAGACAAGATGTATTGTTGCAAGTATGACATTTGCTTTGGTATGCCAAAAGATATTTTCGCATGAATAAGCAATAGAAATAGTATATTGCTATTGCTAAGATTTGACATGTTACCTAACAGTGATATTGTATTTATATTGCTGAGTAATAGTTTTTGTGTATTCTGTTAGAGGTTACCTATGTCACAGTATACGTAAAACGTAAATTCAAATGATTATTCATATATTTTTCCCGTGGCTTCACCTGTGCGAAAGCTCTTGTTATTTTCCAAAATAAAAAGGTTTCTTCGTTTTTCTTCGAGTTATGGCTATGTTAAATTTCAATTAAAGCTTGAGAATTACTTTCTCAGCAATACTATTAACTAGTATGAGGATTTGAGTTAGTAATTATGTCACTTATAATAGTTATTTAGCCTACATTTAAAAGCCTCTTTCGCAATGCTACAACTGAGAGAGATCATTAGCCAGGCATTAGAAATTAGTAGATTAAAATGCACACCGTATTCTTAGAATATCTTAAAGTATAATTTTACTGTCGATTGTTAGATCTTTATTATGCCATGTCTTGAGTTATTTAAGTATAAGCATAAAAGTATTTTCGGACTCGTAAACTCATATTCATATAATTCGGTTTACTCGTAAGCGTCTACAGTTACGCCTCACAGGTCGGCATTATCATCAGTGAGAATAATGATATTATCATATGCAAATATAACAATCTTACCCGAGTGATATAATCGTTAGCAGCTTACGAAGCCGCGGCTATCTCAATTTCATTTATTTTTTTATGTTTACCTTCATACTGAGCGTTGCTTTTCGTCCACAATCGTTTAGGCGTGCAAGCGTTGTCCAGTGAATGGAACAGTTTTAATCCTCTTGAGCGTGCCGTAATGATGACAGATTCAACGTATTTACTTTCGATTTAAGATCCACGCTTGCATTTTTATGTTCGTTATACACCCAGTCCCTTTATGTTCAGAATAACACATGTAGGATTAAAGTATCACCTCCATATTAGTACATACAATCAGACGGTTCAGCACTTCTTTTCTTTGCGTGCGTGATCTTTTCTTCTTTATAATATCGGTTGCTTTGAGCGGTGCGTAAAACCGGTGACCAAAATTTTAAAAATATAGTATTTGTTCCGAATGCTAGAATATTTGGTTTTCCTTTTTCGACATCAGATTAACTTACTATGCAGATGGAGCACAGTACAGTCCAGAGACGGACTTCAATCAAGTAAATAATCCATAGTTCGCTTTCGTTCGCTTGATGTGTACCTGGCATTAGAATTGCGTCAATGATCGTTCGAGAACTTTTCAATTAAACGTAGTCTTCAATTGCTTGAGCGATTTTATTAACGGTAATCTACATACCTGAGAGTTTTATATACTCACGTTTGTACACATCTTAAAAGGCAGAGAGATGTATAACCTTATACAACTTTCCAGTAAGTTTTTTGTCGCACGTAATGCAAAGGGTTCTTCCTGTGATAATTTGACGGATGCCTGTCGGGGAATCGCCTTATACCGCTGCGTTATCCACTACCTTATATTAGGACTTATAATACCTACGCATATCAAACCTATTTTTATAAGTCTTTGGTATGAAATATCGGTCATTATTACTCGTAGTGTGCGTATCACTAGGTTTAGTTAGTTGAAAATGTATATTTTATATTCAGTATTCAAGAAGCGCGGACGTTCTAGGAAGTAATTAATTAAGAACACGCTAGAAGGTGAACTGTCCATCCGGTATCCGGTTAACTAGTTGACAATGTAGTTAATGTAGGTACTATGTAGTAGGTAAGCAGGTACTTAATATAGAAGTATTTTTACGTACAGCCTTAAATGAAAGTTAACTTTTTTTTTGCCAAGAAAGGGCCAACCCAGTTTTGAGTTTGACAATCTAGCCTGTAAAGACCGGCCCGTGTCCGACCAGTGCACTCGCTATGAGTGAATCGCGCTTTAACCTCAGTTTATTTTTTTTATAGGTTTAAAGAATATTTACCAACCGAAATTACTAATAGGTATTGCTGTTAACTGCTTCAGTTAATAAATAAAAAAATGCAAAATCGTAATAATTTTTATACCAATGTATGTATACAAAATTCAGATTATTACCATGTGTCATCGGCTTCGTGAGCGTTTTACTAACATCATGAATACCTATACCTAGCTACCACAAAGATGTACGATTTACTTAACTGATTTTGAAATTAAGAAAAGTTGTCAAAATGGATTTTTAGAAAACTTTTTACGCTTATAGCCGAACGTATTTCTAAACGTCCTATTCGCGAGTTCCGCCTCCCAGCATAACACTGGGACTAAATAAATATAGGTATGTGGTGGTAACCCTGACAACTTTCCCGCCGTTCCCGCGCACTCAACAAAAAACTTGTGACATGATTATTGTGAGATGTGGTAAATATTGTAACACTATTTCTAAAGTCAATAATAATAAAAAAATAACAGAGTACAGTTCAGTACAGTATTTAAATCATTTCGCATCTCTAAATACCCGTCCAGGTTATACCTAATTTTATGTAATTAATTAGATATAATAAGTTATAACCGCAGTGACCTAGTGGTATGGGTAATGGACTGCTGAGATGACCTCTCTGGTTCGATCATAGGTTTTACCATGACACACACCAATTACTTTTCGAAGCTTTTCGAAGTTATGTGTGTATTTATTGCAGGTTTCTAAGTGCCCGGTTAATAGCAATAGGACCTAAACATAAACTGGCGAAATGTGGGTTCTAGCACCTTTGCCTACCCCTTCGAGGATATAGGTGTGAGTTTATGTTATGTTTATATAATTAATTAGTTCACTTTCTGTTCAATATCATTGTCAAGTCAAGGCCATGTTCTATAGTAACCGACTAGATCTATGTTAACCTAACTTCTTAAAAAAAAATTGAGAACTTGAAGCAGAAATTGTTTTAAGCGACATAGATAAGAAAACGTTGTTGTCATTATAACTTTAATAAGTACACAATATTTCCATGAATTAATGACGTCATTGAGATATTTT
This sequence comes from Pelosia muscerda, assembly GCA_963691645.1. Taxonomy (NCBI): domain Eukaryota; kingdom Metazoa; phylum Arthropoda; class Insecta; order Lepidoptera; family Erebidae; genus Pelosia; species Pelosia muscerda. Next base: position 5,799,879 of record OY829103.1, read on the forward strand.
TGGCTTTCAACAAAGTATTGATAACTAATATTTTTATATACACTTGGAAACTGCTATCATACGCGAGTATTTCTACTATCGTTATTATTTATATTTTTTGATAAAACACGTATCTAAATTAAATAACACTGGTATCAAACTAATTTATTAGTGGAATTAGGGGAAGATATTGTATGCTAAGTCATGTGATAATTTTGTAAATCTAGTTGAAGTAGCAACAGTTTCGAATGCACTCTATTGTGAACAGTTTTAGCGAATGGATATGTAGGGAAAGTTCACTGAACTTAGGGATTGGTCATCATCATTTTTGCGTTAATTCCAGTCGCATCAGAGGCTCTCACCTCGGCATTCGGCATCCATAAATCTAATCTCGAATTGAAAAGTCCGGTAAATCTATTATGCATCTATATAACATAATCATCATAAACGGTAAACTAACAAATCTAAAAGGCAAATCGAAAAGAATCATTAGATAAGGATTTCGATGTTGTTATTATGTCACAATAATTTTATTTACACTTTATTACATATTTACATATTGAATTACTATTTGCTACTTTAATACAAATGAGACCCTAAAATATTAAATAGATTATTAGAAACTACCAAGCCCATCTGTCGTCTCCAATTCTTTCTTTTTACTTTCTTTGTACCTCGTTTTTATAAATTGAAGAAGAATAAACTACCTTAACAGCAACACATTCATGCACACATCATCAAATAAATCTTTCCCACATCTGATTGTGTCATCAAATCACTTAAGAGCTATTATAATATTATGTAGGCATAGGTACAATAGCGACATTCATACACACTCATATTCATTGTAAAAGTAAAATAATGGAAAGTGAAATATTTCGTATCTGATTAATCGAACGATTTCCTGTCAAACCGTCTGTTAAAGAAATTATCGTTTCTTATCTTTGTGATTATAATTTCCTGTGTTTACCAGTTCATCGCGGTGAGAAACGAGATTGTTCAAGGTGCGGTAACGAGACTAGACGGAATTCGTCTTACGTCATTGCTTTTATTGTTTCTTCCGTTAATTAACCCTGTGAGGGCCTGTCCAGCAGGTAATGTGACGTCAGTTACAGAAGCAGAGTGGTTACTTTGTTACCATTAATTCCTTAAATGAATACCATTAACAACAAATTCTTACTCACATTGACACCCTAGTTCACCTATAGTTACTGCCTCTCTCTTCAAGCGCGAGGAACTAACTAAAGGAAAAATTAAAATTAAAATATATCAATACTGTGCTGAATGTCTTTATCAATAGTAAGCTAGGTTGTTTCAAGGTTTTACTAATTAAACACGAATAATTGAATAGATTTCAACCATTTAAACTAACTTAACTCAAATTGTACGTATGTGAGTGATTGATAGACTTCTATCGTATCAGTGCCTTTTTTAAGTAGTATTATAGTTAATCAAAGGCAGCTTCTTTAAGTAAAATGAAACCTGTTATCGAAAAATACTTAGGGTTATTAAAATAAACGATGCAATTATTAAAGATATGCTGATACCTTTTGCCCTAAACACCATATTTACCATCATTTACTATACGTACATTCGATATTTCTCTCTTCTTATGAACAAATACGAGTATATTGGTTTACACAATACAAGCCTCGTTCCCACTTTTAATTTTTTCTCGACATTGTTGTATAACAGATTTAGTGATAGTACTTTTCTTATAAAGTAATACTCGTTTTGAATGGATTCATATTTGTTCTTAGTGAGCTGATAAATCTGATTAGACTGTTAAAAGCAAGAATTTAAAGTATGAAAACTACGAATAACATTAGAACCGGTGGCGTGAGAATAAATGTGAATTAATATTTAAATGAAAAATGTTTGAAGCGATCATTATAAAAACCATACAAATTCCTAATCTGGCTCAGATAGACTACTAAATAGAGATTTAGTAATTTATGCAAGTTAAATTGTTACCGTGCACGAAAACACTTGATGCAATTTCCAATCTTTTCAATGAAAGTTCGCTAATTTTGCCCATGTCGCTTACGACGAAACGAGTGCTTGATACGTAGTTTAATTAATAGACACGTGCCGTTTGTAATATATAAATATAAATGTTTATAATATGTGTTTACGTAATAGCAACTTTGTAAGTCATTTGTTGAATCTTGAACCAGAACTAGGAGTTTATTTCTCGGAGTAAGTTCACCTATAATTGTTGTTGGGTAGAGGTTTGAGTACTTTTCAGTGAAAAACTTGTATTATATCTTCTAACCTTTCCTATTGATGTACCTAGTGAACACAGATTATCTAAAAACACAGGTTACAGTACGCGGACGTTTTGCTAAGAGTTGAGATTGAATGACGCCATGACGAAGAAACGAGTGTCAGATATATAAATTCAATATCAATTATAGTAAGAAATTATCGTTGAGATTGATTTCAAACCGTTGTAACTTGGCACCTGTCGGCAACTGTCGTACTATTTGTAGTTGATACGATCATCATACGGTGCGAATATCACTGATTAAAATAAAACTATTTTTAACCGATTTCATTGTGTTTTATGCGGTTGGTGTTATTTTGGTACTTACCTACATTTTTCCGACGTTTCGGTTCCTTTAAGTTTCTAGTGGCCACGATCACGAATTGCTGAAAAAAAAATTATGATCAAACTTAGCGCTTTGTTTATATTCGTGGTTTAATTAGAAAAAGCGACATTAATGTTGTTCTGGTGTAATTTAATTTTATATTCTTCAAAGTTTATTTTGAAAATAATTTCACAAAATCATTTTTAAATTTACATAACTGAGATTTGAAACTATATGAATACATATAGGCTGTTGAAGATAATAAACTCTAGACATACATTGTGCAGTAAATTGTCACTCTTCTTATCGAGAGTGCTGTAACAAAAGACGAGACTGCACTTAATTGCTAAGAAAATAGCACTGCATTTTTTTCTTTATGCTATATCTACTTTACATTAAAAAGTTTGCTGCACAAATCCCAAAATTGACATTTTCATCACTCGCTTTGCATCAATAGAACGGTACAAAAAAGGTATTTTTCGATGGGTATGCGTGTTTAAAGGCTTATTTAGGCTATGATAAAAAACCTTTGAGGAAAATATAGGCACTATTACTGGTGGTAATATACATTTATATATTTTATTGAATATAATTTGCTGTAAATATTACTCGTATAAAATGACAACAAGGAAAACTGTGTTTCAAAATATAACAGAGATGAATATGTATATGAGTTATTTATAAGTTCACTAAGTAACGATACCACTTTTTTGATCATCCTCATCATGATTTTGCACTGCTCTTCTAAAGTCGATGATGCACAGCGTAATGTAATATGTTCGAAATAAGAAAACATCCTTCTACTAAAAAACCTAATCAATGTAAAAACAAATGTACTGGATGATGATTGTAGCAAGCTTGATACGTCTTAAGGGCCCAGATCGTGAAAAGCACCGAAAAGAGTGTTACGATATTTCATATTTAACTTATTTAGATATGATTGATATCAATGATAATTTGTATATATTACAATCAAAGACCAAAATATATGTTAGTCCTATATTAAATCCTTAAAACCTAATAATTACTATATAATAAACGTCAACAAACGCACAAAATTTGACAAAAATGCAAAAACATGCCTTCGTATTCTTCAAATATTACCCAATAAATGAACACAAATTGATAAAAAGAAACACTTTTTGAACACTGAAGAAACCAATACATTTGTTCATGTACTTTTTTTTGTACCTTTACAAACAAAGACTTCCTCTTTTAAAGCCCTAAAATCTAGATATGTTTTACGTAAATTCTCCATAGAAAAATGTATGAAAAATCACGCGCATCCCGATATTACGATTTAGTAATGCGCGTCGCCACTGAACGCCAGTGCGTTTTTATAGTTCAAGGTGACACCACGCGTGTCGGATGCACCAGCAACGTGACGTGTTGTGAATTTGTGTTTTATTGTGAAAAACTGTAAGTATAACATTTTTATAACTAATTTACTTTCAGTAAGTAGAAAGTACCGATATAATGAATGTCTGAAAGAAAACCATGATGGAACTAGATATAAATCGTAAATAATGCAAAATTATTTAGATACCTATTTTGTTGAATAGGTTATTTTATGAACCTTGTAAAGTAGATATCAATTCAGGCTTGAAACAATCAAAGCCCTGCCCACTTTATTTTCTCGAGATAGGAACTGGCGGGGTATGCGTATGACTGGGTATGACTTTCAATCATCTTCTAGTTCTCTGCACAACATAGGTACATACATAGATTTTTCAACATGATAAAGCCAATATCATAAGCGTAGTCGGTAATCGAGGGTTTTTTTCGCAGGACCTTGCTAGTTGCTACATAATACCTAGTAATCTGTGGACTGATTGATTTGAGTGCCATGCCAGGAAAAAGAAAATTTAGTACGCATTACAAAAATATGAAAGTCAAAAGATCTCGGAATAAAATGTAAGTTCCTCCCTACTTATTTATTTATTTGCCTACTTCACTAAGTCTTGTCCCAAATATCTAGAAAAAAATTACGAGATTTGTGAGTGTCCTGTAAAAATTCTAGTTTTATTTGTGTGATTATCATGTCTAAGTAGGTATTAATAATAATAAATTTTATTACATTACTATTCGTTTTCATGTACATCATATTGTCTAGATTGTGAAAGTAGGTATGTTTCCTATCTGAAATAGCACGGGCGCGCGGCTTTGTCGACATACTTACCGCCAAAGACGCGACGCGCCTGGGGTCTGGCTTAGGGTTGTACAAAAATTACGAAATAAATAAAAAGTGGATAATATTGATGAATAATATTTCCAGTATGGAAAATAAAGAAAACATTCAGGCCGAGAGCAACACTGCTACGCGCTGTATAGTGGTAAGTTGTTATACGTAATTCTTGTAGACTTGTTACATAAATAAACAAACTACTTAGTGATGGGCGAAGACAAAATCTCGTATAGATTTTTTTCTTGAAATTTTTATTATTTTCATTAGGAGACAAACACCTTAGTACCTAAATAGTTCTCAATTACCTACTTCCTCAAAAAAAATTCACGGTCAAATCCCGTAGTTTACCAGAATCAAGAATTTTTTTTTGTAAAATATTTCCTTTTACGCGACTGCCTAAAAAAAGAAGTATTATACCTATTACGTTCAGGGTGTACGTATGTATGTACGTATAATAAGTAATATTTCTCTGTGGCACGATAAGTTCAAAATTATTGAACCGATTTTGATGATTTTAGTATCATTAGAATTGTCTTCTAAGTCCGAGTGACATAGGACATAGGTGACGTCATAAAAAACCAATACCTATTGCGTAATTGTACGGATTCTTTTGCACTTTTATAATTCGTCTTCATCAGTTATGACATATAAATAAATAAACATAATAAAAATTTTAAAACCCGACAGAATAAAAAATGAATTGAACTACTTAAGTAACAAAAATATTTAATAAAAATAAACACCATTGTAATATTATAGCGTATTTCGTGGCCTATTTCCAAAGGAATATTTAGCTAGTCAGGAATATCTTCGAGCCTGTGACGATTTCAATGGGTCTCGACGGTGAATTCAATTTATTACAATGGTGAATTATGTTAGATAAAAATGATATGACGTTATCCCGTAAAATTATTGTCCTAAACCGACTTTACGAACAACCAGTTTTTTATTATGTTTATTTATATAAAACGTTCAAGATTTTGATCTAGTGTTGTGTTTCAAAGATTAGGGATTTCTTAACTATGTTTGAAGAAATTTGACCCATTCTTTTCAATTATTTTTTTTGAACAATCAATCCATGATCTTTCTTTACAGGAACTTGTTATTGAACACGGTCAAGAGGGAAAGGTGGATGAACTGGAAGTTGGGCGTAGAGTAGCAGATGTTTCTTTTTTTTTAAAGCTCTTCAGGCCATAGGGGAACACGGTCCAATGGATTGTAAGTTAAGTTACCTCAGTATAATAGGTGAAGTAAAAGTTGGTCTGGACTCAAAACTCACCATGAAATGTAGTATGTGTAATATGAAATTTACTGTATGTTTGGTTGAAAAGAAAGAAGATAGCATGGAAGTGAATCATCAAATAGTATCTGGTATAATATCATCTGGTGGGAGCTACTCTCAGTTAAAAACATTAACTGCCGCAGTAGCCCTACCAATCATGTCACCTTCATTATACAATGAAATTAATAATACGGTTTGCGATTGGTGGGAAAAGACAGCAGCACATTCCATGGCAGAAGCTGTCAAGGAAGAAGCAGAGTACGCAGTGTCTATAGGTAGTGTTGATAAAAATGGTACACCATTAATATCTGTTGCTGTTGACGGTTGTTGGAGCAAGAGATCTTATGGTAAGAATTTTTCCGCCTTATCCGGTGCAGCTGCGATAATTGGCATTAAAACTAATAAAGTATTGTTTTTTGGAGTTAAAAATAAATACTGCGTAGTCTGTGCACGAGCCGCAAAGAACAATAGTCAGCCCCCGGAACACCATTGTTTCAAGAATTATTCAGGATCATCTACCGCGATGGAATCGACCATAATAGTTGAGGGGTTTAAACGTTCCGTTGTTGATCACGGTGTAATTTATAATAAATTTGTAGCAGACGGCGATTCCAGTACTTATAAAAAAATATTAGATTCGCGTCCGTACGATAATTTAATAGTAGAGAAAATTGAATGCAAAAATCATCTTTTACGAAACTACTGCAATAGCTTGGAGAAACTGTCGAAAGACTCTAAATATCCTTGCGAATTACGGAAATTCATAAAAGAAAGGTATTTGCGTTTAAGAACGGGTGTAAAATGCGCGATTAAATATTGGGGGGATCAAAATCAGTCACTCGAAGAAAAAATAAAAAATCTTAGTGAAGATATCCTAAATGGTCCACAACACGTATTTGGTAATCACCAACATTGCAAGGAGTATTTCTGTAGACCTGATACTCGTCGAATAGAACCTGTTGGGTTACTTCCAGCAATTGTTGGATGCGGATTAATGGACGCGGTAGAAATTTTAAGTAAAAGACTGTCATATCATTCTAGAAGTTTAATTCATAATTGCACAAGTAATATAGTTGAAAGTTTTAACGGAGTAATTGCCAAATTAGTTGGGGGTAAGCGTGTAAATTATTCTTCCCGTGATTCTTATGCGGGCCGATGCGCAGCTGCTGTTGTGTCTTTTAATACGGGATCGATTCATACTAAAACTCATGAAGTCATATTTAAATCTAGTCCTAATCCTTTGATCGCGAAAGTGGAAAATTGTAATCGTAGAAACCGTTTAATTGCTAAACCTAAATTAAGATTGAAAAAAGGCCACAGCGCTGTATCGAAAGACGCTCACTATGGACCAAACTGCGAAAAACCTGATCTGAGTCCAGAATTATATGAGAAAGCCAAGATATCTTTTTTAGCCGATTTAAAGTTGTCTTGTGCTGAAAGAGAGGAGCTTGAAAGGTCGACCCATTTGCAAAGAAGTAGTGCGGAGTGGATGAGTGCAAGGAGAAAATTACTAACCTCATCATCATTCGCGGAAGTTTGTAAAGAACGAGAGAGCACAAGTTGTGCTGCTCTCGTTGGTAAAATCGTTTATGGTAGTAATATCTCCAGTTTGCCTGCTGTACGGTACGGTATCGAAAACGAAGAAACCGCAATTAGACAGTTAGAAATTCAAGAGAATATTAGTATACAAGGTTGCGGTTTGTTCGTCGACGATCAATATGAATTTCTTGGTACTACACCAGATGGCATTTATGCAAACGGTTTAATTGAAATTAAGTGCCCACATTCTTTAGCTGGCATGACTCTTGATGAAGCAATGGTCAAACATACCTTTTGGGTTAAGGACAGGACTTCCAAGGGTTATGTCATAAATAAAAATCATAACTGGTATTTCCAAATTCAGGGACAAGTACATATTACTAAAAGAAACGTTTGCATGCTTGGCATCTGGTTTGGTGCTACTGTACCTATGAAAGTTTATATTATAGAAAAGGACGACAAATTTTGGAAGGAGAAAATGGAGATGAAATTAGTTAGGTTTTATTATGATTGCCTTCTTCCAGAATTAGTTGATCCTCGGCAGTCACGAAGCATGCCCATTCGTGACGCGCCCAGTATCATAGAGGCTATGAAAGAGAGGAAAGAAAGAGCTTTACGTGTTTTGAAAGAGAAGAACGCCTAATGATTTTGAAAGAGACTGAGGTAACTTAACTACCCAGCCGGTTGATTCACGTAAACACGCCAGTCCAAAAGTCGTTTTAACTTAGAAACTTAGTAAACACCTTTTGGTTTTCTGTTTTAAACGCACTTACTTATCTAGTCTTGGATTGTCATAAATCTTCCAATAGCTCAATTATTACCACAATTCCTATACGATTTTGAAGAGTTACCTGGTGTAAAGAATCATCAAAATCGTTTCAAAAATACAGCGAATTGAGAATCTTCTTTTTTTTTTAAGTCGGTTAAAAGGGCTTAATTTACAAAAAACGAAGTGACATTTTTAAGTCACTACGCTACAGTTTTTTTTACGTGAATCGGGCAGCTGGTAATATTTTCATTCTGATAGGTTTTGCAATAGCAATTAATTTTATATTCAACTAGCTGACCCACGCACCTTCGTCTGCGTCACCCCGTTTTTGCAACATTTTTCACTTCTGCTCCGCACCAGTTGGTTGTAGCATGATGTTATATACATATAAACCTTCTTCTTTAATCATTCTATCTATTAAAAGAAACCTCATCGAAATCTGTTGTGTAGTTTTAAAGATTTAAGCATACAAAGGGACATAGGGACAGAGAACGCGACTTTATTTTATACTATGTATTGAATTAGCAGAAATCAGAATTTGATCAGTACCTAATCGTTAAAATGAAATAACATTCGAATTTTAAACTCATATTTTGTTATTGTTTACTTACTTAGTATATTATTTTTAATTAGTATATTAATAATTTATAAAGTTGTGTTTCATTTATTAACTAATTTTTGTACAACCCTAGCACGCTTTTTAGATGGCGACTCATATATTTGTTAATCTTTACTTACTTTTAATTATATGAATCATTTTATACTTTTGTTTCATTTATTGTCATTTTTTGTGAAACCCTAGGAGATTTTTTAGATATCGAGGTGATCGTGAACAAAAAGTAAGTATTGGATTTTACGCAATAAGCACATTTCCTTGCGTAGAGATAAACACTAGCGGGGAAAGGTTCGAAGTTATTTCAACCGTACTTCCTACTGAATTTGCAATTATTTTATTGATAATATAATAATATATGAATAATATTTTACGAAAATTTTTTTTAATCAGTAATTATTTTTACGAAATAAGATTAAACTTTGGTAGTAAACTTACAAATAAATACATAGTTGGAATTTTAGGTATGTAGAATACAAAAAAGTTGTCCGGATCTGCTCTTGATTGTTTATTATAAATATAAAAACATAAAAATTGTGTCTCAACTACTCTTATCTAGTAATTAGGGTCATTTTATAACGAAAAACTACTCTTAGAAAATTTTACAAATAGGTAGTCGTTTTTTTCCAATAATTCAACATTTATGTTATGCTGTAAATATTCAACTTCAATAACAATTTAATAATTACTCAACGTGCAACGTTTGTCGCAAAACATTTTGCAAATCGCGCTCTCTGGGTCATTCACCCACCCCGTGGGTTGTTTCAGTAAACAATGGCGCTGCGGTCGCGCGAAATCGACGTCGCGCCTGGGCAATCTAGGCCCTTAAACATTTTAAAACGATACCATCAATCTACATATATCAATAAATGATGAGCTAAATGTTGTAAGCGACAACCAATTCACGTGAAATTCGCCGTTCTATCAAATGTGTAGGACGTCGTTAAAGACATTTTCTCTTTAATAAGACTTATAACCTTTTTCATTTCAACTGTGATATGGTAATGCTCGTTAAAGCTTATAATTAAGTAGGTACTATAACACTTCACGATCTATGCTCACGCGCAGAGTTAAGTTCCAAGAAATGATTGTTTATGTACTTTATGGCTACTAGTATAGATCGCGGAACTAATTTTTTGTAGTGATGAAATAATTCTGTATTGCAGATGTTTTAATTACTGGGAAGAGAATGCAATCATATTTTGCAGTAGGTATTTTTAGAGGTTTGCCTATCAGTATGATTGTTTCAGAAAACCTTTTTCATCCAAAACGCAAATTTTGAATTTGGAAGCTCTTAAAAGTAATACTATTTCAATCTTACTTTACTTCCATAGTGCGATTCGGACCGTCAGCGTCCATCAGGATATTCAGGATACTAGTGTTATACGGTCAAAGTGGATAAAATATTATTTCTTACTGCTACATTTGTCTCATAAGATACAGTAGTACAAATATCGATGGTCGACAACGGTCCGAGTTCGAATCACGCTGAGATGACCGCTATACCGCGCTTTTTTGCGCGCGTAAATTATAAGGGGATCTTTGTGGCTGTATAGGGCTGTATGTATAGTGGTGTATATCCATTCGATATATTTTTTTTATTTCGTACAGCCAGTTTAGTACAGAATACTATAAGCAGAGGTCATTGACTGTGTGTAAGTAGACGTTAACGAGACTCAATTCCATTTATATAATAAGATCAATGTCTTCAAAGTAGTTTATAAGACGCAAACAGCACTTTCGTTGCTAATTGTACTGGTGGCAAGCCGTGTGCGTGATGGCAGTTGGCAGTTGTCAGAATTCGAATCGCTCAGGCATGTAGTGATGCAGCGTTCTCCGTTCTCCACAATGACTCGGCCACCATGACAGCGAACAGTAATCAATTTCTAATACGATCTAGTGTCCTAATTGTTTGCACAAAAAGTGACGTCACAAAATTAGAAATTAGTATTTCCTCGAAAATATATTTCAGTTGCAAGCGTTGAATTACTTTACTATGAAAAGCTAAAACGAATGAATAAGTAGATAGCCAAATGACATAAAAACTTCAATTCATAAGTACATATTACAATTATTTATATACCTACTAATACGTACCTTAGACGTATTATAGTTACCGTATTATGATAAATAATAATTGGTGCATGAATTGTAACGGTTGGATATAGAAACAGTTATATTGAAATCGTAACAATCGATACACCTTAATATTTTTATTGAGAATATTTAATTTATTTAAAATTAGAACGTTAACCTAAAAGTTGTTATTTTGTTTTTTTTTTTAAACGTAAAGTAGACGACTAATAAACGATAAAGCAGCTATTTAATAAAAGAAAATCCGTTCAAAAATCAAATAACAAATTCGACATTTTTTTTTTTTTAATATTAGCTGTGCCCGTGTATAGTTGTTGTATTACAAAACGTTGACAAAATGACCTGATTTGATAGCGATTAGCGAAGCTACTCGTAAATGAATGACGGGATAATGAGTGAGTGCGTTCATTTACATTATGCGGGTGACTTTAGATGCGGGCCCTTGCACACTGTGTGTCAATTTCTTCATACTAATTGTCATTTATAACTAATCATTGTCATTCTCACCGATCAGCATAATGAGTGGAGAAAAGGAAAAAATAACTATTCTCTGTATCCTTTATCCGTTATTTTATACATAAAAAACGAGTTGTGGATCCACAATGTGTTCAAAATGTTCTCTCTTTCTCTCTCAGTAGGTACTCGTATTTGTACTGTATTTTGACGATAACAGCGGGATGCAATGCAACGGTGGTAAACGAGCCGAAATCTATTAATTACTTATAGAATTTATCAAAATAATCCGCGCTAGCTAGGGCCTCGTTTTTCTCGTGGCTTAGGTCCAAGATTCGTGCAGAAAATTATATCTATGTATAAAGGTTGACCCTTTATACGTACATACTCGTACAGGTGTACCACTTTAATAAGTCGCATCGGTAAAATTCGTCTGCGCAGAAGAGAGCAAGCTTACGCCGATTAGTTACGATTGCTAACGCTGTTGAAACGCCGACTTTATATTGCATTACGTTAAGATTAAAAATGCAATAAATTCAGAGAGTAGTGCTATCTCGCTCATTGTAGGTGTACACTTGTTAGCAAATAAAGTGTTCCAATGATTTTATATTATATTTTTTATATTATGAAACATTTTTTATAAAACATCAGTTTATAAAATGAATATCGTATAATGTAACGAAAAAATTGCCGTGTTTAATAACGAAATGTTAATTATGATCAACCTATTAATGAACCAATTCATCCTGTGAGTGTTTATATAACAGCAATTGCTTTTTATGATGAATGGCGCTACCATTTGATTTAACGTACCTAATATCTACCGAATCGAACTTTTTTCTTGCATTGCTGAACATTTTTTTTCGTCAAAGCAAATTCTCACACGAATTAGAGCCGCCACCAAGGTATTCCTTTCTTTGGGATTCTGAAAGTCGGTCTGGCACTAGTTTATAGCTCCGTTGCGAACGATTATTTTTCGTTAATTATTGTCGAAACTGTTTTTCTTGAGACTCCTGTAGCGCGTGCTGTAAGTACGGTCCATCACTGCTTGAAAATGATCCATAGTAGGTAAATACTTTGTCTTTTGATTTAATTAATTCATTTTGCATTAATTGATGCCCATTATATACAATTCCCCTACTCTGGCCTTTTAAAGATCTATCTCTTTTAAGTAAAGATATAATATGTAAAAATGTTCACGTTTTTTGTCTCGAAGTGTACGTTGCGGTGAAAAGACGTATATCCCACTAGCAGTACAATTCGCGACTGACGCGGTACCGCGATGCTGCGGGCATCGAACTTGGCGCGCAGGCGGCAACCAATTACAGAGGGCCACGTTCCCGCGTCAATGATGAGCGTTGTGATTGGTTAATATTGTTTCGCGCGTTTCGAAAATGAGACTTCTGCGCAGGTACGTCGGTGTAACTTATAAACGTGGTACTACTATACATGTTTTTTATACTAGACAAGCTGTTTTGAATTGAAATCGTATCACCGTGCCAGAACGTATGGCGGGAATACATTTTGAATTTGGAACGGAATGCAAAACTGTATACCTAAGTGAATTTATCTGTGGAAGCGATATATAAGTATTATATTATCAATGGTCTCAAAATGGTAGGTAGGTAGCTAATTAATACAGAATTTACATAGAATAAAGTTCGTTCGTTCGTTTTACAGATTTTACTCGATGATGTTCATAACATCATTGATTTATGCATTCATATTTGACTTTGTTAAAGTATTTTGTATTTCAATTTCTCTTAAATTATTTTTCAGTTTCGTTTTATAACTAATATAAACTTACTTATGTTATTTATTCATGATATTATATGAAATTAAAGTGTGTGAATATAAATAGAAGATGTGGTTTGCCTGTATGCCTAAATTTAGAATAAGATTATTTATTTTCTCATCATAGAGAATAATGTAAGACTGAAGTGCTTATGAGATGTTCAAGTACACTTCAAACATAAAAGATTCGTAATTTAAGAATGAAACGTACTTTTTCGATAACATATTTAAAAATTTGATTTTAGAATTCGAACGCAGTATTTCAAAAGTTTGATTCTAATTCAGATTTTAAAATTCGAAACTCGGAAATTGAATTTAAGAGTTTATCATTTATTGATGGTTTTTCTATGTATTTTGATTAATTGATACAATACTTATTACTATTGAGATAAAATGTCTTTGAAAGTAGCGTGATATGACGTAACAAGCCACTAAAAATATAAAGTAGACTTGAAAGTAGTATTTACATACAATACTTACTTAGGTAATTTAAATTCAGTTCTATTACGAATTACTAAAACTAGCTACACTTTTGAATCTTTTTAGTTATGAAAGAAAATTCACTTTACTTTTTGATCAGTTAGCCTTCTTACATTAGACAATTTAAAAAAAAACGAGTTGTCAAATGAAGTTGCCGCGAACCGAAACTCGAATTTCGCACATACATTTATATGGTGACACGTAGGTACAGTTCACCTCAATAAGGCCACCATCATTACAATTTATGTTGCTCCATCGCATACGCATATGAAGCAGTACATAAGTTACAAATTAGTAATTTTAATAAAATAAAATGATCATTTTACTTAAGATTCGTGAGAGCTACTAATGCAAGCGTATCCAAATGTCAGGTTTTTATGTCGCCCGTGACTATCATTGCTGAATTCAACTACTGTCTTGTCTGTATTTGCTATTTATGTAAATATCCTATTTGACATTAGCATCGAGAAGCAATTGACATTTTGTAAGTCCATCTTTTAGTATTTTATGTTTCGTTTGACTGACTACAAAGTGAAGATGAGACCAGGCTAAATAATTGTGATATTTATTTTATTGTTGACTAGAATATCTTACATACCTAATTATATTTCGTCATAAATAAATTGTATAAAATAATATAATTTACAATTTTAGTTTTTTAGTTTTATTTTTAATTAGTTGTCGGACTTTCTACTCGTAGTGCTCCTATTACCGTGGTACCTACATTAAAATGACGTAAGGAGGAGCAGAATCCAGTAAGTGAACCCCGGACGGCGAGATAAGAGCCTCGGGTCTCATCCAGATGATGATGACGTATTTAAAAATAGTTTTGAACATTATTTATATTTACTATTTCTCTACTAGGGCCTTGAACTTTTCCCTCTTCGAAACTCGATTCGAAATTTGAATTTCGCACCTACATTTTGATTGGGGCTTGAACACCAGACAACTGGGCCCTGTTTAATAAAGCTGACAATTCGACATATATGTCAAATAATGACAAAATTGTGGAATTGTCGAGCTAAGGCTGTTTAATAAAGGTGACAAATATGTCAAAAATCGACTGTGAAATCTTGACATATTAGTCATTTAAAAACCCGTTTAATAAATCTCGACATATGTCACAAAACCACAGTCAAATTATTACGTCACTACAATTGTCGAATTGTCGCGACAATTTGTCGTCTTTTGACAATTTGCCACCATTCTTCTTGTTGATTTAAAAGCACACAAGTATCTTTCTAGTGACGCTGTCCTTGGTATTTGTATTGGTATATTAGGCGTCATAAGCCACTTTTTTAAACCATATCCACTGTCTCCTAAGAGTACCTAATGCGTTTGGGAATGGCCTCCACCCACTTTCCCATGTCTGTGCTAAAGAAGAGCATCTCATCACTCTGGCATCATGAACAGAGCCAGGCCATCTTGCAGATGCGTAGAAAATTTCCAAGTTTGGTCCGCATACCACCATAATATTAATTGAGTGGTTTCCGTTTCTGTCTACAAACGCAGATTTATTTTGATAAGGTGCATCTAGAGGAATTAAGGAACCGTCCACAATACCAGATATTCTAGGTATTCCATTATGACTCATGAAAAGTGCTGGCATTCGGTTACAATTATCAGGCCAGTGAACTTCTTCTCCGAGTAATTCAGAAGTCACGGTTCCACATACCCTTCTTATGCAATGATGTACGGTTGCTTCACTAAGACCATGTGCATCACCAATAACGTGGTACTGCGAACCACAACCCATCCAATGCAAAGCGCATAAAATTAGTTTGTCGGGTGTCAGTGCTAGGTTTCTGCTTGTATAGTGTTCAAATCTATGACCAATTTTAGCAATTAAATATTCTACGGTAGTTTTACATACCCGAAATTTTTCTTATATATTCTTTCTTGATCTTATATATTCAATTCTTATATAGTATACCGCGGTAGCCTAGTGGTATGGGTAATGGACTGCTGAGACGAGGTCTCGGGTTCGATCCCAGGTTTTACCATGGCACACACCAATGACTCGATACTTTTCGAAGTTATGTGTGTATTTATCGCAGGTTTATAAGTGCCCGGTTAATGGCAATGGGCTCGCCACCTATTACATTGGGACCTAAATATAAAATGGCGAAATGTGGGTGCTAGCACCTCTGCCTACCCCTTCGGGGATATAGGCGTGATACGATAAAAAAAAAAAAAAAATTTTCTTTGAAGCAGAAATCTGTAATTGAGAAGGAAAAATTGATTCTGCTTTTAAATGATCGTCGTTGTCTCCTCGTTTGTATTTGTTCCAAGTATTCATCATCACTACTCTCACTGCTCGATGTTAGTACCATTTTTTGTAATAAACCTTTTAAGTATATTATTATCTCTGTGCTTTTACGTATAAAACCCTTTCTTACACCTTCGAAATTTAAAATATGATTTCGCGACAGAGGGTAATGCTCCTGTCAGAATTGTCGGACAATTCTACAAATATATTAATATGTCGTGACAATTTTCTGTTTAATAAAGCAGATTTGACAAGTTTTCCGCGACAAATTGTCACTTGTCACCTGTCGCTCAAAAAGTTTTATTAAACAGAAATATGTCAAATTGTCGCGACAATCCGACATATTTGTAAATTTTCCACCGTGACAATTTTGTCACCAGTAAGTTTTATTAAACAGAAAAATTGTCGGATTGTCAATTTCTGACATATGTCGGACTTGTCGAATTGTCAGCTTTATTAAACAGGGCCCTGGTGTCACGAATTTCTGCGAGTAGTTTGAAGTTGAAACGGAAACTCGACATGCGGAACTAGAGTTACCTGTACCTTGAGTTTTCCGTCTTAACAACTTAACAGCAAATCAGCTGCTCTTAAAAAGTATAGGCAAGATGGCGGGTGCAGTGCATTGGTCAAAATTCAATTTATAAATAAATTGACACAACTACAGTCGCGTAAATCCTCGTCAACTAAGTGTTTTATGGAATCGCAATTGGAGTTGACGAAATTCCAGTTTATTTAGTTTATTTGCCTTAGTAACACAAATGTTAAACAACTTTATGAAAAACAATGGTTAGGTATAATTGACGTCATAAGTTCACAATTATCCAATAATTTAGGTATAAAATTTTATACCGGATCTGCGCATGAGTCACAACTCACAACTCACAGTGGAAAGAGGTCTGCGTGCCGCCTTCCCAAGGATTTGACCTTTAGTGGGGAAGGAAATTACCTTCTGTACCTAATAACTTTGGATTCTATGGTTTTATTCTATTTCATAATTTGCATCAGTCTTTGTTCTGACAAAATGTCGAGATGATTATGGCGGGAATTGGAACACAAGCATTTGTTGACAGTGTAGGTAGGTACAGTCAACGATAAAAGTTGATTGACACAAAAATATCTACAAACCTTTTTTTAATAATGGAGTACATGTATGAACACCGCCGTAGCCTAGTGTATGGGTAATGGACTGCTGACACGAGGTCTCGGGTTCAATCCCAGGTTTACCATGGCACACACGAATGACTGCGATGCTTTTCGAAGTTATGTGTGTATTTATCGCAGGTTTATAAGTGCCCGGTTAATGGCAATAGGCTCGCCACGTATTACATTGGGACCTAAATATAAACAGGCGAAATGTGGGTGCTAGCACCTCTGTCTACCCCTTCGAGGATATAGGCGTGATATTATGAAAAAAAATGTAAAAAAAAATGTATGAACAATTGGAAGCTTTTCTTATATTAAGCATTAGGCACAAACAATAAAAAAACTTATGACGTCATCATCTCACACAATTGGTTTTTTTTTAAGTGTAGGTTTGTACTTTTAGCCTTAATTCCACCAATGTCCTATACCTCTCATCTGTTTTGTGTCCTGATGAAAGTTTTTATTTCTTTCTTTTTAACATACCTATTCTCTTGACAGTCAAATAAAAATCTATTACAAAACCATCAACACCAACCTTACGAGCCAAATAGAGGAATAACTAAAAAGGTTAGCGTACACTCTTGCGTTGGTAGCCTTGAACGAGGCTTTTACTCCGTAGTTCAATAGACGCCGAGGTGAACAACCCTTTTCGTCAAAACAACCAGTTTTGAGAATGTCGCTGATCAATATACCAACACTAGAGACTTGATTTTATTTATATATATAATCTATAATGGAAAATCTTTGGTACGTGTTAGATTTATACCGGTTTTTTTACTTATATAAATTAATATCTGTATATTTAATATGTAAAATGTAAACTTCAGATCCCTTTTTGACAGTGTGAAATTATATAGAAGCGAAGAAATATAACATCTTATTGAATGCAAAAATAACGTATGAATAATTTCAAACTAAAGTCACATGCTTAAACAATCAAATGGCGTTTCGTAAAATGGCGAAAATAGGAACTATAGTTATCACTGTCAAATGCATTCAAAATAAAGACAAACAAAAGACCATGTAAAGCCATAAGAATTAATATTTTTCGCTATCAAAGGTACAGTGTACTAAAGGTACAGTAGGTTTATTGAAGGTTCACTTTAAGCTGACGGTAATAAATTTTAAAAACAAAACAGTGACCATAGAGATCATCTTTACTTTTAAATATGCATAGATTCTCAATAACTATAAAACTTTTTTATTCTTGAATTCATAAACTATAAGATAATTGTACGCTCAGAGAAATGTGGTAGTAACCTATTACTTTAATAGTGGCTATTGATTATCACAATTATTATAAAACCAGTCAATTAATTATTATTGTCAGTAGGTATTATTAACTTCTTCATAATACCTTCTGACGATAATAATTGACAAATAATAAATAATAATAATAAATAATAAAAATGTTTATTTCTTTCAGTTCAGTTACATTACAATGAGTATAAAATTATTAGTTGTCAGATTTACATCATTATAAGTTAATTTACATCGTAACTTAACGCCTATTTTACATTTTATCATTATAATAATCAGGTTTACAATACTGGGTTAGATGTAGATCAATTTGATTAAACCGGGACCAGGCTGATCTAGGTTTCTGACAAACCTGTGTTTCAGACCTTCTCAGTTCTTGTTTTAAATATCTTGGTACTAATGAATGTTAATTAATATAATATAATACAAGTAGTCCAGACTTTTACGTTATGCTTACAGTAAAAATTTTACTTTACAATCACCAACAACTCTTCCGTGTCCTCGTAATCTAGTTTTCTTAGGTAATCAGCCACCAAAACTTTGCAGTCTCTATAATTTAAATTACTGATGGTTAATTTCTTATTTAACTTGTTGTACAAATAAGGTCCTAAAAATATATGAAATTTATTTACATAAGCATGTTGGAACAGTGGAATGGTGAAGACCCGATCCTTCCGTCGCCCTTCCCCGATCTGTTCAGGTGGCGTGAGTTTGGTATGCTGGTATAATATAATACTTAATATAAACAATTGTCGTACTGATAGTACATCACATTTCGTATACAGTTGGTGGGTGGGAAATCTGCGTGGACGAAATGTGGCGACTTTAAGGAGGGCTCTTTGGGAGCGTTCAAGCGGGAGTAGGATTGAACCCGCTGCGCCACCCCAGGACGTTATGCAGTACGTGATAATGGATTGACACAAGGCCAAATATACCTGTTTTATTAGCTTGTAATTGGCTATAGCACGAAGGTTCTTAAAAATGTATATTAATTTGCGAACTCTAGTACATAGCAAACTTGTTTGCTTACGAAAATTTAGGTTTTTGTCAATCGTGACGCCGAGATATTTTATGTCATCGGTTTTGTTTAAAGTGGGGCACAGACATGGTGCGTCAGCAGTTCTACACCTATGCGCGAATATGTTTAGGTTGTTCGTGGTTTTATAATTGTTGCGCATTGTGAATAATACATATTTTGTCTTATCTGCGTTTAACGTGAGTAGGTTTTCATTAAGCCAATTCGTCACAAAATTAAAACCACTTTGGGCGTGACTATACAAATCTAAACGAGTTTTTGCGGCGAATAATAGAACTGTGTCATCAGCATATGATATCATCATACCGTTATGTAATGGGGTGGAGCAGAGGTCATTTATATATATCAGAAATAAGGTACTTCCTAAGACACTTCCCTGTGGGACGCCAAAGTTACTGTTGGACATCACATCGCTAGTGCGATTCCCAATTTTTACCGATTGTTTGCGATCATTAAGATAGTCGGCTAATAATTGAAGTTGAGTTCCTCTTATTCCAAGAAATTCAAGCTTCCGTAGTAGAATAGTGCATGAAATGCTATCAAAGGCCTTGGCAAGGTCGAGGAAGATACCCATGGTATGCATGCCTTTATCTAGATTGTTAGTAACGTATTCTGTTAATTTATGAACTGCCTGGGTGGTGGATCGCGCTGGCCTAAAGCCGTACTGACAGTCCGATAGGAGGTTATTTTTCTCTAAATAGTTTACTAATCTGTTATTAATAAGTTTCTCCAAAATTTTTGATAAACCTGTTAAGACAGAGATAGGCCTATAGTTATTAACACAAGTCTTATCACCAGATTTAAACACAGGTGTGACAACCGCTCTTTTCAGTGCATCCGGGAATATTCCTTGAGTTAGGCATAATTGAAATATATGGGTCAGAGGAGGTGCAAGAAGCAGCTTAAATGCTTTAAGTATATTATTAGGTATGTTGTCCGATCCGGTGGCACAAGTATCTTTTAAACCCGTAATAATGCTTATTATTTCCTGAGTGTCAGTGTCTAACAAAACCAAAGAATTCACTGGAGTGTTGGTAGGTCGGTATCTTGTGTTATTGGAGGGTCTGCATAATTTTAGTGACTTTTCAGCTAAATTTTTCCCTACGTTTATAAAGAACTCATTGATGTGGTCTAGAGTGTTGGGTGGATGTAGCAACTCGAGTGGTTGGTCAGGTGGTTTCGTTCTAATTGTATTTGTTTTTAAGAATTTCCAGATAAGTTTACTATTATTACCTACTTTTTGTAGCTCACTTCTCTCAAACTGGAATTTCAACTTTCTAAGAAGGTTGTTGCAAAAGTTTCTATATCTTTTATATGTAACAGCAAGTATTTCATTATTAGGCGTTAATTTTAGCTTAAGATGCAGGCTATCCCTATGCCTTATGCAGCGAACAAGCCCAGGTGTAATCCATGGTTTAATGTTCTTATATTTCCTAGGTACTGTTTTAGTTTGTGTATTTTGTTGTATTACTGCTTGCAGAGAATGAATTAAGTAGTTCAGTGAAGTATTTGGATTGTCAGAGTTAAAAACTGGGTCGAAGTTTACCTTACGTAGGTCATATTCGAGGTTGGACATATTCACTGTTGTTATGTTATGTGTGCATTTTTGCCTAGGTAAACACGTTTGCATCGCCAGCAAAATAGCTCTATGGTCAGTTAACCAGGAGTTAGTTACTAAGGTCTTGGTCGATAGTTTAGACTTTATAAGAATATGGTCCATGCATGATCCGGTTTGGAATGTCATGAAAGTATGAGTAGGTAATAGGCCGTGGGATGAACACATGTTAAGGTATTGGTGCGCTTTTTGAGCTGCGTGCTCAGGGACAATATCTATATTTATGTCCCCTATGATAATAATATTTTTGGTCGAGGATAGATGTTCCAGTATCCTATTTAAAGCATCTAAAAAAGTTTCTATACTTTGTGAAGGAGGGCGATATATCGCAAGAATTGCCGTATCAGGTTGAGGTTTAACTATTAGGCAGTTACTGCCATCTAATAGTGGTTCCTCAATGGTGCAAGTAAGATCTCGTTTAATATAAACTGCAAGACCATCATTCTGGTTGATGTAATTGGTCGAGGTATGTGACAAGTATCCAGGTAAGGCTGGCATATTATAATCGTAATCTGGGAGCCAGCATTCAGTTAGTATAATTATATCACATCTTATATTAATATCGTGCAATAATACTTCCAGTGCATTCATATTTTGGTTAATGCTACGAATATTTTGGGTTAGTAAAGTTAGCTTGTTGCCAGAAGATAGAATTTTCTTACAGTCCATAGCAAAGCAGATGTGTGTTTCGGACACGGAAAAATTGTCTAGATCATCTAAAAGCTGATTACATGTCATAATAATAATAATCGGTGCTAATAACAAATAAAATTTTTTTTTTCGAGTGTGCTAAAATAAAATGTTGTTGGTGACGCTCTTAGGCGCCTTCATAGTCTATAGAATTGATATAACTAGCTTCGGCATATTTGCGTGCCGGGCAGCACTCATCACCTGTTTGATGGTCACATTTCCTTTTAAAACGTTTACACGTCGCGCATACTGAGGGAGTCGATTTCTTAGTACATTCCTTGTGGGAATGACCACTCTCTCCACAGTGATTGCAGGTGGGGGTACTCTCACGGCAAAACTTTGCTGCATGTCCGAACAGTTGACAATTAAAACACCTGGTTACAATGGTGAAATCCCTTACAGGGCATGATGTCCAATTAATGAATATGCGGCCCTGGTTCAATAAAACCTTTCTGATGGTCGGTGGGACTTCAATAATGTAATTACAGAAAGAAGGATTTTTCTTACCCGATTTATGGCTAATTTTAACCGTCTCCGCAAAAGACTCCCGTGTATAGTTTGGCACCTTATCTGAGAGGTTCTGCTCGTAGATACAATCAAGTACCTCTTTTTCGCTCAAGGATAGTGGGACACCAATAATTATGATCCTTGGTCGGCGCTTGGATGGTTCTTCGATTGTTAGGCCAGAGGAAGCTAATTTATTTGAACCCCTCAGTTTAGCGATATCCCCTTTATTTTCTGTGCTTATTAGTACACCTCCATTTCTAACCTTCTTTATGCCGCGGACTTGCAGCTTAAAGGCTTCTGGAGAAATAATTTTTTGGACAAGTGCCTTGGTCTCGTCACTGCTCTTGGTTTTGTCATTAGGGTAGATAGCAATGGCGCTCAGGTTTGCTGGACGGACCAGAGTATCAGTTCCTTTTTTGACGATGTGCGCATAAGAGGTCAGTTCGGCCGGCTGCATTTTCGTCTCCACGATCTGCTTAAGTTGGTCTATTGCGTTGGTGTGACTCTGTTGGGCCTGTAGGTAGTGTATTCTGTCATGGGCGTGAATCATTTTCTGCTTAAGTGACTGGTACATGACTGCCATCTGGGATGTCCCATTAGATACCTTTCGACACAAATTATTTACTCGGAGCTTTTGGTCCGAGTTCATTTTACCTTCCCCAACTATTGAGCAGACTTCGTTCAAGACGTCATCAATGATTCCCATCCATCTCTGGATTTCTTCCGTTGAGACAGCCTCATTCGGCAACTTATTTTCGGAACTAGTTGGTGGGTTAGTAGGTTGAGAAGGCTCCCGTTGCGTAGGCGTCGGTGGTGGACTTCGGTGCATCATTTGGCTACGGCTAAACGGGGAGTTTAAGTTAGCCATATTAGATTAATATATATGACACACTTTTTGTGATTAGTTCATTTTTGCACAACAACAAAAATTGTCAACACTGCACAAACACTTGCGGTTACGACACACTCTTTGTTTTAGTTTATACTGCTATTTAATTTTACTGTAGTAATTAATTGCATTTGTTTAATTATTATAGAATTAACAAAATGCACGTCTGCATAGCAACGTAGTGCTGGAGAAGGAAATGAAAAAATATGTGTTACAAGGTACCTATTGATTACAATTAGTTAGATTAGCAGATACTTAGCGAAAAATAAAACAATCATTAAATATTTTCATCAACTGTCAATGTCACAATCATAATGACACGCAGCTGAAGCAGTAGAACAATATTCAAATTCATTCTATGCAATGACAATAGTACAAAATCTAGCTTTTTTGGCACGCCATTGCTGCATTGGTCCGGCAGTATCACGGAGGACCGAATATACATGATTACCTAAGTTTTCTGTCTGAGTAAGCTTAAAGAGGTATTTTCAACCTTTTTTTGACATGGCAATTTGATTTCACCTCGCCTGATTGTTAGCTGTAGGTAAAGTGTCAGGCAAGAGGTTCAGAACTCAGAGTTTACGCGATGCTGTAAAATTCGATTATAACAACATCTACATCCATCTTTGAGTTTTTCTCCCCAAATGAGTGAACAGACGCTACATGGCGCAGGTATTGTTTTATGTACCTAAATGATACGACAATCTCTAGATTACAATATTAGAAATCATTACACTATATGCACTATTTACGTATGTAGAGCCACAAATGCGCGTTGAATTTGCTTTTTCTTTATTGGCGGATTTAATTCCATCGTGGCAGTGAACGCTTGGTTCTATACATATTATGTCAGCGCGTAACATTATTCCCTATTATATTGTTATATCCTATAGTATAACTAGGCTTACTAGGTTTGAAGAGTTACTAAGATTGGACTGTTTAAATTTTGTAAAGCGTAAAATAACGATAGTCCAGTATTCTGAAAATACAACTGTCTTAAGTAGGTACAGTTAGGCTGAAGTTGGCCCATCGTGTGCAGTCGGCAATAGATATGCTAGTTGCACGGCTTAAGGTAAAAGTTGTAATATTATCTGTTCAACAGTAGCAATTTTGACCTAATTGTTTGAAGCGTACTTGAAAGATAAGCAATGACATAGTAATCCTTTAATATAGAGTATACGATAATGGTCCTTATTACCAAGATGAAAAGTACAAAGATTCCTTCATTGTGAATGTATTACCTAACCTACCTAATATCTTGATTATCCTCCGCTGTAGTATGCTGAACTTTTACTAAGAATACTAATCTATCTATCTATCTATCTATACTATTATATAATTGTAAAAAGTTCAAGTTTATCCGCGATGAACGCAAAAACTACTGAACGGATTTCGATGCGGTTTTTTTTGTTTGAAGTGGCTTGGTCCAACTTAAAATCTTCCGTTTGTTTGATTGCAATCGGTAAAGTAGAACCAGAGTTATTATTAGTAATATATAAATAAAATTGCACAGATGGCGCTTAGGTCGCGATAACCGACAGCCACGCGGGCCGTGCCGCGGGCATAGGCTAGTTTGAGTATATGAGGTGACAAATTGTCACTAGCAGTTTTAACAATGGCAATAAATTATCTCATTAGCAAACATATTACTCGAATAAACCAGTTAAAGACAAATATTAATCAAATCAAATCAATCTAAATGACTTGGTCTAGGAACTAGTATGATGTTCCTGTAACCTGGCAAGGTGATCACACCTAGCGGGTCCCTGGTTCATACTTGGAGATCGTATAGGTGGTATCATATAGGGTACCTTGTGGCCATCATTTTTATATGTGACGAAGCATTGTAAACTACGGTAATAGAGTAATCATACAAAGCTTCGTAAAGTTAACAAGCTCTTCAATTCACCGTCATTCTTCGGTTAGCTGGGCCCAATTTAAGGCTCAGTTATACCGCACGAATAGTTTATAAGGTAGAGGTGCGACTAACAGAGATGAGCGGAGCGAAGTTTTATTTAATGAATTTTGAACCTTCCCTCCTGGTAATAAACAAGATGATATAGATGTAAGGATAGATTAAGATGTAAGTAAGCTTATTTTTAAAAATTTAACTGGATGTTGGATCCGTGTGATGACGGTGAAAGAATTTCACCACCCCGTCTCATCCGAATCCGATAAACGGAAAAATACGCAGAAGATATCTCTGTGAGAGAAGGAAAACTCGAAATAAATCCCTGTACCAACCTGTCTGACCAGAATGGAAATAGTAGGCTAAAGTCTCCCAACATTGGGAGAGGCCTATGTTCAGCAGTGTACCTAATTGATTGATATGTTGGCATTAATTTGATAAAAATGAATATTTTCTCTTTTTCTTCTTTCTTTTATTTCATTTTATATCCTCTCCTGCAAGCAGGGTGAAAGACGGATGCAAGGAGGGTGAAAGACGGATGCAAGCTTTCCTCTAGAGTTTATGAGGTCAGACCACTGCTAAGCCAATAAAAGGAAAAGTCATAGAGTACGAGCACAACAGCGATACATCATCTTCTGCTGCTGTATGTCGGCTATGAACTAGTAGGTACTTTTACGGGAGAATTGTTAAGAGAGTCCCGTCGCAACCTAGCTCCGCTCACCTTCGCTTCAGTCGAACCTCGCCTTAGGTAAAGGTACATGTCCATTGTCCAATGCTTCTATCTGCAATGTAATGGACATTGCATCAGTGAAAGTCTCTAATAACACCACTCAATTAAATAACTGTAAAAGTTGACATTTGACAGAAAAAATGAGATAATTGCAGTTATTTAAATTAATTGTAGAAAGAGTTTGTGACTTAAAAACGCATAATTGTTTATGTAGTTTCGAAAAGAAATCTATGAGTTTTTAAAATATGAGTGGGTAAAAATTGATTCTAAAACGATAGAAATTTCGGCTTTAATTTTTAATTTTAACGAAATTAGTCCGAACTAAAAAAATAAATCATCAGCAAAACTGGACACAGGTATCGCTCCGATTTATCGTTCAAAGCATTCATCGAAATATACGTACGTACCCACGCGAAACAGTGTTTAAAATATATTTGACAGAGAACGTATGTAAAGATTGACATGATATTTTTAATGAAGCTATAAAAATGAACGAATGAGTAATTTCGTTACGCATTGAAGAATTAAACTCCGTAATTTAGTATAGCTATTGTTTATTATCATAAACAAAATGAGATATTAAAGGAATATTGAAATAATTTACGATGTTTTGTCGGTATTTTAAACGTTTGGTAGATTGGTATTTATTACCAAAATGGGACACATGAAATCTCAAAATACAGTGGACTTTTTTCTACAGTAAAATATAATTGCCAAGCCTATTTGTCGAAAGAGGTGTCGGTAATGGAGTCGAGAGCTCAAATGGTACTTGCCATCTCAAAATGTGTTTTACAAAAAGAGGTTTTACTGAAAATAAATGTTAATAAACCTTATCAACATTATTATCTTCATCTTCTTGTTCTTGTCCCAATTAATTGGAGTCTGTGCAAAATGTCATTCTCCTCCACATATTTCTAACAGATGTCATTTCCTCCATTACTCCCTTGCCATATTTTCTTTCACATAATCCATCCATCTTTTTCAAGGCTGATCTTTACTCCTAAAGCAATCCTTTAACAAACCTTATATTGTCAATTTATTAATCGTAGATTTATCAATTCTATTGATTCCCGTTGCAATACTGTTTTTTCATTAAACAGTAGTTTAGCAGTAGTTTAGTGGTCTATACAGAGTAAATGATTGCGGATTTTTTATAATTAGAGTTCTCTTAGAACCCTCTAGGTTCTTTCACCGGCCCAAATGTCCAACTAGTGTGCTTATTCAGTACCAACAGTAAATTATGTACATTTTAGAACATACAAAGATTAACTTTGATGGCAACAATTACGTACGTCTGCTCTTGAAAGTTATGGAGCGAAAATATGAGCTCAGTACATTCACCTCTAGTATAACGTGGTTTTACTTATTTCACAGTTTCACCTCACCATTTGTCTTGTATTCGATATATAGATATTACCATATTAGATATTAGGTATAGATGTGCTAAGTATTCCTGCCAAATATTGGTGATACAGTGAACCATGTTACCAAATCAATAGAAAACATGATATTTCTGTTAAAGCCAGATTTGTGTTACACTTATCACTAAGAAATGTACCTGCGCCTATGGACAGCTGCAGAAAAACGTTACCCACTAATCCTAAAAGGATTAAGATTATATACCTAGTAGTATTATATAGTAAGTTAGATATTAATGACTTCAAATAAAAAGCATTTCGAAATTATGTGAGTGTGAGAGATACGTGAAAAATATTGATATCAGGAGCCTTACTACAACCTCTTAAAAGTAATCATCATTATCATTCTTATTTCAGCCTCTGAACATAATGCCTCCCCCATCGACCTCCATCCGATCTGATGGAAGCGGTCTGCATCCAACGGGTACACAACGAATGATTTATTTACTATAGGTAAATTATAATATTTTTGACGAATATAATTGTAAAATTTTGACATTCATATGTGCTCTTTAAGTGCCGAAACTGAATAATTGATTCTCTGATTCTTGAGTAGTATTCTGCGTATCCTGACGAACGCTAAAAGTCCGAATCGTAATATGAAAGTTATATAACATTGAAATAAATAATATTATTTATAAGTGGTTGTGGTAAACCCTTATAGATTAGGTTACTTTATCATGTGTTTAGTTGATACTTCATGGAGTTAACGTACTCACTAAGTGTTTTGAATTGCAAAATACCGTTTATACGAGTGATAGTAGCAGTTATTAGTCATAATTGAGGCGATACCCACTGAACTGTAACCGTTGCGTTACTGATATCGTTATTTCTGTAACTCAGCAAAGAAAACTGCTTATTTGACTTTATAAACTACGAGTAATTATTTACTGGAACAAAAACTATATCTTTTTTTCGTGAAAACGTAACGATTTACAAAGTATATCATTACAAAGTATCAACTAAATTTTTAGTGTATTAATAGTGAACTTTTACGTGTCTTTCTATTTAAGAGTGGATCCATTTTCGTTGGTATTTAGACATTTGTAGGGAAGGATTGTAGTCTGATTTGAAGAACAGAGAAACAAATAGTGGGATGCATCTGATTCGATCCGACTAAAACCGCACAGCCGTCTCGATTTATTGAGGGTGAGGTAGTGACAAGTGACAGGTGCCTAAACCTGTCACCACCAGGCCCGCGCTCATGGAGGACAGAGGTCCTTCTGCGACCTCCGTGTACTGCCCTGCGTTTGATTGCCCAAGTCGCAGCTTCCACCTGGTGGAGATGGGAAATTTAAAAAGAAACACGCAATAAACAAAACTTTTCCATATTAAAAGTTGACATATTTTTCGTCAAACTAACTCCATCTGTCAAGCAGCATTAGTCGTTTCTTACTTTGATATAATTTACAACCATTGTTTTAATAGTGATCACGCGTCATATATGCAAGGGTTGTCAAGTGCCACAGACCAACAACATGTAATATTAATTTATTGCGTTAAATTACGTAACTACGATATTCGTAATTCGAACAAATGGACGGTTGTTTGCTCATGATTCACGCCTGAACGACTGAACGAATCTTAATAGAATTTAGCACAGTGATAGATTGTATTTTGGGAATGGTGTCTCTTTGGTTTGTTTAATAACTTTAAGCAACAGCTTTTTCTTCATCGTAGCGAAGGCAATATTTGGGTAATAAATTCTTCATAAATATATTATATTATGTTATTTGTGTGTGTGTGTGTGTGTACTGTGGTACGTCCATAGTGGTTATCAGTATAGGTACAGACACGAGTTGTGGACCTAAAATGTGTCCTATACGCGCAGTACCTACCTACGCGTTTTAAGGGTGAGTAGGTGCAATAGTGGTGGACGAGTTAAAATTTACCGACCATAGATTAATAGCGAAACAATCCACGAGCGTAAGGGCAATTATTTTCTATTGCGAGTCCAAGATCCGTGCCGATAGGCATACTAGGTACTGTTTAATACTACACTAGTACTGTGTAATCCACTCGAGATAACAACTTGGTAAGGAAAAGGTGTGTTATCACATGATATAATAATATGGCACTTGCTTCCAATTCTCAAGTATAGCTGCTTAAGAATTCGATAATTAAACGTACATTACTAAGCAGTAGGTATACTCAAGTATTATATAGATGTCTCATTATTTCGGAACTAGCTATAACGATTTATATGGAAATTTGAATTTGGATACGGTTTTACGTTTACGCTTATCTTTTTTGTTATACCGCTTTGGTGGCAGACAAGCACGCGGCCCACCTGATGGAAAGTGGTTACCGTAGCTTATTCACGTATGTAACACGCTACTACCCACCCACCCTTTCTATTCTAAGGAACTATATACCTGGTATGACTGGTTTCTATTACTTCTGCAGACGCTTTTAAACGGCGCAAATACTCCAATGTCATTGGAGATTATAAATTTGTGTCGTTTGGAGTCGAAACCTTAGGACCATGGGGTCTGAACGCACGCAATCTCTTCAGAAAGATTGTGAAAACTTAGTTCTTGATCGTTGCTCTCAAAATATGCATTGTGATTTTTTTATTTCCAAACCAAAGCAATATTCTCTTAGTCGGACTCTTACTGTTCACACTGACACGCTTCAAAAGGTAAGAGAGAGATGGAGCTATACACTCTATATAGCTCCATCCCTCTCCCCCTAACACGATATAAACACGTCGCAGCAGCGATACAGCACAGCCCTAAGCGTCGTGAGTCTAGGAAAGCGTGTCGAAACCCAGAATTTCCCTGAGGCGCCACGGTCTATTGAGTTACACCTCGCTAAATCGTAATGTGTACCACTATCATGATACTATCGTGATACAATCGTGATAATATCTAACATGTATCTTGATTAAGTGTGACAATGAGAAATGCCTTAAAATTAATTGAAATATTTCTTTCTCAGTTGTCATTAGAGAGTTACTCGATGTTCAATCTATTAGACAAATACTGAGATTGATATACATCTCCACGACACTCAGATTAGTATCAAAGAACCGATTTCGTTTATTCACTTGAAAAGAGCGCATCAAAGTTTGTTTGTCATTCATTTGTCAAAAATATTATACTTAATAAAAAGTAAATAAATCATTTGAAGATGATTCTTTAGTTGGTTCGGTAGTTGAGTCTACTGAGAAGAGACCAACAAAAAAACTCAGGTTAATCTACCTGAGTTTTGTTTCTTTCTCTTCTTTTTTAATCTATTGTTTTGTTTATTTATAATAAATAAAATAGGCGCAAGAGCTTGAAATTAGGATCGTCAACATAAATAAAGTTTTAATAAAAATAACAAAATCGATTTGACGTATACAATACTACAATAAACATAAAATTATTTTTATTATTATCGTCAACAAGCCAGTTTTTGTAGAGTCCATATTGTTAATGAAAATATCATATCTTATATACTGCACTACCTGGTCATAATATAATGAACATAAAACTTCACATTAATATTAATATTGCTAATTTATTAGATCATAGAGGACTAGTAACGGTCGTAAACTCATAACTGTTACAACTGATACGATTATCTCAAACTTATCTTTATAAAGTCAAAGAGGTAACTGACACATAACAAATGTATACAGAAGACCAGCTTTGCACAACGATACACAAATCGCACACAGTGACACATATGTGCTTACGAGAATCTCAAAAAAAAAAAACATAAAAAAGTCACTTCAATCGCCGAGTAAAACCAACATTTGCTTCGTTCACGTTCAGAATGTCTAATTCTCAAAATGTCAAGTGGTTTCATAATGTCCAATTCCCATATTGTCCAATTCCCATATTGTCTAGTTAATAAAATGTCCAATTCCCAAAATTTCCAATATTGTAGACGATTTTTTTATTCAATAAGCACTCACAGTGCTCTTTTAGAACTTAATAAACAAATGAAAACAACCTGCGATAGTTAAAGTAATGTTACTTGCTTGACGTCCCTTCAGTATTGTCAAATTGTGCTAAATTATTTTGATTTGCAATAAAATAGCATGCATTTGATAGTGACCACTAGCTATGTGGTGGAGATGGTATCAGTGGGGATTATGCGCACAAGAAAATATCTGTCTCTCTATTATATCACTATCACATTATATCACTATTAGTTTTAGTAGTTTTACCGCATGTTATAAAGGTGGCCTTCTGTGCATATTTATTTTATGTAACTATTGGAAGAATAGTTGTAGTGTGTTAGTAGTGCCACCGAACAAATGATTGACAGTATATAAGTACACGTACCCGATACGATATCAGACTCGTATCTGTGTATTTTAGATACAAACTATTCTAAAGCGACCGGCATCT
The DNA here is from genome assembly GCA_963691645.1 of Pelosia muscerda. NCBI lineage: Eukaryota > Metazoa > Arthropoda > Insecta > Lepidoptera > Erebidae > Pelosia > Pelosia muscerda. The sequence goes on from OY829103.1 coordinate 5,831,467, forward strand.
GTATCTATTTTTGAAGAGAGTGCAATATTTAATTTTTATGATGCTAATTAGGTAATATATTTTTATGATGCTATGTGTTTATTTGTTACCCTTTCGACAATCAATCAGCCTATTATAGTCCAGTGATGGACATACGCCTACTTGCTTATTTGACTTGACTTTATCTCAATACCTACTTATTTTATTTCGTATAATAATAATAATGATATTGAACTTTCATGTACATATATTATTTATTTCGCGCGCGTATTTAGTGAAACCTGTACTTATCGGTATTAATAATATGGTAGATAAATACTATAATTTACCTTTTGATTTGCTTGACATTTCGACCAGGTTGCACTAGCCGTGGTCACAAGCTCAATATGATCGCGTTAATACGTGTGTTTTGCTAACCATATATAACGCAACGTGAAGGATTAAAACTGACCTAAATAGTTTTGATGCATGTTACGCATTATGCATTCTACGGTGACTTATTTGTTGGAATATTATTTACTAACTGATCCACGCAACTTCGTCAACGTCACTAGGTTTTTGCAACATTTTTCACTTCTGCTAAGCACTAGTTGGTTGTAGCATGACGTTATATACATATAAACCTTCCTCTTCAATCACTCTATCTATTGAAACCGCATCAAATCCGTTGCTTAGTTTTAATGATTTAAGCATACATAGGGATATAAGGCAAGGAAAAAAGCGACTTTGTTTCGTACTATATAGTGATGATCCTAATTTTGCCGATGTTGATAGTGAAGAGTAAGTTTATGATATGCAATAAAGTAATAATGATGTCAAGTTGCAAAATAGGTTTTGGCTTAAGTTTTCTCACCAGCCGTCTGCCTGACGTTAACCCTCCTCCTTCAACCTGTTGGGTGCCTTATAGTTTCATCATGCACCAAGCAAAACTCCCGACGACTTTTACGACATCCAGGAATTGCGTTGGGACTGGTAAATTTTGTGTCTTGCTTTTGCACTCGTACCAACGTGGAAGTATAATGTAATGTTATTTTAAGAATTTTGGCAGGTTTTTCCTATTCTTCTTCATCTTCTTCTTTCGTGTCAATGATCCACTCATGCTTATACTGTTTTAGAGTAAAACCTTGCCATGTCGACCGCACCGTCAGTTGCTTCATTCAGGTCATCTTTGGTGCAGGAGGCAGGGCATAAGGGACACGAAACCAAGTGCGTCATGGACTGCACGGGGGCACCGCAGTCACATGAGGTTAAGCCCGGGTCTCGCATTCCCCACCTGCATAGATTCTGCCTCGACCTACCGACCTGTGTGCGCAGTTTTTTCCTATGATATAAACCGTGGTCCTATATATTATTATGTAAGAGTGAATCACCTGTTTGTGTGTAGTATAAATGAGATTATTTTGAACGTAACGTTATCTTCAGAATTAGTAGACATCAATATTGTTTTTATTAGGTTGATCAAGTCTTTTCCGGTGGCAAGGCCGCCTTTACAATGGCATTGATAACAATAAGATAAACCGATACTGCCTCATTGATACCTTGAGTTTGGACTTCTTTGCGTGCGATGGTGAGGCACTTTTTTATTTTTAAACGTGCTATCCCCACGGATACCCCCCAGCGGAGCCGGTTGTATTCACTTGTCGCTGAAAAGGTAAAATGACAAAAAGAACCATAAGGTTATAGTTAAAGGGTCAAAAAAGCAGTGTGCATTTTTACTTAAAATCTAGGCGTGAGAAAGTGACTGAGTTACCTCGTTATAGCATGCCTCGTTATAGATTTCGTATTATGTTGGTTGACACTCTTAGTGTTGATATAACTACTGGTGAAATCAGGAAATCATTGACACATCACGGCATGCAAAATGTTCCTATATGTCAGGGTTCATTAGTGTTAGCTTCTCTGATTTGCTATGCTTAACCAAAAAGTCCGTAAATTGAAAAAAAAAACAAAATAGTGACTATCTATCTGATTCGAAATTTAAAAATTTAAAAAAATATTGAAATGCTCTTTGGGTGCGACTACGGAGTGCTAATTTTTTGGCATTTTATGACAAGGTTATTCAACTTTTATTTTATAATAAAACACTTTATTCACTATTCTTGTTAATAATAATGACGATGGCGATGACAGATGAAAATTGCCTCAGTAAAGTAGTGGAGACTTTACTAGAAGCTTCTTTTAAGAAGATTTTTACACCAACACGAAAAATCATAACTCACTGCAATATCCCACTTTCCTATACTTTGTGTAAGCCGTTACTTCTATTGCTACTTCAACATTTTTACTCTTAAAATCTCGAATTCTCGCCAATTTTAGAAAATGAAACACGGCAGTGATTGACACTCTACGCGTTCCCGCCAAAAACTTCATGTGGTATTGTAGGTTATGTGGTATGGTGGAATAAAAATGTTGCCAGCAGTAGAACGCCTTGTCTGAAACATAAGGAACTTAGAATTGTTTTAATTTCCCAAGTTTCATATTCCATAAAATTGTTCGTATAATACAAGACTAAAACTTGTAGGTATCTTCGTATAAAGTATCTATTTTGTTCATATTATTAGTCGATTTCCGTGTTAAGCAACTGAATCGATTAAACTATTAAAGAGATTTAATATATGTACTCAATTACTTAATATCCGCAATAAATATATTTAAATAATCTGTTTTTAATTTAGCCTAATGGATGTATGTGGTTCAACTTCTATAAGTATGCATACATTATAAACATTGATCCGTCTGCATTTTGTCTAAGTCATATATTGGGTAATAAGTAGTTGAAATGAATGATTTATGATTATAATTAAAAGAGCTGAAAATTTCTTTGTCATATCGCATATGTTTATCTTTAGCCGACTACTAAAAATGAAGGTTGTTCTCAATTTGTATATTTATGTTAGATATTTATTTATTAAATGTATAGTTCAAGTGTATGATGTCATAACTGTTTATTTCATACAAGCTTCCATATAACCATTAGCGTTTTAATGTTTATTCAGAGAAGCTGATTTTACTTACCCTATTACAACTAGGACTAGGTCTAGGTCTAGCACTAGGTCTGGTGATGATGATGAAGATTACATAGGACATCATTATGGTGATTTATAAATCCGTTAGCCTACTTTTTTTGGCCTCCTGCTTCGCTAAGTAAGGAAATGGATTCATTATACATACTCCAAACTAGTTGAATTTACTTCTAATTAAATTTAAATGGGATCGAGTACCTTGCTTTTGCCTACAGCATAGCGTTTCCGTTGCTCTAGTTAGTGTCATGTTTCTTAAATACGAGTATACTTAATAAAATCAGACTACAGCAGGGTTATGTTTACCTAAGAGGACCTTTGATGGCTCTGAGTTAGCTGGGGTGTGATGGGTATGTCAGAACTGGCCCATTGTAAGTGATGGCCCGAGACGGCCGTGGGGACATAACCACTTTCAGAGTGGGCATTTTTTTTTTTTATAATATCACGCCTATATCCCCGAAGGGGTAGGCAGAGGTGCTAGCACCTACATTTCGCCAGTTTATGTTTAGGTCCCAATGTAATAGGTCGACGAGTCTATTGCCATTAACCGGGCACTTATAAACCTGCGATAAATACACATATAACTTCGAAAAGCATCGAAAAGTCATTGGTGTGTGCCATGGTAAAACCTGTGATCGAACCCGAGACCTCGTCTCAGCAGTCCATCGTCGTCACTATCGGCAGTATATATGACTGAATGATATTTCTTCATTTAGTTTATCAACGGTCTTCTTCATTCTAGGTCTAGTTTACTCCAAAGGTTAGATCGGTGTCACATAACCTGTACCCTTAGCACGAAACCCGCCAATCGTAACACTTCGTTCTCTCGATACCTTTACATTACGAATTCGATAGTTTTTCGTCCTAAGGCCACAGAGCACAGATAGAATACACACACTCTCACAAACACAACTGACAGGCAACATTTCGGCGTGTTTAAAGTTTAATCACTTTTCAAATTTTGTGAATTACAGATAAAAATATCATAAATTAATGCTATACTTGCTTATCCTGCAGCTGTGTTGTTTATCTGTGACCGATGTTATCTCGTTTCTACTAATATAAATTGTCCATTATAAGTACTGATAAACAAATAACAGACAACCCGAACCGAAGTATTACCGATAGTGATAACTGCGTGAAGAAAATGGCTTCGGTATTACGCGGCGATATTTTATTGTTTTTACCTGGTTGTAAAATTATAGTACGTCGTATTTGCTATAATTATATTATTTTACTGTCTAATGGATAGGTATTCGTTATATCGGTAGTAATGCAGAGAAGAAAACAGGAGGCTCTTGGCCCGCATAACCCGCCAGTCACCCTAGAAGAAATATAGCACGTATTGCGCGACTCCGCATATCCGGAGGAGGCGCATATAGGCAAGAAGAAGTTAATGATGGACTGCAACAAAAAGTTAGAAATTCAGCTTGTTGCTCGCCTTTGCACGATTCATTAATCTAATTTAAATAGTCGTTAATTTAGCAATAATATAGTCTATTTACGTAATATGTGATTACTTAAACTAGATATATTAATTAAGGTTAAAGTGATTAAATTGATTTATTTAGAAATTTAAAATGACAGTTTTAATTAACAGAATTGCTCTCTAAAATTAAAACATAAATCTTACGTCACTCTTACAAGAAAATTTGGTGTTGCCACTTTACCAACACGAATTATTTATTACTTTTTACTTTTTTTACTTCAAACTGAGCCGTCGCGTAATGTACACTTCTATAATGTATAAAACTATGAAATAATAAATACAATACGAGTCTATTAGTTTATCAGTCTGGTTGCATATAAAAAACCAAATGTTTATTTTTATGACTTGTTATCACAAAAAAGTGGTATTTCCCATCCAGTGTACGATATCTTTGGGTAATATATTTAATCCTTGGATCAATAAACACGAAACAGTACCTCCATTGATACCACTGCACTGACTGGAAGCGGTTAATCGGGACTCCTCGTGTTCTTCTATTACCCCAGATTTTTTTACATAGCATTTTATCAAGCTCTTATAATATACTAGCTAACCCGCTCAACTTCGTATACGTCACCCCGTTTTTGGAATATTTTTCACTTCTCCTCCGCATCAGTAGCACCGCTAGTTTTAGCATGATGGTAGGTATATACACATATAAACCTTCCTCTTCAATCACTCTATCTATTAAAAAAACCGCATTAAAATCCGTTGCGTAGTTATAAAGATTTAAGCATACTTAGGGTCATAGGACAGAGCACGCGACAATTTTTTTTTATACTATGTAGTGATTATAATATCTAATAATAATTCAAAAGAAACCTTAGCATAAAATTATGTTACGAGTATATTGCAGCCGAAATTAAAATGGCAATTTTCGAAATCTCAGGGATTTCGGGAAAATCGGGCTCCAAGTACACTAGACTATAAGTCTGGAACTCAAATATCAGAGATTAAGGTTTAGGTTTGGTTGAAACGTAACGCACCCTCAGTTTCCTTTTATAACCAACTTGGAAAAGTTTCCCAGCAAACAATGAACTGATTATAAACTTAGGTCTCCCTGTAATCTAATTAGCACTTTTTAGCATAAGCAGAACAATTGGTATAAGAACTACAATTAAACTGTCAATAATTATTGTGATTACCTTTTATCGTTTGCTATTGAAGATTAGAAAGCTAATTGTTGCTGCGCAGTTTATTTTTGTATTCTACCTTATCGTGTTAATAGCATTGAATATTTCTTTGCCAGCACGTTAAACCGTGTGTCCTCGTTGACCTACGAACTTTAAAGAACCAAGCGGTTCGGTATTTCTTTTTTCTGCCGCAACATTAAGTCCTGGAATTCCTTACCAGCGCACGTGTTTCTTCTTCCTTCAGTCCCAGGTCCTTTAATCGGGGCGTGAAAAAGCATCTGATGAGGCCGTCAAGCTGAGCACCACCATTGTAATACTGTATATGTTTGTAATGGTCACCCTCTTTCCTGAGATTTTGCCTTCAGCTTACCATCAGGTGAGGTGAAGTCAAATTGACGTGCCATAAATGAAAAAAAGAAGACATTCCTACGACTAGTGGGAGCCCAGATAATTCCAATAACCGAAAGAAAAATTCCCGTAACACAAAATTTGGAAGATTAAAACTGAATTTCAAATTTAAATATATTTTCAAGGCTACAAAACATCGTTACATATCGCTAGTGGGTTATCGAAGTCAGATAGCAGTCACTTCACGACAAATGACAAATATCAAAGTTGTACGCTGAAATTCCCGCCTGAAATTATCTCTAATAATTTGTAGCGCGGCGGTAGTGAACGCGACTGCTATGCAAAAGGCGTGGGTTCGATCTCCGTTCATGTCGCGTATTTGTATCCATAAATATAGCTATTTGCATTGGTTTGATCTTGCCTAGGAGAACGCGTTAAGCCGTCGATCCCGGTTGTCGTATGAACATCTATGGAAGTCGTCGTCGAGCCCTAAAAAGTCTAACCAGTCGTCTAACAGTAACTATTTATTAATCTGTGTTCTAACTACAGTAGGTACTTTGATATTACTTATAACTTGTTGTTGTTGTTGAGGCAGGATGGCCACCGCCACAGAAAATACCGAAGTTCAGCTGCGATGCAATTAGACTTGAAAGTGGATTCCGGAATCCACGGTAACAGAAGATGCCACGGTGGCGGGGCTAAGTGCCACCCCATACCCTGCGGATAGATGGGGACACCATGGTCCCATTAGGGGAAGAGGGTCATGAGGAGATGTCCCCGGGTCTGCCGGGGTGCCAGATATATGTCTTGTATAATCTCACCTCCGACAAATAAGGACTTATGGACGGCGTGCGTTTTGGTCAGTTCGAGTCCGACATAATCACCTCCACCGATTTTGGTAGGTGGTATCAGCGGGGATTTTGCGCAGTATAATAAAAAGATAACAGAAGGTGATGACTGAAGTTCCCAAAGTGACTTGAAAAAAATCCCAGAGGACGATAAATTCACTAATTTCACAGACTAAGAAAAAACAAAAGCGATATTCCCACTCCTTGAATGAGCAGTTGAACAGTTCCCATTCTCAAGCCGGAGGCATTCCGTTCACGTAACGCTTCCCAAAGAGATACCGTACATTCGATACCTGCGTCACTCTCACAATTAATATATTTTCCCACCAAAGCTATCTTATCAGATCCATCTGATATGGCGTGCTCACTCGACCGTCCAACAACATCCGCACATTGCATGCTTTCATTCATTTTTTTATATTTTTTTATAATGACATTGCAATTTTCTACATGAATTGGTCAATTCATAGTTTTCCCGTTACAGTTAATTGTGTTTCGCAACTATTTTGTTTATTGTGACATATGTTGTTACTATTATGTTATACTATATTTATACTATTATGTTATGTAGGCATGTATTACGCTTATGTTATGTTATACTTGCTATCTTAATTTATTTGATTACAAGCTGTTGCCCGGGCAGTACAATATAGTCTATACATGATTGATAACACACTTGTACTTCTCCACTGTATTTATTAAATTTGCACCTAACGGGTTTCGCCGAAGTTAATTTGTGTGAAAAAATTGTCAGTGTAAACCTTTGAGAATGCCGCAAGGCGAAACTGGTTAGGTGCAATAATACAAGTACAAGTGTGTTAACAATCATGTATAACAATAAGTTCCAGCAAGTGCCACCAATCAACAGTATAAATAATATCAATATAGTCTATGTTACTCAAGGTGAATGTAGCTTTCCAAAGTTGAAAGAATTTCTGAAATCGGCACAGTAGTTTTTGAGTTTATTCATTACACATGCACACACACACACACGCACGCGCAACAAAATTTTCCTCTTTATAATAATAGCGTAGCTTAGTTGTGGAAGTGTCTTATCCAGGCCCAACTCTACAATATTTTATAGCTCTGTTTGGTGCATACATACGGTCGATGGGTACATGCCACGGAACCAATGTCTGTTGGTTCAATCACTACAAAATTCCACAGGATTACCGACCGGTTTAGTCTGAAGGATGCCTGTAAGTGTCATCACTTATTATTTTTAATAAATTAAGTACTTTAACACATTTCACTTTATAACATTTCAAGGAAATTACGTCCTAAGCTACTTCATAAATACTTTACAGGGCAGCGATTTTCTTTTCAACTTTCTTGTCTCTTACACCTTTTTGCCTTTCATCCGTCGTTATAAATATGGCCACTATATCCAGAGCGTTTGATCTTCAGAAAGTACAAAGTCAATTGCTTCGTCGTCGGCTATTTTTAAAAGTGCTTGTTGTTATAACCTTTAGACCTAGACTGAGATATAGAATGCGTTCTCGTAATTCCCAGATACAGCACGTAAACACTGTATTTCGCGAATTGACTTGTGATTTCCCGCGACATCACATGTGGTAATATCTAAGAATTACAAGGCTATAATAAAAATCTTTGCGATGATGGTGGATTGAATTGCAATAAAACCAACCAATCTGAGCCGTGAATTAGACTAAAAAGTCAATATTTTTTTTATTTTTATATTTTAATAATATGAACACAAAACACATAGAAAAGTTGGTATATTTAGTAGTGTAAATCAACAATCTTTATCATTGCTAGAGTTCAAAATTGTATATTTTTTTCGATAAGACGGAAGAACTTATTTTTATTGGTTTTCGTTAGTTTATTCAAAATCAAAATTTAAATTAATTTTATTTGACAACGCAGTTTTATTTAATACAGTTCTTTACATGAATAATTCTTGACAAAAAAGGTACTTGTCGTTAAATAACAGATTACTTAGACGCCGAAGGTTTATTCTGTAAGGTACTCTGCTATTTTTTTTTTCATTTTAATCATTTCGAGGTCCGACACGCGATAGGTTGACATAGGATTTCTTATTAATGAGTAGATATAAAATACACGGAATCTATCGATAACATAAAATGAATGTTTACGTGACCCTTTGATTAAAATTGAACTCTATCAAATAAGTAGCTAAACTTTTGTCAGTTGCGATTTGTTTTTTTCTCGTATCGTATTGTAGACATCCCGTTTTATAACCTCTGAATGATCTGCCCTGGATCAGGTGGTAATCCCTGAACAGACTTCGCAACGACACCGAAGCAAGGAAAACAGGTCTAGGTGGAGCTTCGCGATTGATGCAAACCAGTGGTGCCAATGTGGAGTTGTCTGTCGACCATGGCTCATCTGCTGGAGTGTTTTACCGGAGGATTTTATAAGTGCCTTCGAAGACAATCCGGGTGGCAGTACACTGGGAATACAGAATTTAGCAATAAATACCGTCGACAGAAGAACACCTCGGACTATTAAAGTTCCGTGTAAAGAAGTATTTAATTATTAGGCATTAATGGTCGATTATATGTGAATTCAAGCAAGTGAAGAGGAAAATAGAAAATATGGAGTGTGTAAAAGAGTATGGCAAAGAATTTTAGGACTTAATGGTGCGACATATAAAAGAGTCACCGAACCGCTTAGTTTTTAATGGAATTGTTTGTACCGTTCTGTGGGTGACATCTAAGCCTTGTGCGCGTTGTCTTGTATAGGAAAGGAGAGGGTGGGACCAGTTGGAAGAGCTTCGGATTTTTTTCTTGCACTTTCCACGGTCCTGTGCATTCATGATGGTCATCCTACACGACACCAAGGTCTACCCCTCCTAACGGGGCCAAGCGTAGGCGCATGGCCAAACATTTGTTACCCACATAGCCATGTGGTCGCCGCAAACATGGCCAGTTTCTAACACACGTATCACCAATCTCTCACCAAGAAGTCTCCCAAACTAATATTATGTTTTATTAGTTTACTAGCTGACCCGCGCAACTTCGTCTGCGTCACCCCGTTTTTGCAACATTTTTCATTCCTGCTCCGCACCTGTTGGTTGTAGCATGATGTTATATACATATTAACCTTCCTATTTAACCATTCTATCTATTAAAAATCAAAATCACATCAAAATCCGTTGCGTAGTTTAAAAGATTTAAGCATACAAAGGGACATGAAAAATAGGGACAGAGAACGCGACTTTGTTTTATACTATGTAGTGATTACTGTACAGTGACTGTTCCTATCGATCTACCAATTTCCTTATTATTCCAAAGCTATATAGAATAATAATGTAAATTAATAATTGAATCACAAATAATTTTGAAGACTAGGTGGTAAGCTGCCGACGGCAGCGCTCTGAAAACATGTCATTGTCTAATTGTGAACAGTTTTAATCAGCCAGTCATTGTGTGCGGATGAAAACAATGTATTGTATGGGCGAAAGTAAGTGGAAAGAAACCATGTACTCGCGGGGTACTAAGGTAGGAGTTTTATTTTGGGAAAAGGCAGGCAACTCTATAGAACAGGCGACCCCTGTTCGTTTTGATGTATTGATTTCAACGTTAAATAGGAAATGCAATTATGAGGAATTGAGCTAAGTTACCACTATGCGACTGCAATTTCTTTTATTTTTTTATTTATAAAAAGAATATTAGCCATCGAAATGACTAATATTCCTTCTAATCCTTCCAGCTAACCTTTCGCTCGACTTAATCATACAAAGGGACTTAGGGATATAGAGACAGAGAACGCGACTTTGTTTTGTACTATGTAGTGAAGCGCATAATACATTTTACAAGGTTTCACGCTAATGTTTGATTGGAATCGACCTCAGTAGTCGCTTTCTAGTGATGCAACTGAAGCCGAACCCATTTATTATTTCTTCTAATTACGAATTTATCGAGTTCATTATCTCGATGCATGCCAATCGTTTGGTACGAAGTTGAATCGATTGTTTTGTTCGTATTTATTAACTGTTGCAATAACAATGATTCGTGATAAGTAAATGCAGTATAATAATGATTTCTATTGTTTGGAAATAAATAAATACACTATGATTTGATAGTACCTAACTTAATTGCGAAAGGTATTCCATGAATATATTTTTTGTGTTTCAAACGTAAATAATCCGCAAAAAGTAGATACTTATTCATTCATTTGTCTTTTAATCAGATACGCTTGTAATCTGTAAATTTTTTATTGATTTTGAATTATTTTATTCACCAGTAAATTGCATGTTGCATGTTAGCGGACTTAATGTTAATCATTATCTATCATATACTACTAATTAGTCTCTAGAGGATCTATTAAGTGACAAAAAGTCTTGTTTAACTAATCGAAGTAATGAATACAAGCGATAGTGTAGGTAAGTGTGGAGTTTTTTACATCTTACGGTACTTACAAATTTATTATTATAGCTTTCTAGATTAAAAGAAGCCACTTTTTACATTAGACAACTCAAACGAAACTCGAGTTGCCAACTCTACTTGTTAACTCAACAACCAATCAGTAACTCTCAAAACGCATCGGCGAGATGGCGGTTTTCGCGCGATTAGTGAAAAATTGAAGTTGACAATACTGCATTTTTCTAGTTATCTACAGTAAGAACTTCAGTCCTTAGCTCCGTAAACCATTTTTTAGACATAGCTAAAGCCCTGCAGTGATAGATGAGCGTTGATTCCTGGTCCATTTGCCTCACATACTTGCCAAAGCAACCGTCTCCAGTGAGTGTCTATGTCATCTAGTACCATTCTCTATTTTTTTAAATATCCCGGTCTCAGTCAGATCAGGTCACAACCCCACTATTATATCTGCCCTGCCCCCGTAGCCCAAATAGCTCTACACACTTCTCATGAACCTCTAGTGAAACACTCGAGTATTGCCCCTCTATCTCCCGAGTCAAAGGTATTTTAATACGTAAATATTGGTCCTTAGATGAAGGATTTAGTATATTTTTATACTAACGTAAGTATATAAAATTATTTGTCTTTATCACTTTATAATTTTTATTTACCTACACATACCATGACCCGAGAATATAATGTTCCCGCGCAAATGGACTGGTCAAATTTACTGTTGATGGCAGCCATCTTGCGCTTGTCAGTATAATAAGCTGTATGTAGCCGTCACGCACTGTATTCAAGACAAGGTGTATCTTTACGTGGGCCATGGTTTCTTACAGTATACATTATACGAACAAGTTTGAACATAATTTCGCGCTCAAACGTCCTTGAGTGCGATGAGTTTGTCGACACTTGTTAGCGAAAACCAAAATTAGTATCGTCTTCATATTATGTTAATAGGGCTACCACTATCCACTATCAATTAATAATTCTGTCAGATTAATTCTTAAATATTTTTTTTTATAATATCACGCCTATATCCCCGAAGGGGTAGACAGAGGTAGCACCACATTTCGCCAGTTGGTCGGCGAGCCTATTGCCATTAACCGGGCACTTATAAACCTGCGATAAATACTGTGTAGTTTCGAAAAGCATCGCAGTCATTGGTGTGTGCCATGGTAAACCTGGGATCGAACCCGAGATCTCGTCTGAGCAGTCCATTACCCATACCACTAGGCTACCGCGGTTACACAAATATTTGACACAAAATTTGTTATTGGCAAAAAAGGACTAAAAATTATCACAAGAAAATGTGCATAGAATTATCAATTCACCCGGGCAGAGGCAGACCGATATGCAAGAGTTAGTGCAAGAATATTGCAATCGAACAAATAAAATTGCTTACATTCATTTCGTCGTTCTGATTTCATTACAGCGATCTCTACTTAGCCGTGTTGTCAAAACGATGATCTGCACTTAATAATTAATAATGAATAAGCAAAACAAAGTGGGTTAGAACAACGTTAACGAAATTTTTAAATAAACATACTTGCGTAATGCGGACAATATCTACGCACTGAGCTATAAAGACTATTGCTGAAACGTGCAATTTTTACGGAAATATTGCACATTCCTGAGGCGGGAATAGGTGTATAAAGCTTCATCCCGCGCTCGCTCAAGCTTTGGAATGAATTTCCTGGTTTTCCCCAGCGACTACAATATGGGGTTCTTCAAGAAGGTTATTAGAAGGTTTCTACTGGGTATGCAGCACGAGTGTGTAATGCTCCTGGTGTTGCAAACTTCCATATGCCACGGTAACCGCTTTCCATCAGGTCGACAGTGCGCTGGTCTGCCAACTAAGTGGTAACAAAAATGTCATATACATATTTTCAATTAAAAAGCCTAGATATGAGAAAGTGACAGAGTATTTAAGCCGTGATTTTTTTTTATAAACCTATCAACTTATCAGAAATAGCTGGCTGTCATAAAAAGTGCATAATATTTAAAATAATTTTAAATTTATAATTCGGTAATGTGGTGATGCAGTCCCGCGCTGAACGTCACCATTGTAACACTGTACGTGTTTATAATAGCAACCTCTCCTTCCTGCAGCTTACCATCAAGCGTGGTGAAGTCATGTTGACATGTCCTAGATTAAAAAAAAATGTTTATCCTTCATTCTAGAATTTATATATTTACTTAGTTTGGTCCTAGAAAGTGTTGCGTAGCAAGTTCAAGAATATCATTATATTACCTGTTTCCTTAATCTCCATTTTAGTTGAAGGTCATTCCCATAGAGTGATGTGGAATGTAAGCCGATGTTGGGGTGGTATCAAGGTGACCGAGTTCCACTGTCACCCGATATCATTGGAAATATTGTAATGCACCTGCAATTTTGTTATATATTAAGGATATACTAGCTGAACTTTAAAACTTGTGTAATATAACCAATAAACTGGGGATATTTTATTGTAGGTCATTGCAACAAATTAAATAAGTGTCATTTACTTTATAAACTTACTAAGCTACTACGAACTAACATTAACTAATAAATTCAACAGGATATTTATCATGTTTGTTTTTTTTTGCTGATTTTTGGTTGTTTTTTTTAAATATATACACATTAAACATAGCAACATCCAGCCAAATATTCATATTTATGCACACAAATATTTGTACGGAGCTGGAATCGAACCCGCGCCTCATGCGTAGCAGTCGCGTTCACACCACATAAAAGCGATCGGACATGACTAAGAAGACATTTCTCTCGCGATTTTATTGGTCGCAGTCATACTGCAATCGATTCGTAATCATCTGAAATGTTACAGAAAATGGAGAAAAAAAAAATCAGTAGTTTTGTCAACAGAACAGGTGGGAATTATTGTTCTGTGGACAGAACTAATGGGAAATAAATTACCAGTAGTTCTGCCAACAGAACTACTTAACAGAGCAGGTGGGAGTAGATGGTTTCTGTTATGTTAGCAATCGTACACACACGATAATGCACGGTTGAATATCGATAAATAATAATAAACAAATTTGTAAAATGAAATGTAAGGAATTTTACCACACCAATTATTATTGAACAACAATGTCAAGGAAATGCGGAATAAGTGATAAGTGCTCGTACCTACTTATTGCAAATTGCAATTTCATTTTGACGCGTAGTTATTAATTTTATTAATATCTAGGTACTTAAGTAGCGTTTTAAGACTTTTGAGGACAGCATGGAGTGCTACCATGTTTTAATAGTAAATTTTTGTATGATGCAAATTTTTGTATGAATGAATACTGCCGTGGTATAACTAGAATGCCGTTACCTACCGAAACCATTTTTTGAAATAAGCGCGAAAAACGTAAAAATAACTTTAAATTGATGTAACTTCTTAATGATAACTCTTAACTGAAAATTAAAAATATCAAAAGATAGGTAAATTGGAGTACTTTTAAATGCCATTTATGAATTTTATTATTAAGAATATATTTTTATATAAAAAACGCTTTATACGTTTTAGTTTAATATCTCTAATACAAAGAGTTCAGAGAGTGTACGCTAAAACGCCGCTGTGCATAGCTTAACGGCATTTTAGTGTAAAACTAACAAGAAATAACAATGTCCAATAATACTCTTTAAAAAACTACAAAAATAGCTGACTAAAACGCCGTTACAACACTTAAGAGTCATTTTAGCTAAATAATAAAAGCTCTACACTTGCTATATGTTAGACTTGAATGCTGTTAATGTCATTTTACCGCTTTTAAGTATATTATCCTAGGGATAATGTTAAGAAAATTGAAGCATTGTTAAACTTAAACGCAGTTAAGTCAAGAACCTCAAATCTTTACGGCACCATAGCGACACAATGCCGAGATGATAAGTGAGCAAATTTATGGAACGATAGTTAAGAATAAAAATAAATCATTTTTTATTTGTTATTTGCATTAAATGTGCATTTGTTTTGTCTTATAAAACTAACTTAACAATAATTAAACATTTACCAAGTAACTAAATGAGATCCAAAAAGTATGATCATAAAAATATTTCTAAAAAAAATTCTGAATGAGCACTTTTAATAACTTCAAACTATATTCCTTATAACAATGACTAGAATGAAATCAGTTTATATTTTTCCTACACAAAAATATTAATATTTGATCAGGCTCAAACGATATTACATCAGTCTGTTCATATTATAGCCAGAACTTGAACCAGTATTTAACTGGTTCTTTTAATTCTTTTGTACTTTTGTTTGTAAGTTTTTCTAGAATAACAATTTGTAAAAATGGAATAATGCTAGACGGTTTTTCAAGAAAATCAGCTTTTCTTTTAGGTTCTATTTACTTCGGTTCAGTTCTGAATTCAAGTTTCATTAAACGAGGGTTTTTTTTTAAATATTTATCATAGATAAAACGTACTGAAACATAATTATCATCAAAAAATTTCTTGGACCTAAGATACTGATCTTGTTACGAGTAAAGCACATGTCTACCATATTTTTTAAATAAGCCCTCGCGTGGGATGTCTGGATCCTTCTATCTGACACATAATTTGGTATATTAAAAGTTTTCTGATGGGATTGACTTTACTTTTGAATTATTGATTGAAGCTACACATTATTTGAAATCATAAAAATCGTAAACTTCAACTTTTTTTAATGCAAACTCAACTTGATGGTGCACTTGATCACTGCTCATAAACTTATGCCTCGGTTCAAAATAATAGGGGACAATTTTATTCATCGAAATGTTTTCGCTATTAATCAAATTCATGAGTATGGGATAAAGAAGCGAATATTGTCCTGTTTTAAGTTACTCGTAGTTAAAGTTTCACATAATGTCTCAAAGACGCTACTGGTCATTGAGTAAGGTCTAGTGTATACATATATATTATTAAAATAGTTTGAATGGTTGGTTGCAATCGGTGTCTCCAAGATTTTGTTTGTTCAAGGCTCAATAACTGGGTTTATAGCCATTTTTAAAATGATTTTTCATTTTTTAGATCTGCTACAAGAAAATAGCTCCCTGTGTAGTGCTATGTAAATTACCTCGTGTGAATATAACTATAATTATTTATACTGTTGATTGACTTATTGTTATACATTATTGATAACACAAATGTATTTTTCTACTGTATTTATTATTTATTTATTTATCACACGTAACAGATTACAACCAACAATAAATACAATAATAATACGAAGCAATAGGATTAGAGCCCAGGTTGCATTCCACATTATTGTACTTAATCGGTTTCTGTCATCGTAACTTCAATGCAAACTTCTGAGAATGTCAATGTAAACTTTTGAGAATGCCGCAAGGTGAAACCGGTTAGGTACAATGATAAATACAGTGGAGAAGTACAAGTGTGTCACTTATAGACATACATTATTGAAATAATGTATGTCTAAAATGACACAAAATAATTATCATAAATAAAATAAGGTAAACTAAAACAATAAAGAAATTACTTGTATTGGCGATTTGCCATAATTTAATATTGGCGGGAACCCTGTGAATCACAGCGTGACCTTGTCCCACAACTCACAGGATTATCCCTGACCGCCTCGATCATCACCCCGCGCGAGATCATATAGCCGCCTTTTAGCGTATTAATTTCGGATAACGGCAATATAGTCTCACTGTTATTATCACTTTAATTTGCCGTTAAGTATTGTTAAACACATTTATGTCTAACTTTTTCAGTTAACGGCATTATAGCTCAATATTACTTAAATTACTATTCATAAATTTGAGTTACTATAAAGCAGCAAAAGTACTTTAATCACATTTAAGTGAATTAAAACCCGTTAACCGCAATCTAACGAAACAATCTTAACATTTCTTTGAGTTAATATTTGATGTTATTGAACTTTAGCGGCTTTATAGATTGATAAAGTCACTTTACGGCATTTTTGAATAATACACTTGTAAAATAAAATCATATAACGGCTTTCTTAGGTTTATTATTTCAGTAACTATTCTAGTTAGGAAAATACTGTAAATACAGATCGATAGAGATTTTTTTTCTGACTAAGATAGCATCAAAAAGTGAAAATCGACAAAATGTTACATAACTGCGTTTTAGTTATACCACGGCAGAATATGGCTATTTACACTGGTCTGGTCGTGCCAAGAAGAGCACCCCGTCGGTCATGGTTGTCTTACAAACATCTATTGCAGTCATTACGGGTAGTTAAAGACCAAAAAAATAACTAAAGGTTTTACTGCAGTACATTAATATCACCTACAGGCTGCGAAGGCAAGATGGTAGTTGTTTCACAAAAAATCTCGAAGTTCAATCGCCATGCAGTTATACTTTTTTTATCGTGCGAAAAATCCCCACCGGTACCTCCCCCGCCGGAGTCGGTTGAGGAGGTTATATCGGACTTGAACCTACTTAAACGCACGCCGTCTTTGGGTATTTAAGTGCCGGAGGACCATGCAGTTATACTGGACAACGTGGACCCCAGGCTTTGAGGTGACAGCTTCCGATGCAACCAGGTTATCATAAAGATTACAATGATGACTTCACAAGCTTTTTCTATTGTCATTAAACCTGCCCTTATTTCAATACATTATTTAATGTTGCTCTTACACACATTATCTGATTATAAACCAATGCTATAATATGTAACATTCATCGATCATTATTTAATGAATGGGTTCCCGCCGGGGCGCGGGCGTGTGAAAGCGGCAGACTGCTATTGTCCTGTACAATAGATTAACACAACTGTATCGCAGTGAAAGTTGTCTCGTAAAGGTCTCTATATGGATTACTAGCAGTAGATCACTAGCACCCTAGTGATCTTAATACCATTAGATAACTCATTACACGCAATCTCTACAATAGATAAGCTGTTTATAATAAATATTGTGACTTGGTTAAGTTTTGTACAGTCACCTGCAATAATATGTAGGTATACACTTTGGAACCTTGTCACAATAATAAATGACAAGTCAACATTATGACATGAAACGGTAAAATTCGACAAGTGTAATGTGAAAAAGTTCTAAAACGTATACATATTATTGCAGGTGACTGTACCCAGAAGCAATTTAACTTTGTAATTTTTTTTTGTCGTGCAACGAATATCTACCCAGCTGAAACCGGTTGAGGATGTTATGTTGGACTTGAACCGACTAAAACGCAAGCCGCCTTTGGGTCTTTAGTTGCCGGAGGTGAGATAGCCAAGTGTGTTCAGGGACCAGGGTATCCCAGGTCTAGTCCCCGGGTATAAGGTGGCGCACTTTTAGCTGCCGCTACGGCCTGCTTCTGCTAGAGTGACAGGCGGCTCCACCCGTCTTCCCAGGCTCTCGCTCATGAAGGACGGAGGTCATTCTACGACCTAGAAGGAAATATAAACGGCGCTAATTCGTTTTTTTTTACTTACATGCAATTAATTCACATATGGTAAATGGTATATAATGACCTCGACCCTTGCTGACTTCGGCGGGGATACGATACAAATAACCCTCTTTCTCCTTTTTTTTATCGTGCGAAAAATCCCCACGGATACCTCCCCACCGGAGCCGGTTGGAAAGGTTATGTCGGACTCGAACCGACTAAAACGCACGCCGTCTTTGGGTCTTCAGTTGCCGGAGGTGAGGTTGTAGCCAACATATCCCTCGCACCCCGGCAGACCCGGGGCCTTCTCTTCGAGATGACCCCCGTCGGGTGTAGGGACCACGGTGTCCCCAACTAGCCCCCGGGTATGGGGAGGCGCATTCTGCGCCGCCGCCGCGGCCTGCTTCTGCTAGAGTGACATGGCGGCTCCACCCGTCACCCCCAGGCCCGCGCTCATTCTTTCTCCTGAATCTAAAGGAACCTAAATAGAATGTCGCTTTGTCTATAGCCCCAGTACTTCACATGGGGGAGACCGCGGCGTACCGCTAGTTAGATACTATATATACCTATTTATGAGTGCACATCAAAATAAAACATTTCATTGAGCCATCTTTCATACTTTAAAATGCACTTAAAGGTAAATAACACAAGCGGCCATAGATAAGATAGACGTGGTGTCAACAAAGTACATAAGTCATATAGTGCCCTATTTATTTTTTTCATAAGTTGTCCATAACGTGTGATAAGCAGACGGCCTACATTTGCAATAATGATTAGTTAAGTAATTAGTTTCTTTTTATACAACTAAGGTGAAAAGAAGCTTCGGTCACCCGCCTTTAACTGTGATTTTTTTTTGTTGTATTTAGGTCGTCAAATTGACCGTACCTCGCCTGATGGTAAGCAGGGGTGCAGACCAAAACAAGGTGGCCTCCGTTATAGGTGTTGTGTGTGGCCTGGAACGGCAGTACCCACCCTGACACCCTCGACAATTGTTTTTTTCACTCCCCGTTTAAAGGACCCAAGACTGTAGGATGAAGGAAGCACGTGTTCTGACCATAACACTACTGAAATGAACCCACTTGTAACAAGCAATTTAGCTTAGCTGGACGTTTAGTGGGATAGTAGTCATTTCAGTTACAAAATTAATATTTATTCCATTTCAACAACCTTTATTTCCATTCTACAAAATTAATTTTCATTCCACAATCCTTATTCCCATTCTACAATCTTATATTATAAGCTGGCGAAACTATGCTTACATTAGATCAAATAATTTAGTGTTGTTTAATCAATTTATCCCGAAATATTCACATATTTGTTGGTGACATTGTGTGTGTCAGTTTTCTATGAAATCGAACGCAGGGACTTAAATTTTTAGACTCAAGACTTGAAAAATCACGTTTGGTGCAGTCTAGCACCTGAGCGAAAAGCACCTAATCATCTCCAGGTGCTATAATTGGACTACACCACTCTGCACTCATTTGGTTCCACTCGAAGATACTGAGGTATAAATCTATGGTCGAAGTACTATTTTTGTACTGTGCTTCAGCCTTAACCTACAAAACAATTGCCATTCAATTTGAATTTAGAACATGTCTTCATTGAATGAAGTAATTATCTAATTTCTGCTAATGGCTGAACGACTCGACCATTCAATTGACAAGATACTTGAGTAAGTGAATATGTTTATAAAATATGCATTACAAATACTTTTTTCCTTTTGCAGGTAAGTTATGAGTCATCAGATCAATCAGCATACTACGGCGAATGCAGTAAAAATTTTGTACAGTCACGAACGTAAGTTCAAAACTTTAAATATTTTTGAACATGTCTTACAAGCTTTTTCATTAATTTAGTTTTAAAATTTATGCATAGTACCTGTTTACAAATATTCTAATTTAGTTTATTTATTTAGTTATACATTATTGATAGTGATAACACACTTGTACTTAAGTTCTCCACCATATTTATTATTGTACCTAACTATTCTCGTATTGGGTTACATTGACAGTTATAAACAATTCAAATCCATAACACTACGCTATTTAACCATTTTTATATGTGGGTAATACCTACCTAGTGGGAATTTAACTAAATCATAGCCTGAGTAGAAGTTCTACATAAGATAAACATAAGAAAAACTTAAACCTTTTAACGCGTCACGCCACATTCACGTTACGTTACGATGCCAGAGTGACGCGTCTATGGCCAAAAAATATGAATAATTCCCGCGCAATATTAACAAACAACATGTCAGTTAACAACTTACAACTTGTGTTGGCGGTTTCTATAGTTGAATGTACTTTTTTATAATATTCTCAACTTGTTTTCGCTGCGAATTCTTTACCACAGTGACTAATCTCGAATTCTCAACATGTCGCCGATGTTAAGTACGAGTAAACATATCTACATGAGATAATACACGCACTAGATATGTTTAGTTATCTACTTTTGATTATTATTTATTTTATGTAATATAGATAAAATTGTATAGTTGTAAATATGCGTGTGTAGTAAATATCTTAGAGCGTTCTGAAACGAACCGCTTTTGAGGACAATGTTACCTGTGTCTTAAGGCTTATTATTTTATTAGTTTAACTTTTTTTTTTTAATTTTTGCCTGTATCCAAGTTACTAGTTTACTAGTAGTCACACGTTCATAGATGACCACGTGGCCGTGTGTATGTCTGCCACTAAAGAGGTAATAAAAACGCCTCCAGCCACCCTATTCAATTCCATCGCAAGACGACCAAGACCGACTAACCAATGGCAGTTCAAGTCTTGTGATAAGTGTGAGTTAACTTCGGTAAGTTAATGGTCAGGTTTCAAACGGTGGACCTAACATAACATAACATAAACATCGTAAAGCATCGAAAAGTCATAGGTGTGTGCCATGGTAAAACCTGGGATCGAACCCGAGACCTCGTCTAAGCAGTTTATTACCCATACCACTAGGCTACCGTGGCGGCATCAACGGTGGACCTAGGGGCTCGGTAATACTAGCTATTATGTATAGTATTACCGTGCTAGGGGCCTTCTTAACCAGTACGTTACCGGCGCTTCATCTGTTTACATTGTATGAAGTTGTCAAACTTCGAAATGATGCTAATACCTAGAGGAGATATATTTTTAGAAGGGTAATCAAATTCGTGTTTGACTAATAATCCTGAACTAGGTCGATCGATAAACAATCATGTGTTGCCAGCATGAAGGACCAATGATTGACGTTGAGATGACAGATAACGATCGAACGTGAGATTAAATATACCTCTAACGATTAAGAGAAATGTAAGCGGTGCGTGTATTCAAGATACCAATTAGGCTACACTATCTATATTTGATATCATTACTAGCGACCCTCATCAACTCAGAGGTTGCGAGTTCGATTCCCGTTTAGTAAAAATATTTAAAAGTATAGGTATATGTAACCCCGGCTAGATGGACGGACGAAATGGTCAAAGTTGCGGGTACCCGTTGGATGCAGATCGCCGCCATCCGCTCTGATTGGAGGTCGATGGGGGAGGCCTATATTCTTAGCACGAAAAAATATCGAATTCATAATGTAAAGATATCGAGAAAACGAAGCATTGCGATTGACATATTATTATGTTCACAGTCATACCGGCTATCGTACTGCTACGTTCTCTCGATACGTTTACTTAACGAATTCGATAGTATTTCGTGCATTGATCATTTCAGTGTCCATAGTTTTGTTTTAACCAACACCTAAGTTTATACCGTTTCTGTCACTTTAGAATCACATTTTCTTACCTTCGTGTGAATGGAGGTAAGAAAATGTGTTTATATACGTTAGTGCTGTACCTTTCATTTGCGTTCACTCACCTTATAGTTCATAAAACATATGTAAATACAGGCCTAGATACTTAAAATATAAATCTCACACTCTAAACCATTTAAATGGCAGACAATTAACGTCCGTTTCATATATGAATCGTTTTCAAAATTAATATGCGAAAACCACAAACTATTGTATTCATAAAACGTTTCGTATCCGTATCTTAAATAGTAAAGTTTGTGTTACAACTGACAATGGACCGCCAGTTATTTTATACCGTTACTTATTTCAAATCGATACTATGTAGGCAAGTACTGTTAATGTTATCACGACACTAGCAGTTCCAGGTTCAAATATTTTGTCAAGTAGGTATATGTGTTTAAACCATAAAGTTATTATTACTAGCGTAAGTAGAGATACAATCTCTTCATTACCACGTTACCGAATTTAAAATGTCAGTGGTAGTGACTTGTGACTTTTAGTTATGGAGACATTAACGTCGATACATAGGTATCTATTTCTGTGTCTTAAAAAACCGTTTTACGGTTCATATATTCCGCCACTTTCTCACGCCTAGGTTTGTTTGTTTGTTTAAACATCTTACTGGCCGCAGCAGCTAGTTAACTTAAAAAGAAAATAAGAATATTAGAATTCGAAATTCAAACTAAATGCAATTAAAAACCAAAAAGGTTTGAAAAGCTATGCCTAATCTAGGTGGTGGCATTTTTATTGCTATGGAAAGCGGGAATATTATTTATACGAGAATCGCAGTTTGTTCCATCTAATAGACTGAATTTCGGAGTGGGCAACACAAATACATCTCGAAGAATATAGTTATGTAACTAGGTGCCTTTTCTGCTAAATTTTATTTCGAAAATGTCAAACTCACCATTGTGATTGGAATTTGCTACAGTTTTAATTATAACACTATTGATAGATTTGATTACCGTTATTTAAAGGTTAACGTTAGTTAAAGGTTTGATACCGTTGATTGGAATTTCTGACAGTTTTAATTATATCCATAATATAGGCATATGTATTTATGTATGTTTATGTGTCCTATTCTATATTATTAAAGTATATTATCTTTAGTTGTTCATTTTAGTATATTATTATTTTATACCGTACTAGATCGAATTCTCACCACTATGCTTCGAGTACCTACCATGACAAATGTCTGCATCACCCTAAGGTTGTCTGGTAAAAAATGCCCATAGCATTACGTCCGCCTTTTTACATTATTTTTACTTTATGTGCAAAAAGTTTAAATATAGAAAATGCTGGAGAATCTTCGAGAATGAATTACTTCAGTGCAACTGTTGCAAGTCTACTTTCGCAGAACGAAGTCCGATTTGTTACAATTTTAAATAATCGTGCATATACAATACCCTGTAAGGTAGTTCAATGGATTTGTTGGAATCATGACTGTCAATTTAACTGAATAACGGCTAATCAATCAAACACGTCCGAGTTCGATTCCGAGTCCGATTGTTAAGCAAATAAATCGATTAAGCCGTTAATAGTTGTGGACACGAGGTGTTTCTTTATCTAGGACACGTCAATTTGATTTCACCTCGCCTGATGGTAATTGAAAGGCAAAGTATCAGGAGACAGGGTCTCCCTTACCAACACATATAAGCTTATAATGGTATCGGTCAGCTTGGCAACCTCATCAAATACCTTTTGAGGGACCCGGGATCGTAGGAAGAAGGAATCACGTGACCTGGTAAGGAGTTCCAAGATTTAATGGTGCTGCATAGGAAATACTCACCGAACCGCTGGGTTAGTTCAATTCTTATATGCTTTATGAAATTTTCACAGAGCAACAATAAAAATAATTAATATTCGCCGCTGCATATGCACTAAACAGTTTGAATAATGTATAAAGATACGACATCAACTCTTTCCTCTCGGAGACACCGTCCATATAAATCATGGCGTACTTAACTCTCTGGAGGTTAAGAAGATGGCGACCGTTTTAAAATTGGTACATAAGTATCCCATGCACATATAAGTATATGTTCATGCCTATTACCTTAACTCGCGAATTAATACGTACATTTTCCAATCGGTACCAGGTAATAGGGGGTGAGCCTATTGCCCTATTCCACAGCATGGCATTGCATAAACCAGTCCTATCCCTTAGTCTCGTTGTACGACACCGCATGGGAAGAGATGGGATGGTCTAAATTAAGTTAAATACAAAATGTGATCTTCATCCAAGCACCAATCCCGGTTATTTTGAAAACTTACACTTGGAGCCCGGAGTCTGTCCTTATCTTTAGTGGGCCGTTTGCTTGTCTGCCACCTATTTGCTTTTAAAAAAAACTGACGAACAGGCAAGATTTAAATTTGTTACCACGAATCGTACTGCCTCTGTGACCTGATGGAAGCGAACGCGGCTGCTACGCAGGATCCCCGCTAAATGCAAATGTTTGTATGCATCGATATGACTATTTGCGGATATACCTATTTGCACTGGTCTGGTCGTGCCTCGGAAAGCATGTTATACCGGTTGGCAATTGGTATACGAACATCTATGGCAGTCGTTTAAATAGTTGGAGTCCCCAAAAGTCCGACTAGCCTAATTACAGAATAGGCTCAGACAATGATGAATCGCAATAACAACAAAAATATTCACCATTGTTTCCTCGACTGTGAAGTGACCGGTTCCCTGAACAAACTAAAAGGAAAGCTCGACTCGTGCGGTATCACGAACTAAATCGTTGGTAAAGCGGTCGGCACTTGAATCAAACTCGAGAGGCCCGTTGTACTATCACCGTAGAGAGATGAATACTCCATTCATCTTGCTACGACGAGCAAAAACGGTTTTTGTAGAAAACGGTCGGTAGTAAACATATTGTTTCTTTTGTCATCCGATCAGCGATTTTCAACAGGATCCGATTGCTTTGCAATAATTTGTACGCTTTCGAATTTTAAAATATCAACTTCTTTTTAAGAATTATTTTTCAAATTAGAGTAACACAGTAATGGTTTCAAATCACGAAATACTTTTTTAAGAACGCTGTTAGCTACTTTTTAAACCAATCAGATCGTTAACATTGAACAGTAGTTATGAATACATTTAAGTGTGTAAGATTCTCGTTGTTATTAACGATCTTCAAAATAAGATCCTTCTTTTTTATACCACTAAGGTGGCAGAGAAGCATACGGCCAATCTGGTGAAAAGTGGTTACCGTTGCATAATAATATGGACGTTTGCAACACCGGTAGCACGAGTGTGATGCCCCTGGTGTTGCAAATTGCAATAGAGAAGAGGTGGGGGAGGGGAAGGGTTGAAGGTTAAGAGAGTTACCGTATTGTCAGTGCAGAAGGCAAATCAGGGTTTCATAACATCACATACTCGTAGCAGTGTCAACTTAATCCCTCGGTCTTCGCACGATGAAGAATATGTAGATATTTTATTTCAATACATCAAAAGTGAAGATTGCAATACAAGAAGAACAATCAGAAGAAATCATACCACAGACTAAATAAAGTAAGTCATACTTTATACTTTCTTGTTGCACTCACTGATATACCTATGCTACTCCTAATGCTACGATCCACGCCCATTGTGTGGAAGTTGGGTCTTCATGTTATGCCTGCGTTCAGGAAATTTTGTTGTTTGTTTGCACGAAACTAAATTTCCTCAACGCAAGCAAAGCAGGTCAAAGTGACCGTTTGAAGCGGCAGTGCCTTAATATATAGAGACTATTTATAGACAATATAGAACCACAGATACAGTCGACATTAGGACTTACTAATTATTTCCTATATTCCATAGGACTTATTCTAATTATTATAATTATCTTCTAAAATCTATATGGGTATCAATGTTATTGATAATATTATGGTCAGATTTAATAATCTCATTCAAAGGAGTTCCGTATGCATTTACTTACTTAATAAGTAATATAGTTAAGTACAGTCGCCGTCAGTGGTAGCCTGATATATCCCAAGTGACTAACCAACTTTGCTTTATGCCTTCACATGAAATAATAATCAAAATTAAAAAAAAATTGCCAATTATATTTATTAATTTATCTCAATGTACAAATTATAGACATTGTTTATTGTTCAGGAACTTCTGACGGTGACTGTACTTACGTCACTACATAGATCTACACTAATATCAATATTTATTATAAAGAGGAACATTTGTAGAAAAGATTATAAATCCTTACTACACTACAAAAGTAACGTAACCAAATAAGTAAAAAAGTGCTCTATAAAACGTCTTTCGTTGCATACGCTGTGGAAATATGCGGATAGAACAAAAGTGTGTGAGTCGAGTCGACAAGCGAGTAGAAAATCGTGCAGAGCGCTAAAATTTACTACACTGACATCCACGCGGGCATAGCCGCGCGTAATAGCTAGTTATTTATATTTAGTTAAAAAATGTTATGCACAGTGTGTATTATAGTATTCCTTGTATCATATTTACTCATAAATATTTCTTTTTTAACCTACAAATAACGATCAAAGTTATCCAGATTTGCAATAATTTGAAAAAAAAATCTCGTAAAAATTAAACAACATACTTGTTTAATTGCTACGAGAATTTTTATATTTTTTTTTTGCTTCTTGAAAGGTGCCTAATAATAATAAGCAATTATATTCATAAAAGTTTTATTGAAAAATATAAGTAACCTCGTGAGTAAAAAAATAGGATAAAATTAATTTTATGAGCAAATAAAATATATCGACTGATTACGAAATACAATTAAGTAAGTACTTATATTAAACAGATTCAAAATTATCGAGCATATGTTTTTAAGAAAAATCGAAGGTTGCCAGCTTAATAAAATTTAATAAAGTGGTAATATTTGTGTATAACAACATTACGGAAGCGATTTATCACATGCTGAAAGAGTGACTCTAAATAAAAGTTTTCGGTTAAAGTCTTAAAATGTTGTACATCGTTAATGGCCGGTTTATCATAAAAATGAACGAATGATTTCTTTCATTCATTCGCGATATTATATTTTGACAGACTTCACCATTTTCGACTTGATAGTGCAAAAATTACGAAATCGCTTGTCTACTGTTCACGAAGTTAGACTGGGTAGGTACGTGGGAACACGAATGTACCAAATACCGTCGACATGGAATTTGTAAGTTATGCGCTGGAGAGAGGTTGACGTATACTGAGTACTAGACAGGTTATACGTACCTACTAAAAAAATTGATATCCTATAAAGGCTATTATTGCCCTAACTAGAACTATAGCTATTAACATCATTATCGGCAAATAAAATACGACAACTCGATTTATGTCATAAAGTAACAGTTTTTCAAACCAAACAAATTAATTTTATTACGAACAAATAGACTAACAACGTCTAAAAATCTCTATGTAATGATTATACTCAAGAATAGGGGCAGTCGAAGACCCCATTCATCGTGAACTGTATGTAATACCCCCAAGGCTTATCGTACAGCGTTCGTAATTGCGATAGTCGAAAAAAATCTCGATTTCAATCGTGAAGCTTTTGTTAGTACGTACATTAATAGATCTTTTCTACAGAATTAGACGAATACATAATGCGAATGAGTTATTGTTCGCATTGTGACCTCATTGTTCGTAATGAGGACCAATTAAATACGCTGTGACTGGAATAACAATCAGATTATGTGTATAATTAAACAACCGTTGAACCCTTAGTATTTGTTCTATTATGGTTCTATTATCGTAATCGTTTGACGACCCTTTTTGGGGGATTCGAATTTGGAATTTAACTTTTTTGACACTGACAGATATATTGACATTGACAGCGAAATTGATGTTAAATGTCATAGTAGCTGTTAAACATAGATTATAAATCATATTACTAATAAAGTCTGTTGCGGTTAAAGTAGGTGAATGTAATTAATTGAAAATGATTAACTACTAATACATACACTTGAACATGAGAGTAAAAGCTAAAATTATATTTACACTTATAGTACTCAACATTACGCCATTGCCAACTGTACTCACATTCCTGGCCCATTTAGATACCAAGCCAGATAAGGCCATTTTTTTTTCAAATAAGAACACACTTCTAACTGTATTCATCTATGAATTTCCCTACATTAACAAGGAAGCGTGCATATTTCACGTATTTGGTAAAAGACACGTTGGCACGCGGCTTTCTCACGGCCCTTCAGCACTGGAGCGATCACGTACTGACATTGCTTTGCTGTGAATGTGAAATTATTCCGATACTCGGACACGCATCGTAATACAACTATGCACACAACTCACAACTACGCACTCACAACTACACCAGGCATTCAATCTTCGTCTTTATTGCAAAGGATTAAAGCCCTGAAGTGCGCTGGTAGATGGAAAGCACACGTTGTTTTCTGTGACACGAATACTCATTACCACAAGCGGATTACTGTGTTGCGTCATATCCCTGTAAAAATATTTAGTTCGGTCTACCATTATTTAGAACTGGTATGTGGACTAATTTTTGGCGCATTGAAATTGTTCAGCGATTACTGTGCGAAAATCATCATTGTGAATATAGTGATGTAATTTTGTCTTTACCGTCTGTATGTAAATTAAATTTTGTAAATACAATTATTTAATCTTATTGTGTTTTTATATACTGTACACTTATGCGCACTGAAACCTTGAGTCAATTTGCTTTTCTGGTTTATTTTTTCGAATTAGTTCAACCGGTTGAATTTAGCAGTTATATTTTAAACTTCAATCATTTTGTCACTAAAATGTGACAGAAAAAGATAGCTAAAACTTTAAAACTACACTAGAAATCGAATTAAATGTATGCGAAATAAATGTGGACTGATCGAAAAAACACAGATTATAATATATCACTCATAAATTATCCCGCCAAATAAAAGGACAAAGTTAACCGCTAGTATACAGCCTAAGAATAACCTCAATTAATTCCTAAGGGAAATGCATTTACTTACAAGCCTCACAATGAATAGTATCGCCACTATTTGGCACAATGTCAGCAGAATCTGGGCCACTGGCCGACTCCAAAGCGTGTACCTCAACGCCTAGTACTACCTACTATGTTATCGGTTGGAGATACGGTTTGCTCGTTAATTGAGTGATTACAAAATAGCTTTACAGTGTCATTCTTTGCAAATAGCTGTATATCGTAAGCGCGCTATTCTTAACACGCTTTTATTAACACCTTTCGTAGTTCTAAACAATATTGGAAGTTGAATCCAACTAATAAGTACTTGTAAATATTATATGACATTCAGATGATAATGTGTACTTATATTAATTTGACACCATCGAGTGATTCAATTATTTAATCTTATGTGATTGATGAAGTAAACTCTTAACATTCGATTGGGCCTCACCTATTTCGTTATGACCACCACATGATATTTTTGTTTCTTTTGTCTACATTTCAGTTTTTTTTGTTTTTTTTTTGGTGTATTTGATCTATTTTTGAATTTCGAACGTATGCGATCGAATAACTGGTTACTATTCTATTGTTATTGTTTTTGTATATGTTATGGTTTTTTGCCTGAATGTTATGTTTGAAGGTCATTTGCATCTGCAATAAAATTCCTAAACGAATATGATTTATGCAAATCTGAACGGACGTTAAGTTAATCCATATGCTTTCTCATTTGTGATATGTATAGAATACATGCACCAAGTACAGATTCCCGTTGAGGGTGTGTAAATGAAACTGTATGAAATTTATTGAAGAAATAAATTCTACAGGATTAAATGTCTATGGTCTATTCTAGACTATATCTAGAATAGACCATAGACATTTAATCCTGTAGAATTTTCGACGCAACTGCAAGTGTTTTAAATTATTTCGACTACAAAGAGAGAAAAAAATGTCATATAAAACATTGTGTACGTGATTTGTTCAGGAAATAAGTTTAGTTATTGCCAACGAAACGAGGGACCGTAAAGCCGCTTAGGGAGTCATATATATAAAGAAATAATTAATTTTCCTTCGTGGCTATCATTCTACTGTTATTACAATAGAATGATAGAATAATATTCTCAAACAACCACTTATTGTCTAGATATGGATGTATCAAGTGTCATAAAAAAATGAGCTTTCGAAATATAGGTATGAACCCTACACCCCACGAAGAATTGAGCGATTAAGCTAGCCTCAAGAGCAAGCCTAGGTAGTTGCAGCTACTTACTTAGTAGCATAATCTGTCAAAATGTACCCGAATACGTAGTCACCATGAAGATATTCTGTCAAATATTTACCTTACTAGTTATGGCATAAGGAAAATCTAGTAGAAAAGAGAAAGTAGAAAAGAAAAGTGGAAAAAAAGTAGAAAAAATTAATGCCTAATCCCTCATTATTGTTAGACGCGACACATATTAAACCCTGTAGGGTTTTAGTGTTTTACTTTAAGCATTAAGTAACATTGTATAGTACTTAAAAATAAAAAAAAATCAAAATCTTAATTTTATTGACTACCTGACTATTTACTAGCATAAAGAAAACCTATAAAAATCTTTAATTAAAAACCTGACTACTTATTAGCATAAGGAAACCCTGTCAAAATCTTTCATTAACAACCTGACAACACATTAGCATAAGAAAAATCTGTCAAAATTACTAATTAACTACCTCACTAATTTCTAGCATAAAGGAAAACCTACCTAGATCTCTGATGATCTACTATCAATTCCGCATAGAACGTCAATCGACGCGTAATTCGATGCGCATCCAATTTATCGTATATGGCGTACATTGCGGGACATCACCAAAGAGAAAGAATGTTGGTTGCGTAATGCGTTCACCGTTACTAACAATGTCGCTGTCATACCGCACTTCGCACCTGCAACTGTACAGTTTTATAGGAAGGTAAATAAAGTAGAACAATAAATTGTACTATAATGTAGTCGGAGAGCTTAGTGGGACATGGTGAGACGGTTTATTTTTTTTTAAAACGTTGTCAGTTTGATATAAAGTATTTAGTATTTAACATAAAATTAATTCAGATTATTCTTCGCTCTTAGTATTACCATGATTCTGTACTTACAAATAGGCTACAATAGATACATGATTGCTTACCAGTGATGTACATAGATTTTTTAAATAGTATGCGCTCCCACTAAACCTCATAATAGATTAAGGTTTATCTGATATTTGTAAGGTATGCACACCAATGTATTAAATTAACTTTTCACCACAGCAGCTCAAACAAGTGAGTTTTGCTGCGTAAAAACAGTGTGCAAAATGCGATTTTGCTCACTCAGTGAGACAAAGTAGCTTTTTAATTATTTTTTTTTAATTTTCAATAAAGAGTGCCAACCATAGATTCAAAAAGAATCATTCCGCGAATAACTTTCGAATTACATATACTGCACTCTGTCTCTTGGCCGTCCATAAAAAAGTTCTAGTGACAAACACAAGTATTTTGAAGGTTTTTTTTTTAATTTATGGCACGTCAAAGGTCCTATTTCGAAATTCTAAATTTGAAAGATATTTGAAAAAGAATAACGATGTATTTTATTTACATTATTTAATAATTATGTAATGTTATTGAATACCAAAATAAGTAATGCATAAGTATTTATAATGATTAGGTACTATTATCAACATTTGAAAAATAAAATGTCACGTAGGTAGGTACGCTGTTTCTGAACACACCTTTTAAAAATAACGGGTATAAAATTTAACTTTTAACTTTAAACTTTAAATTTGCAGAACAGCATTAAGTAATTAGATTAATTATTAACTTTTAAAATTTTCAGCATTATTTTAATTAATAATATAATAGGTGTTCTGTTCTGTTAATAAGTGTTGCATTATCTTCTAAGTAATATTTCTTATGTGTTCTCGCTGCTGAAGTGAAAAGTAATGTGTGCCACACGAGAGCAAAATTATTTGCATCTCGTGCATTTGAATCCCTCACTACGCTCAGGATTCTACAGTAGAATCACTCGCTACGCTCGTGATTCAATCCTAGAATCCCTCGCTTGCTCAGGATTCAAAATCAGCACTCGCAGCAAAAAACAGTTTTGCTCTCTTGTTGCACAAATAACTATTGTATTGTGATACGATACGATAAAGAATTGTTATATTTCAACCGCACACGTGTTTCCTTCTTCCCGCATTCTTGGGTTCTTTAAGCGGAAAACAAAAAAGTATCTGTCGAGGACAACAATGCAAGAAATCAGAATCGTAAGCATTTGGAAAGGTTATCCGTACCATATGCATTTCACCATAGTTCCTTACTAATGGTCCAGGGAGTTTATAAGCATAACCCATATTTACGGTAACCTTTACTGATACTTTTTTTGATAGTGCCGAAATTCCTTCGGATATAAAAGTCGGCGGGGCTTTAGTATCCTGGCTGGCTAAGTCGGATTCGAAGAGAATAACTCAGAATGCTGTCTTGAGTCATCAGTTGCCGAGCCACAAGCACTGGCATATTTTCCCCACACTCCGACTGGCCCAGGGTTCCCGAGAGCCATCCCGGGTATCCTGAGAACTCGTTCATTATGTCATACGTGCAGCTGCGTGTGCAGCAGCCGCTACGCTAGTTATATTATAAAACTCTAAGCTCAATGATACCGTGAATTAGTTATAAAATTTGTTGACAATTTCCGTTGATAATTCAGCTTCCTTCCTCTTTTATCTTTGTTCGTTTACATCGTTCTAATTTTATTATAATGTGTTACAGTTGTTATGTAAAGTGTAGTTAATAATAGTGAATTGGCTAAGTCATCAACTTGTATCTGAAAAACGTATAGGCACTAGAACAAAAGTGCAGTGGAAAAGAGAGAAAATTGTAAAGAGAAATGCCGGTGGATAATATTATACCTCTAATAGAACAATCTTAGTACAAATTTAAGCGCAACCAAAATTTATATACTCTTTATGTCAAAATAATCGACCAATTCGATATAATTCAGCCAGAAACGTCGAAGAACTGCTTTTCATTTCCTGGCACTTTATATTTGACAGGTATCGGTAATAAGAGTAAAAGTCAAGATAAGATCGGCTTATTTCGGCTTTGTGTCTATCTCTATTGCCTTCTCTCTATCACAAGGCACATGGTTGCATCCTAATATCTTTTTAACTATAACTTCAGTTGAAGCTGAAGCTATAGCTTCAGTATTTTATATATTAGGTATGTACATAGAAAATTGAAAAATTTTATAACTATATAAACCGGTTTTAACTACTCTATAGAAGCACCAAACTGTCGAACGTAAGTGCGATAGAGAGAGCGCTCTACTCAATAGAAACATGTCAATCTTCAGCCGGACTCTCACCCTGATGTACTAATATATAACCGCGGTACTGTTACAATATTAATTGTTGCACTAAAATTTGGAGATGGGTGACCATTTACATAAATACTTATCGACAGTATTACGTTTACTTCAGCGGTCATGAGCCTTAGTGGTGGGAGTATGTAACCTTGGTAATGCCATAGAATGCTGTAGCACTACCATGAACTCCTATCGAATTCGTAGTGAAAAGGTTTCGAGAGAACGAAGCAATATGATTGGCAGTCTGCCTCTTGTGAACCTGTGTGCGTGTAGCGTAGCCCGCCAATCGCAATGCTCGGCTCCGTTCTGTCGATACCTTTACATTACGAATTCGATAGTATTTCGTGCTAAGGCTACTGATCTAGAGGTGGAATGATGATCTTAAGGTACCACTGTTCTTTTATCCCAAATATGTTGGATATTATACCCATTTAAATATGGTTTATGTTCCAGTGAGGACAGGAAACAAAGTCTTAGTTTAGTAGTCGAGACAAGGGAGGGTGTCGGGGAGGGTGGGGCTGTGAGCATAGTCTGTATCTGTATGATACAATCGAACTGGTAATTAATGGATTAAACATCCATTAATTACCAGGCCGGCGCTCAATAGCGGATCTTTTGGCATCATCAATAAGGATGCCAAAGGATTCTTTTCCTTGCCGATGCCAGTAATGTGAACTGACCCTTAGAGTAACAAAGATGTCAGAAGAGTTCCCCCTACCCTTACCATATCGCAGTTCACTGGCACTAGACATGGCCCTTCCCAATTTTATGAGGTTTTGACATACTGTTTTCACGTTGGCCAGACGAGTCGGTGCAGGGTTTTATTTCGAGTTTTCCTTCTTTAGCAGTGATATCGTGTAAATATTGGCATAAATCAACTGAAGGTAAAGAGAAGTATGAGACTGGCCGCCATTATGTTTGAATGTATAATATACCTAATGGTAAAAAAGTCGTTCCCGAATGATTAAATTAAATAGGTCACTTTTATCAACGTGACCTACATATAATTAGTGAAGGCGTGTTTAATGATTTTGGACATGAAACGAACACAATAATCAATCTAATTAGTAGTTATTGCTCTAACTTTGACAGTGAATATCGA
The DNA here is from genome assembly GCA_963691645.1 of Pelosia muscerda. Taxonomy (NCBI): domain Eukaryota; kingdom Metazoa; phylum Arthropoda; class Insecta; order Lepidoptera; family Erebidae; genus Pelosia; species Pelosia muscerda. The sequence continues at coordinate 5,866,117 of OY829103.1, forward strand.
TGTTTTAAATAATAAATGTCTAATAAATGCGTCAAAATTGCTAAGTCTAATTTACCCAAAAGTAATATAGATAGCGTTAATAAAATAAACCAGATAGAAGTCTTGCTTCTTTACAAGAAAATAAGTAAACTCATGCAAGTAGTAGGCTCAACTTAATTACATTAATAAGAAGATTCATTATCCATTGGCTTCTAAGTAGTGTTGTGTAATTGTATAACTTCATAGAATTTTTCTTTGGACCCCGCTGTACAATCAAATAAAAAGTTCCAACTTCTATCACATTTTTATGGCTTTTTTGCTTTTAATCAAAATGTCTACCATTTTGTTGACCACGGGGTAAATTAACACGGCGCATTGAATAAAATCAAGGATATTATTTTATACGATGTTTTAATGTTAATCAATCATATATGAAAGTAAGTAAAATATCTACTTTGATTTTTTTATAATCCCTCTAAAAGAAGAAAGAAAAGCCCGCTAAGTTTCTTGCCGGAGTCTTTTAGGCCGGGGCCGCGTTCGTTTCGAAGCGGTTATAATATCGTATAATTATTTTTAATTGTGAAATTTTCTAAGTGTATTTTCATAATGCACTAACAGAACATTATACAGAACAAATGATTTTTGAATTTTGAATCTAGGTACTCACTTCCTATTACTAAGATCTGCAATCATAAGTAGTTGCAGATTTTAATTCAAACAATCATATTTCCATGAATAACTTATTATTAGCTACACCTCGGTACACCTCGGGTAAAAACAATAATAATTATTTCATCATATCACACACCAATGTATTTTTCATCCATTTTCCCAATCCACACAGTAGGTACACTACATATTACGAATAACAATCGTTACTTACTTGTTCCGGCATATAAATTCTTATATATTATATTCAATCCTCTTATATTATTATTATTGCAGTATTATTTTTAATTCTTTTATGCATTAATTTCAATTATATAATAATAAGATTACTCAACACGGAGAAAAACAAAAAGTGCGCTATCGTGTTTTGTTTTTTTTGCGGTAAAATATACCATAGATAATAATAGATGTAATAGGTAATATCAAAGAGTATTTATGTGGCCTTATATAGTAATATTGCACATTGAGATTTACCAACTCGATACAAGCTAACATAATATATTGAAAACAAAAGTATACCTTTGAATCGATCTTTATAAAAATCAGTCGGAGGGTGAACTGTGAGTTACTTCCTCAATTATTATGGTGCAGCGGATTGGCAACTAAGTAGTTACACTTATTCAATTAGCAAGCCTATTATGAACAACTGGGTAACTCGGCCCAGTTTCGCCTCAGGCACGTAGTTTAATTTATAAAACATCATCTTCGTTACAACTTTTTGATTTTTATAGATCAATATTTTCAATTAACGAACCTTCCTAGATCACTTTTTTATCTATATCACTTTATGAATTTCTTTTTTATAATTAGATTCTGCATTCGAAATTGATTAAGTTTGATTAATTGCGATATTCTTTAGAAAAAATACTGATAATCACCATTGAATGGAAGCTATACTTTGTAAAATATAGCTTGGGTCCTATGACAGATGTCAAAATTAGGTTCATAGGGATGTCCGAAATTCGATGAAAATATCGATACTACCAGCTATTATTGATGCATGTTACATATAATTAGGTTTAATTTAATTGTATGTATATATGTATTTAATTGTAATGAGAACAGAATATACGTAGCATACAAGGCGTCGGCACTCGTACTGATGAGAATGAGTGGAGTGGATCAGTGGAAGTTCATATCAAACAAGATGTTGGCGCGTGTATCTTATGCCTGTAACATGGCCCAAGAGCCAAATGCGGCGTGTCTTGTTACAAAATCCAAAAACAGGTTCAGGGCGTTGATGGATTGAATGTAGGATTTTATTTACTCAATATTATTTAGGATCAAGTATATTGAAATAAAAATATTATTATGATATTAAAATACCTAAGCAATAAGATTAAATTCTAATTATTTTTTTCTTATATTAATTTCAATTTTAAATTAAGCTTTATTCAAAATATGGATAGTTCATAGTACGTGGTCACGATGATTCATCGCCCATCACTAATTAGCTCGGTATGCCCATAAAGTATGACATTGACAGCTACTACATTCATTATTAGAAAATTCAAGACTTCATGTGCGGGATTTCACTGACAGCTGTCATAGGACCCAAGCTACATTTTACAAAGTATAGTAAACTCATTATCACCGATGAAGTTCCAAGATGTGCCATACCTTCTTGAGAGGTTTCCTTGTTGGTCATATGTCTTAAAGCTTGAACGAACTTAATATAGGTGAAATCGATTTAATCTGATGAAAATTAACGTCTGTTACCTACTTTATTTATTTATGGTGAACATTTTTCGTATCTAAATAAATCAGTCCTTTAAAAATAATTAAAAAAGTATTACTTTTCCGTTACATCCATAAGGTTATCTTTAGAGGAAGATAGTGTAGAAGTAGTAGAACATATTATACTTTACACAAAACCTAGGTGTGAGAAAGTGACAGAGTATCAATCTGTGAATGGTTTCTTTGTAAACCATTATCAACTTTACTTACACTTTAAAGTCACAAGTCACTGGCACTGATATTTTAAATTCAGTAACAAAAGGAAGTATGTGGGTCATTTACGCTAGTAATATTATTGTCTATGGTGTTTGTAACGTCATTCGAATTTTAAAAAATGAAAATCTCGTTACCTGAGCATCATTGACGTCATTGATGGTATATTTTTTTTTTATGATAAAACTAGGAAGCAGAAAAATCAATAACGTATTGACATTGAATTGTATCTGTTTATGGGCAATGACATAGTTTTAATCACCATAAATTATGATACCGCGGTATTTGTCAATAGAAATAAGGTGGCAACATTATAATAAATAGTCTATTAATGAAGCATAACGCCTTGACGTTAATCTAAATATCGATAAGTGTTTTATGGCAAGTAAAAAACAATGAATAAATATCAAACATCCATGTTTAAAGTATACCTTTCGAAGATTTAACTTGAATTTACCGAAATGGCTACCACCTGAATCAAAGAGAAAAGCCTGCGCTAGTCTATACCGTTACTTTCCTAAATCCTGTCTTAGAAAAGAGGGACACCATTACAACATGTCCCTCTTTTCTAAGACTTTTACTTGCCATCTGGCGAGGTGAAGTCAAATTGACGTGCCCTATATAAAAAAAAGAAATTTATGCAAATTAGTAATTTGTAAGTTTTCAAGCAAAAAGCATGAGTTAGCCAAATCCCATTAAATTATTACCGATGGAATCCTATTAACATATGTCAACAATTGGGTGAGCCGTGACATTTGCGTAACGTGACACTTGAATGTCACACTTTCGTCTTTCATAACTTACTTAATAAAATATGGAGTAAGGTCGCTTCGGTTTGGTTTCATTACTAAAACAATAACTATAAATTGTGCTAATAACAAAAATGACAACAGTAACGTTTCATTGGGTCAGGCGGAGCCCCCTACTCCGGGGTCTGCCGGGGTGCGAGGGATAATGTTGGTTACTATCTCCCCTCCGGCAACTAAGGACCCAAAGACGGCGTGCATTTTAGTCGGTTCTAGTCCAACATAGATAACCCAACCCAACCAGTTCTGAATCATAAAAAAGGTGGAGCCGCTTGTCACCCTGAGCAGCAGCAGTGTGATGCGAGCTCCTCCCAATCCGGAGAAAGATGTGGACACTGTTGTCTCACACCCGCGAGGCCATCGCGGGTCCACCGGGGCGTGAGTGATAATGGCAGAGGCAACATCACTCTCGCCAATTGAAGGTACAAGACGGCTATACGTTTACATACATGACATAACTACCCTTGCAGACTGCGGGAGGTATCTGTGGGGCTTTCTGCACGGGAAAAAAGTTATCAAGCCCAGAAACCCAAAATAAGGCACAGAATTGAAAAAAGGAAAACAAAAAATGTTATTACAATACATAGACTCGTTACCACATATTTAATTTCATATACTGATTTATGAACCTAGGGAAGAATAGTTATACATACATATGCACACGACTTTTTTCGTCAGGGGTAGGCAGATACAACAGTTCGCGATTTTGCTCTATCTTTACACGGTAGCCACTTCCCATCAGTTGGGCCGTCTGCGTATCTGCCACCTAAGTTGTATAAAAAAACAAAAACGTGACTGAAATTATACAAGGAAATTGTGCTCCTTTCGAGATGCATTCTAATTTATATAACGCTAAAATGAAGATAAATACGTAATAGTTAGGTTCATTATAATTCTGACTGCACTAACGTTATATAAATCGAATAAATTTCAAATTAAGCTGTTGGTACACAGTTGTAGGCCAATTTTATCCTCGTTTTTTTTTTTTTATACCACTTAGGTGGCAGACAAGCGCACGGCCCACCTGATGGAAAGCGGTCACCGTGGCCTATGGACGTTTGCAACACCAGAGGCGTCACACACGTGCTGCCTACCCTGTAGAAACCTTCTTATGCCCTTCTTGAAGAACCCCATATTGTAGTCGCCTGGGAAAACCACGGCAGGGAGCTCATTCCACAGCTTGAGCGTGCGCGGGATGAAACTCCTTTCATACCGCACAGTGCGCACCGTTTCCGGTCGTAGTGTGTGAGGATGAACTCCCTCTCTATGGCGAGCGGTGCGATGATGCGAACTGAACGAAAAGTGATTGAATTATGAATAGGGTAAATATTCTATATAGTCCATTTGTTTAGGTACCTATTTAAAAAAAAAACAATCTTAGCGTGTCTTTTCAATGTTTTGTTTAAATACTCAGTATAAAAATACTTTTCTATTTAGTAACGCATTTTGAAGACTAAAAATTTGTGACGAACCACTAGTTAGTCAGTTAGTTAGTTTATTTGTTTAACATGTTTTTTTTTTTATAAAAAGCTGCCACAAGATTGTTTTCCTATATTTAAGTACCTAAACAAATGAAGTATAGGTATATATCTGGTCGTGCCACGTTGTCATACAAACATCTATGGCAGTTCGTGATGGGTAGTTGGAGTCCTAAAAAGTCTTATGTTCAGCAGTGGACGTCCGTCCTAGGGCTGATGTGATGATAATTATGACTTATTTTATGCTCTAATAAAATATGTCATATTTTCATTCAGATTTTTGTATAATCATCAACTACTTCTGACGCTGACTGTACTTTAATGACGTAACACAAAACACGTTCATTCATAAATAGATACCAAAGGGTTGTAAGTAACAAATGACTATAAATAGGACAAAATTCAATTTGTGTTATCTACGTGGGCGCAGGCGGCGGTTAAGACGCGGAAAATTGAGAGAAATGGAACGCCGCCGCGTGGGTGTCACTGTACGGGGGAAGAAAGGGGTGGTGACGTCATAGTGAGCGTGACGTCACCGACGCGCCTCCAATGAGCCGGACTCTATTATTATTTAATTATTTTATTGCCATCAATTATTATGGTTTCTAAGTTTTCAATTTATTCTTTGATTAAAAGGAATTGTATACTGAACTAGCTGTTGCCCGCGGCTCCGCCCGCGTGGACTTCTAATCCCGTTCCCGCTGCTCCATTAAGAGCATTTTCATATTTATTCACCTTTTAAACCTTCTCTGGACTTCTACAAATAATTCAAGACCATAATTAGCCAAATCGGTCCAGACGTTCTCGAGTTTTAGCGAGACTAACGAACAGCAATTCATTTTTATATAGATACAGATATTTAAGTTATTACGCCTACGTATATGCAGAGACAGTTAGTGCATTGTTTGTTACTATTCCGCAACACGAACGCAGCAAAACAGTCAAATAATTTAGGGCTTATCTAGTGGTCCGTGTTACGAGCAATATGTCTTAGGGCACCTAAGCAATCTTACCCCCGGCATATGTGCCCGTAGCAAGAAAAGTTACCGGATTTGTAAGGCAAAGGTATCAAGAGAGGAACATAGCGATTGGTGGGCTTCACGTACACAGGTGGCACAGTAAGCAGGCCTATCGCAATGCTACCTTTACGTTACGAATTCGATAGTTTTTCGTGCTAAAGACACTGAAAATCCAAGTCAGCATGCGGTTGTAGTCGGTTCGACCGTCCCCGTCGGGTTACTAGGAAATTGTCAAATGAAAAAGAGCATATCTGGTGCTTCAACAATACTGGTAGCCGTGAGGTGAGGTAGGTCTTACAATATACCTACCTCAAAGTAAGCTGTGGTAGGGGGATGCCGCGAACAAAAAAGGGTGTATCAGTCGTCCGTTACTTCGCCGGTATCGAGTAACTGTGGCCACACAGCTGGAAAATTGGAACTCTAACAAAAAAATGACTTATTTTTCAATGAATCGTGGAATTGAAAGTGAAAGAGGCTGTTTAGATGCGTTATCTGTTTGATTTAAAGGTTTCCTTGTGTTGAAACCTGAATCAGAAATGTATTATAAACTAGTACTATCTGTCACTTCACTTTATCGGTCTTCCTCATATTTTTTCTACATTTTCTCACAATTGAAACCTTACCTAAAAATTAGCTTAAGTGGCCCTATCATTATTTGAAAAGAAGATGTATTTCTGTAAGAATATAAAATACTTTTGAAAATTGCCATGAATGTCATTTATTGCAATAAAATCTCTTTACGGATTTTTTTTTAATTATTTTCATTAGTCCAACATTTTGACCACTTTTAAATTTGCTTTTGCATCAATTAATAAATTAGCCTATCGCAGTCCACTGCTGGACTTAGGCTTCTTCCAATGTTCACAGGTATCCAATGTCTCCACGCCGCAAAAAAAAATTGACTTTAATATCCAAGTGTAGGTTTGATATAAACCTTTTTTGAAGTCGGCTAAAAAAATTTATACCTTTTATATAACCTACGTCATTCTGAAACGCGTTAATATAATAAATTCAACTACCTACGGACAAATGTTTACACTACGTCATTTATAGGCTGTCTAGACAAAGTTTATATGATGTCAATGACGTCATTACCGCCTACATTTTTGTCAAGTTGAAGAGTAACTTGAGGCCCTTATAACGAGTGGGAGCAAATAAATCTACAGTTCAAAGGTAAAAGGATGTAAGCGAGCAAGAAAGGTTCAAACGAACGCGACGCCTAAATATTTTACTTAAGAGCTAATTTCCTTTGAACTGTTAGGTATTGTGGTTTACAACTATTGAAGTTTAAACTTTCAACCGTTGATATTTTGTTTCAATTGTTTAAAGCGCAATAGATACTTAACTGAAACCTTCCCCTTCCCTTGGGAAAAGGGTTGAAGGTTAAGAGAGTTTCTGGGAGGGTTTCATACTATCAAATAGTGGTGACAAGTTCAGGCGACAACCTTCCCACTGACAACACAAAACCTCTCCGGTGAGCTACGCTACTTACCGCCGGGAACACAACACAAGGTTATTATTTGCCGCAGTATTCTGTGGGGCGGAGGTACTTCTCCAGTTCGACTGATCAATTAGGACGGGAGATACCTCCTACCTGCATTAATATATGAAATGTCTGCAAATTATAACCTCACTCAATTAAGCCAGCGATGGTACAAGCCACTACTAATATGAATTGAGAGTAAGCCAGGTAAGAGCCATTACGCACACTGATATGTCCATAATTACCTCTATTAGTCTCAGTTAATCGTTTTAATTAGTTAAAACAGCGGCTATTTTAATAATCTAGACATTATATGCACTTGTAATAGCAAAAATGAGATTTATCTTAACTTAGATTGTTAGAATGACTGAAATATCAAGTTTAATAAACTTTCGCGAATTAGTTACATACCTTTAAAAAATAGCGTAAAATCGTAACTAAGCACTTACATACATTAGGCAACTCGTGCGAAATTTGAATTGTCAACTAGAGTTACCGCGTCTCAACAACCAATCCGCAACTCTCAAAAAGCTTGGTCAAGATGTTGAATTCCGCGAACTTGGTGGAACTGGAGTTGACGAAACTGCAGTTTGCTTCTAGTTACCCAATGTAAGAACGGCCATTCGACGATCAAACGAACACTCCTATGGTCCACGCGGGTGGGCGGGGGACGTGTAACATAGTGAACACTGCTACATACCACACATACTACGTTACGAATAAGTCTGCAGATATCCCTTCAGTCAAATCGATTATAACTTAATTTATTACATCGTTGATAAAAGTGAAAGTTAAAAACTTATTAATTCTTATTAATTTATTACAATAATCAAAATACATGTACTAAAAAGTAAAAATAGTACGTAATAATACGTAGGGTAGGTATGGAAATAGATGTTATTCCTTGCGTTTTAATAATATTTATTAGTTCGTCATAAAGACTTGTGTTTATTCCCTGCACCTATAATCTGGGTTCTTTGAACGTAAAAAGGTATCGCTTGATGGTATGAAACTAAAGAATAACCATTATCGGGTTGTTAGCATATGGAATGGTTGCGTTTATCTATGCACTTCACTTACAGTTTCCAATTTGGAGAAGTGAAGTTAATTTGCTTAACTAAAACTACGAAAAATAAAGAAAATTGTTCGGGTAGTGTAACATTTGAACTCATAACGACGGCTAAAAGGGTGTATGCAACAATAACAATTCAAAAGAAACTGGCTTTTCGCTAAAGGACTTAAGACGTTCGTTAAAGATCTTTCGCCTTAAGCATTCGATGTCGTTTATATCCTTTTGGCTGTTAACCGTCGACATAAAAATATCCATCCATACCCTTACCACAGCCCACACCTTGAAAGAGCAAAGAAGAGAACTAATAATATTAGTTTTGTGAGCAAACCGAGTCCGTAGTTAGTAGATTGCAATTTACTTTATTCTCTGAGGGAGGTTAAATTGAATCTATTTGTGAAATGTAAGTAATATAATTAATCCACAGACCGATAAGGTTGGATATAGACTAAAGTAAAAGTGTAGAAAGAAGTAGAAACCTTCTTCCTATTCTTCTTCTTGGAAATTGGTGTGGATCGTGCGTTTCTTAGTTTTATACCTAGATTATAACGATTTCTGTAACACAGCTGTTTTGCCCCCAATAAATCAATAAAAATCCTTTGCCCCTCTGTTCACCATGACGATTGCTTGCCGGTATCCATTAAGGATGATTATTATACATTATAAGATATATACATCAAGGATGTACTGATCGCTTTAATACGCTGGGATGGATGGTTTGCGAATTCTATAATGGATACGTCTCTAAAAGACACGTCATTTGGTACCACTACATTATATGAGAAAGTGGTATCTTTTTTGTCGACTGTACATATACTTTACACTCATTCATAAATCCATTTTTGTTTAACACTCAGTCAATAATAAACTGAGCAAAACCAAATTTTCCAAACATTAACATTCATGGGGCCCCTCTTAAATTGGTCAAACGTGTTATTTAGGCATTTTCTTCAACATAGAACGAGTGACGTCATGGCGTCACTATCTTTGAATATCGAACAGTATTGGGTATAGGAAATTTTTGTACAACGTTAACCATTGCTCGTTTAATTGAGAGAATATCCGTATATATTCTAGAAAAGTAAGCGATGTAGAACGCTCAATAGATTGAAGTGGGTTATTGATGAGAAAGGCGACGCGAATGGAATAAAGAGGTGGTTAAAGCAATTATCTTTCATTTATTGTCTAGACAGGATCATGGTGTTTTAGTTGTTGCTATGTGAGTGGGTTTTAAGGGTAACTTCAAATATGGAAGGAAAATGTTTGATGTAATCAAGACAGGCTTTGAACTTTGAGTTTTTTGTATAAATACTGTACTAAGTAATTTCTTTAGAACAAAAACATCGTGGGAGACCTGAATAAGTGAAACCAGCCTGTGAAAAAGGTAAAAAGTATTTACTTCATTAAAATAATTTTTCGAATAAGGCTAAAAATTCTACTGGCCATAAAGAATCGGCGTTGTGTGTTGTGTCATAAGAATGCACAAGCGAGTATCAGTACCCATAATTACAAAAAAAAAATACATTATTACACCTGGGCACCTAAAGAACCGAGACGGCGTGCGGTTTTAGCCGGCTTGAATCTAACTTAACCGCCTCCACCGTAGTATCTTAGGGAATTTCGGCACAAAATAGTGGTCGCGCGCTTACACCAAACACACGTGAGTCTAAAAGAAAACCGGTAAAATATAAGTGTGTATTCAGCTTGGCGGCATTTTGAGATAACAACCGTGGGTATACGTACGTAAATAAATAAGGTAAACTAAAACAATAAAGAAATTACTTGTATTGGCGATTTGCCATAATTTAATATTGGCGGGAACCCTGTGAATCACAGCGTGACCTTGTCCCACAACTCACAGGATTATCCCTGACCGCCTCGATCATCACCCCGCGCGAGATCATATAGCCGCCTTTTAGCGTATTAATTTCGGATAACGGCAATATAGTCTCACTGTTATTATCACTTTAATTTGCCGTTAAGTATTGTTAAACACATTTATGTCTAACTTTTTCAGTTAACGGCATTATAGCTCAATATTACTTAAATTACTATTCATAAATTTGAGTTACTATAAAGCAGCAAAAGTACTTTAATCACATTTAAGTGAATTAAAACCCGTTAACCGCAATCTAACGAAACAATCTTAACATTTCTTTGAGTTAATATTTGATGTTATTGAACTTTAGCGGCTTTATAGATTGATAAAGTCACTTTACGGCATTTTTGAATAATACACTTGTAAAATAAAATCATATAACGGCTTTCTTAGGTTTATTATTTCAGTAACTATTCTAGTTAGGAAAATACTGTAAATACAGATCGATAGAGATTTTTTTTCTGACTAAGATAGCATCAAAAAGTGAAAATCGACAAAATGTTACATAACTGCGTTTTAGTTATACCACGGCAGAATATGGCTATTTACACTGGTCTGGTCGTGCCAAGAAGAGCACCCCGTCGGTCATGGTTGTCTTACAAACATCTATTGCAGTCATTACGGGTAGTTAAAGACCAAAAAAATAACTAAAGGTTTTACTGCAGTACATTAATATCACCTACAGGCTGCGAAGGCAAGATGGTAGTTGTTTCACAAAAAATCTCGAAGTTCAATCGCCATGCAGTTATACTTTTTTTATCGTGCGAAAAATCCCCACCGGTACCTCCCCCGCCGGAGTCGGTTGAGGAGGTTATATCGGACTTGAACCTACTTAAACGCACGCCGTCTTTGGGTATTTAAGTGCCGGAGGACCATGCAGTTATACTGGACAACGTGGACCCCAGGCTTTGAGGTGACAGCTTCCGATGCAACCAGGTTATCATAAAGATTACAATGATGACTTCACAAGCTTTTTCTATTGTCATTAAACCTGCCCTTATTTCAATACATTATTTAATGTTGCTCTTACACACATTATCTGATTATAAACCAATGCTATAATATGTAACATTCATCGATCATTATTTAATGAATGGGTTCCCGCCGGGGCGCGGGCGTGTGAAAGCGGCAGACTGCTATTGTCCTGTACAATAGATTAACACAACTGTATCGCAGTGAAAGTTGTCTCGTAAAGGTCTCTATATGGATTACTAGCAGTAGATCACTAGCACCCTAGTGATCTTAATACCATTAGATAACTCATTACACGCAATCTCTACAATAGATAAGCTGTTTATAATAAATATTGTGACTTGGTTAAGTTTTGTACAGTCACCTGCAATAATATGTAGGTATACACTTTGGAACCTTGTCACAATAATAAATGACAAGTCAACATTATGACATGAAACGGTAAAATTCGACAAGTGTAATGTGAAAAAGTTCTAAAACGTATACATATTATTGCAGGTGACTGTACCCAGAAGCAATTTAACTTTGTAATTTTTTTTTGTCGTGCAACGAATATCTACCCAGCTGAAACCGGTTGAGGATGTTATGTTGGACTTGAACCGACTAAAACGCAAGCCGCCTTTGGGTCTTTAGTTGCCGGAGGTGAGATAGCCAAGTGTGTTCAGGGACCAGGGTATCCCAGGTCTAGTCCCCGGGTATAAGGTGGCGCACTTTTAGCTGCCGCTACGGCCTGCTTCTGCTAGAGTGACAGGCGGCTCCACCCGTCTTCCCAGGCTCTCGCTCATGAAGGACGGAGGTCATTCTACGACCTAGAAGGAAATATAAACGGCGCTAATTCGTTTTTTTTTACTTACATGCAATTAATTCACATATGGTAAATGGTATATAATGACCTCGACCCTTGCTGACTTCGGCGGGGATACGATACAAATAACCCTCTTTCTCCTTTTTTTTATCGTGCGAAAAATCCCCACGGATACCTCCCCACCGGAGCCGGTTGGAAAGGTTATGTCGGACTCGAACCGACTAAAACGCACGCCGTCTTTGGGTCTTCAGTTGCCGGAGGTGAGGTTGTAGCCAACATATCCCTCGCACCCCGGCAGACCCGGGGCCTTCTCTTCGAGATGACCCCCGTCGGGTGTAGGGACCACGGTGTCCCCAACTAGCCCCCGGGTATGGGGAGGCGCATTCTGCGCCGCCGCCGCGGCCTGCTTCTGCTAGAGTGACATGGCGGCTCCACCCGTCACCCCCAGGCCCGCGCTCATTCTTTCTCCTGAATCTAAAGGAACCTAAATAGAATGTCGCTTTGTCTATAGCCCCAGTACTTCACATGGGGGAGACCGCGGCGTACCGCTAGTTAGATACTATATATACCTATTTATGAGTGCACATCAAAATAAAACATTTCATTGAGCCATCTTTCATACTTTAAAATGCACTTAAAGGTAAATAACACAAGCGGCCATAGATAAGATAGACGTGGTGTCAACAAAGTACATAAGTCATATAGTGCCCTATTTATTTTTTTCATAAGTTGTCCATAACGTGTGATAAGCAGACGGCCTACATTTGCAATAATGATTAGTTAAGTAATTAGTTTCTTTTTATACAACTAAGGTGAAAAGAAGCTTCGGTCACCCGCCTTTAACTGTGATTTTTTTTTGTTGTATTTAGGTCGTCAAATTGACCGTACCTCGCCTGATGGTAAGCAGGGGTGCAGACCAAAACAAGGTGGCCTCCGTTATAGGTGTTGTGTGTGGCCTGGAACGGCAGTACCCACCCTGACACCCTCGACAATTGTTTTTTTCACTCCCCGTTTAAAGGACCCAAGACTGTAGGATGAAGGAAGCACGTGTTCTGACCATAACACTACTGAAATGAACCCACTTGTAACAAGCAATTTAGCTTAGCTGGACGTTTAGTGGGATAGTAGTCATTTCAGTTACAAAATTAATATTTATTCCATTTCAACAACCTTTATTTCCATTCTACAAAATTAATTTTCATTCCACAATCCTTATTCCCATTCTACAATCTTATATTATAAGCTGGCGAAACTATGCTTACATTAGATCAAATAATTTAGTGTTGTTTAATCAATTTATCCCGAAATATTCACATATTTGTTGGTGACATTGTGTGTGTCAGTTTTCTATGAAATCGAACGCAGGGACTTAAATTTTTAGACTCAAGACTTGAAAAATCACGTTTGGTGCAGTCTAGCACCTGAGCGAAAAGCACCTAATCATCTCCAGGTGCTATAATTGGACTACACCACTCTGCACTCATTTGGTTCCACTCGAAGATACTGAGGTATAAATCTATGGTCGAAGTACTATTTTTGTACTGTGCTTCAGCCTTAACCTACAAAACAATTGCCATTCAATTTGAATTTAGAACATGTCTTCATTGAATGAAGTAATTATCTAATTTCTGCTAATGGCTGAACGACTCGACCATTCAATTGACAAGATACTTGAGTAAGTGAATATGTTTATAAAATATGCATTACAAATACTTTTTTCCTTTTGCAGGTAAGTTATGAGTCATCAGATCAATCAGCATACTACGGCGAATGCAGTAAAAATTTTGTACAGTCACGAACGTAAGTTCAAAACTTTAAATATTTTTGAACATGTCTTACAAGCTTTTTCATTAATTTAGTTTTAAAATTTATGCATAGTACCTGTTTACAAATATTCTAATTTAGTTTATTTATTTAGTTATACATTATTGATAGTGATAACACACTTGTACTTAAGTTCTCCACCATATTTATTATTGTACCTAACTATTCTCGTATTGGGTTACATTGACAGTTATAAACAATTCAAATCCATAACACTACGCTATTTAACCATTTTTATATGTGGGTAATACCTACCTAGTGGGAATTTAACTAAATCATAGCCTGAGTAGAAGTTCTACATAAGATAAACATAAGAAAAACTTAAACCTTTTAACGCGTCACGCCACATTCACGTTACGTTACGATGCCAGAGTGACGCGTCTATGGCCAAAAAATATGAATAATTCCCGCGCAATATTAACAAACAACATGTCAGTTAACAACTTACAACTTGTGTTGGCGGTTTCTATAGTTGAATGTACTTTTTTATAATATTCTCAACTTGTTTTCGCTGCGAATTCTTTACCACAGTGACTAATCTCGAATTCTCAACATGTCGCCGATGTTAAGTACGAGTAAACATATCTACATGAGATAATACACGCACTAGATATGTTTAGTTATCTACTTTTGATTATTATTTATTTTATGTAATATAGATAAAATTGTATAGTTGTAAATATGCGTGTGTAGTAAATATCTTAGAGCGTTCTGAAACGAACCGCTTTTGAGGACAATGTTACCTGTGTCTTAAGGCTTATTATTTTATTAGTTTAACTTTTTTTTTTTAATTTTTGCCTGTATCCAAGTTACTAGTTTACTAGTAGTCACACGTTCATAGATGACCACGTGGCCGTGTGTATGTCTGCCACTAAAGAGGTAATAAAAACGCCTCCAGCCACCCTATTCAATTCCATCGCAAGACGACCAAGACCGACTAACCAATGGCAGTTCAAGTCTTGTGATAAGTGTGAGTTAACTTCGGTAAGTTAATGGTCAGGTTTCAAACGGTGGACCTAACATAACATAACATAAACATCGTAAAGCATCGAAAAGTCATAGGTGTGTGCCATGGTAAAACCTGGGATCGAACCCGAGACCTCGTCTAAGCAGTTTATTACCCATACCACTAGGCTACCGTGGCGGCATCAACGGTGGACCTAGGGGCTCGGTAATACTAGCTATTATGTATAGTATTACCGTGCTAGGGGCCTTCTTAACCAGTACGTTACCGGCGCTTCATCTGTTTACATTGTATGAAGTTGTCAAACTTCGAAATGATGCTAATACCTAGAGGAGATATATTTTTAGAAGGGTAATCAAATTCGTGTTTGACTAATAATCCTGAACTAGGTCGATCGATAAACAATCATGTGTTGCCAGCATGAAGGACCAATGATTGACGTTGAGATGACAGATAACGATCGAACGTGAGATTAAATATACCTCTAACGATTAAGAGAAATGTAAGCGGTGCGTGTATTCAAGATACCAATTAGGCTACACTATCTATATTTGATATCATTACTAGCGACCCTCATCAACTCAGAGGTTGCGAGTTCGATTCCCGTTTAGTAAAAATATTTAAAAGTATAGGTATATGTAACCCCGGCTAGATGGACGGACGAAATGGTCAAAGTTGCGGGTACCCGTTGGATGCAGATCGCCGCCATCCGCTCTGATTGGAGGTCGATGGGGGAGGCCTATATTCTTAGCACGAAAAAATATCGAATTCATAATGTAAAGATATCGAGAAAACGAAGCATTGCGATTGACATATTATTATGTTCACAGTCATACCGGCTATCGTACTGCTACGTTCTCTCGATACGTTTACTTAACGAATTCGATAGTATTTCGTGCATTGATCATTTCAGTGTCCATAGTTTTGTTTTAACCAACACCTAAGTTTATACCGTTTCTGTCACTTTAGAATCACATTTTCTTACCTTCGTGTGAATGGAGGTAAGAAAATGTGTTTATATACGTTAGTGCTGTACCTTTCATTTGCGTTCACTCACCTTATAGTTCATAAAACATATGTAAATACAGGCCTAGATACTTAAAATATAAATCTCACACTCTAAACCATTTAAATGGCAGACAATTAACGTCCGTTTCATATATGAATCGTTTTCAAAATTAATATGCGAAAACCACAAACTATTGTATTCATAAAACGTTTCGTATCCGTATCTTAAATAGTAAAGTTTGTGTTACAACTGACAATGGACCGCCAGTTATTTTATACCGTTACTTATTTCAAATCGATACTATGTAGGCAAGTACTGTTAATGTTATCACGACACTAGCAGTTCCAGGTTCAAATATTTTGTCAAGTAGGTATATGTGTTTAAACCATAAAGTTATTATTACTAGCGTAAGTAGAGATACAATCTCTTCATTACCACGTTACCGAATTTAAAATGTCAGTGGTAGTGACTTGTGACTTTTAGTTATGGAGACATTAACGTCGATACATAGGTATCTATTTCTGTGTCTTAAAAAACCGTTTTACGGTTCATATATTCCGCCACTTTCTCACGCCTAGGTTTGTTTGTTTGTTTAAACATCTTACTGGCCGCAGCAGCTAGTTAACTTAAAAAGAAAATAAGAATATTAGAATTCGAAATTCAAACTAAATGCAATTAAAAACCAAAAAGGTTTGAAAAGCTATGCCTAATCTAGGTGGTGGCATTTTTATTGCTATGGAAAGCGGGAATATTATTTATACGAGAATCGCAGTTTGTTCCATCTAATAGACTGAATTTCGGAGTGGGCAACACAAATACATCTCGAAGAATATAGTTATGTAACTAGGTGCCTTTTCTGCTAAATTTTATTTCGAAAATGTCAAACTCACCATTGTGATTGGAATTTGCTACAGTTTTAATTATAACACTATTGATAGATTTGATTACCGTTATTTAAAGGTTAACGTTAGTTAAAGGTTTGATACCGTTGATTGGAATTTCTGACAGTTTTAATTATATCCATAATATAGGCATATGTATTTATGTATGTTTATGTGTCCTATTCTATATTATTAAAGTATATTATCTTTAGTTGTTCATTTTAGTATATTATTATTTTATACCGTACTAGATCGAATTCTCACCACTATGCTTCGAGTACCTACCATGACAAATGTCTGCATCACCCTAAGGTTGTCTGGTAAAAAATGCCCATAGCATTACGTCCGCCTTTTTACATTATTTTTACTTTATGTGCAAAAAGTTTAAATATAGAAAATGCTGGAGAATCTTCGAGAATGAATTACTTCAGTGCAACTGTTGCAAGTCTACTTTCGCAGAACGAAGTCCGATTTGTTACAATTTTAAATAATCGTGCATATACAATACCCTGTAAGGTAGTTCAATGGATTTGTTGGAATCATGACTGTCAATTTAACTGAATAACGGCTAATCAATCAAACACGTCCGAGTTCGATTCCGAGTCCGATTGTTAAGCAAATAAATCGATTAAGCCGTTAATAGTTGTGGACACGAGGTGTTTCTTTATCTAGGACACGTCAATTTGATTTCACCTCGCCTGATGGTAATTGAAAGGCAAAGTATCAGGAGACAGGGTCTCCCTTACCAACACATATAAGCTTATAATGGTATCGGTCAGCTTGGCAACCTCATCAAATACCTTTTGAGGGACCCGGGATCGTAGGAAGAAGGAATCACGTGACCTGGTAAGGAGTTCCAAGATTTAATGGTGCTGCATAGGAAATACTCACCGAACCGCTGGGTTAGTTCAATTCTTATATGCTTTATGAAATTTTCACAGAGCAACAATAAAAATAATTAATATTCGCCGCTGCATATGCACTAAACAGTTTGAATAATGTATAAAGATACGACATCAACTCTTTCCTCTCGGAGACACCGTCCATATAAATCATGGCGTACTTAACTCTCTGGAGGTTAAGAAGATGGCGACCGTTTTAAAATTGGTACATAAGTATCCCATGCACATATAAGTATATGTTCATGCCTATTACCTTAACTCGCGAATTAATACGTACATTTTCCAATCGGTACCAGGTAATAGGGGGTGAGCCTATTGCCCTATTCCACAGCATGGCATTGCATAAACCAGTCCTATCCCTTAGTCTCGTTGTACGACACCGCATGGGAAGAGATGGGATGGTCTAAATTAAGTTAAATACAAAATGTGATCTTCATCCAAGCACCAATCCCGGTTATTTTGAAAACTTACACTTGGAGCCCGGAGTCTGTCCTTATCTTTAGTGGGCCGTTTGCTTGTCTGCCACCTATTTGCTTTTAAAAAAAACTGACGAACAGGCAAGATTTAAATTTGTTACCACGAATCGTACTGCCTCTGTGACCTGATGGAAGCGAACGCGGCTGCTACGCAGGATCCCCGCTAAATGCAAATGTTTGTATGCATCGATATGACTATTTGCGGATATACCTATTTGCACTGGTCTGGTCGTGCCTCGGAAAGCATGTTATACCGGTTGGCAATTGGTATACGAACATCTATGGCAGTCGTTTAAATAGTTGGAGTCCCCAAAAGTCCGACTAGCCTAATTACAGAATAGGCTCAGACAATGATGAATCGCAATAACAACAAAAATATTCACCATTGTTTCCTCGACTGTGAAGTGACCGGTTCCCTGAACAAACTAAAAGGAAAGCTCGACTCGTGCGGTATCACGAACTAAATCGTTGGTAAAGCGGTCGGCACTTGAATCAAACTCGAGAGGCCCGTTGTACTATCACCGTAGAGAGATGAATACTCCATTCATCTTGCTACGACGAGCAAAAACGGTTTTTGTAGAAAACGGTCGGTAGTAAACATATTGTTTCTTTTGTCATCCGATCAGCGATTTTCAACAGGATCCGATTGCTTTGCAATAATTTGTACGCTTTCGAATTTTAAAATATCAACTTCTTTTTAAGAATTATTTTTCAAATTAGAGTAACACAGTAATGGTTTCAAATCACGAAATACTTTTTTAAGAACGCTGTTAGCTACTTTTTAAACCAATCAGATCGTTAACATTGAACAGTAGTTATGAATACATTTAAGTGTGTAAGATTCTCGTTGTTATTAACGATCTTCAAAATAAGATCCTTCTTTTTTATACCACTAAGGTGGCAGAGAAGCATACGGCCAATCTGGTGAAAAGTGGTTACCGTTGCATAATAATATGGACGTTTGCAACACCGGTAGCACGAGTGTGATGCCCCTGGTGTTGCAAATTGCAATAGAGAAGAGGTGGGGGAGGGGAAGGGTTGAAGGTTAAGAGAGTTACCGTATTGTCAGTGCAGAAGGCAAATCAGGGTTTCATAACATCACATACTCGTAGCAGTGTCAACTTAATCCCTCGGTCTTCGCACGATGAAGAATATGTAGATATTTTATTTCAATACATCAAAAGTGAAGATTGCAATACAAGAAGAACAATCAGAAGAAATCATACCACAGACTAAATAAAGTAAGTCATACTTTATACTTTCTTGTTGCACTCACTGATATACCTATGCTACTCCTAATGCTACGATCCACGCCCATTGTGTGGAAGTTGGGTCTTCATGTTATGCCTGCGTTCAGGAAATTTTGTTGTTTGTTTGCACGAAACTAAATTTCCTCAACGCAAGCAAAGCAGGTCAAAGTGACCGTTTGAAGCGGCAGTGCCTTAATATATAGAGACTATTTATAGACAATATAGAACCACAGATACAGTCGACATTAGGACTTACTAATTATTTCCTATATTCCATAGGACTTATTCTAATTATTATAATTATCTTCTAAAATCTATATGGGTATCAATGTTATTGATAATATTATGGTCAGATTTAATAATCTCATTCAAAGGAGTTCCGTATGCATTTACTTACTTAATAAGTAATATAGTTAAGTACAGTCGCCGTCAGTGGTAGCCTGATATATCCCAAGTGACTAACCAACTTTGCTTTATGCCTTCACATGAAATAATAATCAAAATTAAAAAAAAATTGCCAATTATATTTATTAATTTATCTCAATGTACAAATTATAGACATTGTTTATTGTTCAGGAACTTCTGACGGTGACTGTACTTACGTCACTACATAGATCTACACTAATATCAATATTTATTATAAAGAGGAACATTTGTAGAAAAGATTATAAATCCTTACTACACTACAAAAGTAACGTAACCAAATAAGTAAAAAAGTGCTCTATAAAACGTCTTTCG
This sequence comes from Pelosia muscerda, assembly GCA_963691645.1. Lineage (NCBI taxonomy): Eukaryota > Metazoa > Arthropoda > Insecta > Lepidoptera > Erebidae > Pelosia > Pelosia muscerda. The sequence goes on from OY829103.1 coordinate 5,886,270, forward strand.
TTGCATACGCTGTGGAAATATGCGGATAGAACAAAAGTGTGTGAGTCGAGTCGACAAGCGAGTAGAAAATCGTGCAGAGCGCTAAAATTTACTACACTGACATCCACGCGGGCATAGCCGCGCGTAATAGCTAGTTATTTATATTTAGTTAAAAAATGTTATGCACAGTGTGTATTATAGTATTCCTTGTATCATATTTACTCATAAATATTTCTTTTTTAACCTACAAATAACGATCAAAGTTATCCAGATTTGCAATAATTTGAAAAAAAAATCTCGTAAAAATTAAACAACATACTTGTTTAATTGCTACGAGAATTTTTATATTTTTTTTTTGCTTCTTGAAAGGTGCCTAATAATAATAAGCAATTATATTCATAAAAGTTTTATTGAAAAATATAAGTAACCTCGTGAGTAAAAAAATAGGATAAAATTAATTTTATGAGCAAATAAAATATATCGACTGATTACGAAATACAATTAAGTAAGTACTTATATTAAACAGATTCAAAATTATCGAGCATATGTTTTTAAGAAAAATCGAAGGTTGCCAGCTTAATAAAATTTAATAAAGTGGTAATATTTGTGTATAACAACATTACGGAAGCGATTTATCACATGCTGAAAGAGTGACTCTAAATAAAAGTTTTCGGTTAAAGTCTTAAAATGTTGTACATCGTTAATGGCCGGTTTATCATAAAAATGAACGAATGATTTCTTTCATTCATTCGCGATATTATATTTTGACAGACTTCACCATTTTCGACTTGATAGTGCAAAAATTACGAAATCGCTTGTCTACTGTTCACGAAGTTAGACTGGGTAGGTACGTGGGAACACGAATGTACCAAATACCGTCGACATGGAATTTGTAAGTTATGCGCTGGAGAGAGGTTGACGTATACTGAGTACTAGACAGGTTATACGTACCTACTAAAAAAATTGATATCCTATAAAGGCTATTATTGCCCTAACTAGAACTATAGCTATTAACATCATTATCGGCAAATAAAATACGACAACTCGATTTATGTCATAAAGTAACAGTTTTTCAAACCAAACAAATTAATTTTATTACGAACAAATAGACTAACAACGTCTAAAAATCTCTATGTAATGATTATACTCAAGAATAGGGGCAGTCGAAGACCCCATTCATCGTGAACTGTATGTAATACCCCCAAGGCTTATCGTACAGCGTTCGTAATTGCGATAGTCGAAAAAAATCTCGATTTCAATCGTGAAGCTTTTGTTAGTACGTACATTAATAGATCTTTTCTACAGAATTAGACGAATACATAATGCGAATGAGTTATTGTTCGCATTGTGACCTCATTGTTCGTAATGAGGACCAATTAAATACGCTGTGACTGGAATAACAATCAGATTATGTGTATAATTAAACAACCGTTGAACCCTTAGTATTTGTTCTATTATGGTTCTATTATCGTAATCGTTTGACGACCCTTTTTGGGGGATTCGAATTTGGAATTTAACTTTTTTGACACTGACAGATATATTGACATTGACAGCGAAATTGATGTTAAATGTCATAGTAGCTGTTAAACATAGATTATAAATCATATTACTAATAAAGTCTGTTGCGGTTAAAGTAGGTGAATGTAATTAATTGAAAATGATTAACTACTAATACATACACTTGAACATGAGAGTAAAAGCTAAAATTATATTTACACTTATAGTACTCAACATTACGCCATTGCCAACTGTACTCACATTCCTGGCCCATTTAGATACCAAGCCAGATAAGGCCATTTTTTTTTCAAATAAGAACACACTTCTAACTGTATTCATCTATGAATTTCCCTACATTAACAAGGAAGCGTGCATATTTCACGTATTTGGTAAAAGACACGTTGGCACGCGGCTTTCTCACGGCCCTTCAGCACTGGAGCGATCACGTACTGACATTGCTTTGCTGTGAATGTGAAATTATTCCGATACTCGGACACGCATCGTAATACAACTATGCACACAACTCACAACTACGCACTCACAACTACACCAGGCATTCAATCTTCGTCTTTATTGCAAAGGATTAAAGCCCTGAAGTGCGCTGGTAGATGGAAAGCACACGTTGTTTTCTGTGACACGAATACTCATTACCACAAGCGGATTACTGTGTTGCGTCATATCCCTGTAAAAATATTTAGTTCGGTCTACCATTATTTAGAACTGGTATGTGGACTAATTTTTGGCGCATTGAAATTGTTCAGCGATTACTGTGCGAAAATCATCATTGTGAATATAGTGATGTAATTTTGTCTTTACCGTCTGTATGTAAATTAAATTTTGTAAATACAATTATTTAATCTTATTGTGTTTTTATATACTGTACACTTATGCGCACTGAAACCTTGAGTCAATTTGCTTTTCTGGTTTATTTTTTCGAATTAGTTCAACCGGTTGAATTTAGCAGTTATATTTTAAACTTCAATCATTTTGTCACTAAAATGTGACAGAAAAAGATAGCTAAAACTTTAAAACTACACTAGAAATCGAATTAAATGTATGCGAAATAAATGTGGACTGATCGAAAAAACACAGATTATAATATATCACTCATAAATTATCCCGCCAAATAAAAGGACAAAGTTAACCGCTAGTATACAGCCTAAGAATAACCTCAATTAATTCCTAAGGGAAATGCATTTACTTACAAGCCTCACAATGAATAGTATCGCCACTATTTGGCACAATGTCAGCAGAATCTGGGCCACTGGCCGACTCCAAAGCGTGTACCTCAACGCCTAGTACTACCTACTATGTTATCGGTTGGAGATACGGTTTGCTCGTTAATTGAGTGATTACAAAATAGCTTTACAGTGTCATTCTTTGCAAATAGCTGTATATCGTAAGCGCGCTATTCTTAACACGCTTTTATTAACACCTTTCGTAGTTCTAAACAATATTGGAAGTTGAATCCAACTAATAAGTACTTGTAAATATTATATGACATTCAGATGATAATGTGTACTTATATTAATTTGACACCATCGAGTGATTCAATTATTTAATCTTATGTGATTGATGAAGTAAACTCTTAACATTCGATTGGGCCTCACCTATTTCGTTATGACCACCACATGATATTTTTGTTTCTTTTGTCTACATTTCAGTTTTTTTTGTTTTTTTTTTGGTGTATTTGATCTATTTTTGAATTTCGAACGTATGCGATCGAATAACTGGTTACTATTCTATTGTTATTGTTTTTGTATATGTTATGGTTTTTTGCCTGAATGTTATGTTTGAAGGTCATTTGCATCTGCAATAAAATTCCTAAACGAATATGATTTATGCAAATCTGAACGGACGTTAAGTTAATCCATATGCTTTCTCATTTGTGATATGTATAGAATACATGCACCAAGTACAGATTCCCGTTGAGGGTGTGTAAATGAAACTGTATGAAATTTATTGAAGAAATAAATTCTACAGGATTAAATGTCTATGGTCTATTCTAGACTATATCTAGAATAGACCATAGACATTTAATCCTGTAGAATTTTCGACGCAACTGCAAGTGTTTTAAATTATTTCGACTACAAAGAGAGAAAAAAATGTCATATAAAACATTGTGTACGTGATTTGTTCAGGAAATAAGTTTAGTTATTGCCAACGAAACGAGGGACCGTAAAGCCGCTTAGGGAGTCATATATATAAAGAAATAATTAATTTTCCTTCGTGGCTATCATTCTACTGTTATTACAATAGAATGATAGAATAATATTCTCAAACAACCACTTATTGTCTAGATATGGATGTATCAAGTGTCATAAAAAAATGAGCTTTCGAAATATAGGTATGAACCCTACACCCCACGAAGAATTGAGCGATTAAGCTAGCCTCAAGAGCAAGCCTAGGTAGTTGCAGCTACTTACTTAGTAGCATAATCTGTCAAAATGTACCCGAATACGTAGTCACCATGAAGATATTCTGTCAAATATTTACCTTACTAGTTATGGCATAAGGAAAATCTAGTAGAAAAGAGAAAGTAGAAAAGAAAAGTGGAAAAAAAGTAGAAAAAATTAATGCCTAATCCCTCATTATTGTTAGACGCGACACATATTAAACCCTGTAGGGTTTTAGTGTTTTACTTTAAGCATTAAGTAACATTGTATAGTACTTAAAAATAAAAAAAAATCAAAATCTTAATTTTATTGACTACCTGACTATTTACTAGCATAAAGAAAACCTATAAAAATCTTTAATTAAAAACCTGACTACTTATTAGCATAAGGAAACCCTGTCAAAATCTTTCATTAACAACCTGACAACACATTAGCATAAGAAAAATCTGTCAAAATTACTAATTAACTACCTCACTAATTTCTAGCATAAAGGAAAACCTACCTAGATCTCTGATGATCTACTATCAATTCCGCATAGAACGTCAATCGACGCGTAATTCGATGCGCATCCAATTTATCGTATATGGCGTACATTGCGGGACATCACCAAAGAGAAAGAATGTTGGTTGCGTAATGCGTTCACCGTTACTAACAATGTCGCTGTCATACCGCACTTCGCACCTGCAACTGTACAGTTTTATAGGAAGGTAAATAAAGTAGAACAATAAATTGTACTATAATGTAGTCGGAGAGCTTAGTGGGACATGGTGAGACGGTTTATTTTTTTTTAAAACGTTGTCAGTTTGATATAAAGTATTTAGTATTTAACATAAAATTAATTCAGATTATTCTTCGCTCTTAGTATTACCATGATTCTGTACTTACAAATAGGCTACAATAGATACATGATTGCTTACCAGTGATGTACATAGATTTTTTAAATAGTATGCGCTCCCACTAAACCTCATAATAGATTAAGGTTTATCTGATATTTGTAAGGTATGCACACCAATGTATTAAATTAACTTTTCACCACAGCAGCTCAAACAAGTGAGTTTTGCTGCGTAAAAACAGTGTGCAAAATGCGATTTTGCTCACTCAGTGAGACAAAGTAGCTTTTTAATTATTTTTTTTTAATTTTCAATAAAGAGTGCCAACCATAGATTCAAAAAGAATCATTCCGCGAATAACTTTCGAATTACATATACTGCACTCTGTCTCTTGGCCGTCCATAAAAAAGTTCTAGTGACAAACACAAGTATTTTGAAGGTTTTTTTTTTAATTTATGGCACGTCAAAGGTCCTATTTCGAAATTCTAAATTTGAAAGATATTTGAAAAAGAATAACGATGTATTTTATTTACATTATTTAATAATTATGTAATGTTATTGAATACCAAAATAAGTAATGCATAAGTATTTATAATGATTAGGTACTATTATCAACATTTGAAAAATAAAATGTCACGTAGGTAGGTACGCTGTTTCTGAACACACCTTTTAAAAATAACGGGTATAAAATTTAACTTTTAACTTTAAACTTTAAATTTGCAGAACAGCATTAAGTAATTAGATTAATTATTAACTTTTAAAATTTTCAGCATTATTTTAATTAATAATATAATAGGTGTTCTGTTCTGTTAATAAGTGTTGCATTATCTTCTAAGTAATATTTCTTATGTGTTCTCGCTGCTGAAGTGAAAAGTAATGTGTGCCACACGAGAGCAAAATTATTTGCATCTCGTGCATTTGAATCCCTCACTACGCTCAGGATTCTACAGTAGAATCACTCGCTACGCTCGTGATTCAATCCTAGAATCCCTCGCTTGCTCAGGATTCAAAATCAGCACTCGCAGCAAAAAACAGTTTTGCTCTCTTGTTGCACAAATAACTATTGTATTGTGATACGATACGATAAAGAATTGTTATATTTCAACCGCACACGTGTTTCCTTCTTCCCGCATTCTTGGGTTCTTTAAGCGGAAAACAAAAAAGTATCTGTCGAGGACAACAATGCAAGAAATCAGAATCGTAAGCATTTGGAAAGGTTATCCGTACCATATGCATTTCACCATAGTTCCTTACTAATGGTCCAGGGAGTTTATAAGCATAACCCATATTTACGGTAACCTTTACTGATACTTTTTTTGATAGTGCCGAAATTCCTTCGGATATAAAAGTCGGCGGGGCTTTAGTATCCTGGCTGGCTAAGTCGGATTCGAAGAGAATAACTCAGAATGCTGTCTTGAGTCATCAGTTGCCGAGCCACAAGCACTGGCATATTTTCCCCACACTCCGACTGGCCCAGGGTTCCCGAGAGCCATCCCGGGTATCCTGAGAACTCGTTCATTATGTCATACGTGCAGCTGCGTGTGCAGCAGCCGCTACGCTAGTTATATTATAAAACTCTAAGCTCAATGATACCGTGAATTAGTTATAAAATTTGTTGACAATTTCCGTTGATAATTCAGCTTCCTTCCTCTTTTATCTTTGTTCGTTTACATCGTTCTAATTTTATTATAATGTGTTACAGTTGTTATGTAAAGTGTAGTTAATAATAGTGAATTGGCTAAGTCATCAACTTGTATCTGAAAAACGTATAGGCACTAGAACAAAAGTGCAGTGGAAAAGAGAGAAAATTGTAAAGAGAAATGCCGGTGGATAATATTATACCTCTAATAGAACAATCTTAGTACAAATTTAAGCGCAACCAAAATTTATATACTCTTTATGTCAAAATAATCGACCAATTCGATATAATTCAGCCAGAAACGTCGAAGAACTGCTTTTCATTTCCTGGCACTTTATATTTGACAGGTATCGGTAATAAGAGTAAAAGTCAAGATAAGATCGGCTTATTTCGGCTTTGTGTCTATCTCTATTGCCTTCTCTCTATCACAAGGCACATGGTTGCATCCTAATATCTTTTTAACTATAACTTCAGTTGAAGCTGAAGCTATAGCTTCAGTATTTTATATATTAGGTATGTACATAGAAAATTGAAAAATTTTATAACTATATAAACCGGTTTTAACTACTCTATAGAAGCACCAAACTGTCGAACGTAAGTGCGATAGAGAGAGCGCTCTACTCAATAGAAACATGTCAATCTTCAGCCGGACTCTCACCCTGATGTACTAATATATAACCGCGGTACTGTTACAATATTAATTGTTGCACTAAAATTTGGAGATGGGTGACCATTTACATAAATACTTATCGACAGTATTACGTTTACTTCAGCGGTCATGAGCCTTAGTGGTGGGAGTATGTAACCTTGGTAATGCCATAGAATGCTGTAGCACTACCATGAACTCCTATCGAATTCGTAGTGAAAAGGTTTCGAGAGAACGAAGCAATATGATTGGCAGTCTGCCTCTTGTGAACCTGTGTGCGTGTAGCGTAGCCCGCCAATCGCAATGCTCGGCTCCGTTCTGTCGATACCTTTACATTACGAATTCGATAGTATTTCGTGCTAAGGCTACTGATCTAGAGGTGGAATGATGATCTTAAGGTACCACTGTTCTTTTATCCCAAATATGTTGGATATTATACCCATTTAAATATGGTTTATGTTCCAGTGAGGACAGGAAACAAAGTCTTAGTTTAGTAGTCGAGACAAGGGAGGGTGTCGGGGAGGGTGGGGCTGTGAGCATAGTCTGTATCTGTATGATACAATCGAACTGGTAATTAATGGATTAAACATCCATTAATTACCAGGCCGGCGCTCAATAGCGGATCTTTTGGCATCATCAATAAGGATGCCAAAGGATTCTTTTCCTTGCCGATGCCAGTAATGTGAACTGACCCTTAGAGTAACAAAGATGTCAGAAGAGTTCCCCCTACCCTTACCATATCGCAGTTCACTGGCACTAGACATGGCCCTTCCCAATTTTATGAGGTTTTGACATACTGTTTTCACGTTGGCCAGACGAGTCGGTGCAGGGTTTTATTTCGAGTTTTCCTTCTTTAGCAGTGATATCGTGTAAATATTGGCATAAATCAACTGAAGGTAAAGAGAAGTATGAGACTGGCCGCCATTATGTTTGAATGTATAATATACCTAATGGTAAAAAAGTCGTTCCCGAATGATTAAATTAAATAGGTCACTTTTATCAACGTGACCTACATATAATTAGTGAAGGCGTGTTTAATGATTTTGGACATGAAACGAACACAATAATCAATCTAATTAGTAGTTATTGCTCTAACTTTGACAGTGAATATCGATGTTTTAAATAATAAATGTCTAATAAATGCGTCAAAATTGCTAAGTCTAATTTACCCAAAAGTAATATAGATAGCGTTAATAAAATAAACCAGATAGAAGTCTTGCTTCTTTACAAGAAAATAAGTAAACTCATGCAAGTAGTAGGCTCAACTTAATTACATTAATAAGAAGATTCATTATCCATTGGCTTCTAAGTAGTGTTGTGTAATTGTATAACTTCATAGAATTTTTCTTTGGACCCCGCTGTACAATCAAATAAAAAGTTCCAACTTCTATCACATTTTTATGGCTTTTTTGCTTTTAATCAAAATGTCTACCATTTTGTTGACCACGGGGTAAATTAACACGGCGCATTGAATAAAATCAAGGATATTATTTTATACGATGTTTTAATGTTAATCAATCATATATGAAAGTAAGTAAAATATCTACTTTGATTTTTTTATAATCCCTCTAAAAGAAGAAAGAAAAGCCCGCTAAGTTTCTTGCCGGAGTCTTTTAGGCCGGGGCCGCGTTCGTTTCGAAGCGGTTATAATATCGTATAATTATTTTTAATTGTGAAATTTTCTAAGTGTATTTTCATAATGCACTAACAGAACATTATACAGAACAAATGATTTTTGAATTTTGAATCTAGGTACTCACTTCCTATTACTAAGATCTGCAATCATAAGTAGTTGCAGATTTTAATTCAAACAATCATATTTCCATGAATAACTTATTATTAGCTACACCTCGGTACACCTCGGGTAAAAACAATAATAATTATTTCATCATATCACACACCAATGTATTTTTCATCCATTTTCCCAATCCACACAGTAGGTACACTACATATTACGAATAACAATCGTTACTTACTTGTTCCGGCATATAAATTCTTATATATTATATTCAATCCTCTTATATTATTATTATTGCAGTATTATTTTTAATTCTTTTATGCATTAATTTCAATTATATAATAATAAGATTACTCAACACGGAGAAAAACAAAAAGTGCGCTATCGTGTTTTGTTTTTTTTGCGGTAAAATATACCATAGATAATAATAGATGTAATAGGTAATATCAAAGAGTATTTATGTGGCCTTATATAGTAATATTGCACATTGAGATTTACCAACTCGATACAAGCTAACATAATATATTGAAAACAAAAGTATACCTTTGAATCGATCTTTATAAAAATCAGTCGGAGGGTGAACTGTGAGTTACTTCCTCAATTATTATGGTGCAGCGGATTGGCAACTAAGTAGTTACACTTATTCAATTAGCAAGCCTATTATGAACAACTGGGTAACTCGGCCCAGTTTCGCCTCAGGCACGTAGTTTAATTTATAAAACATCATCTTCGTTACAACTTTTTGATTTTTATAGATCAATATTTTCAATTAACGAACCTTCCTAGATCACTTTTTTATCTATATCACTTTATGAATTTCTTTTTTATAATTAGATTCTGCATTCGAAATTGATTAAGTTTGATTAATTGCGATATTCTTTAGAAAAAATACTGATAATCACCATTGAATGGAAGCTATACTTTGTAAAATATAGCTTGGGTCCTATGACAGATGTCAAAATTAGGTTCATAGGGATGTCCGAAATTCGATGAAAATATCGATACTACCAGCTATTATTGATGCATGTTACATATAATTAGGTTTAATTTAATTGTATGTATATATGTATTTAATTGTAATGAGAACAGAATATACGTAGCATACAAGGCGTCGGCACTCGTACTGATGAGAATGAGTGGAGTGGATCAGTGGAAGTTCATATCAAACAAGATGTTGGCGCGTGTATCTTATGCCTGTAACATGGCCCAAGAGCCAAATGCGGCGTGTCTTGTTACAAAATCCAAAAACAGGTTCAGGGCGTTGATGGATTGAATGTAGGATTTTATTTACTCAATATTATTTAGGATCAAGTATATTGAAATAAAAATATTATTATGATATTAAAATACCTAAGCAATAAGATTAAATTCTAATTATTTTTTTCTTATATTAATTTCAATTTTAAATTAAGCTTTATTCAAAATATGGATAGTTCATAGTACGTGGTCACGATGATTCATCGCCCATCACTAATTAGCTCGGTATGCCCATAAAGTATGACATTGACAGCTACTACATTCATTATTAGAAAATTCAAGACTTCATGTGCGGGATTTCACTGACAGCTGTCATAGGACCCAAGCTACATTTTACAAAGTATAGTAAACTCATTATCACCGATGAAGTTCCAAGATGTGCCATACCTTCTTGAGAGGTTTCCTTGTTGGTCATATGTCTTAAAGCTTGAACGAACTTAATATAGGTGAAATCGATTTAATCTGATGAAAATTAACGTCTGTTACCTACTTTATTTATTTATGGTGAACATTTTTCGTATCTAAATAAATCAGTCCTTTAAAAATAATTAAAAAAGTATTACTTTTCCGTTACATCCATAAGGTTATCTTTAGAGGAAGATAGTGTAGAAGTAGTAGAACATATTATACTTTACACAAAACCTAGGTGTGAGAAAGTGACAGAGTATCAATCTGTGAATGGTTTCTTTGTAAACCATTATCAACTTTACTTACACTTTAAAGTCACAAGTCACTGGCACTGATATTTTAAATTCAGTAACAAAAGGAAGTATGTGGGTCATTTACGCTAGTAATATTATTGTCTATGGTGTTTGTAACGTCATTCGAATTTTAAAAAATGAAAATCTCGTTACCTGAGCATCATTGACGTCATTGATGGTATATTTTTTTTTTATGATAAAACTAGGAAGCAGAAAAATCAATAACGTATTGACATTGAATTGTATCTGTTTATGGGCAATGACATAGTTTTAATCACCATAAATTATGATACCGCGGTATTTGTCAATAGAAATAAGGTGGCAACATTATAATAAATAGTCTATTAATGAAGCATAACGCCTTGACGTTAATCTAAATATCGATAAGTGTTTTATGGCAAGTAAAAAACAATGAATAAATATCAAACATCCATGTTTAAAGTATACCTTTCGAAGATTTAACTTGAATTTACCGAAATGGCTACCACCTGAATCAAAGAGAAAAGCCTGCGCTAGTCTATACCGTTACTTTCCTAAATCCTGTCTTAGAAAAGAGGGACACCATTACAACATGTCCCTCTTTTCTAAGACTTTTACTTGCCATCTGGCGAGGTGAAGTCAAATTGACGTGCCCTATATAAAAAAAAGAAATTTATGCAAATTAGTAATTTGTAAGTTTTCAAGCAAAAAGCATGAGTTAGCCAAATCCCATTAAATTATTACCGATGGAATCCTATTAACATATGTCAACAATTGGGTGAGCCGTGACATTTGCGTAACGTGACACTTGAATGTCACACTTTCGTCTTTCATAACTTACTTAATAAAATATGGAGTAAGGTCGCTTCGGTTTGGTTTCATTACTAAAACAATAACTATAAATTGTGCTAATAACAAAAATGACAACAGTAACGTTTCATTGGGTCAGGCGGAGCCCCCTACTCCGGGGTCTGCCGGGGTGCGAGGGATAATGTTGGTTACTATCTCCCCTCCGGCAACTAAGGACCCAAAGACGGCGTGCATTTTAGTCGGTTCTAGTCCAACATAGATAACCCAACCCAACCAGTTCTGAATCATAAAAAAGGTGGAGCCGCTTGTCACCCTGAGCAGCAGCAGTGTGATGCGAGCTCCTCCCAATCCGGAGAAAGATGTGGACACTGTTGTCTCACACCCGCGAGGCCATCGCGGGTCCACCGGGGCGTGAGTGATAATGGCAGAGGCAACATCACTCTCGCCAATTGAAGGTACAAGACGGCTATACGTTTACATACATGACATAACTACCCTTGCAGACTGCGGGAGGTATCTGTGGGGCTTTCTGCACGGGAAAAAAGTTATCAAGCCCAGAAACCCAAAATAAGGCACAGAATTGAAAAAAGGAAAACAAAAAATGTTATTACAATACATAGACTCGTTACCACATATTTAATTTCATATACTGATTTATGAACCTAGGGAAGAATAGTTATACATACATATGCACACGACTTTTTTCGTCAGGGGTAGGCAGATACAACAGTTCGCGATTTTGCTCTATCTTTACACGGTAGCCACTTCCCATCAGTTGGGCCGTCTGCGTATCTGCCACCTAAGTTGTATAAAAAAACAAAAACGTGACTGAAATTATACAAGGAAATTGTGCTCCTTTCGAGATGCATTCTAATTTATATAACGCTAAAATGAAGATAAATACGTAATAGTTAGGTTCATTATAATTCTGACTGCACTAACGTTATATAAATCGAATAAATTTCAAATTAAGCTGTTGGTACACAGTTGTAGGCCAATTTTATCCTCGTTTTTTTTTTTTTATACCACTTAGGTGGCAGACAAGCGCACGGCCCACCTGATGGAAAGCGGTCACCGTGGCCTATGGACGTTTGCAACACCAGAGGCGTCACACACGTGCTGCCTACCCTGTAGAAACCTTCTTATGCCCTTCTTGAAGAACCCCATATTGTAGTCGCCTGGGAAAACCACGGCAGGGAGCTCATTCCACAGCTTGAGCGTGCGCGGGATGAAACTCCTTTCATACCGCACAGTGCGCACCGTTTCCGGTCGTAGTGTGTGAGGATGAACTCCCTCTCTATGGCGAGCGGTGCGATGATGCGAACTGAACGAAAAGTGATTGAATTATGAATAGGGTAAATATTCTATATAGTCCATTTGTTTAGGTACCTATTTAAAAAAAAAACAATCTTAGCGTGTCTTTTCAATGTTTTGTTTAAATACTCAGTATAAAAATACTTTTCTATTTAGTAACGCATTTTGAAGACTAAAAATTTGTGACGAACCACTAGTTAGTCAGTTAGTTAGTTTATTTGTTTAACATGTTTTTTTTTTTATAAAAAGCTGCCACAAGATTGTTTTCCTATATTTAAGTACCTAAACAAATGAAGTATAGGTATATATCTGGTCGTGCCACGTTGTCATACAAACATCTATGGCAGTTCGTGATGGGTAGTTGGAGTCCTAAAAAGTCTTATGTTCAGCAGTGGACGTCCGTCCTAGGGCTGATGTGATGATAATTATGACTTATTTTATGCTCTAATAAAATATGTCATATTTTCATTCAGATTTTTGTATAATCATCAACTACTTCTGACGCTGACTGTACTTTAATGACGTAACACAAAACACGTTCATTCATAAATAGATACCAAAGGGTTGTAAGTAACAAATGACTATAAATAGGACAAAATTCAATTTGTGTTATCTACGTGGGCGCAGGCGGCGGTTAAGACGCGGAAAATTGAGAGAAATGGAACGCCGCCGCGTGGGTGTCACTGTACGGGGGAAGAAAGGGGTGGTGACGTCATAGTGAGCGTGACGTCACCGACGCGCCTCCAATGAGCCGGACTCTATTATTATTTAATTATTTTATTGCCATCAATTATTATGGTTTCTAAGTTTTCAATTTATTCTTTGATTAAAAGGAATTGTATACTGAACTAGCTGTTGCCCGCGGCTCCGCCCGCGTGGACTTCTAATCCCGTTCCCGCTGCTCCATTAAGAGCATTTTCATATTTATTCACCTTTTAAACCTTCTCTGGACTTCTACAAATAATTCAAGACCATAATTAGCCAAATCGGTCCAGACGTTCTCGAGTTTTAGCGAGACTAACGAACAGCAATTCATTTTTATATAGATACAGATATTTAAGTTATTACGCCTACGTATATGCAGAGACAGTTAGTGCATTGTTTGTTACTATTCCGCAACACGAACGCAGCAAAACAGTCAAATAATTTAGGGCTTATCTAGTGGTCCGTGTTACGAGCAATATGTCTTAGGGCACCTAAGCAATCTTACCCCCGGCATATGTGCCCGTAGCAAGAAAAGTTACCGGATTTGTAAGGCAAAGGTATCAAGAGAGGAACATAGCGATTGGTGGGCTTCACGTACACAGGTGGCACAGTAAGCAGGCCTATCGCAATGCTACCTTTACGTTACGAATTCGATAGTTTTTCGTGCTAAAGACACTGAAAATCCAAGTCAGCATGCGGTTGTAGTCGGTTCGACCGTCCCCGTCGGGTTACTAGGAAATTGTCAAATGAAAAAGAGCATATCTGGTGCTTCAACAATACTGGTAGCCGTGAGGTGAGGTAGGTCTTACAATATACCTACCTCAAAGTAAGCTGTGGTAGGGGGATGCCGCGAACAAAAAAGGGTGTATCAGTCGTCCGTTACTTCGCCGGTATCGAGTAACTGTGGCCACACAGCTGGAAAATTGGAACTCTAACAAAAAAATGACTTATTTTTCAATGAATCGTGGAATTGAAAGTGAAAGAGGCTGTTTAGATGCGTTATCTGTTTGATTTAAAGGTTTCCTTGTGTTGAAACCTGAATCAGAAATGTATTATAAACTAGTACTATCTGTCACTTCACTTTATCGGTCTTCCTCATATTTTTTCTACATTTTCTCACAATTGAAACCTTACCTAAAAATTAGCTTAAGTGGCCCTATCATTATTTGAAAAGAAGATGTATTTCTGTAAGAATATAAAATACTTTTGAAAATTGCCATGAATGTCATTTATTGCAATAAAATCTCTTTACGGATTTTTTTTTAATTATTTTCATTAGTCCAACATTTTGACCACTTTTAAATTTGCTTTTGCATCAATTAATAAATTAGCCTATCGCAGTCCACTGCTGGACTTAGGCTTCTTCCAATGTTCACAGGTATCCAATGTCTCCACGCCGCAAAAAAAAATTGACTTTAATATCCAAGTGTAGGTTTGATATAAACCTTTTTTGAAGTCGGCTAAAAAAATTTATACCTTTTATATAACCTACGTCATTCTGAAACGCGTTAATATAATAAATTCAACTACCTACGGACAAATGTTTACACTACGTCATTTATAGGCTGTCTAGACAAAGTTTATATGATGTCAATGACGTCATTACCGCCTACATTTTTGTCAAGTTGAAGAGTAACTTGAGGCCCTTATAACGAGTGGGAGCAAATAAATCTACAGTTCAAAGGTAAAAGGATGTAAGCGAGCAAGAAAGGTTCAAACGAACGCGACGCCTAAATATTTTACTTAAGAGCTAATTTCCTTTGAACTGTTAGGTATTGTGGTTTACAACTATTGAAGTTTAAACTTTCAACCGTTGATATTTTGTTTCAATTGTTTAAAGCGCAATAGATACTTAACTGAAACCTTCCCCTTCCCTTGGGAAAAGGGTTGAAGGTTAAGAGAGTTTCTGGGAGGGTTTCATACTATCAAATAGTGGTGACAAGTTCAGGCGACAACCTTCCCACTGACAACACAAAACCTCTCCGGTGAGCTACGCTACTTACCGCCGGGAACACAACACAAGGTTATTATTTGCCGCAGTATTCTGTGGGGCGGAGGTACTTCTCCAGTTCGACTGATCAATTAGGACGGGAGATACCTCCTACCTGCATTAATATATGAAATGTCTGCAAATTATAACCTCACTCAATTAAGCCAGCGATGGTACAAGCCACTACTAATATGAATTGAGAGTAAGCCAGGTAAGAGCCATTACGCACACTGATATGTCCATAATTACCTCTATTAGTCTCAGTTAATCGTTTTAATTAGTTAAAACAGCGGCTATTTTAATAATCTAGACATTATATGCACTTGTAATAGCAAAAATGAGATTTATCTTAACTTAGATTGTTAGAATGACTGAAATATCAAGTTTAATAAACTTTCGCGAATTAGTTACATACCTTTAAAAAATAGCGTAAAATCGTAACTAAGCACTTACATACATTAGGCAACTCGTGCGAAATTTGAATTGTCAACTAGAGTTACCGCGTCTCAACAACCAATCCGCAACTCTCAAAAAGCTTGGTCAAGATGTTGAATTCCGCGAACTTGGTGGAACTGGAGTTGACGAAACTGCAGTTTGCTTCTAGTTACCCAATGTAAGAACGGCCATTCGACGATCAAACGAACACTCCTATGGTCCACGCGGGTGGGCGGGGGACGTGTAACATAGTGAACACTGCTACATACCACACATACTACGTTACGAATAAGTCTGCAGATATCCCTTCAGTCAAATCGATTATAACTTAATTTATTACATCGTTGATAAAAGTGAAAGTTAAAAACTTATTAATTCTTATTAATTTATTACAATAATCAAAATACATGTACTAAAAAGTAAAAATAGTACGTAATAATACGTAGGGTAGGTATGGAAATAGATGTTATTCCTTGCGTTTTAATAATATTTATTAGTTCGTCATAAAGACTTGTGTTTATTCCCTGCACCTATAATCTGGGTTCTTTGAACGTAAAAAGGTATCGCTTGATGGTATGAAACTAAAGAATAACCATTATCGGGTTGTTAGCATATGGAATGGTTGCGTTTATCTATGCACTTCACTTACAGTTTCCAATTTGGAGAAGTGAAGTTAATTTGCTTAACTAAAACTACGAAAAATAAAGAAAATTGTTCGGGTAGTGTAACATTTGAACTCATAACGACGGCTAAAAGGGTGTATGCAACAATAACAATTCAAAAGAAACTGGCTTTTCGCTAAAGGACTTAAGACGTTCGTTAAAGATCTTTCGCCTTAAGCATTCGATGTCGTTTATATCCTTTTGGCTGTTAACCGTCGACATAAAAATATCCATCCATACCCTTACCACAGCCCACACCTTGAAAGAGCAAAGAAGAGAACTAATAATATTAGTTTTGTGAGCAAACCGAGTCCGTAGTTAGTAGATTGCAATTTACTTTATTCTCTGAGGGAGGTTAAATTGAATCTATTTGTGAAATGTAAGTAATATAATTAATCCACAGACCGATAAGGTTGGATATAGACTAAAGTAAAAGTGTAGAAAGAAGTAGAAACCTTCTTCCTATTCTTCTTCTTGGAAATTGGTGTGGATCGTGCGTTTCTTAGTTTTATACCTAGATTATAACGATTTCTGTAACACAGCTGTTTTGCCCCCAATAAATCAATAAAAATCCTTTGCCCCTCTGTTCACCATGACGATTGCTTGCCGGTATCCATTAAGGATGATTATTATACATTATAAGATATATACATCAAGGATGTACTGATCGCTTTAATACGCTGGGATGGATGGTTTGCGAATTCTATAATGGATACGTCTCTAAAAGACACGTCATTTGGTACCACTACATTATATGAGAAAGTGGTATCTTTTTTGTCGACTGTACATATACTTTACACTCATTCATAAATCCATTTTTGTTTAACACTCAGTCAATAATAAACTGAGCAAAACCAAATTTTCCAAACATTAACATTCATGGGGCCCCTCTTAAATTGGTCAAACGTGTTATTTAGGCATTTTCTTCAACATAGAACGAGTGACGTCATGGCGTCACTATCTTTGAATATCGAACAGTATTGGGTATAGGAAATTTTTGTACAACGTTAACCATTGCTCGTTTAATTGAGAGAATATCCGTATATATTCTAGAAAAGTAAGCGATGTAGAACGCTCAATAGATTGAAGTGGGTTATTGATGAGAAAGGCGACGCGAATGGAATAAAGAGGTGGTTAAAGCAATTATCTTTCATTTATTGTCTAGACAGGATCATGGTGTTTTAGTTGTTGCTATGTGAGTGGGTTTTAAGGGTAACTTCAAATATGGAAGGAAAATGTTTGATGTAATCAAGACAGGCTTTGAACTTTGAGTTTTTTGTATAAATACTGTACTAAGTAATTTCTTTAGAACAAAAACATCGTGGGAGACCTGAATAAGTGAAACCAGCCTGTGAAAAAGGTAAAAAGTATTTACTTCATTAAAATAATTTTTCGAATAAGGCTAAAAATTCTACTGGCCATAAAGAATCGGCGTTGTGTGTTGTGTCATAAGAATGCACAAGCGAGTATCAGTACCCATAATTACAAAAAAAAAATACATTATTACACCTGGGCACCTAAAGAACCGAGACGGCGTGCGGTTTTAGCCGGCTTGAATCTAACTTAACCGCCTCCACCGTAGTATCTTAGGGAATTTCGGCACAAAATAGTGGTCGCGCGCTTACACCAAACACACGTGAGTCTAAAAGAAAACCGGTAAAATATAAGTGTGTATTCAGCTTGGCGGCATTTTGAGATAACAACCGTGGGTATACGTACGTAAATAAATTAAAAACCGTCAAAAAAAAAATCTCGAGCTCAATTAAATCGATGTGTAACTAGAGTAATTCAAAATGCACCAGCTATATCGCGATAATGGCCGATCCGGTAACGGTACTGAACGAACCGGATGCGAATCCACTATCGGCCGGTGAAAGTAGATGTTACAAAAAATGCTCCCATTCCTTGCGCTGGTTGATATTTCATGAGACATTCACTTGATACGAAATGTACCTATATGTACCGGCCCGTTTTGGCAACGCGTACATAAACAGGTTTTTGGTTCAATGTAGGAGCATTACAATATCAAGTTTAATAAGTAATGTGTAAAGGGACCATTGCTTTGACCGCGGCCTAGTGGTATGGGTGGGCTGCTGAGATGAGGTCTCGGGTTCGATCTCAGGTTTCACCATGGCACACACCATGCTTTTCGAAGTTATGTGTGTATTTATCGCAGGTTTATAAGTGCCCAGTTAATGGCAATAGACTCGCCACCTATAACATTGATAGAGACAGACAGGCAAAGTCCTACATGGATCTGATAATTTAAATGTATAAAGGTATACAACAACTATAGCCCAAACACTAAACACTTTAAAGTCCAAAAAAAATAATTGTGCTTGCTGATAATGATACGCACATTTTCTCGAAGTAAAAGAGACTAAAGCGGTGACATCAGCATGCATACGGATCCATTTACGAGCGCTGCAATAGGTACATGCTCCACATTCTAGAGCATATTGTCTTACCTATAAAATTGCTCGTATCCTGTAGACCGTCTAAAATTAAACCTGCCTACTGTTTAAAATACTATAGTTCGGTATTTCAAATACGCGAACAATATCATTGCTGAAAATGGAAAAAAGGAAATAAAAACCTGTACAAATCCGTCTGGCCAGCGTGAAAACAGTAATCCCAAAGTCTCCCCACATTGGGGGAGGTCCATCTCCAGCAGTGAACTACGATATGTTAATTGATATAGGTTGATAGTTTGCGAAACATCCCCACGGATACCCCCCACCGGAGCCGGTTGGGTAGGTTATGTCGGAGTCGAACCGACTAAAACGCACGCCGTCTTTGGTTGCCGAAGGTGACGTAGTAGCCAACATATCCCTCGCACCCCGGCAGACCTGGGGCTTTCTCTTCGAGATGATCATACCGTATCGTACCGTATCGCACCGTATCGTACCGTATCATACCGTATCGTGATATAGTCGTAGTTAAATTGGTTACCATACTTAATAAACTTTAGATATAAACCTTTCAATTTGTCTAGGTAAAATCTGTTGAAAAATGAACTACTTAACATTTCATATTTGTACCTACAAGCACAACTATCTAAGGCGAAAATTATTGAGACAGGCTTTACGTATCCGAAGGGCTTGTAAATTAATAATTAATACCGCTAGGTAATTTACCCAATTTGTGTGGAACATGTCAAGCTGACGACCTCCAGTTATTCGAATACGTACGGTACGGTGCTGTAATGAGGTCGAAATGTGTATAATATTGACACGCAACAAAGTAGCTGAAATTAACAATTATTTGGTAGCTGTGCCCCGTGATTACACACGCTTAATTTAACTTAAAGGCGCTTTTGCAAAATAAAATGAAAAATAATGGGAAAGCTCGATATAAAACCCTCTACCGACCTGTTTGTCCAACCAAAGCATCCCAACATTAGGAGAGGCATATGTCCAGTAGTGAATGCGATAGGCTAATCGATCAATTGATTGAATTGTTTATTAATACCTATATCGTTAATTAGTAGTTATTAGTCGCTATGTGATATGTAAACTTATATATTGCTTAAATAACTCACATAAATTAAGCGTAGAAAGTGAATGACGATAGTATCAAAAATTTCAAAAATGGAATACGTATAAATATTATAAAAAAGATTAAAAATATTTCGTCTAATTTAACGTGTTATATGTATGAGTTATATAATAATAAGGATTATGAGTAAGTACTTAAGATAATAAAAATGTGTTTTTGAGTCATTTAGGTAGGTACTCAAAATCACATTTTTATTACTTGAAAATAATCATCTCATGTACTGAATATTTTTAATTCTAAAGTATGTTAACTGATCAAATGAAATTTAGATTGATTAGAATGGAATGAATCCCGTTGAAGCATTCTCTTTTTCCTATCTCTATCTACTACATAAACATTATACAAAGTATCCTCTACAATTAAATGGCATACAGTACGGCCACCAGAATCATATCTACGAGCAGTGAACAATTTCTCATACTTCCACCGAAAAAAATCAAATTTAATTACCCATAAAAGAACAATGCAATAAAAAAATAAAAGAAATGTGGTTGAGACCGGCACTAATTGATTAATGTGTTTAATTTGAAGCCAGTATTTCATTTTAGACATTTGTTTCTTTCTAACATGTTAATTATATATAGCCGTAGAGTGAGACAGATGCAGTTAACTATTGTTTTAGTTGAAGCTCTCACACGGCCGTTCACAATGAATGAGGCGATAAATAGTTTTGATAAAGCTACGGCTTTCGTAACAGTACATATGTATTTCGATTAATTGGTCATATCCTTTTATTGGTGTAATCTCTTATCTAAGACTTAAAGAAAGTAATACCATTTCGCTCGCACTTGTGCGTTTTTATGCGGTGAACACAAATGCGCCATTTGTCTTTACTTTAAGTATTACTTTTAGCGGAGGTGATGTCGGACTCGAACCAACTAAAACGCACGCCGTAATTGCCGAAGGTGAGATAATACAAGTCATATCTCTCACACTCCGGCAGACCCGGGGGGACACCTCTTTGAGATGACCTCCCCTAATGTAGGAACTATGGTGTCCCCTATCTAGCCCCCGGATATGGGGAGATACATTTAACGCAGCCACCGTGGACTGCTTCTGCAAAGGTGACAGGCGGCTCCTCCCTTCACCCCCAGGCCCACGGTAATTCTTTTAGTCTGAATCTCTATCTATGCAAATAAAAATAATTGAAGTGTCTGTTTGTAATGCCCAAATAACAAGTTTTTACTAAATGGGTATGAATGCATATCGGGTAGGTACCAATACTAAAACCGCAACTAAATTATTTTTTGGTTAAATAGCGAGAATTAGTCACCTAATTCTGCTTTTTTATTCACCTTAAAGGATTTCCTTCAATCGTCTGTAATCGGAGACTAAAATATGATATCATTTCACGCAATTTAACTTGGAGAAATCGAATCACCCATATTAATTGCCAAAATACATTCATCTGTAATAATTCGATTCAGCATTTTAATTTAAATTTCTATATCCATCACCGATATAACTCATAATGGCGTGTGATTTTCATAATTTATTATAGGTGAGGAGCCCTAGAAGAGATTTTTGATTTATACTGTCATTATCATAACCCTGCCGTTAATCCCGGTCGCATCCAAAGCTGTCATCTCGGAGTCCGGGGTCAGCTTTAACTTTAGCTTTCCAATTTAACTGTTTTGCGGGATATTTTCCGTCAAGCGACTACCATGTGGCCTCCACAGATGCTTTCTGACTCGCAGGGTGTGTTTGAAATTGTACTATATTTCGGGTAAACTTTGAGGATATCTTAATATTGATAAATACTCTACACCAGTATGAACCTTTACTCAGGTGCGTGTGTATTAAAGAAACTGGACGTACGTTGACGTACTTTTTTATACATAGAAACACCAAGACCAATGCAAATATTCATATTCATACACAAAAATATTTGCTCTGAGCGGGAATAGAACCCGTGTGCCTCCTGCGTAGCAGTCGTGTTCACTACCGCTACTCCACAGAGGTCAAGTTTAGCCTCCTCGCCTCCCCTGCTATTAGTTTATTATTTTCTAATTTCGAATTTTAAAGCAATTAATAACGAAATCTAGATCAACTTAAAGGTTAGCGTGTATTGTGTCGTGTCGTGTGCAGAGCGCGTTGAGCGATATTTCCATTAAATTATGTTACGCAAGTCGTATTTAAGAATTGGTCCGCAAACCAGTTCCGTGGTCCAGTTGCATCATTGCATATTAATATATACACGTGAGACGTTCGTGTATGTAAAGTTATGCTATTAATAGTTACGATTAGTTGGCGAAATAGGGATATCGATTACTAGTTTTCTTCTTATATTTTATTTTGAAAATTCAAATTTTCGAGTGGCTTGAAACCCTCTATACTAAATTATATCACATTCGAAAACCGAATATCCAAAGACATCATATGTTTTAGTCGGTTCGAATCTGACATAATCACTATCCGGCTTCGGTGGTGTTATCCGTGGGGATTTCGTGCACGATAATGCATGATTCGTGCATGAAAAAAAGACAGTATTTAGCTAAAGAGCTAGTTTCACAGGTACGACTACTCAGTGGAACGAATTAATTTCTGAAGGAGTTCGTTAGAATTTGCTACATGTATGTATATTCACCTAACGAACTAGGGATTTTGCGCACGATTATAAACAATAGTTACTTCCAAGTGTATTAAACGGCGCTGTTATAAAGAAATTACTAAAATATTAATAACCAAAAAGTGATAACCATACTATATAATGAAGGATATTCGATATGACAAGTAGGTAATAGGACTTTCCCGTAAGGGGGTTTTTCATGCTATAATTATTCACAGCGCCATGATTTAGCGAGTGACATTATATGTATCTATGGTTATTTCCTGAATTCAGAAAAGTAGAATCAAGTCTACGACCCGCCTGATGGTAAGTTATACGCCTATGGACAGATGCAATATCAGAAACGTTTCTTTTCTGGTCTAAGTTTAGGTTGCATTAAAGGTCAATGATCACATTGATGACTGCTGACGAGACCCAAGTTTGGTTTGACACCTCCTTAATATGCGTGACACAAGTGTGTCTCCATACTGTGTCGTTGTTTTAAGGTCTCTGAAAGTACCTACTTTGTGAGTGTATTTTTTTTTAAATTTATTCCAATTTTAAAATCGATTTAAAATTGGAATAAGTGAATATTTAGGCGGGAGTTGAACATGAACAGTCTCTTACTTTTTAATTTTAAATCAAATAAAAAGCGTTTATTTATTATCGCAGGTTTATAAGTGCCCGGTTAATGGCAATAGGCTCGCCACCTATTACATTGGGACCTAAAACATAAACTGGCGAAATGTGGGTGCTAGCACCTCTGCCTACCCCTCGGGGATATAGGCGTGAGTTTATGTTATGTTATGTAAAAAAAGCGTATAATTTTATTACTAAGATGATGATTTAGTCTCTACAAAGAACAAAAGCTATTTTATTCGTTTCTCCTTAGGGTTCGATGCCCAAAGAGTAATAAAAGGAAATCTTCGAGTACTTTTAAGGGTAACAACATATAATAACACTTCAATTAGGTCCGCCTTACGGCGCCACACCTATTTATGTGTGCCTAGTGGTACAAAATAGTTAGCAACATTGTACTTACAACTCCAATTACTAGTATGTAAATAGCCTGTATTGAATATTAACTGTATTTATATATATTTGACTGATATCATCTACTTATAAATCCGTGCTACCGGTAAATTTCGAGTGCAACAAGTGTTGCCGCTATCATCTGATCTTATGTTGTTAGTGGAATGCAGAAAGTAGTTACGTGGTGTGAAATGCGAATAAGGGTTTTAACAATAATAAAAACCTTCAAAACACAAGTTAACAATATGGTATTTATAACATCGTGTTAACAACACTTGCCATCAAAGTTTAGTGTGACAGTGACAATTGGGAGATTGAGATTTGATCGTAATTAAATTTCGAACAGATTTTCATTACGACAATTGACCGCCAGTTCGTTAGTCTAGTCTAGAGTTTTGTTACACAGAATCGCCGCTATTATCGCCCACAATCATGTCAATTTGGGATTGTAGCTGATATGTTAACAGAGATGCGATATCTAGACGAGATATTTATCTATGTAGGCATAGATAAAACAAGAAATTCTGTGTGTAGTGGTTATTGTCTGTAAATTGCTGTTCTTTAGACTTATCTAAGGCCGGCCACACTTGTTAAAAATATATTGAAAAACATAGTCTCATTGAAAACATGGATCGGTAAAAATGTACAATACATTGTACTTTCTACTGATTCGGTTTATCTTGGCCATATAACAAAATGATTCATGAAATAATGATTCATCATTAACATTATCTTATCTAAGTTACTAAACAAAAATGTGAACGTTTGGATAGATGAATGTTATATTACTCAATCACGCCAAAACTGTTGAACGATATTAGATGAAATTTGACATAGAGATAAGTTATATTCTCTTTTTAGTCTTAACTAATATTTTTACTACTACTATACTACTTACTCCATCAAGTACCATACATCTCTTACAAAATTACAGACTGGGTTAGTTAATCACCATCTCCTTATTCTTGTCCCAATTAATTGGGGTTGCCGCAACATAAAATTCTTCTCCACACATTCCTGTCAGATGTTATTTTCCCATATCTTCTTTCACACAACCCATCCATCTTTTCTTGGGCCGTCCTCTGCTCCTTCGAGAGGAAGAGACATTTTTACTGTGGACCTTTTTTTTGCAATCAATTATCTCTTCTCGTAGTAGGTATGTCCATACCACGACGTCATTCTATTCTAAATTTATCATTTACTGGTGCTACTTGCAAAATTTCTCTTATAAGGTTATTTAATATACTTATCTTAAAAACATTTTTTAGCAAATGTGGCCGTACTTTGCAATAAATTTACCCATTGGGCAAGTCTCGTAATCGTGACTAAGTCATTCAGATGGTTGGTAACACTCAATTGCATGTTTATAAGATTGCAGTGTCAGAAATTACTTGTACATGTACTTTAAAATAGATCGATAATTACGACAAAGGAAATACATTTTAACTTGCGGTACGTGGGGTGCCCAAAATTCCAAAATTCAAAAATAATATTATAGTTTTTTATAAACCAATGAACGGAATGATCCAGAATTTTATAATCCAATGAAATAATCCAGAATTTTATAATAGGCTCTTTAGAATGAGGCCCTGGCTCAGGCTTCTGGATAAAAGCCAATTGAAATAAAATAAGAGAGTAAAACAGCGGAACCCGGGCTCCGAAATAAAGAATTGGCACAATATGTTCATGACCAGTACGTTACTAGGACTGCAATAGGTTAGTGCATTAATTATATATAATACATATACGTATATTAGGATATTTACTACTCATATACTTAGGTAATCATAGTTAATGTACTACATAAAACCATCCTCTAAATCTTTTCCCAACCCGGTTGGGGTCAGCTTTCCAACTGTGATATGACTGTACTGCGATATTTTCCGTAAAGCAAATTGTCAACTGAATTTCACGATCGTTTGGCGATATCGGAGTTCTTTATTTAAACTAGTCGGATGTTTTTTTTTTCAAATCTACCCGTAACGACATAAAACAAAATAATTCTTATAAGTAGGTAATTCCTTCATCTCAAGCAATTCGTCATTGTAAAGAAGTTTAGTAGTGCTTCACATAAACGAAAACGTTATTTATTTTTGCATAATTATAATAATATAAATTCAGCTGTCGGTAATATATTTATTAACATAATATAATTGAAACAGTTATAACCACGTACAAGTGCATTATATTAATTCACATTTTATGAATAATTATCTAATAAAGTATTATACATAATGCAGATGAGAATAAAATCCCAAGCAACGTACAACCAAGGTTCCTTTTTACTTCCTTTTTCATAGATTTGCAACTGTTTTGTAAGAACACAATAGCTTATAAGATACAACTAGCACCATCTAGTGAAAATAATCTGAACTAATATCGGGTTGAAACAACGCATTCTGTTGTAATGTACATATATGGTGTTATTTAATATTATTTACACTAATCCCGACGTGTCTTTTCGTGACCATGGGTACTAAAAGGCACATAACCTAGTGTGATTCCACCATGGTAGACGTAGAAGCCATTAAAAAAATATTTCAATATGTAACATTTAACATTCCGAGGGGCCTTTGATGGTTCTGTGTCAGCCAGGTCAGTAAGGGAATTGCCAGAGACGACCTCACCCTTGACAACTGATGACACGAGACGGCCGTGCGGTTTTAGTCGGTATAACCGTCACAGCTCACACGTGGGGATTTCCACACGTGAAAAAAAATGTCACATTCACATAAACTTCCTACCTAGCTGTGACGAATGTCATCCATAAGTCACGATAACCACTTTTCATCAGCTGGGCCGCGTGCTAGTTGACCACCTAAATGGTATTAAAAAAAATATAATATCTATTGTTCGTCAAATGTTATTTTTTTTGTCAACCTGCTTATATTATATTTGTGTCATGGTCAAATATGTAATCAAAGAACTATTTTTATGCAACCTTCATTTTTACGAGCTGTATAACAGGTTTACTTAAGTCGAGACGTGGATGCAACTACATTAGTAGTCAAAATTCTTTATAAATGAACAGTCATAGACGACTATGATATTAAAAATTTATAATAATAATTAACAATTTCTCAAAACCAACTGCCAAGACCACAAACCAACCATACCAGCGAACAAGCTATAGGTAGGTACTCTTCGCACTTCGCACGCTTACCTTTTTTTTTTAAACCACTTAAGTGGCAAACAAGCACATGGCCTGATGGAAAGTGGTTACCATGACATAAGGACGTTTGTAACTCCAGGGACGTCACGCTCGTACTGCCGGCGTTGTAGAGGGGTCTTTCCTCGAAGGGGTGTACGTTAAAAAGAGTTTGTATGCTGTCAATGCATAAGAAAAAGCCAGTTTCTCGATCTGCCCACTGACAATTCAAAACCACTTCAGTGAGCTCTGGCTATCGTTCTCACCGCCGGAATATCTAACATAAAATAATCACCCCCTGGTTACAGGACTATGACGGTACGGTAGTCACTGGTAGTCGCTCTCGTAAAACTCAAGGTGAACTAAAGAGAGGAGAGAGAAGTGATTCTCTAAGAGCTCTTTAGATGCTACCAGTACTTATGATGAAGAATTTTGAATTAAGAATCATGGAATTTAAAAAAAAGAAAAAGAAAAGGTTAATTAAAATTGACTAAATAATTGTATTAAGTGGCGCAGACCCCGAACTTGATTCCTATAATCAAGGTCAGATTTTACCAGTGAACATAATTGCGTTGATTTGTTAATTGATTGAATTTGATTAGTCTAAAAATAACTCCACAGAATGGAAATCGAATCTACACAATTAACATTTCAATAAGTTATATAACAAAATGGAAACTTGTACAATGAATGATATTTTTTTTATCTATAAATATAAATTAATACAGTCGAGACTAAATAGCCCAATTATTACACGATTCGCAAAAAAACTTTGTAGACTTTGTGTGAAACAAACTATTCTTTGTCTTCAAATCGCTCGTGGTGCCTTTAGTTGGTACCTAGTGTTGTAACTATACATATAAAAAAATAAAATGTCATCACAGGGCTGCACATGCGCAAACATAAAATTGCACGTGTAGATTGTGAACCCAATTTTGAGCATCAAATCAAAATGCGCTCTATACGCGAAATACACGTTGTTGCACTGTCTTTTGATGTTGGTGGACGAGCTCAAATCTACCAATCATAATTATATCAAAACAATCTACGCGCGCTAGGACATCGTTTTCTTCGCGACTAAGGTCCAAGCTCACTGCCGATAGATATAGGTATTGTACCTATAAGTGTTTTTTGTACCCTGTTCCAAATTCGAATCTCAAAATTCATTCCCGCGTCTCCAAGGAACGGTACAACTCGCTTTTTTTTCGAATAATATTAAAGGTTTTTTTTTTCGAATAATATTGAAGATTTGAAATTATATCATTGATATTATACCTAAGTGTTCTGTGGCAACTCATTGGTGATATCGAGGTTTTGTAGTTAACCCAATCTAACGAATTTTTAGGGCTCCAATTCTCCGTAACAAATGCACAGATGTTGCGTTAACGCGCTATAATAAAAATAATTTTCGCACACGTAATAATAATGTAAACAAACATCAGAAATTTCACAGACGCTTTATTATGCACGTACGTACCACTGTGTAGTTCGCCAAACATTTTTGCACTACTCAATCACGCCCAGGTGTTAAAGAGAACCCACGTGCCGTTCCGTACAACATTAATAATTATGTTTATCACGAATTCTATTCAGGTTTTTCCCACCATAGGATCAACAGTTTTATTAGGTTCATTACCCCTTAGATTTTTCGTAGTATTGCCTCCATAAAAATATTTGCTAAACTTGGCACGCACCAAAATGCCTAAAGCGACTGATAAATAGTGTTTTGTGCGATAAAAAAATATTTTGATAACGACAACTTTATGCATATACAGAGCAAACTGCTTATAAAAAACCGCAGTGTTTAAATTTCGAATTTCGAATTGGGAACGAAACTAATGTAGACTATAATTAATTATGGCATCCAGAATGAACAGTAAAATTTTAAAAAAATAGTAATATTTTTCTTGTAATGAATCAAAACTATACCTGTACGCGACTAACTTAGTTATTAAAAAAGTTTAAAGAGGTTATTCTAAAGAGTCTTACTATTATAATTATAGGTTTGTTACATAAGCTATATCCACAAAAAAACTATAGGTACGTTACGTTTCGTGTCGATGACATCTGTCAAAATCTTCCAATAAACAATATTTCGGATTCGAATACACCCACAAAATATGTAGGTATAAAAAATAATAACCCTTTTTTGCTGGTATAACTGGTAATAAGGCAGTTCGGCGATAGCGTCGGAAGCTCATCAGGCAGGCGGAAGGCGTTCGGCAGAGGTCGGCGACCGAGTTCGGCTCCACGGCCGTTCGTTCGCCTCCACTATTCGTAAGTCTCTATTTACACTCAATGCCAAGGTGAGGGACGCCATCTAAAGCCAAACATTCGTTCAATCGTAACCTAAAATATATGTTTAAATTTCTAATTCTCGATTTAAATTTTTAGTTTTAGAACAATATTGTCGTTTAAGTACTAACACTGGTATTAGTATTTGAAGACAATGGGTATATTAGTCACGTACTTTTGTCTCTTTGTAGTGACATTGGCGATACTTTTAAGTACAAGGAAAACGGGTTAAATGATCCAGGGGTAGACAGAGTTTATAGTTATTAGAATTTTTTTACATAATTTCTTTACTTTAAGTGATTTCATTATTAAAATAAACTACTAAGTCCAAAGATTTCTTTTAAAGAAAATATTTAATTATAGAATTTAGCAGACTATTTTATTATATTCACCACTTTAATCTCTATTCATTCCGTTTTAAGGTGACTAAAGAATTTAAAGGGGCAAAGAAGCCAAAGACAATAAATAGATACCAAAGTTAAACATAATGAATAATAAAAATAATGCATACAAATTTAATGTTCTAAATTCAAATGCTCTATTGCAGTGAAAGAATCCTTTCGGTCTTTTAGGTCCAGTTCCCATTAGGTCCAGTTTAATCTTAAGTCTATTTCTTCGAACGTCTATTCCCTGAATGTCTATTTCGTCATCCGTCTACCTTAACAACAGCCACACCCACTACATAGTAACAATAAATTGCAATTTCATTACGATTGAAGTAATCAGCAAGTTTCAACGTTAATTTTCTTATATGAATGTATTCAATCACTCTTGTTATCAGATATATATGTATTACTTTGCTTTTCTATTTATATCATATCAGCATTATTAATTGTATCATCATGGAAATTAACAAGTCTGTAATTTATCACACTATAAGTACAGTGGACTCATCAAACTAGAATTGTAGCAAAGGTGTAATGTTGAATTATTTTTTTTCACGGAGTACAGATGTGATTTCTGGCTGAAATTACAGATTATATTCTAATCTAATCTCTATGCCTAGATTCTTAATCTAGCATGTTAAGCAACGAACATTCATCTATCATCCATTTAACAAACTTTCACTTAGTTATATTATAGTATGAAATATGTGATATAGAAATAACAAAATTTTAAATTTCGAACTTCTGAATTGCGATAAATTCAACTCAAATCACATTAATACAAGTATATTGCGTAACCGAAATACAAATGATAATGGACTCTATAGAGTTGCGAACACCGTTCTTAGTAATGTATTATATTTTTTTTGTCCAAGCCGGTGTAACGGCGACTAAGTCCATTGACCGCGGCTCGTTCAGTTCCTACACGATGTTGCAATAACGTATAGGTAAACAGAATGACTGTCGAACAAATATTTCGGCAACAACTTGGTAAAATTTATAACGATTGCATGCTTGCGTTAAGAAAGCGGTCACTCAAAGAACCGCCAACTGGAATTAAATGAGGTACACACGAATTGCTGCTCTGGATTTTAATTTATTGGTTCCTAAGAAGCAGGTAATGTCCAACATGGAGGAAAAAATCGTATAGTTATAATGGAATTATTGATAGAGTTCTATTGCTGGCTTGAAGAAATAATCTGGAGGAACGGGGTGATATGTTCCGCCGACGCAAAGGGAAGTACCTTCGACCATTCGATGGTTCAACGCTAGGCAGACGATAATGAATCCACCTCCTAGGAGCCCTAGTTGTTTTGGTGGAATAGAATAGAATGTTCAATGTAAAGGATTGACGTAAACGTCAAAACTGTCAGAATATGTGTCAACCTCATACATTGAACATTCAAATTTATTTCACACTAGCTGACCCGCGCAACTTCGTCTGCGTTACCGCGTTTTTGTAACATTTTTCATTCCTGTTCCGCACCTGTTGGTTGTAGTATGATGTTATATACATATAAAACTTTCTCTTTAACCATTCTATCTGTTAAAAGACCACATCAAAATCCGTTGCGTAGTTTAAAAGATTTAAGCGTACAAAGGGACATAGGAACAGAGAACGCGACTTTGTTTTATACTATGTTGTAGTGAAAACGAAGCCTACATGCTGTGCCGTAAAATCTTGTTGATACATACATATATGCATCTTGACTGAAAAAAGTTATATATAGAGCAATAATATGATTCACATGCTTTATTTACCAAATGACTTCATAACCAGATGTTTATCTCCGGTCAATGACTAGTAGGTATTATCGGTCTAAGATTGCAATGACAACTTCATGACGTAATGGTAATCATTCAGAGTTTTTATGATTCAGAATCATTAAAAACAGAAACAAAATTTCAGTCAGATCCGTCGATGTGTTTAAAAAAGTAAATAAGACAAAGTTACAAACATTCATAAAAAAGTGTTTATAAACTTTCACATTTCTAATTATATTTGTAGGGTAATAGGATCATATAATATGCGGGATATATCTAAACCCAGGTTGAATATAACGTAACTTTCATCTCCTAAATCTCCTAATTCCGATTTTACTCTACGTTATGGATAATTTTGGACAAAGCCAAACAGCAAGTCTTGCCAAACAAATTAGGTATTTTTTTTGCATTTATAATAATATTTATTAGTCATGTAATCATACAAACAAAACTACTAAAAAGTATGAACACCTGTTTAATGACTTTTTGTTACATAGCAACAGCGTATGAATAAATATCTCATAATGCTGCGAAACGCAAGATGGCCACCATTTAATTATTTTATCTTTTGTTGATGACACCGGCTTTCTATTTTATTTAACCGTCCATCAATTTATTTGCAATGAGCAGATTTTTTCGTACTATCATCTAATACCTACATTACGGGAAAACTGAGTGAATTATGATGGACTCTAGTTGTTTAAGATAAATCTGCAATATGTCGAGTAAACAGTACATAGCGCCATCTATACCTAAACTAAGCAAAGATTGTGTTCTTGAATAAACTTCTACTAAATGAAAATGAATGTTCCTAAGCGCATAAACTCGAGAACTAATTTTATTCAGATGTTCCAAAAGTTTCTCGGAAGGTTTGGAACATAAAATGTTGGGAATGGGAACAGAATTCCATGCAGGTGAAACCGCAGTGGTACGAAGAAAGAATACTCACCACCCCGTCTTATCCGAAGTGTCATAATAACGAAAAACGCAGACGACATCACAGCGAGAGAAGGAAAATTCTGCGTCATTGTAAAACCCTGAACCAACCACATCTGGCCAGCGTGGATTGGATACCGTAAGCCAAAACCTCATATTAGAGGAGGCCTATGTTGTATGTATTGATTGATTGACTGACTGAAGCTGCGGGCATTAGTTAGCACCTAGATATAAATGATGACCATAATAGGACGCCGTCAAAATGACAAATACTCTTGTAAGAAGTACCTAATTCGTTATCATTGGTTACAGATATCGATCTCTTGTTATTAATGAGAACAGTTATACCAACAATTCTTGACTGTCGTCGTCGCTTTATGTTGACAAATCACCCAGGCAGTTCATAAATTAACAGAATACGTTACTAACAATCAAGGGCATGCATACCATGGGTATCTTCTTCGATCTTGCCAAGGCCTTTGATAGTATTTCATGCACTATTCTACTACGGAAGCTTGAACTTATTGGAATAAGAGGAACTCAACTTCAATTATTAGCCGACTATCTGAGTAATCGCAAACAATCGGTAAAAATTGGGAATCGCACTAGCGATGTGATGTCCAACAGTAACTTAGGCGTCCCACAGGGAAGTGTCTTAGGAAGTACCTTATTTCTGATATAATATTAATGACCTCTGCTCCACCCCATTACATAACGGTATGATGATATCATATGCTGATGACACAGTTCTATTATTCGCCGCAAAAACTCGTTCAGATTTGTATAGTCACGCCCAATGTGGTTTTAATTTTGTGACGAATTGGCTTAATGAAAACCTACTCACGTTAAACGCAGATAAGACAAAATATGTATTATTCACTATGTGTAACAATTATAAAGCCACGAACAACCTAAACATATTCGCGCATAGGTGTAAAACTGCTGACGCACCATGTCTGTGCCCCACTTTAGACAAAACCGATGACATAAAATATCTCGGCGTTTATTACGATTATTATTATTATTAAATATGTCGACTCTTTTCTCAAGATTTAGCGATAAACTAATTAGTTTTGCTGTCTCGCTCATTGGCATATGATTGCATTTTATTAACACTAATTGATATGCTTAATTATGTTCTTGAAATAACTACTAATTGTTTTTGTCTTCTCTCTTTTGTAAGTGGATGCTCCTGCAACACCAGTATCTTATAGTAGATAATAGGAGCTCAATTTTTATTATTAATAGGTATCTCGACATCAAATTCAATATTATTTTTCTTAGTGCAAAGATTCTAAAGAAGTTAATTGAGTTTGCAGACTGAAGCTCCACTGCTACAATGTTTCTTGCGACTAATTGCACCAATATTTTTCCAACGGAAGGTACTTTCTATATTTTAATGCGAAAATTGTACTCTTTGACCAATGAAATCGCTAAAAAAGGTGTCACATAGTCACAACCAAGACGTAGTGACGTAGACCTACTATAAATCTTTTCGTTTCTCTTCAAAAAAAGAATTCGAATAAACATAAACGAAGGAGGCACAAAACCCAAACAAACCTGCCACTGCGTATCGACGCTTGATAAAAACACATTTTCAAAAACTAATGCTCAATTATCATTGTTCCAGGAGATGCACGGAGATGTTCTTGACGAGGACTCAGAGATGACAGACTGGCTGATCGAGCGTGACTCCAAGTCCGGAGTGGTGTTGCATGACAGACTAATGACAGATGCCGCGCTTGGCGCCGCCCCTATAAAGACAGAACACTCGTACAGTCTACATTCAGATGTCGAGTCCGCACCTCCTTCGCCACACCATACCAAAGTAGACGGTAAGTTTGATCTATTGGTTTCTGTTGCTCAGTTGGGGTCTGCTTTCCGCTCTAACTGTGATGCGGCTGAACTTCGATATTTTCCGTTAAGCGACTGCCATGTGACTTCCACGACCAATGGTCCAATGATTGGCGATATCAAAGTTCCAAGTGAGACTGGTTTAACTTTTGAGGACTCTAACTACCCGTAACGCCCGTAACGGCTGCCATAGATGTTTGTATGGCAACCGGGACCAACGGCTTAACGTGCTAATTAATGTATACGTACTTATTAAAACAAGTTATAACCTCTTTTTTTTTAATCGTGCGAAAAGTCCCCACGGGTGCTCCCCGCCTGAGCCGGTTGGGTTGGTTATGTCGGACTCGAACCGACTAAAACGCACGCCATTTTTGGGTCTTTGGTTGTCGGAGGTGAGGTTCCAACATATCCCTCGCACCCCGGCATGCAGGCCCGCGGTCTTCTCCTCGAGATGACCCCCCGTCGCGAAGTTATAACCCCCTTCATACAATACTCCTTTGACATCGTGATAGTACTAACATAATTTTGAATGTATCTATAAGCCTATCCCTATCCGAAGATTAAAAAAGAAATAAATTGGAAAAAAAAATTAACAGTGAATTTAGAAGCCAACTTTATGAGTTATTTAATTAATTGTTAATCTACACTAATATCATAAACAGGTGTGTGTGTGTGTATGTTTGTAACGAATAAACTCAAAAACTACTGTGCCGATCGGAAAAATTCTTTCACCATTAGAAAGCTACGTTTACTATGAGTAACATAGGCTATATTGCACTGCGGAGCCGCGCGCTCGTGGCGGAGCTAGTTTATTTATAAATTCAGAATACAATACAGTTACTCATCAAAATGTATTATACCTAGTCAAAAATTAATAATACCCATAAATTTAATATCTGATTTCCATATGGTACACCCAATTCTACTGGTTCATTAGTTTTTTTATGTTCTTTATGACAAACACTCACATCATAAAACTGTATGTCCACTATTTTTACAATCATTGATATAACATTCCGTTTTCTAGATAAAACCAATCATTTTGGATATCACTGAGATTTATAATACTTACATGCAAAAGCCAGAATATAACTTTTATGATAACCTGTTTCAAATAACAAGTTTTTCTCTGATATATTTGGTGATTTGCATTACAATGCGACTTTTGCAATCGGTGTGTCACAGTGTTGTAGACATGGTACATGTACATGAATTTGAAATGTAGACACCCTTTTCCCAACTTAGCTTGGGACAGTTCCATTTTAACTGTGATGTGACTAAACTTTGATATATGTTCCGTGAAGCGACTGTCATCTGACATCCACAACCAATTGGCGATGTCGAAGTTCTGTAGTTTACCATTGATGACAAACTGGACCTACAATACATTTGTAAATTATTCACAAAACTATAATTGTAATTAGTTTTATTATAATCACTACATAGTATAAAACAAAGTCGCTTTCTCTGTCCCTATAGCCCCATGTATGCTTAAATCTTTGAAACTTTTTTAATAGATAGAGTTTAATAGATAGAGTGATTGAAGATATAACATCATGCTACAGCCAACTGGTACAGAGCAGACGTGAAAAAGATTGCAATAACAGGGTGACGCAGACGAAGTTGCGCGGGTCAACTAGTATTTTATGCTAGTGCTAGTGAATTATAAAAAAAAGTCATATGATGTAAGGTATAATCAAAGTAAACGAGGCCTCACGAGGTACGACCACCGGTTTTGCTTTTATTATGTTTCCTGTTTGACCCTTTTTCTATGTAATTCACGTCTAACAAAATCCTTATTGTAATCAAACAATAAAATTGTAACAAGAGTGGGAGCGTCTACCGTCGGACCTTCCTACTCCGGGAGTACCACTGTCACAAACTTTAGAAGACCTGTACTGAGCCTTGGGCAGACCTATCAGCAAGTGTGCAGGTATGCAGGAGATATTAGCTTGAGTTCTAATGATATTGAAAGAAACAGACCATTACGAAACATAACATATTTTTAATGAATAAACAATACATATCTTTATAATTATGTAGCAACCGTCATATTTACGCTTGCATGTAATGAGATAACCCAATTTTCATGTGTCGTAAACTGTCGAATCTTGTATGCACCTAGTTTTTATCACTCCATAATAATATACAGGTAGCTTTTAATCTACACTGATATAAAGAGAAAAAAATAGAATTTGTGTGTGTGTGGGTGTTTGTGCGCGCGTGCGTGTGTGTGTGTCTGTGTGTAGGTATGTTTGTAATGAATAAAATCAAAAACTACTGTACCGATTTTAAAAGTTCTTACACCATTGGACATTCTCACTTCAGCTGTATTTACCCTGAGTAACATAGGCTAGATATTATATTATACTGCGCGTTCACCGACATCCACGCAGGCGGAGCCGCGGGCAATAGCTAGTATATAATAGTTTGTTTCGTGCACACTATCTCCGTAACTGTTCAACACATTTTGAACTAATTTTATCAAATGAACCATTGAATTGTTCAAACATTTGGATCATCTAGAATTTTCAATGGTCTCATATGATTGGATTTTTGTTAATTGCATACTGCTGGGAAATAACCTATTAGCCTTTTAAACTTTCGCGTTCCATGATTATGATAATAAATGTAACCGGGAATTAACGCGATCATGGTATAGGTATATACATACCTTTTGCCTGACGTTTCGACCAGGTTACACCGGCCGTGGTCACAGGCTGACTGGCTCAGCTGCGTACGCCCTCCGTCGTCGAGTCCGTGAGGTAGCCGGTTGTTCACCTACCCGCACATTTTCGACATTTTGTAGATTATTTCTTCGCCAGGTACCGTCACATACCACACTCACAGGGTCCCTATTCTCTAAGCAAACGGCTCGGTGTCTATCCGACGGCGCAGAAAAGCGAGGTAGCAAGTTTTTTATCACTGGATTCCATGTCGCAGATAACTTGAAACCGTGAAGAAATAAATACAGTGAAGTGGAGTGTATTCAGAGGGAGTTGTATGCGTTGCATCTAAAGTGTAGTGAAAATCTAAATAAAACCGATTTTGATTTGTGTGACCGAATTACGTTTTTGCAAGCTGAGCGTACCTTCGAGCTGTGCAGCGTAAACCTTGAGCGAAAGTTCTCGAAGGAATACAACAGGCGGTATGCAAGAAATAATCTGTCACCAACGGTACCGGACAAATCAAAGGACATCGTTGTGAACTTGTCGAACGTGAATTTAGATGAAACTGCAGTAAATATCTTAGCCAAGGGTATGAATTTCGTTCCAACACCCAAGCGAATACCGTTCGAGAATGTAATCAGTAGTATAGAGGAATCGATCATACGTAATAAAGTGCCGCCTGGTGATGCCGATACCCTCAGACAGGACGTCGCGGTGATATTACGGAGATCGAAGCTTCCGACTAGCAACATCACTACGGAAGAGCGTCAAGCACTAAAAAACGTTAGGGACAACCCGGATATTTTAGTGCTCCAGGCCGACAAGGGAAACGCCACCGTGGTGATGAATACAAGTGATTACCAGAGTAAAATTCTCGAACTGTTAAGTGATAACAAGGTGTATAAACCGGTATCATATAACCCCACGGCTAGAGTAACACGCAGAATACGAGCTCGGATACAGGATAACGAGGACCTCTTCACAGAAGATGAGTACAATAGACTGTTTACACCGAAGGCGCACCAGCCACCCTAGTTATATGGTCTGCCAAAAATACATAAGCCCAACGTGCCACTGCGACCAATCGTAAGTCAAATATCATCTCCCACTTATGATCTTGCGAAGCACGTTGCATCAGTATTGCAACCACTTATAGGAAAAACACCGTCTTTTGTGAAGGACTCGCGGCACTTTATACAAATAATTAAAGAGCTCAAACTGGAACCGGATGACGTCATGGTGAGCTTTGACGTGGAGTCCCTATTTACCAACGTTCCTTTAAAGGAGTGTTTGGATATCGTGAAAGACCTACTGAGCGACAATGAACTACCGTTTAACTATATTGATCTACTTGAACACTGTCTAGACGGCAACTACTTTCTGTTCCAAGGCCAACATTACCTTCAGATAGATGGTGTCGCAATGGGAAGTCCTGTAGCCCCGGTACTTGCCAACATCTGGATGGAACATTTTGAAGAGAAGGCTCTGAGTCTCGGCCCCAAGACCATCAGACTTTGGAAGCGATACGTCGACGATATCTTCAGTATCGTGAAAGGAAGTGTACAGGAAGTAGATCAGTATATACAACATCTCAACTCCATTCCCCCCAAGATGAGGTTTACGTATGAAATGGAGAAGGATAGGTCGCTGTCTTTCTTGGATGTAAAAGTAGCCGTGAGATCAGATGGGTCCTTGTCACACTGTGTGTACCGGAAACCTACTCATACGGACAGGTACCTACACGCCACGTCTCATCACCACCCCCGACACTTACAATCCGTTATAACCTCACTCAAGAATAGAGCGTATGATCTCTGCGACCCTGAACATCTGGAGCGAGAGCTGGATCATGTTCAGGAGGTACTCAAAAGTAACGGATATGATGTGAACGGAAGACGGAAGCAGCAAACATTGAGGCGGCGGCACCCAAAGGTGAGCAGACAGCCAGCGTATATGCCTTATGTCAGGGGAATAACGGATAAAATCGGCTACGTGCTAAAAAAGTATTCCATCCCGACAGTTTACACACCAGGCATTAAAGTAAACAACATCGTGGGCACACCGAAGGATGTCTTACCGCTTCAGACGCCAGGGGTCTACAAGATCGATTGCAGCTGCGGTAGTTCGTATATAGGCCAAACAAAGCGGACTATAGCTGATAGGGTCAAAGAACACATTGCAGCTGTAAAGAACCGCCGGACGGGCAGATCAGCGATTGCAGAACACCTTTTAGAAGCGGGCACGAATCACTGGATTGAATTCCATAATACGCAAGTCCTCTCCACCGAACGTCACTTCTATTCAAGAGCTGTACGTGAAGCTATTGAAATTAAGAAGTACAATAATTTCAATCGGGAAGACGGTTTCAAGTTATCTGCGACATGGAATCCAGTGATAAAAAACTTGCTACCTCGCTTTTCTGCGCCGTCGGATAGACACCGAGCCGTTTGCTTAGAGAATAGGGACCCTGTGAGTGTGGTATGTGACGGTACCTGGCGAAGAAATAATCTACAAAATGTCGAAAATGTGCGGGTAGGTGAACAACCGGCTACCTCACGGACTCGACGACGGAGGGCGTACGCAGCTGAGCCAGTCAGCCTGTGACCACGGCCGGTGTAACCTGGTCGAAACGTCAGGCAAAAGGTATGTATATACCTATACCATGATCGCGTTAATTCCCGGTTACATTTATTATCATAACCTATTAGCCGACATTAGTTAGTGTGTTACCGCTTCCAAACACAACCAAATCTTTGTCTGTGGACGTAATTTCAGAAAATTACCTCTTTGATGGCACGGCATTCGATGATGTGTCGAAAGTTGCGGGTATGATTGCCTGACAGTACTATCCCATTGCCCACATTGAAACAATAAAACCATAATGAATCAATGTTTACTAATCTGATCCCGTTCCCGCTACTGACCTTACCTATAGCCTGATAATATAAGTCTATGACAGTCGGCAATAGTGTAGCTTTCTCTTCGCGAAAGAATTTTCAAAATCGGTTCAGTAGATTCAGAGTTAACCCCCTACAACTCACAAATTTTACCTCTTTGTATAAATGCTACTATTGTGGGAACTGCCAAATAATAATAAATGTTACTAAATGAAACAATAGTGGAAATTGATGACCTCGGCCTTTGTCAACAAATAACGACCTTGGCTTCAATGGAAGCCATACACAGACCGCTATTGTTAAATCATAAAATGTTTTATGTATATTCAATAGTTTTGTTACTGCATATATGAATGAATAGCTTTCCGCCCGCGGCTCCGCCCGTGTAGATGTCGACTTTTCGTTATAAAGTCGGTTCTCCTCATTATGTTGTGATTAAACAAACATAAGATTCAAAGTATAACTACGATCTACCAAATAAAAAAGCATCAAAATAGGCAAACAGGAGAAGAATACATCGGGGTTCACACGGGTGCAGCCGCAAATTACAATATCTAAGTAGTCGTTTCATTTAATTTCATTTATTTATTCACTAAATGCAGGTACAAGAAGTGTGATATTATAATTAAAATAATGTTTTCTTTATACATTCTACCACTTTTGTGCGATATGTAAATATTCAAACAGTCAATAATAAGATTCAATAATGTATAACATAATCCAAGTGGTTTTTTTATATCTGCAATATACAGACATGACAACTTTACAATTATATTATAACAGTACCTATAGATGTGTGCCGTGGGAACTTGCTTGTATAAATTACTTTATTGATTTATTTATCTGAAGATTACATGTGTGGTACTTATAGCGGTAGTGTTCAACTGCTAAATAAGAGATCGCAAGTTTGATTCCTGTTAACGGAAAATATTTTTATGCATGAATATGTAGACATTGGTCTGGTATTTCAATGATTCATTAATTTTAATATGAAGGCATAAACTACAATTACTTAGTATGCGTTTTCGAATAAGGCGACTAATGAATAGGGCTGCTTAATATCCGACAGAATATACAGCTTAGACTCAGCTGAATATGTATGGCTCGAGACAATAATAATGCCTTGAAATATGGCAATGTGCTCACCCCTTATTACGTGGTACTGAATACAATGCATAGTTACAAGTGAGGAAAACAAAATACCAAATCGCAATGTTTATGCCAATATGTCTAATTCCTACAGTCCCGGGTCCTTTAAGCGGGGCATGAAAAAGCATCTGATGAGGCCGTCAAGCTGAGCGCCACCATTGTAGCACTGAACGTGTATGCAATGGTGACCCTCTTTCATGAGACTTTGCCTTCGGCTTAACATCAGGCGAGGTGAAGTCAAATTGACGTGCCATAAATAAAAAAAAATAAAAAAAATATGTAGTGCATTAGGAGTAGGTACCTACTACTAGGGGCCTACGGCTTAGGAAGCTTTTTTTAAACCCTATATTCTAAAGCATATCTTTTAAATACACAATCGTTTCAACTGGTTTAAAGACATATTTTGAAATCAAGTACACAGTTATGGGTTGTAAGGGCTCACCACCTCGTCACACACGACTTAATCTTACAGCTAATTGATACGATTATTCCACAGATACATAAATAAAACTTAGTCGGTAAGTTACTATGTCGATAGTGTTAACAGCTGCGCGTGCGCCAGCAAAGAACAAATAAGTATGGCGTCATTGTAATATTCGTAAGCACATTTTAATATCGCGTGAATCGTTCATTAGTTTTTGTTTGTGTGAAAGTATGATTATAAAGGGTTTTAGGAGCAGAGATCGGATGACGAAGAAAAG
The DNA here is from genome assembly GCA_963691645.1 of Pelosia muscerda. Classification (NCBI taxonomy): domain Eukaryota; kingdom Metazoa; phylum Arthropoda; class Insecta; order Lepidoptera; family Erebidae; genus Pelosia; species Pelosia muscerda. The sequence goes on from OY829103.1 coordinate 5,927,785, forward strand.
AAGGGTGGATTGTGTGAAAGAAGATATGGCAAGGAGAGGAGTGACTGAGGAAATGACATCCGATAGGAATGTATGGAGGAGAATGACATGTTGCGCCGACCCCAATTAATTGGGATACGGGCAGGGATATGATGATGATGATGATGATGATGAGTTTTTGTTGCAGTGTTAAATCATAATATAAATAAAAGAATAAAAGTTCTTATTTAATAGTTATGGTTTAATTCTCCTTCGATTATTAAGAAATGTTGAATCTAGGACATTGTTAAACATTTTTCAATTTCATGCCGGTTAATGGCAATAGGCTCGCCACCTATTACATTAGTACCCACCTAAACATAAACGTGCGAAATGTGAGTGCTAACATCTCTGCCTACCCTTTCGGGGATATAGGCGTGAGTTTATGTTGTCTTCTTTTTTCTTCTCATTTACAGTACATTCTTCATTTAAATACGTATGTTTCATACATTATAAATACCCGTATGCATTTAATAGACATTATACTTATTCATACTATGATATATTTGCGCTGAGCGGGAATCTAACTCACGATGGTTATAAAAACCTACAAAGAGATCCTCTGTAGGTTTTAATAACAAATATGCAATGACGATTCGTCATACCTTATATTATGACAAACTACAACGAAATATATTTAGTTGATGGGTAGTTCACATAAGACTTGAATAGTTTCCGCATTAAGGCGTAAATTCGGTTCGTAGCGCTTCAAGCAATGTGTAAGTACAGTGGTCTTCAAAAGTTCCTGGTCAATTTCAAACGAAAATTGTATGAAGTGATGCCAACACTAGTCTAAGAAGTCACTGGATAATACATCTACTTATTAATGTAATTAAGTTTAGGCTACTACTTGCATGAGCTTACTTATTTTCTTATGAAGAAACAAGCATTAATCTAATTCATTTTATTAACGCTATAATCTATGTTACTGGTGGTTAAATTAGACGTAGGCTGTCATTTGAGATCTTAAGGTGTCCAGAAACTTTTGGTGCCCACTATACATCGCATTAACTGAGTTCAAAGACATCTACACTAAACATTTAGATTTTAGTGCAGTTTGTAACTCGTACTCGTAAAATAAGCTCCATTTCCTTCCAGAATTTACGGTACTTCTCGACCGTTTGGCCACCGGGTTCCCCATTTTTACCTTACTTACTACCGAGTTCTTCCGGGAAGAATACTAATTCCGTTCACGACTCACAGGTCTCGTATATCAAGATATAGAATGTTCTATTCTCGATTAAATGTACTCTCGCTTTTTATAATTCTTTACCTATTAGGTACTTACCTTCTCCCGAATGGCATACTATGGTCTCCGCGACCCCCAGGCCATGCGCTATTCGTGAATAATCTATTTCTGTTCAGATTTCTTGTAGGATATATTCAGTCGTTATAACTTGAATAAGTAACAGGTACACGTCCAGACTTTGCCAGTTACATTAGTAAACACTATAGACAGTAAGATAAGTTAAAATTGCACTACATATTTTATATTACGAAACTAGTAACTAGGTCCAGCTTTTAAGCATCTCGGCAAAAATCAACAGGGTGAAGCGTCTATTCAAACTGTAATTCCATGTGATTACCATGTGTGGAACCCTTCACGGATACCCTCCGCCGAAGTCAGCGAGTGTGGTTATGTCAGACACGAAAGATCACCTGGCTACATGAGGCTAATGCCGTTTGCGATTCAACAAAAGCAAACTGAAAACCTAATATCCCCAAATCTACTCTAATTCTTTTAAAAAAAAAGTTATTAAACCGTCATAAATGACAAGTCCACCCGTATTCGCCGAAATTTCGCAATATTTCCTATTTCGAATCTTTTGCTGTCGTATTTACAGAATACAAAAAGTGACACTTGATTGATTGAAAGTCTTAACAGAGAGATGTTAACAATAAAACTCGTGATTATTAAAGTTAAAAAATGTTATAATAATCACATTATGATTTCCGATAATGACTATGGTTTGACAGGCGTAACCATTAGTGATCTCTTCTGTAAACTGTAGGACAGAGGTGACCGCATTTCATCAAATACTAATTGATGAGTGTGTGTATGTGTGTGGTTGTGTATGTGTGTGTATGTATTGTGTGTGTCCGTCGGTGTAAGTGTACGTGTTCATCCGTGCGTAAGTGGTTTGCTTGCTTGCGTAAGTGGTGTAGTGGTGCGCATGAGACCTAAAATGTTAGGCAGTTAAGCACCTAGTTTCGGCGTTATTAGTATTACGTGACTGTGCTTAGAGCTTTATGGGATATAATATATATATAAATATATTTCAAGACAAAGGACATTGTCGTACCTAGCCCCAGAACCAACAAACATTTGGCTTATATCATAATTATGTATCTATTTTATTGAATTAGAGGCAAATGTCTATAACACATGGACACTCGTCTAATACCTAATATTTAAGCGACTAATATGTAACTTATATTGAGTACCAAAATAATCGATATTTCACGGATTCATTATTATTAATTAACAGATTAATGTTTTACCTCATAAATAAATAACTACTATTTTGACCACCATTGTGACATCGTTGGTGTCAGCTTACCATCAGCAGTGGTGAAGTTGGCGACCAATATAATTTGTATAAAAAATCGATTTTCTCTTAATGAATAATATCGATTACATTTCGGCTGTCATAACTGTCAGTATTGTCACTGACTCACCTATTCACGAAATGTCACTTCACTTCGATAACTTTTTGTTGATTTGAATTTTGGTTGTGTTTTCTTCGTTTATTCTGGATATTTCATAACATAACTACTCGGCTATTCTAATGGAGTCTAATCTCTTGCAATATCGATATACTGTGGCTGCGCTTTCTGGACTTTGTGAACTGATTTTACGATAACTATATACCTGGCTCACGAAATGCAATCTGTGTATTGTGTTATTGCGGATCTGCTGTCGGTTCCCTTGTTTTAGAAGATGAGCAAATTCTTTTCTGCATACAACAATGGACAGCACCTCATTTGGTAAGTAAGCCCTTTACCTACCCATACCCATATTATACATCAATATTTTGCGTTACTCACCTAATAGAAATATCATAATAATTTTATAAATATGGCTACTTATTTTGTTTTGAGATTGATATGGTAATTTTTTATTAGTATTGTAAAAGTTACTGAATACAAACAAAAGACATGGTAAATATCCTGGCGAGTATTACACTATTAATGGCTACTTGACATTTATGAGACTAAAAGATATAAGTGAATAATTTACCTACTCTTTTTTTTCAGAATCATGCTCATGATCTTATATGCACTACATGTTGGACTTTGGCCTAAAAGACTCCTTGCACTACAGCTTCAACTACCAGCAACATTGGTAGAAATGTTGTACTTTGCCATAGGATGTTGGAACCTCGCACTCATTCTCATCAACTAATTTCACTAAGAACTGATACTCAGCATCAACTTAGCTTGATAAACAAAATAATGGAAAGGCTTGCACCAATGGAGGTACATCATCATTATAATAACATTCATGCTCTTACAGTGAATGCCAATAAATTAAATGTCATTTATCTTTCAGATGCGTCCACCTCAGTATATATACCATCCCTGCCGGCAAAAAGCTGACCGTGAACAAGGACCACAGGAAATCCATTGAAATCTACCAATTATAGTAATAATTTACTAAGACAGCGTCATCATACACTCAATGATAATGCCATTCTCACACAAGTTGAGCCACAAGTGGTAAATATGTTTTAAACTATTTATACCTCGGTCATAATATTATTTATTATAGATTATGATTTTACTTACTCATTTATTAATCATCTATAAACATATATTAACATACATATTTTGTTTACCAGGTAACTGAAAATGACTATATAGTGGTGCTTGTCACACATTATGCCTGAACAGAAATCCCACAGTTACATGGTACAACAATTGCTGTTGGACATCATCAGATTGGTTTGGGATTTGGTTGCTCTATGATCCGAAACAGAAGTCGCTGTCTAGGAGCAGATAATAACCAACATATTTTCAGGTGTTCTTTAAAACTGGACTCATCCAAGGAAGTCAGTGGCATTTATGACTTATATGTCACATTGAATGGCTAATTAAGCTAGTTGATTGCAACACATATTACCCACTAGCTGACCCAGTGAACAATATTTTTTTAGATAGTATTTTAAGTTGTAATGTAGAGAATGAAGATTAAAATATAAAGAAGAAAAATGTGTTGTATTTTTTACTTGAGTATTAAGTAGGTAAGTACCTACCAAAGTACATTCTATTCCCAGAAAAAGTCATAGGAACGAAGAACTCGTTAGGTTCCTGATTGGTGACCCTTGGTTATAGAAATAAGTATTTAAATACTAGTGATACTACAGACCATCAATAAGGCATGCAGTTGTAAAACTTAACCGACCGTATTCTCATGTAGTTGGCTTGTTTGCTATTGATTATTTCTATTACCTATCAATAACGTCTAGAAAAAGTAATTAAAGGGTTTGAACTTCGAAGGCCATTCCGATTTTCGAACAATTAAAATGCATAACAAATACTTAATCATCTATTGTCGTTTTTTGTGCAAACATAACCTTAAAATCTGACGTAGGTATTTGTTACATTTTTGCACTTCAGCAAAGTGTCCGTCTTAGAAATACAATGTGATAGGAATCAGACACACATTTTACATTCAACAAGCCTTTTTCCATTGGTGTTGGTTCTGGGGCTAATGATGTATGGACGCGCGGCAATGTCCTTTCTAAGAGACGTATTATAAGTAGATACAGTATTATATAGAACCCGACCTTTCGTATCGTTCTGAGAACGCTTGTTGTCAATAGCTCTAGAATCTCCAAGAACTCGGTCCATAGATGTCTACCTTGTAAAGCATACTCACATTTAGTCATTGTTTACAAAAGCCAAGACTTAGTAACTTTACTTAAGTGTTATTTACTATATACAGAGAGTAAAGAATGCTACATATTATTTTGTGTTAAGTTTTGTATTTGTAATAAGTGTATCAAGTGTATAAAATCTAGAACATACCGCGTTCCCGTTTTCATCCGAAGATTTCAACTTTCAATTAAAATTCAATATTTAAATCTCCCACATATCACTTCATTTATTCCTATTATATCTGTCTGTATGTATGTAAAATACAATCTTGCGATGAAGTAATGACAACAATCTTGGAAGCTAAATTAGTTTTAGTTCTCCAATCGTATCGCAAAATCCTCCGCAACTTTTGTCACTGTATCTATAAAAGGTCAACATATCTGTTCCTCGATCTGAAACCAATTGCATTGCAAAGATAATTCTCATTTCATCTCAATGACTTCCAAACCACAATAATGTTTATTTATTTTTCGAGTTTTTTAACTATCGACAAACCGTTATACGTGGGCCAATCATTAAATTTAATCATGGCCATTCGGAGTATTCGATTTGCAACTGAACTGACTTTTGGTGAAAGGAGTCACGGTTGAACGTACTGCGATGGACAACTCTGAATTGGAGATCTTAAAATGTCAAGTCTTAAAAACTATGAAGTCATGGCCAGCGGCGAAGGCACGTTTAAAAAATATGGTAATTCCCTTTTTGAAATTTTGCTGCTGTAAACGGCACTTGGAGAGTACTTATATTACCCATGTAATAAGTTTTTACTATGTTCATTAGTGTTTTATCAAAATGTGTTCATCAATTTCAGAATGTAAATAGTAAATTTGTGATAGCTGAGCTCTAGTGTTGTTTTAATATCCGGATAGCTAAGAACCGTAAAATAACCTATTCTTCCGTCGGATTTCTGCTTCTGCATAGTGAAAGATTAATATTTACTTGCTCATGCGGTCATTATAACAGTATTGTAAAGCACAGTAAAGCAGAATATGATCTAACTCTTAATTTTTAATATTTATACGTATTATACTTTAATCATTCATTCATTACGAGCCATTTTTATATAGAAGATGTAGATCTTGAGTAAGTATTGACCACAGGATATAAAATCAAGACGATTCAAAAAAGGTCAAAATGTGTTAAATTTTATGAACTAATTCATTTATCTAGTTTCTGTTCCTCGTAAAAATCCCACCACACACAGGGCCCATTTTCATTTATTTAACAGTTAATCCAGTAATCGAGGATGATCATGTAAAACAAGCTGCGGGATAGCAAGTAACGGATTCCGGATAATTAACAGGTCATCCATAGCATCTCTAATTTACCACTCACTGTTATGGTATTATCCATTGGCATAGCATAGCTTTATTATGCACATATATACATAATGTATTCATGAAAATAGCGTATGAATTTCGTTTTAAAAGCAAAATAACTCAGCGAACCATTATTACCCGGCCTTTATAACAAAATCATTTCGAAGAAAAAGCAAAATGTGATTTGAAAATTTAGAATTACTTAATAACCTCAATTTGAGATAAAATTGACGCTAATATATTTGATAAAACTTTATTATTTTAGACTTCTTACAAATGTTTAACATAATAGGACATCTGATAAAATTATTAGAGTACGGCCACACTGCAGGCTACTTTTAAACTTATTTTAAAAATGAAAACACGTCTTCCGGCCGGTTTATCGGCGAGCGATGTCGATAAGTACTTTTATAAACTCTTTCAAAATCAGAGTTGTCACCATCAGTCACCAATGCGTTAGATATTTCGCTGCCTCATGCGAACGCATGCAGATTGCGTTCATTCAGCTCCTCGAACAGAAGTAACCAGGGAAAGTGGGTAGCTACGTACATTAAGCGTACAGATGTAAGTACAGTTATGTTAATGCCACTGATAAACGTAATTAAAATTACGAAACGCATAATTCTGGCGCTCCCTTTTCTGTGTTTAATCCGAGAACCGTTAACTAATGAATGACTTTTTGGTTCAACTAACAAGTTTGTGATTGTCTGGCTCCCATGGTGACTAACGAGCCCAGTCCTGGATTAGTGACGAAGGTACTGTTGTTTATTTTAACATCTACCATAAACTGTGAACATAATTATGTTTTCTGTTTATAAATAAGGGAAGAACGGGATCGATTTCGTGCCTCATCTAGGCTCTTCACTTGGATGAGGCACGTAACATAATAGGGTCCCGTGCTCCAACTGTTGATAGGTACGGTCAAGTAATTAAGAAAATTACGTCGTAACACCGATCAGTACCCACCATTAGTTATGTTGTATTAGTTAGTGTGGCTGCGTCTTTAGTTTGAAAGCGATTGAAATATATCAATGTAGGATTATAAATTGGAAGTATATAAAATATCGAATGACTGGTTTATTGATTAATTTACAGCATATAATATTTTTAATAAAAAGATTGACTGGTTTAGAAAAAGCTGAGATGATCTTGGTTCGTTCACTCATACTTACTGAAAATAGAACAAAAATTGTGATATTATGTTTTTTTTTTGGTAGTTTTATATGACAGTGGTAGCAGATTTCCGATTTTGGTTTTGTGTTTAGAGTAACATCTATACTGTTGATTTAAATAATCATTAATAGATCAGGATGACCGCGCAATAGACATTTGTGTCCTATCAAAATAGATACAAGTGTGATAGATGACATCGTCCATAATAAAATGATGTCACTATGATGTATGCAGACAGGACAATTGGCTGATTTATTATAGAAGAAATTTCTTACACAATAGTCAATGTTTGGAGTTGATCTATTCAGTATAGAAGTAAAAATGAGATATCCTGTCGATGGTATAAAAGATTCAATACACACGTAGGTACCTATATATTATCTTTAAATCCTATTAAGAGTAGGCCGAGGCGTATTTAACAATCACATTTGCCAAATATGATTTTTGGTCTGAAGACCCAAACACTGCGAGCATTTTAGTCGGTTCGAGTCCGACATAATCTACACAACCGGCTCCGGTCGGGGGTATCCGTGGAGATTTTTCGCACGATAAAAAAGGGGGCGCGATACGTCAAGCAAGCTCTTTGACTGTATAAGCATGCAGTCAAACTTAAGACTACATTTTATACCTGGAATGGAGTAAGCTTGAATATTTACGAAAAAGCCATCCTTGTATTTCGTGGACACAGCCCTATTCCTTAGACACCTTCCACGAAAGTCACGGGGAAAGTTGGTGTGACCCTTATTCGGATTCTTCCACTTAATTCTTCTCCATCGGGAACCAATATTATCTGTGGGGATTATCGCTCAATATCTTGAAGACCACCACTGGAAGTTTCAATGATTAACAGTTCATGCAAACAAACTCTTCAACTTTATTATTTATTTGTATATGTAGTTACATAGATGTTGTATAGTCGTCCTAGAAATAACTAGTACAATTTTAACGGTCCAATCACGCGTGAATGTTCCATATTTAATTTGTAACTGTAATAAATTGATAAAAAGCGATTGAGTTAGGTGCGTATACGCATTGATTATGTTATTATAAGTTAGATACTTTGTAATGCTAAGATTAAAACACTACATGCGCAGTATATGCACGTCAAAACAACATGTAAAGAGAATTGGCACAACAACAATATTCTATATCAACATTTTATATACTTAGGTACATAAGTAGGTACAGTGGGATGCTTTAATACCTTAAGATCTTTAACCCTTTGACAGCGTAAGTCTAATTTTACCAAAAGTAACATTAATAAAATAAATTAGATCGATGTCTAGCTTCTTTAATAATTAAATAAGTAGTCATGCAAGTAGATAGGTAATTTTCGTTGTGTTTAAGTTCAAAATGAAATGAAACATAGTTTATTACATCGTTTCATTCACTCAGAACAATGCCATTTGATTGAACTCTAAAAGTGTAGGAGTAGAGTCCAAAATTAAATGGCAGTTTTTGTAATCTCAGTTGCTTGACAATGGTTGACAATTAGTAGAATCGAGGCCCTGGCCTTTTCAATGTGTGTACCGCGAGGTCGACACCGGCTATCCCGCCTGAACCTTACATACCTCCGTGGCGAGGTGGTACTGAACGCGACTGCTACGCAGGAGACGTGGGTTCGGTTCCCGCTCAGGTTCGGTGACATTTGCAATGGTCTGGGTGTTTCTAGGTAAAATATGTATGTCTTTACAAAAAAAAGTATCCAAGTATGTTTATCCGCATTCTAGAACCCATAACACAAGCTAGTTAAACTGTGCTTACCATGGATCTAGGTGGTGTTGTGTAGATTGTCCTAAAATATTTATTTATTATTTATTTATACCTAGGGCCCTACTACCACCTCTTCAAAGATATTATTACAATCTTTCTTCACTTCCATAGTGGTATTCGGACTCGAACCTTTTCTCGTCCAACGATTTTTGTGTACTGTAAACAGATAAATGTAGCTATTACAGAAAAAAAGTACTATTTGACCCATATTAACTATAGTAACCAGACGGAAGATGACAGTCCGAACTCCGAATCACAGTGAGTAAAGTAGAATTGAAATTGAAATAATATATATTACTTTTAAAATGTAGTGGTAATTCGCTCCTTGTAATAAAGTATTGTGTTTATTTTCTTTGATTAAGGTCACGAGATAGATACTGTTACTTATTTATTAAGTAACAGTATCTATCTCGTTTTATTGTAGAAATATGTTATATATATACTAATATTATTAAATTATTTTGTAAATTAGAAACAGAACCAGAAAACAGTTTGTAATCTGGCTCACAACAATTTTCTGTTGACATTTATAAGCGTACCTTTTTATAGTGTCGAGTTTGATGTGTGGATTTACCCGCTGGGGTCGGCAAACTCCCAATGATTACCGTAATCTCCATAGGCCTAACTATCCATAGTCATAATACGAATGTAATTACTACCCAATATGATGCTGCTCATTCCTCAAACAATCAATTACACCGCAGCAAGCGGTTCGTTATAATCATCAGCATTACGCACTTGCCATGGTTAATAGACGTAGAATTACTATAATCATATAACACGAATATTTAAATGTTAAAACACGCGAAGATAGGCTTGGTTCCCATGGAAATACTATAAGGAGACTCCATAGTTCTAGTGTGTAATACTATAATTTTCGGAACTCTGAATCCGGGATCCACCTGCTCTGTTGCATGAGACCTTTGCAACTTTCGTTTCAGGTTGGGAGACTTTCAACTAAAGGTCAGCCTGTACCAAAGTCTTGTTCATTTTTCTGTACGTGTACCGGCTAACACGCGTGTTTGTCTTGAAACCTTTGGCTCAACGTGGACCATAATACAGAATTAGTCTACCCTTGACAATATTATAACCCAGTTATAAGTATCTTTTCCTTTCATAAACAAACTCTTTAGATGACATAATCTATTGTTGCAACATACAGCAGTAATGGATTGGAATATCGTAAATTGTTCTCGAATAATAGCTCTGCATTCGACGTTTTGACAACACACAATGTTCAGTCAGTTATTGTGTTTGTAATAGACAGTATTAAACATTTTATCGGATTTTGTTATTAGTTTTTTTCCATTATATGACATATTATGGATTATTTATATATTTTCTGCAGACTTTTTTGGAATGTAGTAGAAAATTACCCAGTCTAAAGATGATGATTCGTAGCCGACCGCATACCACAACTGCAAACGCATGCAGCAGATAAAGCGTACCGTAAAACAGGCAAAATTATAATTTATAATTATTTTAATGCCTGTGGCTTCTTAGGGGGGCCGTTTACTCATTTCGAGGTTTAACAAGTACCTAATGTATGTGAAATAATGAAAATGTGTAGGTAGATACAAAATAATTGCGCATTCTGGTAGTGACATTGTTTTATTTCTATGGACAATATGTGCGGTGGAATGACGTGTCGTGCATTAGTTGTTAAATGTCGAAACGAATAAACGGCAGCATTGAGAACGATAAACAATAGTATCGCATTAGTATCTGCATCACGGTAACCTGTATCTGCTGCTGCGGTCTGCGATCGGCTGCGGAATCATACATTTACTAGAAAATATTCCAAGTTCCTTAAGCCGTCTTCCCTCTGTGTTTACCTGAAGGTTTCCACAGTGATAAAATAGGAGAGGTGTAATACCTGCAGAGTAAAGAATCACCAGCCCATCGCAATAAATTAATCTTTTGACGCAGTCAATCAGATACCTAAATAAATTCTTCATTGTTTATCAAAATTAATAATACAGACATTAGCAATTCATTATTTATAGAAGCAATGTTAATAATTGCAAAAATGATTGCGAAACATTTGTAATTTCAGTATACAAATTGCGTTATTGTATTTTCATAATCATTCATTTGTTACTTGTAATATTACCTACTGTTTGTTTCCAATGTGATAAATATGATACAGACTCGACTAAGACTAATTATGTATCTATGAATTGTGCAATAAATAATTAAAAAAGAACAACTGAAGGTTGATTACATGAAGTATATTTAGACAAACCCTTTGGTAAAACTTGACGCGACAATGAGTCCTTATTTGTCCCTTAAAACGACATAGTTATTGGTTTTTATTTATTACTAGCTGTTGCCTGCGGCTCTGCTAGCGTGGACTTCTGATCCCGTTCCCGCTGCAACATAAAAACCTTCCTTAGAGTTTAATATATAAAAAAAATACTCGATTTAGTCCAGCCTTCAAGTTATGCATTTCGCGATTTATTTATATTTTTATGAATTTGGCTGTAGAACCACTAGATAAAAGGCATAATTCAACGTCTCTACGTTTACAGAATCCTTGTTAATATTCTGAGTTTCGTAGTAGAAAAACACGATAATATTTTTCCAACCTGAAGACCAGCTCAGGAGTTAACCTACTTGCGAACTCTGAGATACTTGGAAAACTACCTCTAGAAGAGGTAGTTTTCCAAGTATAATTCTAGCTTCAGATACCTTTAAACCAAAATATATTATATCACACTTAGAACCGTTCATTCACTTTCAGATATGGAAGACGAGTGTTACCCAGCGATGCCAGCGAGCGCGTGGAGTAGTCGACGGAGGTCCAGTGATTCGCCCCCTCGAGAAGTGAAGGCCGAACCCAAATCTGAACCGGAGTCACCTGCGTCGTCCTGCCCCCCCTCACCTACTCCCGGCACACCTGTCACACATCTGGATTATGTTATTGATCACACGGTGAGAAAGTTCTTTATTATCCGTAATTATCATCATTTTAGCGTTGTTATGGTTATATTCGAAGCTTCCGTCTAGAGCCTACAGTCTGCTTACCCCTTATCCTTCTTTTGGTTTGGCTTATACCTACGGCTTCTATGGGAACTATTGCCGTCTGATCTGAGATGTACAGGGCTCTAAACAACGTGAAATTCTGTTGGCGAAAACACCAGTAGAATCGCTTAGTACAGTATAATAAAGTAGTATAAAATATAGAATTGACATGAATCTGTAATATGGTTTCAAAAATGTTATGAAATTTGAATCTTTCTGACTTTTTTTTTTGAATTATTTTTAATATTAAAATCAAGTAATCAATTGATAGCAAATCAATAAAATGTCACTTTGTCTCTCACCCAGGCTGTAGGTAGATCCCAAAAATATTATTAGAGCACGTTTTGGTTTGAAGGTTCTTTGACATTTTCTTGTCTAGTCTATCAAACTAGCAGACTAGCTTGAGCTAAGATGAACTTCACATCAAAGAAACGAAACTGTATTTGGATACATTTACGGTTAGTCCCTGTAAGTGAATACAAGTCTAACAACGAATAGGCCGGACTTTGAAATCTTCCGTGAAGCGAATGCTATTTCTTTAATATTCACTGTACATTTTGGTCTGTACTAAACTTATTTTCAACCTATAAAGTTAATGATGGCATTTTAAATTATAATATTTGTCAATTTATGAGCACAAAAGAGGATATGCCTTACACTATAACAAACTGTGGGGAGTGGAATGAAATTCTGCAACATAAAATGAAGTTTAGAAAGTGTCTTGAATAGTCCATGACAGCGTGAATTAAATGGCTTCGTTATTGAAGTTTGCTTTCGAATTGCAATAACTGTTCATTCGGGTTTTTATAAATGCCCGATATTTTGTGCTAAATTATAAAGTTTTAAATTCATTTCAGCGGAATTTCTTAAGTTATTATGCTATTTCAAATGATGAAAGAGAATCGCTAAAAGAATAAAAGTGATGATAGTTGAATCACTCAGTCGGTTCATACTGCAACTGGTTCGACATTGAGATAAAAAAAATATAGAGGAAACCTTCATACAACTGAGTTATCCATTAAATCGAAGGCATGTGAAGTTGCAATACATAGCCGCGGTAGCCTAGTGGTATGGGTAATGGACTGCTGAGACGAGGTCTCGAGTTCGATCCCAGGTTACCATGGCACACACCAATGACTTTTCGATGCTTTTCGAAGTTATGTGTGTATTTATCGCAGGTTTATAAGTGCCTCGGAGAGCACGTTAAGCCGTCGGTCCCGGTTGCCATACAAACATCTATGGCAGTCGTTACGGGTAGTTGGAGCCCTCAAAAGTCCAACCAGCCTAACTTGGAACTTCGATATCGCCATTGGTCATTAGACCATTGGTTGTGGAGGTCAGATGGCAGTCGCTTCACGGAAAATATCGAAGTTCAGCCGCATCACAGTTAGACTGGAAAGCCGACCCCAACTGAGTTGGGAAAAAGGTTCAGGGAATGATGAATGATGATGTGAAGTTGCAATACACCTCAGACCTGTTAATCTCTCTTTAACTGACACGACACTCATGTCTGTCCGTCTATGGGACAGTCTACAAACAAAGTCAAGATTATCTTTGGGTACTACGAAAACGCAGTGACGTGCGTGCTAATTTATGTTCAAGCTCCACTGAGTTGAAAAATGATGATTATAGAGACTGCTGGCTCTGCTCGAGACTCACCTAATAAGGAAATACTCTGTCTGTGTGAATCAACTTCTCACAAGCATTTAGCTTAACGTTTAACAAGAATAACAGCGGTGTATGAAAGTACTTAACTATAAAAATAAACGGGCAATAGAATCAGTAAAAGCATCTCAAACAAGTCATGGGAAAAGATTAGATATTTAATTTAATTTACAGTCCCACTCGACAATACGATTATCTGTGTGGTGTTCAATTCATTTTATAAATGTTTATTTCTTCTATAGCACTCATATAATTTTCTGTAATAATAATTCATAATCTCGTTGCCTTGTGGTATCTCAATCACGATTAAAATTCACACGCGCTGTTATGTAGACTAGTGATTTCCGTGGCTCCACCCGCGTGGCATCACGACTTTTGGTATCTCCGGATCTATTTATCTCCAAATTGCAGATATTAAGACTGACTAAGAATTTCCAAAAAAAAATTGTATGACAATCCGACCAATTGTACTAATTGTTAACCGTTATGAAACCACTGAGATTACAAAAACTACCATTGAATTTTACACTTTATAAAATATGCTTAAAGTTCGAAATTAAATGAAAATGAGTTCATTACATCGTTTATTCGCTCTACACGATGCCAGATAATTTTCGACTTTAAATGACGTTTTTTGTAATCTCAATGTTTTGACAATTAGTACAATCAGGGCCTAGTAGTTTTTGCATCCATTGTTAACAAACAAGAATTCAGAGGTACCTACAAAGAAAATATTGTCGAGTCCAAAATCGTTAATTTATATATTATAGTATTTTTTAAAGTATCTCCAATGTACAGACAGATTATAATACTCGTGGTGTAGATAGATAGATGAGAGAGCTTATCGGGCCCGTCTCCGGCCGGGGCCGGTTAGGTCACGCGCCCGTCATGGCACCATCATGTCTGAAGCGGCGTGATAACTCGACAAGATGAAAGGTCGCTTGAGTTCAAATATTTCGTGTATCTCGCGTTACGACTTTCACCTGTATGAGCCTCTTTTAACTCGCATGTGTTTTAGGATTCCCTAGTTGAGTTTGGGTTTTGCATACACATCAAAAAACAGCCAATTGTTTTTTAACACATGTGATGTAGTCAGTGTACGCGTGTCATTGGTATGCGTATTTACGCAACAAAGGATAAACCTTTTTGTAAGAATATGTCTAAACTTTTTTGTAAATATTCAAGCTTGTTCGATTCAAAGTATGAAACGCCATAAATACTTTTTTATCTATACTAATTGCTATTTTGAACCGTTGAAGAAAAAAGGTGATGGCAGTATTGTTGCCACTACCTTAAAAATGGTTAAGTGTGTTTTCGTTTTGAACATATGATTTGAGCTAATATGGCATTAAAAGTAGTAGTGAGTTCTATCACTCAAAGCACACACTAGTAATGCATGGTATAACTATATTAAAATATTTTGTCAATATTTACTAGGTACGGAATTATTATACTTATAAGAGGCACCCTGTCACTTCACAACTTTGAAGCAATATTTAGGCGTGCGTGAGATCTTCAGTAATTATTCGTATAATTACTGTTCTTAATCGTGCTTCGGTGAATAAAGTCGGGTCAAATTTTTAACGATTATTACACGAACAGTAAGCAGAAATGTTATTGTGTCGGAATTTTTTAAACGGATGGATTGTATCACTCATACTAACTTGGCAACACTCAGCTCATACTCCTGGTGTTGCTAGTGAGCATAAACTACTACTGCTTCTGTCACTTGTTCGATCATGATATCTTCCTCTAACGATATCCGTATCACCTCCTTTAATGCCTAGGAGAGCGGATATGACGTTTTTACCAATATTTGTATGAAATTATGTAGTTATGAGGTAGTTAGATACATATTATTTTTTGATTATATTACATATATTATATATATATATTCTTTTCTACATATATGAAGTTCAGAATGTACCCTTGAACAACATATATAATATTTAAATAAATAAATATTCTAGAACGATTTACACAACGCCACCTAAACCCAGGGCAAGCATAGCTTAACTAGCTTGTGTTATGAATATGCGGATAAAAAGACTTTTTTTTTGTAAATATATACATATTATATATATATATATAGACACCCGGACTAATGCAAATATTCATATTTATGCACACAAATATTTACATTAAACGGGAAACGAACCTGCACCCCCAGCGTAGCAGTCGCGTTCACTACCGCCACGCCATAGAGGTCGCGAAATTACTTGAACGGGAAATAATATTATTTATCTCAGTATAGGATAGTAAAAATTCTTCACCGAAGTATACAATTGAAAAAATTGTTAACCGACTGGACACATAGGCCTGGAGAATGAACATATACCTGATTATTCACCAATATAATTCCTTTGAGTATAACTGAATAACACCGTAATTGTATTTTTCCAGACTGGAACAATCCACATGCCACAAGCAGTGCTACAAAAGGTCGGGGCAGCGGGCATGCCACAGTTGTTGCTAAGTGCCGCACCGCGACTAGCCACCTCCCTCAACTCCAACAAGTTATCCATTAAAGTCACCTCCAGCTCAGGCGCTTCGGGTAAGTACTACTAATGACCCTATTGTAAGTGGTATGCCAACAATTTAATGAACTGAACTTCAGTGGTTAGATCAGGCCCTAATTTTACTAATGGTCAATCATTGTCAAACCACATACATCTACTGCAAAAAGTGTCATTTCATTTTAGACTGTTCAAATGTTTAATTAAATGACAGCTTGTAGACTGAATGTAAGAATGTAAGGAACTCTTTTTCATTTAATTTTGTAATTTTAAGCAAATATCAATACATTTTAAAATCTAATGGCATTTTTGCAGTATGTTTGGTTTAACAATAGTAAATAAATTAGTAGAATTGGGGTCCAGCTTGTGCGACACGTAAAAGAAAAGATAGAGAAACATTTATTCTAGCCCATAAATTAAGTACAGACAATTTATGTATATGTCGCAGTAAGATAGTTATAACCGTAATATAATCATATCCCTAGGGATATCACTATCTAGGATCTAGGACACTAGGGGGATCACTAAACTTGGACCGTTTTATAACTATATTCCTAGTGAGATAGTAATGAATCGTTTTCGTATAACTATTTTCCGGTATCATATAATATGATATTACGGTTATAATATGATATAATATAATATAATATGATATTACGGTTATAACTATCTTACTGCGACATATACATGATAACGACGTACGAGCCCGAAAAGGTCGCCACCTCAGCATGACGCTGCACACACACGTATTTTGTGTGATGTGAAGCGATGATTTTCAGGTGGCACCTAAGAAGGAGAATCGTCACGCACGTGTCAATGAGATACATAAATAAGAAAGTAACAAAAGTGAGAAAGAAATCTACTACAACATGAAAAAAACAAAATCAAAAGAATACAAAACTCCTTCGTGTTACTTGGGATGGACATATGAGTATTCTGGGACAGCTACAGACTTTCAAGTTTTAGTGTGTGAGAGCCAGTCAGCCCATCAACATATAAAATGAACCCTATATAATATTTGTTCTATTTGTTTCCAGGCTTCAACCTACCGCCCACCCCGCCGTCGTCCCTGTCGTCGTCGGACAGCGAGGGCGCGCTGTCGCCCGCGCACGAGGCGTCGGCCGCGCCGCTCGCGCCGCCCGCCGCGCCCGCGCGCCGCTCGCACCTCTACGTGTCCCACCACACGAGGCAGCCCATCAACACGCCACTCATCAGCAGTCAACCAGTAAGTAGAACACCCCGTGAGCCAGCAATGGCGGTGAATAAACCAATTATCATTGACTGACACCCATTGACCGGAAGCCGTTGGCCGATAGTCGTTGCCGAAACCCGTTGGCCGAAAGCCGTTGACTGAAAGCCATTGGCCGACAGTCGTTGGCCGAAAGCCGTTGGCCGACAGCCGTTGGCCGACAGTCGTTGCCCAACAGACATTGATTGACAACTGTTAAATGAAAATTTCAACAATGCATTGTTAGTTGCATTCAAATAATATAATACATTGTATACTTACAACAATTGTGGTTTTAACAACGATCATTTTTAGTACGAGAATTGGCTCCCAGGTCATTCCTCCCACTGGTCATAGTATTTGCCCTGAAATGGGCTGGTTGCGGGTTTGAGCCCTGAGTCGCTGAGTCGATTTTTACAATTTCTACATGAAGTTATACGTGCCTTGAAATGAATGGGGCATTGATAATGTCATGATCGTACAAAAGCAATAAAAGTGTCCAAATATTTATGACTCTTGAATACAAAAGTGCATTCACTGTGTTTGGAACTGACCGCGCACGTGATGAAATATTCATTAATTAGATAATGGACGGTTTTTAATTCAATTTATGGATGTCTCCTTATCCTTAGTAAAGCAATGTAGGCACAAAGGAAAAACATGACAATATTAAAATATTGTTGTGAGTATTGTTCTGCCATGACTAAAAAAATAAAATTAGCTGCCCATGGGTATGCTTTATCCTGTGACAGACCGCATTCCATGTAAGCTCCGTTCTCTTGAAACCTTTACATTACGAATTCGATAGGAGTTCATGCTAGTGCTACAGATCGAAAACTATTGTATCTTTCAAATTGAATATTAACATCACAGACATTATGATATGGATATTGAAGTAGGTGTTATGGCGGAAATCCATTATAAGAAAAACCAAATGTTGTAATAGTAAAATATTATTAATTGTAATAAAATGGAAGGCAAATGCGATGACCACAACAAAATATTTTTCTAGGCTTTAAATTTCATTGAATTCGGCAGTGTAGGAAAATAATAGCTAGACTTAATTAATTTGCATTGAATATGTAATAAGATAATTACCTAATATAAGTTCCCTTGTTCGGTATTTACAGAAGGGCTCGACGGGCACGTTGGTATTGACAGAAGAAGAGAAACGCACACTCCTCGCCGAAGGATACCCTGTCCCCACCCGCCTTCCACTTACCAAGGCCGAAGAGAAATCACTCAAAAAAATCAGAAGGAAAATCAAGAACAAGGTAAAAATTAGCTTTTATTGTATTTTGCAAATATAATGTATTCTACGTTGAGTTATGACTCCTGCATGAAATAATAACTCCTGAATTAATAACTATAGAAGCTAACACGGTTGTACAAAACCTATTAACCTCGAAATCCTGGGAAAAATATTTTATCATAGAAAGGGGATGAAATGTAGAGCATATTAGTCGACAGCAATTTTTTTTTCCTCGCTACGCTCAGGATTCTACATTAGAATCTCTCGTTACGCTCGGGATTCTATTCTAGAATCCTTCGCTTCTCTCGTGAGTCAAAGTAGCGCCCTCGCCGTAAAAAACCAATTTACTCTCTTGTTATACAATTTACTAAATTATATATCTGTTTGCCATCATCGTGTTTCTATTAATACCTATATTATCCTTCGAACCTTTACGGACTTATCACAGTCGGTGTTAGTTTTCAGTACCCTACGAAACCGTTGAATTTCGATATTTTTCGTGAAAACCTGCTATTTGACCTCAACTTTCTCGACAACATACTGGCGATATTGAAGTGCTGTGCTTACTCCAAGATATCGGATTTTAAGGGCTTCAATTACCCGTAACGAATGCCGAAGTACAAAATTTTAATTTACAAACATAATTGATAACACACTTGTACTTCTCCACTGTATTTATTACTGTACCTAACCGGTTTCGCCTTGCGGCATTCTCAGAGGTTTAGTTGTCAGTGTTAACCTCTGTGAATGCCGCAAGGCGAAACCGGTTAGGTACAGTAATAAAAACAGTGGAGAAGTACAAGTGTGTTATCAATTATGTACAACAATAAGTTCCACCAAGTGCCATCAATCAACAGTATAAATAATTTAATTTACATCTTTTACAGATATCAGCCCAAGAAAGCAGACGCAAAAAGAAAGAATACATGGACCAGCTCGAGAGGAAGGTCGAGGTCCTTATATCTGAGAACACAGACTACAGAAAGAGGGTCGAGACCCTCGAGCAGAAGAACGCGAGCCTGCTCAGCCAGGTGGCGTCGCTGCAGGCCATCGTGGCGCGCGGCGCCCGCAAGTGACGTCACTGGCGGAGCAGCTCGCGTGACGTCACACTCCGCCGCGCCGGCCCATCTGACGTCACTAGATATCAAGGTTCAGTACCGCCGTCCAGTTAGGATACAAGTTGTAGCAACTCCTGTAGTTTGTGTTCGAACTGGCCGCGCGCCAGATCGCGCTGGAGACCAGCTCTCGAGCTCGGATATCGTCTGTCGAAATTGTAACGCTGTCCCACAAACGGAATTTTGTATATTTTGGATGTATTTACATTTAGATACGCGTCCGGGGGAGGTACTGTCAGCGTTTGAATGGTTGCTCACTGTATTTGTTAGTAAATAGGTATTCTGTGGTGCTGGATCCGATACCGGTTGGTATGCAAACTGTCAAGTGCCACACTAGATATTTATTTTGTAAAACTCTAAAAACAGTTTTCGTTCAACGAGCGTGCAAGGAGCGATGACTAAACAGGGAACTTTAGTACTGGGGTTTAGATAAGTATCGATCTATTTACTTAGTACGCGTGTTGTTTGAAATCTCGTAATATATCATAAACGCTGTAACGGCGATAAATAGTTTTTTAAGTTTTATTATATGCGTGTTTTCATTGAAAATATGAGCAATTAGGTTAAGGATTTTATTGTTACCCAAAGCATACTATGTACTCGCGTGCCGCGCGAGGCGGCTGGCTCCAGCGCGGCACGCTTGGCTCGCCGCCTGACGAGAACAGGCGCTGTCCGAATGTGGCCTAATACTTTTAATGGTATTTGACATTAGATTAAACAATAGAGACTACTGGACTACTTAATATAGTTTCCGAACGTACGAACGTTTATGACGTCCCTCGTTTCGTTGTTATCGGAATTTTAGTAGCATAATAATGTAAGGATCGCAATGTACCAAGATGCGTTCTTACTGTTTAATATTGAATTCCATGAATTTGCATTTATAGCGAAATGTGTATTGTCCTAGAGATTTTACCTTGTATTTAAGATAAAGTTAGATTTTATGTATCTAATAAAGAACCTATTTAAAGCCGATTTGTATGACAAGTGTTTTCGGTTATGTCTAGTCTCTGGAGCCCTAGGCCTCGTTGTGGAGGTCTATATATACATTAGCTGTACACATCTCAGTTCATACTGCGCTCTATGGATCGACAAGTACAAATAATGGCATGCCTTCAACGGAAATATTGCAATTAACTGTAAAGCTAACTTGCTTATTTACCTGCAGTATTTTAACCATTAGGGATGTCTGCCTTTAAATACGGAAATAATAGGAACATATAGGAGCATTGGCACCGCGACTGATATAAAGCTGCCTACACATGCGATGTTTGATAATAAAAAAAAATAACAGACCTTATCTCGCAGCAATTTTAAAATGAATGAACGAATGAATGAAGTTCCCAATCAAGCAGCAAACTGAAATTATCTTCTGAATGAATTAAGTATATTCGTAGGAATAACATAAACTTCTGGAATGGTGGCACTACTGGCCCTATTTACCATTCATATAGGTCACACCACTCACTTAGTCTTCAATAAATGTTCACATTTATTAACCGTAAAACTATGAAAAAGTTATCTCAAGACCTCTCTCAAAGACTCTATTCAGTTCTAAAAGACTTTTTGTATCAGCTTTAGGTAATTTAGTAATTTAGAAGATTATATAAAACTTCGCTCTGTTAGGATTTCACACGATACGATTATCGCACGCGGTAAAGCGTTTAACGCGTGTCAAGTCGTCTCATTGGATTAATGTTATCCATGTGTTAATCTTTAAATATGAGGTCAGCTGGTTCTATCTGTTCGTTCATTCAATTTTAGGATTTGTAGTTAGATGTCTAAAGCTTAATTTTAAACTATTAGCAAAGCAATATATAGTAAATGTCGAATGCAGTTCATATATTCGTGATGGTCTTGCCAATCTGCCGATTTTTTAGAATGCAGCGAAAGTTGTGTATTAAAAGTTTTTTGTATGCATCATGCACTAACGCACAAATTATTAAACTTTTTTTTATCGTCTGCACACAATGTTTGATGTGGGATAGTCTCATACCGCTCGCTGTGTGCACACAGCCTATGGGGTTGTCCATTAATCACGTGAGGCTTGAAAGGGGGGGGGAGGGTTTTGATAAAAATCACGAAAATAACACAAGGGGGAGGGGGGGGGGTGTAGTAAGATATCTCGTGTATTTATTTTTTCGTCAAACGCGCGATTTTTAAACAAATATTAAGCGGCATGGCAATAAAAAAAAACTTGCAATCTGGTGTAGACATTTTTATTATGGTCCTTAATTTCAGAAAAAAATAAATACCTGTATTTAAATTAAGATAATATTCAGAAAATTTTAAGATTCGTTGTAGGTACTAAAAATACACGTGATGTTGAGAAGGGGGAGGGGGGGGTGGTCTTAAACCTCACTACGTATCACCAATGGGGGAGGGGGGGTTAAAAAATGCTAAAAAAAGATCACGTGATTAATGGACACCCCCTGTTTTAAAAATATTAATAATACCACGTGTTACTTTTTAATTTTTTTAACTGATTAACTAATATTCAGTTCGGTAGTATATTTTATTGCTATAATTTATAAATAATTAAAAAGTTCATTGCAAGATGCTCTTCGTTACATTTTGATGTATTAATGTGTGATGTATTTAAATACTTAATTCTGTAAGTGATCTATCTAACATTCTTTACATACTAAACATTCCATTTCTTAGTAATATGAGTGACTTAAAGTGAGCTCAAGTACTTACACTAAACGTAGACTATATTTAACACTTAACTCATACATACCTAACAAAATCACATTTTGAGAAACAGATAAAATGTGAACTGTTATAAATTTTCGCTAGAATAATTTTATAAGACTAGCCAATTTTATTGTATAGCAACATTATGACGTCAAATTAGAAAAAAGTTGGAATATAATTTAAATATCGAATCCAACCGTAGATAATTATAAAAGAAGTAATTTTTTACATATCCCAAAACTTAAAGGCGTGTTCACACGGGATAAAACTAACGACACCAATAAAGGTGCGAACAAATTATCGGACGCGTCCGTAAGCCGCGGCTGACGGACGCGGCTTAATAATGTGCACGACAGAGACAACACCCAGCCGGCCAGATTCTTTTCGGACGTCCGTGCGCTCAAGGACGGCTCAAGGTCACGTCCGCGACTTATGACCGATAGTTTGCACAGTTTCGTTTATTTGTACTACCCAGATAGCTTGTATCAGCCGCGGCTTACGGACGCGTCCGATAATTTGTTCTCACCTTAAGGTACCTACAATTTCCTTACGGAAAGAAAAAGATAGCAAAATTAAGTAGATGATCTGATTCTTTAGTCTTGTAACCGTGTGACGCGAAGTCTAAACTTTTATTTAGCAATGTAAATATCTTCCAAGTGTTAAGAAAATATTCTTTTATCTGAATACCTCTTATTGAGGTGTTTATCATTGTTTCGTATTAATAATACTGTTTGTGCAATTAATTTGTTCTTTATACACTCCTAAAGGTTCTTCCTATTTAGTAATGTAAGAAAATGTTCTATTTATATAGCGCTGAATTAATATATCGACATTATTATTATCCTGTACCAACAGGAAATGTTTTAAAGAATTGAGATATATTTTAAGAGATTTTTTCTAAGGAAGTATATATATTATATAAATATATATTATATATAAACACTGTTTTACATGTCTTTATCACTATACAAGTTAGGTCTCTAGTTAATGTATTGTTAGTATCTACATACAAGTTTATTATTGAAACTGCATTGTGTGCCTGTCTGTGTCAGCTCTTTATTGTAAAGGGATAAGTACCGTAAGTAAGGATAGGAAAAGATTTCGAAAGATATAGAGGATACAGTTATTTAAATGTATGAAATATGCAATTCCTAATATGGCATTTACCGTCTGCAAAAGTGATTTTATAGGAATTATGATGAATTAACTGATGTTAGATTATATTTAACTTATAATGAAATTTAATATATATGAGAGAGGTGCGTGTGCGCCGGGCTTATTATGACATAATAACTTGTAATGTAAAAGAAATGCCAAACATACTTACTTTTATACGTTAGTATGCACCATACCTAATATATTTGGGTGACATGATAGGGTTCGACCGAGCAATGGGGTACCATCGAGTCGAAGTTCATAAACTTATGTGCTTCGACGATGTTCTAATCTCAAACGGATCGTAATCTGTACGTATACGGGAGGTCTCTTACGTGTTATCGACCGTACTTGTTATTCATTAAAGTGTAATTTTATTAATAGTTTTATTTGTTAAAACTATGCGTTACCTTGAGTCATGATTTGTTGAATCGTTTGTTTTATTATTATTTTTCAATGACATTGCGGATTTACTGTCACCCTTCTAATAAAACGTCAAATATTGTAAAATCGATTGTTTTTTTTTCCTTGCCCTCGTATCCTTTGACCTACTATGTGGTGGGACAAAGGGGAAATAACTCTCCTTGGACCCACCAGTGGATAGCGGTGGAACCACGGCTGGAACTACGTAATAGTGAAAGTATTACTTACATTAAGCAACTAGAAAAAAAAACAAGTTTCGTCAATTGTATTTCGACAAATCCCCGGCATCCGCCATCTTGCTGCTTCTTTTTGAGTGCTGCTGATTGGTTGTTGAGACGTCAAGACAACTCAGAACTGTCTAAGAACAACGCTAAGATCATGATGACGATGAGGATCGAACCCGGCACCTCTGAGATATTGGGATCTGGGATCTCTACTCGTGAGTAATCACCATCGAGAATAAAACGCGTCTTAATTTTCTTATGTTTAATTAACTTATCAAGCTTACACAATAATTACAACTAATAAATTATTATAATAATTACATTGTACACTTACATACAAATCTGTAGATAACCTCAAAACACGAATTTAAGACTAGATTTTTATATAATTACCACAAAATTGTATGAAATTTAAAAGGTTTGAAAATTGGAGCACCTGTGGTTTTAATAATGTTCAGTCTTCGTTTTACATCTAAGGCGCAGATGATATAAACAGTTTAAGCTATCATATGGACGTCTGCGCTGTGTATACACTATTTCGTGCAAATAAATAGAGTAGCGTAAGTAGTATTGCACGAAATCGTGTAATATTATTTACACGAAATTGCGCAATATTATTCGCGTGAAACTGAAGCCCTGCACATAGTGCACATGCACGAAGCAGCGGATGACCTTACGACATAATAATTTCGCAAATGATTTGATCAAAGGGTCGAATATTTACAAATAACAGATAGAAATGGCATTAGGTGGAATGTTAGTGAAAGATTTTGGTGAATGGAGTCCCAATAAGAACTTTGGGACCCCAAGCGTTGTTAGTTTAGTGGTTAAGTGGTTGGTCTTACGATCGAAAAGTCCCGGATTTGACTCCTGGCCATTACACTACCGAAATGAACCCACTCCTGACACTAGCCATTTAACTTAGCTAGAGGGATTAGATGAAATATTAATAATTTCGGTTGATAATATTCTTACAAACAAAACTAAGCTACTACTACTACTAGCTGATTGACGACTTCCCTTCTGGTATTGTTGTTCCGGGATAGTTTGGGAAGAAGGGTCTCGGATGATAATGAGACAAATGGTATTAAGAGTAAGTCCCTTCTGACATTAGGCAACTCAAACGAAACTTGAGTTGTCTACTCGAGTTGCATAGGCAAGATGGCGGGATAATTGGTGGAATTATAGTTGACAAAACTGCAATTATTTCTAGCTGCCTAATGTAAGCACAACCGGTAATTATACAGGGTGTTTGGAAAACGCCCCCGAAGCCGAAGGCACCGTGTACTCCGGGTATACTACATATTGGCATAAAAAATTACTATTTGGTAAGTTTATGTATATACATATATTTATACTGTTTAATTAGCATTATTTACTCTCCATCATATTATTGTAATAAAATAATAATTTCTATTACAAAAACATCAACTCACATTGCCGCTATGTTTTTATAAATGAAGAGTGAATTTTATAGAAATATAGAATATATATATAGAAAGAGCTAATTAAACGGTTTTAGGTAATCACCAAATCGCATTTTTTATGCCAATATGTAGTGTACTCAAGTTACTACCATTTACCTTCGACTTCCTATATACCTTATACGTATAAAACTTGTGGATCGTTTCTTAATTAGATCTAAAACCGACTCGAATTGTGTTAAAGTATGACAGTAATATACACATAACTTATTTTCATAATTAGGACGCGACACATTCACCCACTGGTTTTCTGTGAGCCCCCACTCAAGGACGTATTTATTACTTTATGTATATGATTGGTCCCAGTCTAATAGAATTTGTTTCTTTATTTTAATGAAGCGTATAAGGTCAGTATCCTTGACACCTAAACATTATTTCCCTACCTAATTCAAACACATTATATGTACACAATAAGTAAAGTACATATAATTAATTTTATTTGGGTAGGTTATACAGTGTCTTTTTGTCTCTATGGAATGCACGCCCACAATTGTTACGAAACTTGAGTCGTAACACTTTCAAATGTCTACCTATTGAGTGTTGTATTAGAGGCGGTGTGACTAACAAGAAAAAAACTCCTGATAGTTACACTGGTGTGAAAACCTGGTGTGACCACGAGTCCGGAGTCACCTTGTCTAAAAATCCTGTGCCCACTGGTGGGCCGACGTTTCCACACCAAAAAATGGAGAAAGAGAAAGAAGATCTCGGGCTTTAAGGCGAAGGCAGGTTCCCTATTATGGCTTAACAAAATAATAATAAAAAAACTTAATAAATAAAATTTTAATGGGCAGTCTACCTAAATAGGTACAATGGTGGATAAAAATCCAACTAAAAAGGTGTTCGTGTCGCGACCCAACTTCAACACGACATTAGTAATATTAAAGTATTTACAACATACTGTAGCTATTCAGTAGTAAACATGTTAAACAAATTCAGATTAATTATATTGTCACGTGTTGCCGTTAGAATCGAAATAGTACTAAGTCAAAAAAAATGGCGAAGAAATGACGCTCAAATTTTTTTTTTCAGTTCATCCTTATCCTATGATCACAAGGCACCCATTTTTGAAGTCACTCCATTTTTGGGAAGTTAAACTTTTTCTGAAACCTATCGTTAAATTCCAGTGACATCCGAAAGCACCAATTGGAGTTTTGGATAAACTTCGATATTTTCTGTGAAGCAACTATCATTATTTGCTCTGAGTGGGGCTTTCGCAATAGTCATGAACAGTTTAATTTGTAGACGATCCGATCCAAACTCTTACAAAAAAGACCAAAGTTTTAACTTAATTCCAAACGTCATTTTACTCTCTTTAAAGACATTTTTTCCAAACAACTTCGGTGGTAGTTCAGCACATGGCCCAATTAACGGGAAGTGGTTCTATGGTGTCAGTCAGTTTAGAAGACAAAGCAGGGTTTCATATAGGTCTTCCCACTCACAACACACAACCTCTTCAGTGAGCCCTGGCTACCTTACTCAAATATTCTTTAGGACGAAGTTCATTTCCCCAGTCGGACTGCTCAATTAGGACGAGGGATACCATCATGTCCTACCTCAATCTATTCACTTAATACTATTTCGATTATCACAGTTTAACCGTTTCCAACTGATACATGTAATAATTTCATCAAAATATTTAGTTACAAAAAGTCTCTCAGAGCGTTATAAAGACTTTTTTCTTCGCCATAACATGAGCTATAATGACCCATAGGGCTGTACCCCATACAGCTTCCACCAAACGGAGGGTGTGTGTCCTCATGAAGGGAACTCTCCAGTGGAATGGGAAGAGTTCTGCGCAGACGGAGTGCCCCACGTAAAGGGCGATGGCGTTAAGCCCTGGTGCCCGGAAGGGACCTCCCCCCCAAAGTCGCCAGGCATCGGTCAGGGTGTAGCAGAAACATAGCAGGATTAGGCAGCACGCTGACGTCACTAGCACGAATGACATAGACCTGGAAGTTAATTCATAATTGTTATATTTTAGTGATGTTATAAATTATTATTAAAACTAGCTGTTGTCCGGCGATCCGCACGAATGGTGGATGTCAGTTATCGTGATCAAACATAGCCTATGTCAAATTTAGATAGAAAAAAGGGAATACTTCGACGGGATTCGAAACCGCGATCTTTCCTTTACAGGGGGAAAGCTCAGGCCGCTAAGCCCTGAAACGTCGTCTGAATCATTCGAAATTCTCCCATATAACCGCCTTTGGACGATAAACAGTCAGCATACTAATTGCTTTTCAAATTTTACTGTAAGCCTATGTCCTAAAGTAAAGTGAATGAGTGGGTTGAGTATATAATTAATGATATTTTATCAAAATCGGTTCGGTGTGATATTTACAATATCGGACAGACAGAGTTACTTCCGCAACTATAGTGTTAGTTAGTATAGATCAGTACTAATAAATGTGACTATATTAAATGTTTGATTAACTATCAAAGATTACAAAATCCAGTAATGACAAATTTTATTACTCATTGAAAATCAACAGCTCATTTGTAAGCCGATGTACCTCCACTGGTTCAGGATTAGGGCAAGGTCAAATGATATTAGCTCTCATAATCCAAAATAACTCTAATTGTAAGAAAAGAGTTAAGGATCTGGCCCTGAGGTTCCAAAGCCTGAACCTGGGACTGAGCCAGGTCCTGACCCCGGACTAATAGTTAACCATTTTCAAACCACTGCGATCGCAAAAACTGCCAAGTTTCTCTTTTTTTAGATTTTAGACTTTAAGTGTGTAGCAATAAAGTCTACAATTCAAAGCAATTTTTCAATCTCAGTGGTTTGACAATGGTTGACAATTAATAAAATCGGGATCCAGGATAGTTGCTCGGAGTACGAATTTGTGGTACTTTCCCGACCGATTCGACCTATTCGTGAGGGACACAGTAGTCAGAAGCGACTGCAATATGCCTTTTTATTCAATTACCCGCAACCCGTTTCGAACCGGTGGTCTATTTACTCACTAATATATAAAATATTGTTGCTATTGACGTTTTGTAAGTGGTCTATTAATGGTCGTTAAACAGTCTAAATACAGGATAAATGATTTTTGTATTTTCAATTTTTGGAATTTTTAACTAATGCCACAAATTGCTCTGAGACCCTGGGAAAAGACCACTTACCACAAATTTTTGTTGATCGGAACTACCCCATGCTCTCTGGAGAACCCGGCGAGCAATGCTCCTGCAAGGGCGAAGACCAGCCCCCAGGCCAGCCAGCGGGAGATGCGAGCCTTGTGAGAGCGCTGCAGCAGAACCGTAGCCCCGGCCTGCACGCCCAGCAGGGCTTGGACTGCAGATGTTAAGCACCCTGTGGACAAACAAACAGTCATGGGACGACTTTCGACGACTTCGATGGGATTCGAAACCGCGATCTTTCCCTTACAGGGGGAACGCTGAACAGTTAGCATACTAATTGCTTCTTATGCCTCCTTGTCCTTCTCTTGTATGCCCCTTCGATAGTTCAGTCAAAAATCATCAAGACCTGTTCTATAAACTTCTGCAAAAGACACTTCTCCCTCCTATCCGTCTAGACTGACAAACAAACCAACATAGATACGGATGAAAGCAATACCCTATCTTGCTCGCATTGCTCATTCATCAAGGTGATAGCAGGATGAATTTTTCTCTAGCTCTAATCATCGTCAAGTCTTTGTTTGTGTTGTGTGGAACTGTATAGACCAGTTCAGATATCCCCAAAAACGACAAAATTGGGGAAATGTAAAAATAATAGGTATGAGACTTTATGGCAAATGTAAGGAAATATAGCACCAATAACAATAAATTATAGTACCACCTATTATAGTGATGAATTCAATGCATGAAAACTAAATTTTATCGATGATTTTTTCGTCTATTTTCGTGGGGAATCACGAAATATCATTTTTCCCCTTAAACATCATTATCTGAGCTTATTTCCAACTCAGTTGAGGTTTCTGTTTAACTAAGATGCGGCTGAACTTCGATATTTTCCGTGTAGCGACTGACATCGGACCTGCACAACTAAATTGGCTATATAGTTAGAAGTTGTGTATTAGGCCAGTCGGACTTTTGAGGGCTCCAATTACGCGTAACGACTGTCATAGATGTGCGTAAGTATGGCAACCGGGACCGACGACGGCTCACGACCAGACCAGTGCCATTTTTTACCCTAAACATTCGTCTTATTTCACTGAACTTCTGTATACTATATATTCTTCCATCTCCAGCAGGTCTCATGCTGTCACATTTTTCCTTCCTAAAAGCTTTTTATTTTATGTCTTTGTCTAGTTTGTCGTTGATTTTACCGAGTAATCCTTCTGGGTCTGTCGGAGGCCCTCCATAGACTCTTCTAGCGTCGCTGTGTTGGTAAAGATGCGATACTCCGAGCAGCAGACGGTCGATGTACCCGGCCGCGCCTCCACTACACTCTGGGGCCACCCAGTCGTCGTGTTTACCACCGGGCCCTAGGTACCCTCTGAAAAGAAGATAATCATCAATAATCAGAGAAAAGAAAGACAGAGATACATAAGGAAAGACAGAAGGTTCCAAGGTCTTTGAGGTCTTACGTTGGCTCGAGCCAACTTCACAGGTCTTTGAGGTAGAAAGCCGGTATCCCGGAAGAATGAAGGACGAGGCTCTGAAGAAGGTATCCTGCACGTAATTGTTGCAACCAAGGGTTAAACTATGTCATGGAACTTTTCGGTAGATAAGCACACGACTAACCTGATGGAAAACAGTTACTGTGGGAGCAAATGCCTGTCTTGAAGATGGATATGGAATCATATTGTAGTCACTTGGAGAAACCACACGAAGTTCATTCCACAGTTGAGTGTGGGTGGAATAAGGAGTAGGCTTTTGTAGGACTGGCGTTTTAAACAAAGTGTTGCACTGGGATTTCAAGCAAACTGCGGACAAGGGTCTTAAACGAACTGCGTGGCTAGGGATTTAAAAAAATACGGGGCTAGGTTCTAAGCAAACTGCGAAGTTAGAGAATTAAGGAAACTGCATGGCAATGGTTTTAAATAAACGCAGACTAAGGTTTTAAACAAACTTTGTGGTTAGGGTTTTAAATAAACTGCGGGGCTAAGTTACAAACAAACTGTTGGGCTAGGGTTTTAAACAAACTGCGGAGTTGTTCTAAAGAAACTCACGGCGGACAATCTGGATGATGGACCGTGAAGGTGATAACTGTGTGAGCGGCCACCAGCACTCCGGCCAGCACCCAGCACCACACGCACGACAGCACATCCTTGAGGGCCTGGCCGCACGCGCCCTGCGAACACACGCCGACCTTCTCCGGTAATGGTAGAATTTTACTATTTCGACTAGTGTTATATACTCACGCCGCGTACTATACTACTGTATGTATAGGTACGCTGATATAAAATTAATACTTTACAGGGTGTAAGGGGAACACTCCCGAAGCCGAAGGCCCCTGGTAGTACAGTCAGAGCTCAGAAGTGCAGTAGCACATCAAGGCTCAAAATGGTTTACCGTGCGACCGTCGCGCGTAGTTTTTACTTGTGTGCGAAATGCATATTATAGCGAAGAAGAGTACAACAATATATATAAAATGCCTACTAGACAAAGATAGAAGATAGACTAATCATAATAATACCTAATATGTCCGTTTTCATAACTGTGTTATTCTTTAAACCTGCTGTGAGTCATTAGATACTAATACAGTAATTTAACAGCCATAGTGAGTCAACGGATAGCTAAGTGGCTAATGCATGACACTATCGGAACGGAATGATTAGAGATGTTAGTGGTTCGATTCCAACTGATAATAATTTTTTATATTTATGTCAAATATTTAATTTTGAATAATTATAAATTATTTTTGCATGAAGTTGGCATTAATTGTTATTTATGTGATTAAAATTATCGGGTTATGAAAATAAATGATACAAAATGTTTGATAAGTAACTAAATATATTTCATCTTTACTATCTACCTGCCTACTCAATGTAAATTTTATTGAGGTTTATAGCTTAAGTATTCGTTTTCGCAAGGAAAAGAGGATTGAAACTTAACCTCAATCTTACAATCTTAAACTGATTGTCCTATAGCCAGCACGTCCCCTTTTCACCAAATTCACAAAAACTACTTCTTACTTAACTGGGTTATTGAATTTATTTTATGTAATACATAGAAAGATCATTAAGTAGGTATAGTTTACTTACTTGTAAGTTATGTAACAAAAGTATTATTTTTTACAGTTTTGATATTTAGAACAACAAGACTAGTAGTACTTTTTTACAAACATCCAATTAAGTATAATTAGTATTGTAGAATTTCGATATCGCCAATTTGGTTGTGGAGGTCCGATGGCAGTCGCGTCACAGAAAATATTGAAGCTCAGCCGCATCTTAGTTAGACTAGAATGCCGACCCCAACTGAGTTGGGAATAGGCTTAGAGAGAATGATAGTAGGCGGGCAAAATATGAATAATTACTTAATAATAGTTTTTGTGCTAATAATTATTAATATTTTGTATGACCTCCATTGTTCTCAATACCGCAGAGTAGACGTCGGCGCATGGACCCCACAACATTCTGATAAATATCTGTCCTACCGCCTACGTAAATTGTCACATATTTGCATGCAATGTTGCTTTAATAATTTAGGACTTTATAAATCTTTTTACCATTACCGCATATATTTTCTAACGGGTTTGAATCATGGGATCGTGCTGGCCAAGAAATAACGTTGACCTCTGCATGTTCTCTAAGCCATTCGCGATCTATGACGAAAAGCACTACGCACTGTAACATTATATTATCTAAAAAGTCCACATAACTTCTGCTGTTCCGTGTTCCGTTAAAAACTGTTTTATTGCTGGCGTCCGGTGATGCAGGCCTTCGGCATGGAGTACGCGGCGAGCAGTCCTCAATGATGTTTCAAACTCATTGGCAAATCGTCGTGTTGGTATGAAACCATTGGTTTCATACTCTGCTACCATATAGCACCGCTGGTCGTGGTTAATCAGCGGTGGCCTTCTACTTCTTCAAACCTTCCGGCCTTCTCGTCCTCAAACCTCTTATCCCAGCGGCTCACAGTACTTCTCTAAAAAGAACGTTTTTACATTAATGTAAGCAAATAGATAGAATAGATTTTAATGAAACTTTACAGTAATATAGCTTATATACCACAGAATAACACATAGGCTATGTTTGGTCGCGATAATCGATATCCACGCGAGCGTTGTCGCGGACGACAGCTAGTATAATTTAAAAATAAAATGGTATATTATTATACTTACGGATATGCCAGTTTCATTTGCTATTTCACTTATATTTAATCCATTCATATATAAAGCCACAATTTTAGCATTGACTTCCATTCTTATATAACTTGTAGGCATGTTAAAATTAATATTGAATCGATTCACGACAATAACAAGCACAAAACAAGCAACTAAAAACCAACAACGTCATTTTATTTTCTCTAAGTCAGTAATTATTCCATTTTATTTCAAATCTACCTTCATACTTTTTACATTTTATGTTGATCTTTGCTAAAGTTTAACTAATAATAAATTCTACTTTAGAATCATATTTTATTCATCAACCTGTTGTTAATTTATAAATAAAACACAAAAAGTGTTTTGATTGATTGTAGGATTTGAACCATCAACCTTACATTTTAGTAATTCTTATGCCAGAACCATTCGGCCACGGCCTACTTAGATGTTTGTAGCGAAATAATGTATAATATTCCTACAGAAGAACAATTTACATGTGTGCGTGAATTGTCTTAAAAGAAAAAGGTAACAAGTAGCGTTAGAATGTTGACGCTATAGTTGCGTAGGATTGCTACTGCACTTTTGAGTTCTACTGTACTTATGGTACACAACATGTCGACAGTGAAAAAAAATACAGCTATGCAGTTTTTTCTTTTCATTTTTTTAACCCTTTAAACTTGCGTTAATCACTCTCCAGCGTGTTAGTAAAGCTAAATAAAACAAAACTTCATGAAAAAAACATGAACTCGCCACTTATTTTTTTCTTGCAGTGAGGTTTTTTTATAAAATTTTCGTTTTTTTAGCTTTAGTGATACGATGGAGAATAAACAATACGAAAAAAAAAAAAGTTGATTTGCCGTTATTTTTTTTTCATTGTCAATATATTCATCTTCGGGAGTGTTCTTTTACACTCTGTATAGATGTAAAATTATAAGAATAAAATTATAAAAAATATAAGAACAATAAAGTTGTATAAATAATTACTTAAATGCATTTAATAATATATAAGTAATTAAAAACTCCGATTAAATTGTTATAATAAAATTGGCGTCAATAAATAATAATAAAATATGTTATATTACGTTGAAGATAAATGAAATGATAGATAAGGTAAACCAAAACGAAGGAAACGGGATTTCCTTATAATTATTATCTTCGTCAAAAGACGATAAAGTATCATATTTTTCTCAACACAATCAAAAATCTGCATATTAAAGCACCTGTAAACCTCCTGCATTTTGTCTACGATGTCATAGACTTGAAGGTTACCGCCGGATGCGGGAGTTCTTCAAGCGATTAAGGAGGTATTTTTACCTTAACACGGTCTTCAATTTATTTTTTGTTTATGGCCCGTCAATTTGACTTCACCTCGCCTGATGTTAAGCTGAAGGCAAAGTCTCATGAAAGAGGGTCACCATTGCAAACACGTTCAGTGCTACAATGGTGGCGCTCAGCTTGACGGCCTCATCAGATGCTTTTTGAGGCCCCGCCCTGCTTAAAGGATCCGGGACTGTAGGAAAAAAACACGTGCGCCGGTAAGGATTTCCAAGACTTAATGGTGCGGCAGAGGAAAGACGAAGATTTCAGATAACAGTCTCTTTAACTTTTGAGCTCTCCAACTAGCCGTAATGACTGCCATAGATGTGCGTAAGGCAACCGGGACCGATAGCTTAACATGCTCCATAACAATCAGAACTGATATTAAAAGGTAACTTACCCGCGGCGGCGTATAGTACTTCGGTGCAGTGAGTGCATAGAAACCAGCGGCTATAAGATATGCAACAGCTAATCGCTGCAGTACGCCGAAAATACGGAGTTCCGAAAGCATATTGGATCCAAACCTCGTGTTCAAAGACATGCCCAGAAGAAACATCATGCAGGAACGCTGGAAAACAAACAGAAATTTCATAATAACCGTAGTTATGCTACCTTCCTAGCGATATCGAAATATTGTTCTTTGATGTAGGTAACTTCTTTTTGAAAATTTAGGGCTTTAGGGGTTATAGCATTGCACTGTTGTTTTCCAGTCTCTATATCTTCAATCAATGTAATAATTTGTTATTTTAATTACGTGATAAAATTTTCTGCGATTTCATTGGTCGTAATTTCTCAAGAGATACGAATCGTCAGTGATATCCTATAATATTTTCAATTTTAATCTTTTAGTTGTCCCTTATGCATCGAGACTATGGGAAATAAAACGCAAGTGGAAGTGTGAGGTAGACGAGATAGGCGTGTCATTGACGTACGTTTTACGCAACAAAGGACAAATTCGACAATATGAACTTTAATGTAAGAAGTTAAAACCTTCATAAATATTTTTTATCTAAATATGCCAAAGTAATCTTCATTTTGAACGGTGTAGGTATGTTTTCGTTTTGTAGTAGGTATCGTTTGTGCTAATTTAAATAAAGGTAGCATAAAAATACAGCCAAAGAAAACTACTAGTAATGCAACATATTATGTTAGTACATGTGAGTTTGGCGACATCGGTTTCGCTACTGAATCTGCCATGAACTTTTCTACTACTTTTTTCTTAATTAATTAGTTCTTTGGTCGAGACCTCAAACGACTTGGGCAGACATCTATACGTCTCATGTAGTAGTTTGATCTTTCCAACGTTCTATAATGTATTTATAAGTCATTATTACTAAGACAACTGGCTACAGTGTTTTCCCAACGGAAAAATCAGAGGAATTCGCAGGCACGCTTAGGTCACTACACATATTTGACGCATGTCGGTACTTAACACGAAACCACAATAACTCTCGTGAACATTAAGCACTTCAAACGTGATGACCCATACTATCGGCTTCATTTATCTCTACTATCTTCGCAGACAAAGACAAAATCATCAAAACTCAACAGTTTATTATCTTAAGAAAGAGTTGCGTAAACTTCTTGAGATGTGCTATCCACACCTATTGTAAACTAAATACTTGTGTAGACAATCAATAATCACATTTAATTGTAGTGACGTCGCGTCGTGTGATTAGTGTTACCGCGATTATAATCAGGGTCGGACTGACTAACATAGGGGAGGTGGGGTAGTAAAGAAAACTATACATTCAGTATCATCATCACAGCATTAATTACAGTTGCTTTCAATCCAGTAAACGTTAAATAAACCAATAATGGAGAAATAGAAGAACGGAACGAAGTCAAAGACGCTATTAATAGGTAGAGCTTGTGCAGCTAAACACGTAATTAATTTCCTTGCGATTTACACCGCATAGCAAGGAATAGGGTCAAAAATGTTTTTTCAAATTTGTTTAGCTGCAACATTTTCGGTTAGGAATTCTTTTTCAGCATACCCATTTTTTTACAAAATGCCCGAGTGACGGCAATAGGCTCGCCCCCTATTGCGTGGAACCGAAAATCATAGTTGGCGAAATGTGGGTGTATTAATACATCTCTGCCTACCCCTTCGGGGATTTTGGGCGTGAGCATTTATGTATGTACGTATGTACCTATGTAGAAGAACGGAATCCAGGCTCCAAACTGTAAGTTTTGGATGCAAGCAAGATTGAAGCTCGAATGATAAAGATAATTCTAGATCTTCTATTGGACAGCTCGTAAAGTCAACTTAAATTTAGTTTAACATGCCTATGGCGTATCTAACACTAGAAAATAAATACATTATTTATGTTTTAAGAAGTAGGGAAAGTTTTAAATAATGAAAATCTACTAGCGGAGTAATAAATATAAATAAATATAAATTGGCTAAATATTTGCATTGTATATTGATTTGTAATTGTAATTTTTATGTGTTCAGTAACTTTCGAGGACGACTGTACAGTACAGTGAAAGAACTTTTTTTAATTTAAACAAACATGGAAGTTGATTATAGAGTTCATAAGAGGTTTGTTTGATGTCGAAGATCCAAGAAAAATCCATTGAGTTAACACAACAATGCAATCATTCCGGGATGTCCATTTTACATCTCAAAACATTTTCATTGAAAGGTTATTGGTATATACAGTCGACAAAGAAAAAAGTAATGTTATATCAGATTTGAACTTTAACATTTTTGATAGGTAAGTTACCTGCCTAAATAATTTGATTTGATACAAAAAATTACATCCACAAATACTGACGTGACATATTAACACCAAAAGATTTCCCATTTACATTATAACCGACATATAGCACAAAACAATTACTTATCTGCACCTAACACAGAAACGTCTCGTGCGTAATAACATAACGAGCTGTATCCGATTGCAGATGAAAGTATGTATCTCGTATCGGTGCTATTCGATCTAAGTCGCCATAGGGCAAAAGAATTTGGTATGATACGTTTTAGATATTGTAATACTTAGTTATTAAGACTCGATTTCTTTTCAAAAACTTGTTGTTGCACACAGCTCCATCCGTAAAAAATACTACAGTGAATATTGAATATTATAATATTATAAAATTTCTACGCAATTTTCTTATATTTTTTCCGAAAGGACCTCTTGCAAAATATTAGATACTAAACTTAAAAAAGGATAAATTAAGTTTGGAAAGTCGTGTCTGTCTGGAGACAAACGATAAATCTTGGACTTTAGAGGTTCAATGATACTATGTGATCCAAATTAATAAAGATATTTGATTTGATATAAACTTTACTCATGTCCGTTCAGTTATTTTTGCGTCATTGAGTAATAAACATTCAGACAGCTATTTATTAGTGGCATTAAGTTTGACATGCAGCATTACAAATTACTTTGCTCCCTTAAAATCAATAAATTAGTTATGGCACCCGGTTGGGTCCTCCGCACAAAGATATTCGAAAGCGTAACGAACAAATTCACGTTCTGATTTGTAATACTAATTCTTTAGTATTTATAATTAGATCTAACTTTTACGTAAGACAAATATTACTTGATCATGATACAGATAATAATTACTTTCAATGAACTAGTTTGTATTGAAAGGAAATGTAGTCATTACATACAAATTAACAATAGTTCCATAATACAATATCTTCGACCGTGACAACGCATATTGCAGTTAAAAGTACTTCTGAGAAAGAAATTCTATATCTACTTAAATAATTTCTTTAATGGACGTTTGTCTTTTTTTTAATTATTTTTTAATTTGATTAATGTTTGTGGCCTGTTTTAGGCCTTTGAATTACCTGACTTTTCGACACGTATGATCGTGATCATAGTAGGTTACTGACTTAGTGATGGAAACGTGAGGTTTTTCAAAATATTTTACACCACCACCAAAATTAATACCACGATTGCATTATATTCATTCCGTTTAAGAACTGAAGATTCATAGTTTCATCCATCTACCTATACCGTTCTATCATTATCTAATTCTCATACCGGCATAGTATATTTCGCTATAGTATATATCCCAGTAACATATTCTTAGAGCAATTACTAAAGAATAGATGTGTAATGTTCTATCATCCACCGAATAACGGCTCAATAAATACATTCATTTCGTGACACTTCAATTGTTCTAAGTATCTGCCTCACGATTTAAACCAGGGCATGTCCGTTACTGGGTTACTGGCAAGCCACTCAATATACTTGGAATATTGTATAGAATGATTATCTACACGCATATGCTATACATTGACGACTGTGTTTACATTTTAGAGGAAGTAATTGCAGGTAATGACGACATGGATATGGTGTATAACGATATTGAAGAAGTAGATTGCGGTGAGAGCTATGCGGATGGTATCACGCTAACAGAATTTCCAATGAAAAATGTTGTTGAAAAAACTAAGGCGTCCTGTTCTGCACACACATTGGCGGAGACTTCTCATTTGAGATTATAAGCAATGACCGAGAGTACGGAAGTATTATAGGTGATGTAAGGAAAGGAAAAGTGAACGGAGCGCGTGTAGTGCATACAAAATATAAACTTTTTTGAGGAACACATTAATCACTTATTGCAATCTGCGTGAGATAATTGTTAAAAATTATACAATCGTTATTGTTAAAAGTTATGATAGCATAATTTGCAAAATGTTATAGTAATGATGACGTGTAGAGATTAATTTTGAGTGTATGCCTAATAATGTTATTAAGAGAGGTATTGTGAACTTTGTTAGTATATACACTGACGGACTCATAAACTGCATCAAAGTTCAGGTTTACTCTAAAAGGATTTTTTATAATAAGTATGCAAACTTTTTAGATTAAATTATATAAATATGGAAAGACTGGCTCTTAATTTTAAAAGAAAATTAAATTTAAAAATAGAACTGCAGTAAAACAAATGAATATAGCCGGGAAAAGAAAATTTACTTGTAGTATCAGATTTGCGTGTTATTTATAGCAAAGTTTTAAATTGATTCTCATTGATTTTTTTTGTTTTGTCAATTGAATTATTGTTACCAGCATAATTGTTGAGTTAGTTTTTTAACACATCGAGAGTTTTTGAACCATAATATGGATACTTCGTCCGAACAAGCGGCACAAATTGTAGCATTGGTGCGGGAGGGCTTGGATCAACGAACGATTGGTAGAAATTTAAATTTAAACCAGTCTACGGTTTCTAGAATATACAGAAGGTTTGTAGAGACAGGTTCTTACAGGAGGAGACGTGGTACAGGCAGAACTCGAGCAACCACAGGTCGTGATGACCGATTTATTGTTATAACTTCCCTGCGAAATCGTTTCCTCACGTCAGTTAACATCAAAACCGAGCTTAATGAAGTGCGTGGAGTAAACGTGTGTGCACGAACAATAAGAAGAAGGTTAAAGGAAGCGGATATCACCCCTTTTAGACCAGCAAATGGTCCAAAGTTGTCTACAGCTCACAGACAAGCTCGCTTAAGATTTACGCGTCATCACCTGAATTGGACAGAAGAGCAGTGGGCCTCTATATTGTTCACAGACGAGTGTAGGACATGTTTATATGGTGCAGATGGTCGCAGAAGAGTCTATCGTCGACGTGGGGAGCGATATGCTCAAAGTTGCATTGAGGAGCGTGTTCCTTTTGGAGGCGGTTCATGTATGGTCTGGGGTGGCATATCGATGAACGGGCGAACAGAACTTGTGTTTATAGACATGGTCCGTCAAAACGGTAATAGAGGGGGTTTGACAGCACATCGCTACATAACAGAGATATTAGAAGATCACGTGGTGCCTTACATGGGATTCATAGGCGAAAATTTTACTTTAATGCAGGATAATGCCCGGCCGCATGCAGCTGCACAAGTTCAACATTATTGCGAAGAGGTTGGGATACGTACAATGAATTGGCCAGCACGCAGCCCGGATCTTAATCCCATCGAGCATGTTTGGGACAATTTAAAAAGAGCTGTATATGCGAGAAACCCTTCGCCCACGACAGTGGCAGCACTAAGAACAGCACTTTCAGAAGAATGGGACAATATTCCGCAAGATCTTTTAAAAACCCTTATAAAATCTATGCGGAACCGATTAGAATCCGTAATAAGGGCACGTGGGGGTAATACACCTTATTAAAACACAAATAAACCCTTGCACAAAGTTTGTGTCTATTGTTAAAACCAATTTTTTAATTAAACCAATTTTTCTTAAATTTCTGTTTTTTCTTCAAAAAAGTCTTAAGGTCCTTTCCAGTACATAAACTTAAACTTAAAGATATGACCCTACGCTGTTTTAAAGTTCACGAACCAATCTAGAGGTTTCAATTTAAATCTGTATAGAAAGTATGCATACTTGGTTAAAATATTTATTTCAAAGTCGTCTATTACTTTGATGCAGTTTATGAGTCCGTCAGTGTATAATCATCATATTATGTATGCCGTAAATATTCTCCGGAACTAAAGTACATATTTGGAGTTCACCGTTTGAAAGGTACATTTTTTATTTTAGGTGAAGATAATGCTATGGATATAAATAATTATATATACCTACTAAATAAGGTAAATAGAAAAGTTATATAATATATAATTTTACGACAAGTCAAACTTAGATTAGATTAAGTATTTTTCTTTTCTCATGGGGAAACAATCTTAAAACTACTAGCGGTGAAAATCCTGGAGAGCTGGAACAACAAGACCAAAAGCCGGATTAGGGAGATTAGGCAAAGGCTTAGGAAGGCTACTGGTGATATTTTCTTCCGGATCGCACTCGAGTGATGAATGTGATGGGCATCTTTGCATCGGGAGCGATTAGGAACAAGTTATTCGTTTGGTATGTAGTAGTAGGAACAGAAATTATATTATAAATTACAGTATAATTTGTACAGTTTCACCATATTTCACTAATAGGTATGCAATGTTAGTGTCTAAAAAGAGATGAATACCCTTTACGCTTTAAGCAAAAATTTAAAAAAGATGCAAATGTTTGTGGCCGTGTCATTAAATATCTTCGACTCCTCAAGCTTCTATATTCATACTTTGGACCTATCTAACTATATTAAGTACCTACCTACTTCCTACTGTCATCTCCAACACCTTCCTTACTTGGCCCCATATCTTATATATCTTGGACCCAAAATGTGCTTAAAATATGCTCTATACGCGCAGTAAGCCTGTTTTTTTTGAGGTCATTTCTTTTGAGGATAACATGCAGTGCTACGGCATTCGAGAAGCTAAATGATTGATCAAATAGATCTAAAAACGATTCAGAACAATTCACGCGCGCCAGGGCCTCGTTCTCTCACGAATTGGGGTCAATTTATATGCCGAGAACTATTACAAATGCCGATACCTTTATCCACGCGTGTAAGGTTCTATTTGACCAAAAAATATTCCACATTCACATCATATGACTTTAGTTTCGGTTCATCCACATCCTCTAATACACCTATTTCTTGCTTGATTCTTCTTTCAAATCTTCACGAATTACATAATTCCTCGTTCCATCATACAGTTTCACTCCACCAATCTTTCTGTAGGAGCGTATCTAAACTGAATTAACTCTAATTTCATGCCTTTTCTGCCATACCCAACATTCACTGCCACACTTTAGCGTCATACTGAGCTGTGTTATGGACAGCCATTAGTTAATTTTTTGCCATGATATGGCTGTTCTTCAAGTCATATTATATAAGTAAGTATACCATAAAAATCAAGTTATCTAATCCGTTTAGATTGAAAGAAATAAACGCCCATCGATATCGAAGTTCTGTAGTTAGGTTAGTCGGAATTTTGAGGGCTCCAACTACCCGTCACGACTGTCATAGATGTTCGTATGGCAACCGGGACAAACGGCTTAACGTGTTCTCCGAGGCACGACCAGACCAGTGCAAATAGCCATATTCATGCATACAAATATTGTACTGATCGGGGATCAAACCCGCGCCTCGTGCATAGCAGTCGCGTTCACTACAGACTGCCACGCCACAGATGCTGTGCACAATAAAGAAGATAGTTCTTAGATAGATATCTATCATTCCATTATAATCGCAGTGATGAGTTTCGGTCCATTCAAAGTTTATAGTTATAGTTAACCTCATTTTGTTTCTTCACTTCACTCTTAATTTTTGGCAACAGGGAATCGAAACTGTGATGTCTGATTAGTAGTAGTATGTAGACCGCAATGACACACATATTAATACGCTGCAGAGCATTTCAATCTCTTTACAGGTCAACAGAGTTCAAGACGTAATCATTGTTTCAATCAATTCTATGAAGAAATAACAGATCAGGAAGAATCGTTTATAGTAAAGAGAATACAGATACAGGTTTGTACTTAGCAATGAGCATTGTGTATGTATCAGCTATCGTAACGTTTACATAACAACAAGTTCCAAAGCCTGACCTTTACACCCCTTTCACAGTTAGCCATACCTCTGACGCGGCTTACGTAAACGCAGTTGTGCGAGCCATACGTATTATTACAACCAACTTTGGTTAGGCAGTTAATGTATGTAAATGTGTTGTTTTACTATAATTGTTATTAAATAAAGCAACTAGTATGTAAACCCAAGATTGTTGTATGGGTGAATTTTGAATGCTTAAGACTTGGCTCCGTGGCTTAGACCATTCCCCTTGTAAGAGAAAGATCGCGGGTTTAAGTCCCGCCGAAGTATTGGACATTAAACACAATTAGTATTTTTAATCTATATATATAAAAATGAATCGCGAAATATGTTGGTAAGCGCATAACGGCTGGACCAATTCGAGTAATCCTTTTTTTTATTTGTCCTTTGAACTCTACGGAAGGTTTTTATGAAGCAGCGGGAACGGGATCAGAAGTCCAAGCAGTGGGAACGGGATTAGAAGTCCACGGTGGCGAAGCCGCTGGCAACAGCTAGTGATTAAATAAAATATATAAATAAATTCACTATTTTCGATCTAAATTGATTTACTATAATTTTCGGTATATTTTTTTTGTGGTTTTTTATGACCGACTTTGAAGATTCATATTTCGACACTCCCGACGTATAAATATCCCAATTCATTTAACCGCGGCAAAGTTGGTTATATACCAACTTACGTAAAATGAAGATAATGAGTATGTGAAAGTGAAAACTGTTTAATCTAAACATTAATACGTGAAGCGAAAACTTTAGATCCTTTTTTTTGAAAATTGCGCGCACGTACGAGTGTGAGATTTGGCATATTGATAGTTTATACGGAAGAGAAGTGCATCAGCACAATATTTTGTTCGCATATATGCAATAAAAGATATTATTTTTGTTAAAATAAACATTACCACTATATTACAACCAATTTTCACACATACAATTGTCACTTACGTATTCATACTATTTTTAGGCTTAGGTAATCACACACAGTCCCATACCTATTTCAAATGTTCACAGCTAAGATAAAAAAAGAAAAATCAACACATTAACATTAGATAATAGGTAATTGTAACCTCAATGAATAGTTATTTCCCGTATTCTAACTATTGCGACATGAAGCCAGAGATCTTCATCTCTGGCTAGAAACGTACGTTGGTAGTGGGGGCGCGCGTAGTAAACGAGTGAGAAAGAGGGTAGACCGATGCGGTTGGCCACAATATGAACTAACTCGGCGGTCAGTCAGCTTGTAACAGCGCCTTAATACCGGTTGCTCCACAAAATCAACAAACATTGTAAATATCCCGAAATATTTTAACAGTGAATATATAAATAGCCATGTCAAACTAAAAGCATAAATTAGGTACGTACGTAGAGATAGCATATGACGTTACGCTCACTTTATAATAGAGATGAACATACGTAGCGAAGAATTAAAGAATTTTATAACGGAGATGGAAAAATTATTACTAAATTCTTACAATATAATTTTGCTATCTTGGTAATGGTTAAGAACATGACTAGGAAGACCTAATCTATAAATTGATGAAAAAAATAATGCATCGCTCTATTTGGCAACTCTATACAGTAAACTATTTATCTTTAACCTATGACCCTAGAAAGGTTAAATAACACTAAATGCTTATTAGTTGAAGTACAAATCTCTAATCAATCAATCAGCTCATCGCAGTCTACTGCTGAAAATAGGCATCTCCCAATATTGGGAGACTTTGGCTTATTAAACATTATTGTTGTTTTCACGCTTGCCAGACGGATTGGTATAGAGATTTATTCCTATCTCTCTCTCTCTCTCTCTCTCTCTCTCTTTCTCTCTCTTTTTCTCTCTCTTTCTCTCTCCCCCCTCTCTCCCCACCTCTCTCTCTCCCCGCAGTGATATTGTTTAAGCATTTTTCCGTTTGTCGCCTCTTACGAATCCCTCCGCATGAGATTATATGCTGATATACTTTCTACGTCACTACACGGTTGACGACGAATGTCTAAACGGGTGCCAAACTGCCAATTCACGTAGCAGTCATA
This sequence comes from Pelosia muscerda, assembly GCA_963691645.1. Classification (NCBI taxonomy): domain Eukaryota; kingdom Metazoa; phylum Arthropoda; class Insecta; order Lepidoptera; family Erebidae; genus Pelosia; species Pelosia muscerda. The sequence continues at coordinate 5,972,693 of OY829103.1, forward strand.
TCTGCAATGGGTTGCCGCATTCTAAATGAAACATCGTTAAAATAATCAGAGCGCGTTGATAGTTACATTATTCAGATATTATTGTAGGAGAGATCTGTACATTGCGCCGGAAGTTTAGCATCTTATGTTGACATACGACACAATACTGGTATGAATTAATTGAGTTTTTATTGAGGTTTTTTGTTCTCTTGTATGTTTATAGTAAGCGTCTAAAGTAAATAAAATCAGTTTTTTATTTGATATAAATGACAGACAAGCACACGGTCCATCTGATGGAAAGTGGTTACCGTGGACTTTGGACGTGTCTAACACCAGGGGCAGGGGTAAACTCTTTCGACGGGGGTCATCTCGAAGAGAAGGCCCCGGGTCAGCCGGGGTGCGAGGGATATGTTGGCTACTACCTCCGGCAACCAAAGACCCAAAGACGGCGTGCGTTTTAGTCGGTTCGAGGCAGACATAACCATAAAAAAGGGGGTAAACACTTATGCCGTTCTTAGATTCACGTAACTAGAAAAAAACTGCAGTAACGTCAAATCCAAATCTACCGATCCCGTGAGAACCACCATCTTGCCGATGCTTTTTGAAAGTTACTGTTTGCTTGTTTAGTCGAAGTTGCCTAATATAAGAAAGGGCTTAATCTCATAGATACATACCCTAACAATATGCATAACAATCTTCCATCTAGGCACGCCCTTCGCGAAGGAACTCTTCACTGACAAAGGGATACAGACGCCCATGATCCAAAGAAAGGCGGGAAACACCAGGTCACCAGCCACCAGACCATTCCATGTGGCGTGCTCCAGGAACCAGTAGCCGCCTGCTCCATCATTTACGAAGATCATGAATACGATAGCCATACTGGAACAATTGGAATCATTGAAAGAAAACATATTTTTAACCATTCTTATATTAGTACAATACGGTAAAAGTGAGCAATGTTGATGTAATCATCAATAACGCTGAGGTGTCATTGAGACACGAACCGTTAGGTTGGGTGAGGGTCTTAATAGAGTCAACGACGGTAATCATTAATATACACGTGTGAGACGACGATCCTACGACGTTTTTCAACACATTTGTGAAGAAGATAATTAAAAACTAAAAGTAGCTAAAATTTCAACAGTGAAAACGCGTTTTGAGCGGTTTTGAGCAATTTTTCGCAATGGCGGGAAAAATTAATTAGGCTTCCTATGCGCGCGCATCTAACAGTGGTGATAGGCCATAGATTAAAAGAATTTAGCGTTTTAGCCAGGTTTGTTTTGAAAAATATGTGACAATGCGTCAGTAGCTCAATGGTGGAGAAGTCGGCCTTACGATCGAGAGGTATCGCGTTCGAATCCTGTCAATTAATCTACTAACATAAGTCTTTGAGCTTAACTGGAGGGTTTGAAATAGTAATTTAGGTTGCTAATATTGTTGTTCTTTAAAAACAATAATAACCTTTAATAACCTTACTACCCTCTGGAATTCTATCAAAAGTTAAAGAATAGAAGAATAGCGATGCGAACGCGCACCATGTGATCTGGGGCAGCTCAGACATCAACGAACGAGGGGAAAAAGTACTGGAATATCTGGTAAGTTCTTCTTTACAAATAATAAATAAAGGCAACAGTCCGACTTTCATCAATGCGAGAAGGGCTGAGGTTATAGATATCACTCTAGCCACAAACATGGCTAGCAGGGATATCACCAACTGGCAAGTATCTAATGAAATCTCATTATCTGATCATAGGTACATATGTTTTGAGTATAAAACTCCAAAGGTGATTGGGGTAGACATGCGAAGAAACCCCAAACACACAGACTGGATCCAATACAAAAAGGATCTAAAGATCTTCCTGGGAGATCCAAAATGCAAACTCAACTCGATAATCGATATTGAATTTGAAGCGGACAAGATAACTGAATCTGTCATAAAAGCATGGACAATAAACTGTCCAGAAAAGGAAATAAAACCCAAAAAGGTGCCATGGTGGAATAAGGAACTAGAGATGCTACGTCGCAAGACAAGGACTATCTTCAACAAAGCCAAGGCACAAGGAGACTTCAGGGAATATTCCAAAATGCTCACTGAATATCACAAGGCCGTACGGAAATATAAGAGAAAGTCATGGAGAACACACTGTGACCAAATAAGTTCTCTTCCAGAAGGCATGAGATTAGCTAAAGCCCTGGCAATAGCCAAGGAGAACCCACTCACGAGTGTGAGAGATGGAAATGGGAAGCTCACGGAATCAGGAAAAGAAACACTACATGTAATGATGAGTGAACATTTTCCTGGATCAGAAATAATTGCGGAAGTACCACAAAATCAAATAGAAATTGATGGTACTGAAGGCTCGAAAACCAATAAGGCAGCATGGAACTCTGCAAGGAAAATAGTAGATGGGAACAAACTACAATGGGCCATAAGCGGTTTTAAACCATTTAAATCACCAGGCCCTGATGGTATCTACCCCGCACTATTACAACAAGGCATGAACATACTAATCCCCCACCTCGTGAGATTATACCGAGCATGCTTAGCTTTCAACTATATACCGGTGATATGGAGGAAAGTAAATGTAGTTTATTTACCCAAACCAGGCAAAGCAAACTACGAAGATGTAAGATCATACAGGCCTATCAGCCTAACATCTTTCTGTCTAAAAACGATAGAAAAACTGATAGACAACCATGTGAGGGAAGGACCCCTAAAACGTTTCCCTTTACACAGGATGCAATGCGCCTACCAGCAGGGCAAATCTACGGAAACAGCGTTACACTTGGTAGTGGAACGCGCTCAAAAGGCACTGGATTGCAAAGAGATAAGCGTAGCGGCCTTCATAGATATTGAAGGCGCCTTTGACAAAACGACCTTTGAAGCAATCCAGACAGCAGCGGTCAGACACGGGGTGGACAACACCACCTGCAAATGGATAGAGCAAATGCTCAAGAGCAGAATAATTTGCTCTACGCTAGCGGGTGAGAAGATATACGCCAAGACCACTAGAGGATGTCCCCAAGGGGGCGTACTCTCACCGCTACTATGGAGCTTGGTAGTCGACTCACTGATAGTTAAACTAAATGAAGGACCATTCTACACAATAGGATACGCTGACGACCTAGTGATAATGGTAAACGGTAAATTTCCAGGCACTGTCTCGGGATTATTACAAAAGGGTTTGAATATAGCACTCAGATGGAGTATGGAAAATCACTTAACGATAAATCCATCCAAAACATCAGCCCTATATTTCACACGCAAAAGGGACCTAAAAAGCTTAAAAAGACTTAAGGTAGCAGGAGTACAACTGGAATGGGCCGAAGAGGTGAAGTACCTCGGAGTCATGTTAGATAAACAACTAACATGGCGGTCACATCAAGATTTCGTCACAAAGAAATCAATGAGAGTCCTCGGTATATGCCGCAGGGCGTATGGCAGAACATGGGGACTTAAACCAAAAATTCTGCACTGGATATACAACATGATGATACTACCGATAATCAAATACGGAAGTATAGTGTGGTGGTCAAGGACCACGAAAGTAACATGCAGGGAAACGCTCAGCAAAATCCAACGGATAGCCTGCATGTCTATAACGGGTGCATTTATAACAACACCGACAGCAGCGGTGGAACGACTATTAAATATGCTACCGCTGCATTCAATTGTACAAATGGAGGCTATTAAAGCTCTCAAAAGACTTAAGGATGCAGGACATATTACCAGCATACCAATGAGTTACACAAAAATGGAGATAACACCTGATCTTCGGGATCTACTAGAAATGAGGTCTGACAAAAAACAGCCTAAACTAGTATTTCATAGGAACTACAAGGTAACAATTCCTACCAGACAGGAATGGAAACAAGGTCTCAGAACCGATCAAGGTAATAGACAAATCTGGTATACCGATGGCTCTAAGACACTAGATGGCACAGGAGCAGGTGTACACGCGAAAAATTGCGACATCAGCGTCAGTCTCGGCAGATACGCCTCCGTATTCCAAACGGAGGTGTACGCTATTATTGAATGCGCTCAGGAGATTATAAATAGAAAAACTCGTGGAAAGGAAATTTATATTCTCAGTGACAGCCAAGCAGCCATTAAAGCGCTAAGCTCTCCAAAGGTACATTCAGAAATAACACTGAATTGCATAAGAAGCCTAAACAAGGTTGGAAGAGCCAACAGATTAAGGCTCGTCTGGGTCCCCGGTCATGAGGGGATTGAAGGAAATGAAAAAGCAGACCATCTAGCCAGACAGGGATCTGCTAAAATACCTACAGGTCCCGAACCATTCGTTGGACTCCCCGTAGCCACATTCAAAAGGGCTATTCTAGAGCAGGCCAAAAAGAGGCAGCTTAAGGAATGGAGGACCAAACCAGGCCTAACACATTCGAAGGAATTCTTAAGCAATGAATTGGGAAGGCTGAGCGAGAAAATAATTAATCTCAGCAGGGACAGAATCCGGAAAATAATAGGAGCGTTTACTGGCCACTACTGCACAAAATACACTTTGAGCAAGATTGGTATCATAAATGAAGAAACATGCAGACACTGCAAGGAGGACGTGGAAACGATGAAGCACATACTGTGCGAGTGCCACGCCTTAGGAAGACATCGAATGGATCTACTCGGGAGGGGATACCCCAAACCAGAGGATTACATGCACCTGCGATTAAGAGGAGTGGCCACCCTGATAGAGAGGGCTATCCCTCCTCTAACCTAGGAGCCAGGATGGGGTCGGCACAAAGGATCCAATAGGGTCGAAGTGTCCGCGAAAGCTCCAGAGCACGCACCCCAATAACATAAGATAAGATAAGATAAAGAATAGAATAGATAATATATAGTATGGCGTACTCCAAGTAAACATTGCATACAACAGTAAACATAGCATAATACACCTCTGATTCTGTCAACTTCTGATATTAATTATGTCTTGATTGTTGCTTGTAATAACAAGCATGACGTTTAAGTACCTCAAAGGTACTTAAACGTCATGCTCAAGTTTTTTTTAAATTGGTAAGTTTATAATATTGTTCCACTTACCCCCTGAACGTATCCAGCGCTCGCAACCTCTGCTGTATCGCCAGCTCCTTGTCTCCATACCGTAACTTGCCGGTCCGCCTGACGCGAGACATGATCAGCTTCCCGATGCCGTACAGCACCCATATTGCGATCAAGAAGCCCAAGAGTAGCAGGAGAGCTGGCAAAAAGAAAATAGACTTACTTAAATTACTTACACGATTACTTTATATTACCATAGAGAATTTGATGAGGTGATAGCTATTAGATGCTAAACTCATCCGTATAGATAGAAAAGAATAAAAACATGACAGTATTTAGGTACCCTAAAATCACTTAATATTTGTTCACAACGCAGAATTTAATTATATATCTATTTATCTTGACCTATTTTAATCAATTTATATCAATATGAATAATAATAACAATTAATACCTAATTTATTAGAAATTGGACATTTAATGGTCAATGTTATTGTTGTTCCTGAGTACATGCCATTTGAATTGTTTCAATTTTGATTCTAAATACATTATGTTACTATATAACTATAAGTTTAATAAATTGTTACTAATATCATGAGTTTTAGGTTTTAGTTCTTGAAAATAAAGAGAATATTATTATTATTAATACTCAGCCACGTTCATACTGGTAAGTTATTCTAAGTTCTGTAGCAGGTAATTGTATGCCAGATGATTATTAAAAAGGGATTTGACCTTGAAGATGATGCATCGCAATATTCACTCATCATCATATTTCATTTATGGATATGATATTTACTCATTGTGCGTAAGAAAAACGTAAAAACGTAATAACCCTTTTTTGTATGGTGGGGTATTTGTATTGTTTTTATATTACTCATACATAAGTATAAATACTTTACGTATCAGGCCCCAAAAGTTTATCTAATATTTATAATCTAGTGTTCTATAGATCAGATCAGAATCATCAATAACAGCTTAGCGTTGCGACTCGGTTTGTGCATTCGGAGAATGGTGTCCATTTTTTTTATTTATTCCTTTCGATTTGCTTCATCGTAATTTTAAGTGAGCGACCGATATCAGTGATTTTAAATCGGCCAATTGATAGATACGTGGTGATGAAAGTTATATCATAAGGAAGGTATAAAACTAAGCTAGCTTTACCATTTTTTTCATATCGGGCAATGTCAAAAATCCAGTGTTAAGTCAATCAGTTTTAAGAAGCTTTATCATTGACTACGTAGAATAACTAAATGATTTTATAGTACGAACTATTATATAATGGCAGTAGGTGTCATTATGCTTGTACCATTACATAACAACACTATTTGCACAAGTAAGGCTAATACATGATTGGTATTCTATATTTGTTCGGTCTACACATGGAGGACAGAATATAATATTGTTACGAATGTCACCACTCATGACGTAAGCCGTCAATGATTGAAGCGTTTGACAATTTCAACTAGAATAATTGTAAATAAAGAGAATCGAAATTACGATCGTAATGACGAACGAAAAGACTAGCGAAATTAGGATTTCCAGAAGATTCTGCATGGTATATAAACAGCACCAGGAGCGCCAAAAGGGCAGTTCAGTCTCAGTGGTTGAAGTGGAAACAAGAAGAAGAAGTAAAGTGAAAAGTACAAGTGAAAGTGCTAGTGGTGCATGTGCAATACTGCATGTGTTGTGAACTAAAAACGCTCAGTGAACGTGGACGTTCTAGAGACTGTGTGTAAAGACAGTGCGTTGCAGTACAGTCCTCTAAGTGTGTACGAGTGCCTCGGACAATAGACTGTGTATACGCTAAAGACTGTTGTGAGTTGGTGGCTTGAATAAAGTGTAAAAATCGCTCGAGGTTGTTTACTTCCAATCCCGAAACCCGCTTCCCGTTACATTGGTGTCAGAAGTGGGATTGGAAGAAACGATGCCGTTCACACCAAGAGACCATCCAGAGCGACCCAACACACGGTCCAGAACTACGGGACGGGAACAAGGTGAACCCGACCCAGCGGTCTCACATGTCGAAGGCCCTAGTGATCGGCGTGATGCTGGCGAAGGACCCTCTGCTGTCCCCGCACATGGTTCAGCTACTCAGGAACCTCTAAGTGCACCTTCGCCGATGGACATAAGTGCACTCTTCCAACAACTGCGCGCAATGCAAGAGGAACAAGCGCGCCGCCAGGAGGAGCAAGCGCACCGTCAAGAGGAGCAGGCGCGCCGCCAGGAGGAACAAGCGCGCCGCCAGGAGGAGCAACTACAAGCGATGGGAGACCGAGTACTCTCAGTAGTCACGGAGACTATTAAGAAAGTGGAGGAGGTGCAGAAAACGGTAGAAAGCCATGAAAGCATAATAGCGGACCATCAAGCGCGCATCTCAACAGTTGAGGGCGATCTACGTAAAATCAAGGCTTCAGGTACAACTGCACCGGTTGCCGTAGTCTCTTCGGGAGGAAGCTTCAAGGTGCCTCCATACGACGGAACATCGTCCTGGAATGCATATAAGCGACAGTTTCAAGCTGTAGTACAGTTAAACGGCTGGAATGAAGAACAAGCGAGGACTGGACTCACCTTAGCCCTGAGAGACCAAGCAGCAACAGTGTTAGAGGCCATAGAGACTGAGGCTTCTTATCAAGAGCTCCTTGATGCCTTAGAGTCAAGGTACGGCGATGCACACCTGGAGCATGTATTCCGAGCACAGCTTCGGGACAGGGTACAAAAGCCTACAGAGACATTGCAACAATGGGCTTTAGAAGTAGAGAAGCTTGTGAGGAAGGCATATCAGTCCTCTCCTGCGACGTTCATTGAGAGGATGCTGCTACAAACCTTCGTCGATGGAATACGTGATAAGGAAGTAAGAGCCGCAGTACGTTTGGCCCATCATCCGGAAGTCAAAGAAGCTGTGGCACACGCACTTGAAGTAGAAGCCGTCCGTGGTGAAACTGGGAGTGGACGCCTGCGAAGAGTAGTGACATCCGAGCAAGAAAATGGACGAAGGAACTTCGCTCCCCGCTGTTATCAATGTGGGGAAAGAGGTCATCTCAGGAATGCTTGCCCGAACCGTACGACGTTGAGGACCGACGCAGGAATACAAGCATCGGAGACGGCGGAAAACTAATTCCGGCCAAGTTTAAGGGGTGGACGTTGGCCGGTAGTCGTGAAGCCCCAAAAGTCAAGATTTATCAAAGCACGGATGGAAATAGTCTAACTGTCAGTGGAAGAATAAACGGAATTGCATGTCAATTAACTTTGGATACTGGAGCATCGCGTACGGTAGTTGGGTTACGGATTTTGAAGGACTGTGGAAAGATAAAGAACCAGACAGAAACTATACATTTAACTACAGCTACCGGTCAACGTATACCTGTTAAAGGAGAACGGGTAGTGGCAATTAAGATGGGCGATAAACTCTTTTGGCAAGAAGTTGTAGTAGCTGATATAGTAGATGACTGCATAATCGGTTTGGACTTTATGAAAAATCATCAGTGCAAAATTGATATCGTAAACGGAGTCATTAAATGTGGAACAACAGAGGTGCCTATAAAGGGAGGTGTTGGAGGTAAAATCTACTGCCTTCGAGATACCGAACTACCACCAAGAACTCAGTCACTTGTACCAGTTACAATGAATAAAGATCCACGAAAAAGTTGCCGACGTTGTTTAGTTATTGAAAAGATAGAAGGAGATAACTCATGGATACCAGCTAGATCGGTAGTCGGGATGTCTAAAAACATGTTGGTACCAGTGCTTAATTTGAGCAGTGATACGCAGATCTTAAAAAGAGGTACCCTTATTGGAGTAGGTGAAGAAATAGAGTGGTTAAGAAGTTGCCAAGAGAAGACGAAGGTCTCTGAAGGAAAAATAGATGTCGGTAAAATCTTTGTCGACTGTAAGGAAGATATGAGTGCTATAGAGTTAGTCAAGGCAAAGAATTTGTTGAGACATTTCAGTGACATTTTCTCTGAGGGTGACAAAGACATCGGAAAGACTGGGTTAGTAAAACACCAAATAAATACTGGAGATGCACAACCAATCCGCCAACGCCCTCGACGAATACCGTTTGCCAAAGAAGAAGAAGTTCAAGGTCTGATAAAAGAAATGGAAGAAAATGGAGTAATAGAACCTTCTTCTAGCCCTTGGTGCTCTCCAGTTGTCTTAGTTAAGAAAAAGGACGGTACAACCAGGTTTTGCATCGATTATCGCCGACTGAATGACATTACGAAGAAGGACTGTTATCCGTTACCGAGAATAGACGACACACTAGACACCCTGAGTGGAATGAAATGGTTTTCTACATTGGACCTGAAAAGTGGATACTGGCAGGTGGAAATGGATTCCAAGGATAAAGAGAAGACTGCATTCTCTACTGGGAAAGGACTCTGGCAGTTCAAGGTTATGGCCTTTGGTTTATGCAACGCACCTGCGACCTTCGAAAGGCTGATGGAGCGAGTCCTTGCGGGATTAATAGGAGAAGCATGTCTGGTGTATCTTGATGATGTTATCATAGTGGGGCGAGATTTCGATGATCATCTTAAGAAGTTGGAAAGCGTTCTCAGCAAAATTAAGGGAGCAGGCTTAAAACTGAATTTAAAAAAATGCAGCTTTTTCAAGAGGCAGGTCAATTATTTGGGACACGTCATCTCTGAAAATGGAGTAGAAACAGACCCCGCCAAAGTCTCTGCCGTAAAAGAGTGGCCGGCGCCGAAGGACAAAACACAGGTGCGAGCCTTTATGGGGCTCTGCTCTTATTATCGTCGTTTTGTGAAGAACTTTTCCGATATCGCGAAGCCACTACACAGACTAACAGAAGAGAAGCGAACTTTCGTTTGGGATCAAGAATGTGAGAAAGCTTTTGAAAAACTTAAGGAACGCCTTTGTGAAGCACCTATATTGGGTTACCCTGACGGAAGAAACGAGTTTGTTGTAGATACGGACGCCAGTAACCTAGGCATCGGTGGAACACTGTCACAGAGGAAGGAAAATCAAGAGGTTGTTATAGCTTACTTCAGTAAAACGCTATCAAAACCTGAACGAAACTATTGTGTAACGCGGAGGGAGCTTCTGGCCGTAGTAAAAACGTTACAACATTTCAAGAAATACCTACTAGGACGCAAATTTCTTATTAGGACGGACCATTCGGCGTTGAGGTGACTTCTACAGTTCAAAAATCCAGAAGGTCAAGTCGCACGGTGGATCGAGCAATTACAAGAGTTCGACTTCGAAATAGAACATCGAAGTGGTGGCTCACATAAAAATGCTGATGCTTTGTCTCGCCGACCTTGTGCCGATGACTGTAAACATTGTGAAAGACAAGAGGGAAAAGAAGACACAATTATACGAGTCATAAGAACAGATTCTCTTAATGAAAGCTGGGATAATGACGCCATGCGAAATTCACAAGCGGAAGATAACGACTTAAAACCGATTCTGGAATGGTTAACGAGTTCCTCTCCTCGTCCAGCTTGGAATGAAGTTGCTGGTTTGAGCTCTGCAACTAAAAGTTATTGGGCTTTATGGAATAGCTTGATACTTCATGATGGCTTACTATGCCGAAAATGGGAGAGTGTTTCTGGAAATGGTACACATATACAAATTATTGTACCAAAAGCAAAAGTGACGGAAATACTTAGAGCTTTTCATGATGGAGTGTCAGGTGGACATCTTGGAGTTAGAAAAACTTTATTAAAAATACGAGAACATTTTTATTGGTTACACTGTAAGGAAGACGTCCAAGATTGGTGTAGAAAATGTGTACCATGTTCATCTGTTAAAGGTCCACAAACACGAAGTCGAGCTAGGATGCAATTGTATAATGTCGGAGCTCCCTGGGAAAGGATAGCTTTAGACATAGCCGCACCTTTTCCTATATCAATGAATGGCAATCGTTACATACTGGTAGTGATGGATTACTTCACTAAGTGGCCGGAGGTGTTCGCAATACCGAATCAAGAAGCTCTTACGGTTGCGACTATACTGGTGAATGAGGTCTTTTGTCGATTCGGATTACCCCTTGAAATTCACAGTGATCAAGGACGAAACTTTGAATCGCAAGTATTTCAAGAAGTTTGCAAAATGTTGAAAATTCATAAGACGCGGACGACACCTTATCGGCCGCAGTCAGATGGTATGGTGGAACGCTTTAATAGAACTTTGGAGCAGCATTTGGCGAAGATAGTCGATTCGCATCAGAGGAATTGGGACGAGTATCTTCCACTATTTCTGTTGTCGTATCGTACAGCGGTTCACGAAAGCACTTGTATAACTCCAGCTCATGCAAATTTTGGCAGAGAACTTCGGCTACCGGCAGAACTCCTCACGGGGTGCCCTCCTGATTCACCTAACTCAATAACAGATTACGCTGATGAGTTAAGGAGAAAAATGGATAAAGTTCACAGATATATGAGAGAAGCAAATTTACAAGCCAGTGAACGAATGAAAACACGTTATGACAGAAGTGCCAATTTAAGGTGTTTTGAGGAAGGGTCGTCAGTATGGCTTCATAACCCGGTACGGAAGCAAGGATTATCACCGAAACTTCAGCCAAGTTGGGAAGGACCTTACAAAGTGATAACAAGAATTAATGATGTCACTTATAGAATCCAAAAGACGCCAAGAAGCTCCGCTAAAGTGGTTCACGTCGACAGACTGGCTCGTTACTACGGTTCTAACGATGCTCGGGACGAGCATGTCTTAGGAGGGGGCAGTGTTACGAATGTCACCACTCATGACGTAAGCCGTCAATGATTGAAGCGTTTGACAATTTCAACTAGAATAATTGTAAATAAAGAGAATCGAAATTACGATCGTAATGACGAACGAAAAGACTAGCGAAATTAGGATTTCCAGAAGATTCTGCATGGTATATAAACAGCACCAGGAGCGCCAAAAGGGCAGTTCAGTCTCAGTGGTTGAAGTGGAAACAAGAAGAAGAAGTAAAGTGAAAAGTACAAGTGAAAGTGCTAGTGGTGCATGTGCAATACTGCATGTGTTGTGAACTAAAAACGCTCAGTGAACGTGGACGTTCTAGAGACTGTGTGTAAAGACAGTGCGTTGCAGTACAGTCCTCTAAGTGTGTACGAGTGCCTCGGACAATAGACTGTGTATACGCTAAAGACTGTTGTGAGTTGGTGGCTTGAATAAAGTGTAAAAATCGCTCGAGGTTGTTTACTTCCAATCCCGAAACCCGCTTCCCGTTACAATATGATTAGTTTTACATAAGGATTCGTCCGCTGATACTACTAAGAAATAGTCTATCTAAAGGTAAACGTCTTGATTTTAATGAATAGCATGACATTGATCTATATATTAAGGAAAATGTAACAATACATAGAAAGGTCGAATAATTACTTGCAATTTTCTAATTAATGATTAAATACAAGTACCTAGTTAATATAGAAGTTGACGATAAATTATGATTTTAAAATATAGTTCGAATATTCTGAATACGGATTGGGAATCGGGTGTTATGTAGAATTTGATGTATGTTGTATGTTTGTGTAATAATATAGAATTTGAGACTGTGATATACTTTTAAATAACTTTATAGTCAATAAATTATGAGTATTTTATGACTCATAATTTATAGTGGAAGAAATGATAAAATTTAATATATTTGTCTATTATTTTGACAGTATGACATTATTGAGTAGGTATAAATTAAAACACGTTAAGTAAGAGTACTTAACTTATTTATATCATAATCCCATACGCAAAATCTAGGAGAATTAAATACTATTGTTTACTAAGTAAATATCAAAGATATGGAATACGTTCCGCACGAGTTTCAGGTATCAGTTAATTCGTCTTCTTCTGTCAAATCAAAGGCATTTTGGAGATGCCATCGTTGTGTAGTAATTTGTTACACGGCAGCCAGCGCCATGACCTATTAAAAATGAAATTGGAGTCAAAACTGGGGTCATGGATGCGGAGGAATTCCACGACGCGTTTCAATTTTTAATCTTTGATTTGTTCAATCGTGTTTAGTCTTATTTAATAATTATTATCTACGATTAAATATATATACAAAAGTAATAATAATAAATAAAGTATGACCCATCTACGCGGCAAATTGGTACCATATATATAAAATGAAGGTGGGCACAATGATTAAATTACGTCTGTGCTAAATAAATTATTTCGGTAGTCAGTACCCAAATCAAAATCTAAGGCTTGACTCGCAGTAGTGTCGAAAGCCTTTCGAACTTTGATATTTATTTACACAACGACTCTCCTACGGTCACAACAAGTTTTTGTATAACAATTCGTAACCAGTGTGAGATAATAAGCCCCTTTCTGTCTCACAAACCAGATTAACAGGCACCTAATATAGGCAGATTTTATCTCTCGCTGGTCGCTGCTATGTGAGAGATAGAAATCTTTTACATAACATAATTTGTATCTAAACGTCAACAGGTATTGTTCAAATAATGTAATGCAAAAATCACGCATTACTTGTTTGTATAAGCTTCTGTTTACAGAGGTTTCTTTGTAATTTAATTTATTATTTTAGAGTTTCAAAAACATAATCTATTTTGTTTGAATAGATGAATATTGATCAATACAGATGGATGAATACTGTTTTTTGAATTTTATCAGGTTATTCGGCAATATTTGGGTGTGGTTTCATTTGCACCATTGAAAAAAATACAAGTTTTTCATCCGGATATTCTTATTAACTAGTTCCTCAAATCAATCAAATCAAATCAAAAATCATTTATTCTGTATAGACCATTAAACGGCACTTACATAACATCAATATCAACAATCCATAGTATAAAACAAAGTCGCTTTCCATGTCCCTATATCCCTTTGTATGCTTAAATCTTTAAAACTATGCAACGAATTTTGATGCGGTTTATATGTATATAACATCATGCTGCAACCAACTGGTACGGAGCAGAAGTGTAAAATGTTGCAAAAACGGGGTGACGCATACGAAGTTACGTGGGTCAGCTAGTATTTTATAAATTAGGGAGAAAATGGACCACCAGTTCGAAACGCGACACCGGTCTCAGAAGACTCTGGCAAAAAACTCAGCGGGCTTTTCTTTTTTTTTGTCTATTTACAATTATTACCTTAGTCTAGATACAGAAATTTGTTTGAGTAGCAAGTTCAGTGAACAGCTCATTTTCAGGCTTGTTTATCATTTAAATAATCCTGGATTTTATAATATACACGAAATACAGCGAACAATGGCATCAAATAGTTTTATTTAAGTAGAGCACTTCGCGATTTTTTTAAAGGTAAAACTGAAATCTAAGACAATACCATTTTTAATAACTTTTTGGCTAAACACCGGTACTATTGGCGTTGAATATATGCAGTTATTTCTCGATCGCATTTGAAAAATGTACCTAATATTGTATTGGATATATTTTTGTCTTCACCTTAAAACCATTATAATTGCATATAAGAAAATGAAGCAACCAGTAATCCCATACCAGTTATCCTATAAACCAGCTAATGTAACCTAGGAACACGTTATGGCCCTATCATTGAATAAGCAACAGTTGTCTAACAAGTCTCGAATTAGCTGGCTAACAGCGGACTATGGAAAGATGGAGAACGGAATAAACCCATCCATAATACAAAACTACTTAGGAACCTATACCTAAGTATTTTTATATACATATGAGTCAAACTTTCAAATTTATTTCGAGTACAACACACACTAAGATGATAGTTGATATTAACCTTGATTTTTAGATAAAATATATGTTAATCCACATGAGATTAGCATGTTATAGTTACCTAAAAGGTTAGGCCACATTGTTATGCATACTGCCTATATTTTAATCATTGTTGAATAACCGAATGAATGAGGTAACAGTGAAAATTCAGAGCAAAAACCTTGTTGATCCACGCCCTTGTCATTGAACCATGTTTATTCGAACGGATGTTGAAATGAGGCGAATGGCGAATTACTTGTAACGGTTACAATGACTTTGTACTGGGGCAGTATTGTAAATGACATCGAATCTCAAACGCAGTTACATGTGAAGACAGTGGATTACAATCGGTTAACGTGAAAGAGAGAACTGGCGTAAAACTAGACCTACTTAATTGTGCCGGTTATTACGAATGCGAGTTTATGAAACGGTCTGTCACGCAGAATAAGGGGTCTTGTTCGGTTAAGTTTCTAAGGTTTAATATTTACAACAAACAAATCCATAAACCATCTATTTCCTAAATGGATTTCAAGTTACACCCCCGAAATCTAAAATATGATCGAGACCCCCTGGTCAGTCGAGGAAATGTTATTTGACGCTCTCTTGCCAGTGAAGGTGGACACCTGACTAATGCCACGATGAAGAATGAATGGAACGATACGTAATTAATTCTTTTTCATTTAATTTTGAACTGTGTAAACTGTAATCTCAGTGGATTGACAATGGTTAACAATAAGTAGAATCGGGGATCAGGTCTCGTTTCTTTGCAATCTTCTTGAATTCTATAACCAGCGATCTTTTACTGGTTTATGAGCTTCAGTCATTGCTATGTGTCATTATTTTCTGTTATTGCAAACGTACTTTTCAATAAAACCCAATCAATATTTCCCTATAAGGCTGTATCTTCTTATGATTATACATATGACATTATATGGCAAATAGGACTGGTCTGAATTTGTGTCACGGTCTTCTTGCTTGGCAGAAGTTGATCATCATTTTAAAATAACAATAAAATCCAAGATTTAATATTGAGGTCATTTTTGAATTTCCAATGCAAATATACTGACCTACATTTTTAAATGATGCAATATATTTTGTTTTTTTTTTAAAGAAGAATAAGTGTATAAGTGAAAATCGCTTGCGTGTAGATACACTGATATAAAAATATCATTAACTATATACATGTCTGTATATCATGCAACGGATTATGCATTTTGTTGGTAAACTTTGTCATAATGTCAGATAATTGAATGAAATTGGTAACGCGATCAGAAAAAACACGATAAATAACACTGTCCGTCTATCTGGTATATTTACAGGCATCATCAAGGACACGTACCCACAGGTCCCCTAAAATTCTCACCAGCGCTAACTTGTCTGGTCCGTAATATATTTTAAAACCATTATCTGGAAAACATAATCGTCAATTTGGTTGTGGAGGTCCGTGGCAGTCGCTTTAAAGAAAAATATCGAAGTTCAGTCGCATCTTAGACTAGAAAGCCGAAACCAACTGAGGTGGGAATAGGCTCAGAGAATAATGACGTCCCAGCGGTTGCCTGAAGATAAACAGTAACAATTTTATCATGATATCGATGCTGCTTAGTTGCAACACGAAGTAGATCTTATGGTAACGCATCTGTGGTTATCGAGACGTTCGTTTACGTCTCGATAAACGAATATCCGCTCTGATAACCAAAGATAGTATCTTATTGAAAACGTCTAGATAAAATAACTTTATATTAACTAGCGCCAATTCAGATTATCTTCAGTGCACTAAAGAATTTTGGAGAAATTCAACCCGTTGATAAACGGTTAGTTAGAAAATGGAATGGACGTTGTTTGTAGTGCTGTTGCTAATAGCAAGTGTGGTGTGTCAAGTGAGAGTTGATCCGCTTGTACTTATCAGTGGTCAAGGGTTAGTCAGAGGTCATAGGGCTTCTGATGGACAGTATTCTGTATTTTTGGGCATACCGTACGCGAAGGTTGACCTTGAAGATCCGTTTGGAGTAAGTAGTATCTATACGTATGCTAGTGAAATTCACAAAACGCCAATGCATTCAAAGAGATAAAAAAGTCTGTACTCTGTTTTTCTTAAATCCTTGCATAATAGCTCTATAAGTCTTTACATTATTCTTCCGTTTTTTTGACGATCCTGAGGACGAGACTAAGAAACGTACCTACTTTCTCAGCAGCTGATGCGGGTAATAACTGTGAATTGACTGGGACCAGTTTATAACTGTGACCGCAATGAGTAGCAATTTTGTTGCATTTTGGCAAGTTGTATTTTAAAGTGTGACACTGTGACAGTTCGCCTGTTTGCTGGTGGTAATATCACCGAAGTTGTTCAGGTACTTTCCCCAAATCGGCATTCTCATTCTCGATTTTTTTTACTCCCCCTGTAATAAGCAGCAAGTCTTTATAGGTACCCTAACCCAAATAAACCGTCCTCCAGTGAATCCGCAAAATGCGTGCGACATAGCAGAAGCAGACAGGCAATATCGCATTGCATGCGCCCATTTCCCGTGGTTCCCACCCGAGAGAGGTATCTTAAAATCGGGGCCAGCCGGGATTGCCAAGGAAATGCAATACTGGGCCACCAAAATTTATGTTATTTTGATACTATAAAAGCTTAAAGTTATTTATTTTAATAGAGGTAACTACTTTTGTACCTATATATTATTTCATAAGTTAGTTACAAACGCGGTTAACATCAGAGAGATAAAGTAACAGCAAAAATGACGAAACTATCTAATCAATGTAGAGATAGAGCGAATTAGACCAAGTAGACTTTCTCGTACAAATAGGGAGCCATCCTACTGGGGAAGTAAATATTAAATTATTAAATTTTAATAATATTAAATATTAAAGTCATTAAACCATGGTTAAACAACCTCCCTTAATTAAAAATAAAATCAATATAATTATTATATGGTGCAGAGCTTAAGTGGGTGGTGACGTACGAACTTTAAGCACGCGGTTTTTATGAACACGAACTTACTTGACTCGCCGTCGGTATCAGACGGGAAACTTGCTCACACTGTTCAATACAGATAAAGATTGTTCATTGATGTGCCTGGTACTTCATTCAAAAAGTACATAGAAATAGATATATACTCATGGTCACGCACACCACACCCACGTTTCATAAACCATTGTATTCGATCCTACGTAATAGTGCCCGGAATGCTGAGGCTGAGTCTGGCTCAATATATTTGTCTGATGTTAAACAGTCCTATCCCTTAACCGACACCGTAGGAAGAGATTGGGAAGCCCAAATTCAACTCGTGAATTGCCGTGACCACGACTTACAGAAACCATTCCAGGGATAAAAATGCATTCAAGTTTTGCGTGTAGCAAACATTCATTCCTTCACCCAAACAAATTTTCACATTTATAACATTAGCAGAATATTTATAACTGGAATAATAAGAGCTCCAACTGAACACATGACCCGACGCATCTCGGTTCGATCATCACTGGTCACAGTTATTTTTATATTGTTTTTCCATTTTTATTGCAATTAAACGTCGATAATGATGAGGTTGTCGAACTCAGTCCAGCTGTGATGTGCGAAGTATATTTTGTTACAAATAATTCAATAAGTAAGATGTTTTCTGTATGTGGGATCGATTGACTGTTTACATACATATAAAATAAGGCAACTTTTGAAAAGGATATTGCAATTTCTTTTATTTTTTTTTAGTATCATTTACCAATCAAATATTTGGCTTTTATCAATCGAAGGTTTGTACTTGATTCCGTAACTCAACATTAAATCTTAATCTACAAAGTTGAATTATTTAGTTATACAGCCATTTTTACGATGAAAGTTAAAAATAAAATTAAAGTTCATTGCTATGATAGGTTAATTAAATGGTGTCTGTGCGTGTATGCATGTATTTTAAGATTTTAAAAATGTTGTTTTGTTTTTTTTTTTGAATTGTTTGAATCAGATTTTGTTAATAACTTTGTTTTTTCTATGGTTGGGTATTTGTATCATTCCACAATATTTAAGTATTTACGTCCCTGCAGTTACTGTGGTAATTAAAAAGTAGTGGTGAATAAAAAGTAGTGGTGGAAGCGTATAGACGGCGGGTCACTCGCCGTATTCGTTGTTCGTAAATACACAAGTGATGTGCCTCTATTATGCAACAACACTTTATGTTATCTTACTCATACACATAAACACACTTTTATTTTAAGTTTTGTTACTAAGTTGTTATTATATCATCTGTCATTTTTTGCGTATAACCTACTTATCTCTCGAACCTGAACTAGTAATATGCAAAACGTAGAATAATTACTATAGTCTTATAAGCTCAGTTACTAATGCAAATGCAAATACAAACAAACAAATAAAGAGTCACTACTACGTTTCAACACTCAATATTATTTATATAAACTTATACCTTAGTCTGTAAGATATTTATTATTGATCGTTTTATTTTTAAATTAATAACCTACTTTACTCTTAAATCAAATCTACAAAAAGACAAATACAAATAAACTATATTATGTATCAACACTCAATATTATTTTTATCTTAATTCATACGTATCAGCATGCTTTTGGCATGCTTCTTATATCATCTGATGTTTTCTTGCCAGTTGAAGGTAACCTACTTATCTTTTCAAGTGGAACTAAGTCAGTCAAACCAGTCATTGACCCAACTACTTAAGCCATGTTGGAAGTGGCTTTGCATCGATAGTCCACTCGATGAATTTTGAATTTTTCATAGCAAGTTTTACGCTGTCGACGTCATATTAGCTTATTGTGGGTCACTATAATAGTAGATGCAGGTTGCCTATGATAGGATATCTGAAGAGTACTCAATCCTAAAATGAAATGCCTTAAGTTTAATTGAGGAGAACTTCCAATATTCCAAATGCTTACTACTTGATGAATCCATATGTTCAAAGAACCAGACCAAAAAAACTTTTAAAAAAAATTGCATTGAAAATTTGAAAATGTAATGTATAGGGCCGAGAGATATAGTACCAAATCATACCCATATTTACATAAATTAAATAACTTAAAATATTTAATTACAATTTGCAATTTGTTTCAGCATGCTCAAGATCCGTCAGTTTTTGAAGAAGTCATCTACGATGCAAACGATGGATCTGTCAAGTGCCCACAAATGACTGACGAGCATGTATCTAGCGACCATGAGAAGATTGACTGCCTAAGTCTTAACCTATACGTACCCTTTGAAGCCAGTTTCATGAACCCTCTCCCTGTTCTAATATGGTTTCATGGAGGAGACTTCGCTCGAGGTAGTGGTGGAGAATACGGTGTAACAAATTTAGTCAGACATGATATTATAGTAGTTACTATCAATTATCGTCTAGGACCTTATGGTTTTATGTGCCTAGGCATTCCTGAAGTACCTGGAAACCAGGGATTGAAAGATCAATATGCAGCATTAAGATGGATCAGGAAACATATTAGTTCATTTGGAGGTAACCCTTATAATATGACAATAGCTGGACAAAATGCAGGAGCTACGTCAGTTTTATTGCACATGTATTCTGATAAAGACAGATATTTTAGAAAGGCAATAGTAGAGAGTGGTACACCTCAGAGTGAAGGTATGTTTGTAAGTCCTGATGAAGACACTGCAATTAAAATTGCTGGTTATCTGGGACTGAACACAACTGATACATATGCAGCACTACAATTTCTTACGGGTACTCCCCATGAATTAGTGACTTCTGCAGCATATGAATTAAACTTACAAATGAAACCTTGTAGAGAAAAATCGTTTAGTGGAGTTGAAAACTTTGTAGAATACGGTCCTTACTCACTTACTAACTCGAGAAAAATTCAAACGTCTGTTTTGATTGGCTATACCAGTAGAGAACGTGATTTCCTGAGCAGTGATTACTTTAACACAGATCCGTTTTATGAGAAATTGCAAAACAATTTTAATCTTGGTGACCAAGATTTAATAAATAATGCAAAAATTGTCAGGCAGTTTTATATTGGCGACAAAGCGGTATCTGAAGATGTTGCAACAGAATTGAAAATGTTTGAATCCGATTTTGGACAATATCATCCAACAGAAAGACAAATAAAGAAATTATTAGAAGAAAATGTTAACGTCATTTATGAATATTTATTTAGCTATGTTGGTAATTCTGGTACTAAGGACGCAGATTATTCCTCTGAACTGAAATATTTATTTAATATGGAAGGTGATCGTGTAAATAATAGAGATCAACTGATGGTTGATCGCATGACGACATTATGGACGAATTTTATTAAATATGGGTAAGTTTAAAACCTAGCAGAAACTGAAAAAAAAATTCTTATTTGCAACTTGAATCATTTATTTTCATTAACCTTTGGAAGTTGGATATTAAATTCATTAAAGTAGAGCAAAGTGGTTTTATATTTTTATTGATTCGTTAGAACTATGTATCTATTCGAAATTTATGCAAGTAGCATTGACATTTGAAGCAAAAACAGAATTTTGCCAGTTAGGACAGATTCTAAAGGGTAGTTAGATGATAATACGGTTCTTCCAATATTATTTATGCTATTAAATTGTTTTTCAGAAATCCAACACCTACGCCTACAGATCTGATTCCTGTAATTTGGACTCCAGTCACAGCTGACAACAGACCAAGCATGATCATCGATACGGATCTCCGCATGGAAGGGAGGGTGTACCAAGACAGAATAGCCTTTTGGGACCTCTTTTACTCTGTGTACGGGAACTTAACCAAGCTGTTAAGGAAGTGTTCTGACAACCCCTATATGTGTTGTTAAATTTTTATTGTTTCACCTTAGATAAATTTATTTATTTTAGCTTAAAATATGTGTTACTTATGAGGCCTTTTGTGTGTAAATGTAAAAAATGTGTTTAATAATAATAATAATAATGTAAGTAATGTTTTTTTAATCTCATAATCACATTTAAAGGTTGACTCACGCTACACCGTGCCGTGCCAGAGCCGGGTGTCGCCCGTCACGCGGCCAATGTTACATACATTTTGTATAAACACACTTATGTATGCTACAACGAGCTCCATTCTCATCTTATTATATGAGGAGCGCAGAAATAACAGCCATCGCTCGGCTCGGACTAGACAAGGTGTAGCGTGTGTCGTCCTTTACATAGCAATACGATCATGTGTTATATCGTACAGAGAGATTAAATGAAATTTAATGAGACATAGTTTAAGTCTGATACCCGAAACCTCTGTGTTGGAGCCCTCCCCGATAGCCTGATGAATAAATATCCTTTAGCCTATGAAACTCTTAAACAAAATGGCTTCATATTATGAATTATTTGCAATTAATTTGTATAATATCTCAAATATTCATATCATAACTTTGGTACAACTAGTGTCTATGCATCTGAAGTTTGAAGGATCCTAACATGAATAGGAAACAAATAAACGTTGCAAGGCATGCGGGCGCTACGACTATATAGTAGCCAGTCAGTCTTTAATAAATTACACATATTACTCAAGAAAGTTATTTTACTTCATAACTGTTACTTATGATACCGATCTGTTAAACTTTTGTTATTACAACAGTAAGTCAGTGGCACTTTTCTGGGTCGTTCTCGTCTCCGGATGGCGCTCATTTAGAGAAGCGACGCACAAAGGATTTGAGCCAACAACCGCCTCTCGCCCACGTCCAGCTGATTTGTCGAGATTGAAGATATCTTTTTCTTTGTCTACCCACGTAATATCATGTGCAGAAATGAAGGATGTCATTATATGCTTAATTTGGAATCTCCGCAAAATGTTACTTTGATTTGAAGGAAGTGTACGTTTACTTAATGAAAGGTAGAGTCAAGAATATTTTTCATTTTATTTGGAACTACCAGATGACCTCGGCTTCACCCGCATGGAATTTCGATCTCGTTCCCGTAACCCATGGGAACCTTTTCTCGGAACAAAAAGTAGCCTAAGTATTCCAGATTTCAATATAGGTATCCCTGTACCAAATTTTACCAAATATATAAGAACCTGGAATTGAAATTGTATACATGAATATTCGAAAACTAATGGTAAGCGCTTACTATGGTATATAAAAGCCAAAAATACTCAAGGTGCTATTAGCTCGCTGAGTACAAATGGTAGAAGAAAAGGATAAGAAGGAAAAAGGACAGGATGAATACCACTGGTGGGATGAATCTACTCTAACAATCCCTACGATGTCTATAGGACCTACTATTTGAAGTTCAGTTATTAATGAGTAAATCTAATTAGAAGTCTTACAGCTTGTGTCATATTATTTGAGAAAATTATTCGTTATATATAGCTACTTTTATTTTTTAGTACCGACCTTAACTGAAATCGTTAAAGTTGTATAATAATAGTGATAACTTGGCCAGTAATTGCATATGAGAAATGTTTTCAATTTCATATAACTGCTAACAGTGAAAAGTTTAATAGTACGTAATTGCAAATGTAAATAATTTTATATGAAATCAAATTATCCAATAAAAGTGACAGCTTTGCTAATATTATATGATTTGTAAACGGTGTGGTTACTTTCTTGTAATGCGATGATGAACCAATCACAGCTGGTTCGGTACTTCTGTAGACTTTCTCTAAGCCTTTCGGTTACTGATATTAGTCGCGCCTGATTTTCATAGTTTTCTCCATCTCTTGGTGCGTGACTGAACTGTTATCAATTTATTATTTAATCAATTTGTGGTAATAGTGGCAACTATGAAACTCTTACTTTCATTTATAGTCGTCAATACAGCTATAGCTGAAGCGAGCCCAGCTGCGGTAGATACTTCGATTTTCCGGAAACGTTACCCGGGTTGGACAGTGGTAAGTTATTGAATTTTTCTATTAGGAAGTTTGTAGTAAGTAGAAAAAAAATGTTATAAACCTAGAATAGACATCTTTTTAATGTGTGGAAACCCGAGAGGCGTTCCATCTTGCGGGGGCTAGCGATAAAATGTTTGGAAACAAACCGACTAAAGCTACACGGTGTTCCTTTATGGGACCCTGTTACAAAGTACCTACATCCAGAAGGATATCCTCAGGAATAGAGTCTTGTGGACTAATGGATCGAAGTATGATATCTCAAAAATAAAATATACCAAGAATTTGCAACTAATTAATGTCTATGCCTAGAGTAGTCTGTGCAATTGGGCCAATTGCATGACATTATCTGCAATTAACCGATTTAAACGTTGACATAAACACTAACTCTAGGTGACCTTCATCGTTAGCTTGAAGGAAAACGTATATATTGAATATATTCCAACCACACAAAGATACACACACACATTACAGTGTATCAGCAGTATCAAAGAATACAAAGAAATACGAATCATATTGAATGCCCGGTTTTTTTAGTAGGAATTCGAGCATTCAATTTGGTCGAGCAATATGTAAATCATGTCGATAGTGCTATCATCATGATTTAAACTTTTTTGTACTTCATATCCGTTTAATTGGAGGAAGTTCTTCGTGAAGGACATATCAATGTAGACTTGCAGAGAAGTCTAAACTTACGCAAAATTTTCTTTCTTTGCTTTTAATAGGTAATTAATATAAAAAGGCTCCATGTCTAAATTTCATAAAATCAAAAGTAATAACACTGAATGGACCGACAATTTGATGATTATAATCATGGGTCCAAAAAGAGTGTATACGGGGAACACCTAAGGGCCGGCACATATCGGCAAGGAAAAGGTTCATTTTACTCATGTATCGTATTACATAGCTGTTAAGTTTCTAAATAAATAAATAAATAAACACCCATGTGACTATGGGTTCGAGAAAATTACCGCAAAACCTACGGGAAAAATGAATAACTAGCCTGCTTTGCGGTAACAACTGATCACCCCCATAAGCAATAACAATGACTGACAATTATTGCAATAAAATTCAAACTGCTCCAATACATGATGAAGATCAACCAAAATGTCATTGATGTGAGTAATATTTACAGATAAGTGTGTCCTCTTATTTGGTATCAGTTACCGATTGCAAAGGATATCGACTGAATGTATGTCAAGGGAGTCTTGATACGAGTTACAATTCGTAAATACTTTATCCAATTTCATAATCCCTAATTTATTACCAGTAAAATGAATAAAGGCAACACCGGGTATCCACGGTGAAAGTTTTCGCTGAAGCAGGCACAGAGATGGCCGCATTTTCTATGACAAAATATGTGTTCGTACAGAGACGAGCACTATTCTGCGGCGTCTAGTCTGCGTAGATTTTTTCGTAAAATTGCGGACTGTGGATAGGTGACTTAAGAATTGAAGCAGGTAGAACCTCTTCCCATCCTGGTGGTTTACTGAACAAACATAACATAACATAAACTCACGCCTATATCCTCGAAGGGGTAGGCAGAGGTGCTAGCACCCACATTTCGCCAGTTTATGTTTAGGTCCCAATGTAATAGGTGGCGAGCCTATTTGCCATTAACCGGGTACTTATAAACCTGCGATAAATACACACATAACATCGAAAAGCATCGAAAAGTCATTGGTGTGTGCCATGTTTACCTAGGATCAAACCCGAGACCTCGTCTCAGCAGTCTATTACCCATCCCACTAGGCTACGGCGATTGAACAAGTTTACATTTTAAAGTACTTACGCATGTAAATATCAACTGGCTCCTTAGTCGTTTGTACGTCGCATCCACCCGTTGTCACATTCAACTTGTAAACACCGAACTCGCCCATCTCAGGCCGGAGCTGGCATAGCAGGCCTCTGTAGAAATACAATAATCATTGAGTTTTCCATAATATTACCAATATTTTTAGGTTTCGGAGTGTTCCTAACCTTCGCCCAAACAGAAGCAGACCCTTGGTGGCGGTGCGTTGTATTACTATCATAGTTCAGCAGCTCTGGCTTTTCAGAATCGCTCGTTCTCAAACTCATTTCGAAATTTCGATTCGAAATTATGAACATCGCTCTGGAATATTTTTACTTGATACAATAAAGTGTATTATTGTAAAAAGAAATAACTTTACCGCCAAAATAGTTATAATAACACATAACACAGACTATTAATAGGTACGAGCAGTAGGTTTTGGTTTATTACTTCTTTTTTTCAATTTTAAATATAGAACACGCAGGCTCACCTTGGTAGATAATAATAGAATCTACTTCACAGAACGGAAAAGGTTTATATTGCTGAATTTGTACACTTTTGCTTAATTCGCATAAGAATGACGCGACTACCCGCCTACCTCACATTTCCGTTTGTTTTTTATTTTCTATGATCCATTACACCTTATTACCGCAATAGATAAAAAGAAAATTAAAAAAAATCAGTAACAATTTTCTTTTTATCTATTACGGTAAGAAGATGTAAGTGTGTTTTTCGAGCGTATCTTGTATGTGTGTACGTTTGTACTATTCTTTATTAATAGAAAGACATTTTATCCTGACTATAAGGTTCCCATGGGTTGCGAGAACAGGTGCAAAACTGCACACGGATAAAGCCGTAGACAATAGACAGTGTTAAAATAATTTTACTTGTCAATCAATTTATCTGCTAACAGTGTGCCAACAGTAATGGCTAATGACACATAGAGGCATGTAATTGTTTCTTTCCCGTCATTACCTCCTACGATCCACGTGCATAATTGAACCGTAATTATACTTACAGCGTGTAGGATTTTCTTTTGTGAGTCGGTCAAGGCAATATACATACGAGTACCTACCCGAGTTTCACTTCTAACACGGCACTGAGAAAAAATAATTAATTTTAATTTAGGATACAAAAGATTTTTAAATATTATTTGCGTCTGAAATTAGGCTGTTTGCCGGTTTCGTCAGAGCCTCTTCTTTCTGCTGCGTTTAAATTCTACCATAAACAAAACGTATTTAAGACATATAAAACCGCGCGCAAATGTAAAAACCGATGGTTGAAAAAAATGTTAATTAGTGTGAAAATGCCATATTCTTAGACGCGTTTTATGAAATTTAGGTATAATATGTGCAAGTGCGTGAAAAATTGTGTTTCAAAATATAGGTATTACGTTCAGTCAATTTTACCCGTCACATCTGCATACGCATCGCTAATCACTGCGCTTCAGCGCTCTCGCACCCCTAGGCCCTGCCCAAAGTGTGAAATATTTAACATGTACCTATAGTTACCGGCATATATCTTGACCCCAATCACATCACAAAATGCGCATTACGCATTTTTAAGTGTTTTTAGAGGATAGCTCGCAGTGCAATGTTGATGGACGATCTCAAATTCATCAATCGTAGATTATATCAAACTAATTCACGCGCAACAGCGCCTTGTTTCTCTGGCGACTAGGAGTCAAGGTATATTCCGATATGTAGGTATATAGATTTTAAAGTATTTATCATTCTCAAAGACCAGCAAACTATTTTAACACAGAAAGATTTAAGCAAGGTTAAAGTCAAAGATTTCATGTGTTGTAAGACGTCACGGCCCGGGTCGATTATCATCAATTATGATGAAGATAAACACTAAAAACGTATGACTTTGAGATTTAACATTACCGTGCTAACTAAAGTACAAATAAAAAACCAGTGAGCAACTGACAGCCCGCTTTTCATCTTTCAATTGTGTAAAAATAGTTTTACAATGACACTATCGAAGTAATTATTGTGGAAACTGGTCCCTCGGTACCACGATATACTTTGAATAATACAACTATTAGTAGTAGGCCTTTGCATCTTGAATAGATGATTCAAACAGCATCTGTGTGGCATTCTTTAGAATGACTGTAAAGTCATTTACGGGCGACAGTGACGTCCACAACATTGGCTCTCAAACTGTAGGTCGCTTGAGAGATGTCTATTACGGTGACCCTCGTACTTAGGTTTTTTTTTCCCACGTTTTACGGCGAAACCTCCGAACCAGGTTTTGTTTCGCATCCACCAGCCAGAGTGTTCAAATTAATGTTGATTCAAAATATCTTAAAGAAGAATTGTAATTACAAAATATTGTTGTTGATTCCATTACAGGGCCCTCAAGCTAATGGCCACCTTTGTAGCATTATTGGTACTTGTCTGTACTGGTGATCCTCATTCCGAACCCTTACCTTACGCTTGCCATCAAACGAGACAAGGAACGAGTGTTGAGTTAGTTCCAGAACTCTACTTTTAGTTATTTGATTCATAATAATAGACATGGAATAAATAACATCTGCTTAAATGGCTGTGATGTCTGTGGTAGGTTTACTTTATATTCTCGCATTACCGTGAAAAATTAATGTGCGTAATATACTATGTACCTATTGGCACGGATTTTGGACCTCAATTGCGAGAAAAACGAGCCTCTGGCGTACAGATTGTTTTGATATAATCCATAATAGATTTGAGATCGTATACGCTGTAGCAGTTTGTTATCCTCAAAAGACAGTTTAAATACGCGGAGTGCATTTTAAGCACATCTTGCCTAAACATGTAACGCAAAATTGTTAGTGGCGTTAAAATTTGATTTCGGTAAACAATACGTTGTACCTATGACGACATCTGTAGGGTTTGGGGGGAACTTTTCATCGATCACCAATTCGGTATTGATGAATGGTTTCCCAATCTGACAACAGATGTCGCTAGTATGTTTACCTATTTCAAATAGAATTATAATATCTTGATAGGTTAAATTATTTGTGATATTTTATTCAATCATATAACTTAATGTCTTTAATTTAAAATTGTCATAATCTAAATTCCTAGTTGCCCAAATTAATTTAGTCACGGCGAGAATGTCTTTGGTTTCGTATTATCTGTGGATCTGTGTTTTATTGTTCGCGATTCGATCAGATGAACGAATAACTCGTGATATCGGATTCATTTTACTAGAATATTCCATGAAAGAGGATATAAATACACCCCTCCCGGTGAATGCGAACACCTCTGATAATTACTCTGAAGATTAAGCACGAAACTCAGTTCGTATTTCATTGATTTTTCTGATAAGTTGGAACTCTGAATTATATGTACCTACCTACATATAAATTAAAAATCTTAGTGTTGTTTCATTAAGGGTATCTGGAGCACGCACCCACTATCTCCACTCTGAAAGAAAAGGCGCCCAAGAGTCTCTGTCGTAAGCTCTTGCCTGGGTTAGCCGGTGGAGTAGCTTGGGAATTTCCCGGGTTACACAGTGGCGCCCAACGTGGGGCAGATCAAGAATTCCAGTACCCACTGGATTTCTCTTGGTTACTGTGTGTGTGTGTGAAAGACGCCTTTAATGAATTCAAACCTACTATCCGTCTGATACTCTCCAAGACGTTAATTGGTTGTGCTTGTGCGGCTAAGCACGTAATTAATTTCCTTGCAATTTACACCGAATAGCAAGGAAACGGGTCAAAATTTTTTTTCTAAATTATAAATAGCTGCTACATTTTCGGTAAAATTCATATTTCGGCATACCTTCGTATTTTTTCTTTTTTTTCTTTTTTCTTTTTTTTACTGGTTGCTGGTTGGGTTGGATATTTTATCTCAGTAGCTTGTCCCGAATTATAATAAAATTAATATACATGCATATTTTTAACTTTGTGTTTTTTCTGAATTTAACTTTTAATTGTTATCGACATTTTCTATAAGTGCCGATATATGTAACTCTGTATAAGGTGGTTTCCATTCGGAATTACCATTTTTTTTCTTCTTTTTAACCTTGGATCAGTATAGTAGCCGGTACTTATACTTGCTACCGTACATTTTGCTCTTAGCCTTTTAACTGTTTTTTAATTTTTTGTAATTTCATTTGTACCTATACGTACGGTACAATTTTTTTTGTGTATATTTATTCAATATTTTAGTAATTGTCTGCAGGGCGGTACACCTCGGGTACCTACCCGCTATTGGAGAATTATTCTCAATTGGAAATTTTTAAATAATTATATTATTAGGAATTGTCTGCAGGGCGGTACATTTTAGTTACCTACCCGCTAATGAAAATTGTTTTATGCTGAATTTTTTTATACCTATATTATTAACATAGAAGGGTACATTTACATACTGTCCGTTCAATTGAATACCCTCTTGGATTTATATCCATTTAAACTTTCGTTAAATAACGGAATTGTTAGTTAAATTTTATTTTTATATTCTATTCACTTAAAGTTCATTTCTTATAAGATGGCAAAAATGCACCAGTATGTAAACTATTTAAGAAAAGATGAGCTGTCTAATGAGTTGTCTTACATGGGCATTTCAGCGGATCCTGAGGCTACGGTTGTCAGCTTGCGTAACGAATTGAGGACGGCATATCGGCTAGTTCGCCGTGGAAGTCTGAAGCCTAACACCACGAAGTCCACTGATGCTGCAACTGAACGCACTGTCTGCGAGCCAAAAGTGAAGGAACTCGAGGATTTGCTATCGTCAGGTGACTTTGATGCCGATAAAAATAGTCGCACTAGGGCTGCTGTTAGGGCTAATTATCTTTTGACTAGGCTAGCTCGTTGTGGGTTAGATTGTTCTGAACTTGTTAATATTCGTAACAGGTTAGTTAAGATTGTGTCAGTAGCTGAATCGAATAGTGACTCAGAATCTGAGGTGTCAGATAATGATGATCGCGCTTCTCGTGTCCGAGTTGAATATACTTCACCTGCGATGAGAAATGAACGCTCGATGCGGGGTAGCTCGCAAAACATTAACTTAAATAATGATAATTTTATTTATAGGGAACGCCCTATTAATTTGAATAGTTTTAATTTAAAATATGATGGATCTGCTTGTGTGCGTGTCTTCATTGAGAGACTGGAGGAACTCCGGTGTGCTAGGGAAGTCTCCAAATCAAAAGTTCTCCTGGCTTTCTCTGACCTATTGGACGGACCAGCTTTGTCTTGGTTCCGCACCAATAAAGCCAACTTTATGTCTTATGAAGACTTACTAAATGAATTAAGAGACACCTTTGATATTCCCGATTACGATTATCGTTTACGGAATGAGATTAGGCAACGTACCCAAACCCGTACCGAGTCCTTGGTGAACTACATCTCCACAATGCAGGCCATGTTCTCTAGACTAACTTGTAAAATGCCCAGTGAAGAACAACTGGACATTCTTATGCATAACATTAGACCTGACTACATGAAGGAACTAGCCCTTCATGAAGTCAACACTATTGATGACCTAAGAAGGTTAGGTAAGCGTTTGGAACTTGCGCGTGCTAGGGCTGAGGCGTTCCACGAGCCAGTCTTAGACAAATTTGAGATCTCCTCTGACTTACATTCACAGAAAGCAAAGTGCACACCAAAAGCTACCAAGCAGGTCTCTGCGGTGGACAGCTCGGCAGCCTCGCACGAACGTAAATGCTTTCGTTGCGGCGGCAGCGATCACACTGCTAATAACTGCTCACAATCAAGGGAGTTGGTGTGTTTCCGATGTGGTCTCAAAGGAGTCAAGTCACCTGACTGCCCCAAATGTACGTCGAAGTCAAAAAACGCGTAGGCCAGGGCCTTATTAAGACAATCTCAAGCTCTGTGTCTGAGTCTTCTTCTGATAAGGTCCTGTTTACTAAACGGGATGACGATGTTAGACCGTACTTAGTTGTTAGGGTTTTAAATTTAAATGTTCTTGGTCTTCTTGATTCCGGTGCCTCCTGCTCTGTGCTAGGAAAAGGTGCGCACCGTAGCTTCTTAGATTTAGGGTTTGAACTAGAAAGTGTCAACCCAAATTTTAAAATTACAACTGCAGACAGTTCACATTTGAAATGTCTGGGTTCTATGTCCTTACCCTTAGAATACAACTCTGTTATCAGGGTACTTAAGTTTTATGTTGTACCAGAAATAACTACCTCAATGATATTTGGAGTAGACTTCTGGCAACAATTTCAATTAGGTGATAGATTAATTTCTCAAAAAATTAATATGAATAATTTTAGTGATAGCTGTCCTATTGAATCTTTGTCTCTTCACAGTGGTCTCGAGGATTACAACAACCTGACCGAGGATCAGCGGTGTGTAATGAACGGGATCATTGAAAAATTTGAGTCAATTAATACGGATAAGGTGGGATTAGGTCGAACTACGCTTGTGCATCACGTCATAGACACGGGTGACAGCAAGCCGATCAAGCAGCGGTATTACCCTCTCTCACCTCTCAAACAGAAGGCTCTGGAGACGGAGTTGGACCGGATGTTGGAGATGGGAGTGGTGTCACCATCACAATCCGCGTGGAACTCACCCGTGGTTATGGTGGAAAAGGCGAACGGTGATCTAAGGCTGTGCTTAGATTCACGTAAGCTTAATGCTGTTTCCCAAAGTGATGCTTATCCCTTACCGTACATCAATCAAATTTTAGACCATCTTAATAATGCTAAATATTTGTCCTCTATTGATTTAAGTGCAGCGTATTGGCAAATCCCGTTCGACTCTGCCCAGTCTGCTGAGAAGACTGCGTTCACGGTGCCGAGGCGGGGTTTGTTCCAGTATAATGTAATGTGTTTTGGTCTTGTCGGAGCTTCAAGTACGATGCAACGACTGATGGACCGCTTATTCGGCCCGGAATTCGACAACAGAGTGTTTTGCTTCCAAGACGACATAATCTGTGTGGCCAACACCTTCGAGGAGCATGTGGATCTCTTAAATAGAATCTATCAGCGACTCAAGGATGCGGGCCTAACGATTAATATGAAGAAATCACACTTTTGTCGAAGTGAATTAAAGTACCTTGGTTACTATGTGGATAGGCATGGACTACGTACTGACCCCGGTAAAGTCGAGGTCATCCTCAACTATCCCACACCTTCTAACTCGAAGGATGTCAAACGTTTCCTAGGTATGGCCGGCTGGTATCGTCGTTTCATTAATAACTTTTCTAAAATTAGTAAACCTCTTTGTAAACTCACCTCTAAAAATGTAAATTTTATTTGGACATCTGAAGCTGAGGAGGCTTTTAACCTTCTCAAGTCAGCTTTGGTCTCTGCTCCTATATTGAAAATGCCTAACTACTCTTTACCGTTCCGTATACTAAGTGACGCGTCAGCTTACTCAGTTGCTGCTGTTCTGACCCAAACACACGATGGTGTGGAACACCCCATCGCCTATTGCAGTCGTTCTCTTAATAAGAACGAGGTGAACTACAGCACAACCGAGCGAGAGCTTCTGGCCGTGATTTTTGCGCTGGAACAGTTCAGACAGTATGTGGAGGGACAGAAGTGCACTGTTGTCACTGATCATGCCTCACTACTGTGGTTTCACAAGCTCAAAAATCCTACAGGTCGTTTAGCACGTTGGAGTATGCGACTCAGTCAGTTTGACTTCGACATAGAGCACCGTAAGGGAAAAGATCATGTAGTACCTGACGCTCTATCTCGCATAAAGATTGACTCCATCGATGCGAGCTCCACCAATGACCCGTGGTATCTTCACACCATGGAGTGCGTGCGTAGGAACCCAAGGCATTACCCTAACTTTAATATTCGTGAAAATTTGTTATATCGATTTTCTAAAAATAAATATTCTTTGACTTCAGATTTTGATTGGAAGTTAGTAGTACCTCAAGAGGACAGGCTAGCACTCCTCACCAAATACCACGATGACACGCTTAGTGCCCATGGTGGTGTTTGGAAAACACATAAGAGGTTGTCTTTGAATTACTACTGGCCAAAGATGTACAATAGTGTCAAAGACTACGTGGGAAATTGTGAGGTTTGTAAGATGTATAAACCCGTAAACACTTCGCGTCCTGGTCTAATGGGAAGTGCGAAGCGTGTATCTAAACCTTTTGAAGCTATTTCGTGTGATTTACTTGGACCTTTTCCAGTGTCAAGCAACAGAAATATTCATCTGATCGTTGTTTCGGACTACTTTAGCAAGTATGTCATGCTGTGTCCTATAAGGATTGCAACAGGCGCTGCAGTAGCGAGATTCATCGAGAAGAATGTGTTTCTGGTTCATGGAGTTTGCAAGACTATCTATATTGATAACGGTCCTCAGTATGTGAGCAAGCAATTTAAAGATATGTTAGCTAAATATAATGTTCCAAACGTATACTATAGCCCGCGTTACCACGCTCAAACTAATCAAGCTGAACGAGCGATTCGAAATGTTGTTCAAGCCATCTCATGTTATGTGAAGACTCAGCACAAAAAGTGGGATGAACATCTTGTTGAGCTGCAGTGCGCTCTAAACACTGCAGTAAACGAGGCCACTCGATTCTCTCCCTATTTCTTAGTACACGGTAGGGAATTTATAGGTGATGGAGTTCTATATAGACAGTCTGACATAACCTGTCATCCGGACTTAGTCTCCATTGATGAGCCCTCAGCCTTCGGTGCCAAACTGAAAGAAATGCAACACATTTACGATCAGGTGAGGAAACATTTGATTTCGGCTCACCAGCGTAATGAGAAGTATTATAATTTCAGGAAAAGGCATGTCGAGCTGAAAGTTGGTCAAATTGTTTACAAACGGACTCATTATTTATCTAATAAAGCTAAACATTTTACCTCTAAACTCGCTCCTAAGTTTACTAAGTGTGTAGTGTCTGCTAAACGTTCCTCTTTAGTGTATAGGTTAGCAGATTTGGATGGTAAGGACTTAGGCGAGTATCACATCAAGGACATTTTAAAATACACTGATGAGAATCAATCTGCGGTACCTTCTCTGCCTAGCGTCAGCGCTATGTCAGTTCCGTAGCACTGTCGATTTATACTTACTTTACCGCGACTCGATGAAGTATGACCTTGTTGCTGTAGCTTGGGTGTCCTCGTATGGGACATATTATTTGTTAGGTACACCTCATCGAGTTTTCGTTTCTCATCCTCCTCTTCTCTGTAGTTGTGTTGCATATGCGACCATCTGACTATAGCAGTTAAGGAGAGTTTTCTTTCTAGTGGTTTAGGGCATTTAGACTTAAAGTAAAAGAGTCTGTGTCAATATTTGCCTCTAGTTAGTTCTTAGTAGTTCTGTTTTGTACTTTGATCTGTTCTTTTTTATTCGTTCTATTTTTAACTTGTTAGACTTTTGACTTGTTTTATTCTGTTGTGTATTCCTTGCGTTACTTGTCTGTCCACACAAGTAATACTTTCAAGGGGGGGGATTGTGTAACGCAAAATTGTTAGTGGCGTTAAAATTTGATTTCGGTAAACAATACGTTGTACCTATGACGACATCTGTAGGGTTTGGGGGGAACTTTTCATCGATCACCAATTCGGTATTGATGAATGGTTTCCCAATCTGACAACAGATGTCGCTAGTATGTTTACCTATTTCAAATAGAATTATAATATCTTGATAGGTTAAATTATTTGTGATATTTTATTCAATCATATAACTTAATGTCTTTAATTTAAAATTGTCATAATCTAAATTCCTAGTTGCCCAAATTAATTTAGTCACGGCGAGAATGTCTTTGGTTTCGTATTATCTGTGGATCTGTGTTTTATTGTTCGCGATTCGATCAGATGAACGAATAACTCGTGATATCGGATTCATTTTACTAGAATATTCCATGAAAGAGGATATAAATACACCCCTCCCGGTGAATGCGAACACCTCTGATAATTACTCTGAAGATTAAGCACGAAACTCAGTTCGTATTTCATTGATTTTTCTGATAAGTTGGAACTCTGAATTATATGTACCTACCTACATATAAATTAAAAATCTTAGTGTTGTTTCATTAAGGGTATCTGGAGCACGCACCCACTATCTCCACTCTGAAAGAAAAGGCGCCCAAGAGTCTCTGTCGTAAGCTCTTGCCTGGGTTAGCCGGTGGAGTAGCTTGGGAATTTCCCGGGTTACAAACATAAATTCGCACTGTTTATATGGATTTCCATAAAAATGTGGTTGTACTCGTAATAGGCTAATTTGTAGTACTTACCTAAGTTAAATCTAAGAGTATTAGGTAACCACAAAACTGTTGATTTCATCCTCATTCCTCTTTAAAAACATTTATAAAAGGTCTCACTTTCTTTTTAAGGTACGTGCGACATGAATAACAATGAACATTATGCGGAAATAATGCCTGAATACGTGTTAGTCAAGAATCAGCGTCACCAGTACGAGCATTGGAATTTAAAAATTGCCTGTTGTACAAAGACAAGAAGACAGAACTACATGAAGTCATTCATTGTTAAGCTCACGATGAAAGACTTGAAAAGAATTTAATTCTTTTTATCTTACGAGGTACGAGCTTCATTCAATTACGGTATTACCGGGTCAAACGTTTGGACCCCAATCTAGATACATAACATAACATTTTCTTAAGTTATGTCTAACGTTAGACTGGTAATAGCGAATCCCGGACTCCGAGGTAAAACAATTGAATGACTGTATGTGTTATATTTAGAAGAAAAAAACAAGTAAACTTACGAACTATTTCCTGGGCTAACGAAGTCATCTGTGATGTCGGCATACACACGCAGTGTAGAACGTCTAGCGGCTTGCACCTTCCATGATGCTTCTTGCCCCGCCAACAACGTCTTCTGCAGTTCGAAAGGGCACTGCAAAAGAAGATGATATTAATATAAAATCTTTAGGAACGCGTAATTAACTTATGATGAAACTGAAATTTTCTCAGGGTTGAGAGATCTGACGGCAGTCGCTTCCGCTAAAGTCAAGTTAAAATAAATTGACAAATATAGGTAGTACCTTAAAGAGCAAACCTAGAGCTACAAACTTTGGATGCGACATTGTTGAACAAATTTGTGCAACAAAGACACGCAACAAGGCAACTTTGTTGCCTGTTCATACATAAATAATCGATCGTCTAAGAAATATTAAGCTGCGCGTCATGTTTCACCTACATTAGCTACATCGCACGGGTTGCATAACATTGCCCAACTTGTTGTACAACAAGAGTTCAACGTTAAATGTTGTCTAGTGGATATGAGAATTTTATAATGTCTTTCAATTTCCCCTTCCATCATTTAGTTCCCCTGCAATAGGGAAGATCACAACAAGATTTTACTGTAAAAATATGGTGTTGCGCTTTTCTAACGATTTTGTATCGAACGTTTTCGGGTGGCACGAGATTTTTTTTTCAATATCAAATATCTTCAAACTGTAAGAAAATGTCACTTTAGCAGTTCATTATATTTGGTCATTTTGCGAGAATAAAAAAGTAGTTATCATCCCTACTGACTTTTATATACACTTGCGCAATTATTTGTCATCATACACGGTATACACCATCGTTCAAAGGTCATTATAATTATACATTATATAGTTGCATACACTTATGCATCGTTTTCTATAAACTTACTTAATAAGGAAATGAATACAACGACCTTCTTAATAACCCCATAACCCTGTATTACCTAATTTATGTGTGAACATTTAAACTATAAACAATGTATGTAACAAAGCGAAATAACTATGAAACGTTAGCGCTTGATATTTCCTTAGCAAGTCATTATTATATACAATAGGTACAATTTGTGATGTAGATGGGGGAAATCTACATAAATGTCATAATACTAGAAAAAGGTTCACTGGGTCCCACAGTTTTTGCTGTCCAACACACAAAGATTTAACATTTTGTTCCAATTCAAAATAATTTTTTAATTTATTTATTTCTAGAAGCATAGGTATATAAATAAATATGGAAATTAAATTATAATTCATACAAAATACTCGTAGATAAAATGCAAAATCTTTTTCGAGACTCGAGTCTTCTCAGGCCGGGGCAGCGATGGTCCATTTGCTCACTAACTTATAATATTGTTGATATTGACGTTTTGTAGCCAGCTAGTGGTCTATACAGAATAAATAACTTTTGAATTTTAAATTGAATTTATCATACTAATAACTAAATATTTCCGGTTTTAGCTTTTATTTTCGACCTCACGGTAAATGCAAAATTCGCAAACTCAAATTTAATCTAATTTTAAACGTAGTCTTGATTTCAAGCAATAGCTGCATCCTCAGCGGCAGCGGCTGAAAACCGGACCGTACGGCACAGGCGACTTGGAGCGACAGTGCTGACGCACGTAGCGTTCCATACCAGGCACCTGCCATTTCTCCATAACACTAGTATCATGCCATCCGGTCTCCTGCCGTCGAACCTGTTAAGACCTTGCGGCTCAAGTACGCACGGGAAGTTTGCCGAAACCAAGGCTCTTTGGATTATGTCATTGAGGGAATGGTGCCGCGAAAACGTACCCGCGCAATTACGACAACTCAATACGTGATGGGCATTAGCTTCCACCGGAGAACCACAGGTGCATATGGACAAATGAATATTATTATGTGAATGATACCTGTAAAGTTATGCTCGTTATTGTAAAGGTCACTTATTTATAGCCTGAAAAGGATTTGTAAACAATAATACTATATATATAGCTATTCAACAATTGGTTGTCCATGAACAATTTCGTTCCAGCCATTGTTCGATCTCAACATATTATAATAATGTCAGCGACACACTCCACGTGCTTGGAATATGAGTAATAATGTTTGCATGCATTGCGTGTTGTACCTAATCACAAATAAGAACCAATATAACCTAGTTGTGTGGTGGCGCAAAAAGAATATAACCAAGCCATCTCATTTGTAGGGTGCCGTAAGGATCTAGCGTAGGCGTTCGATGAACGTATGCATAGCGCAGACGCGTTGAAGAGCGGTCTAAAAGGTGACTAACGAAAAAATTAGCAGATGATATCACTGCGGCAGAAGGAAAGTTTGAAATAAAAGCCTGTACCCGTCTGGTCAGCGAGGAAACAGTAGGCCAAAGCCTCTCAACATTGGGAGAGACCTGTCTCCAACCGCAGTACTCTCAATTGATAGCTAATTCATTTGTTTATTAAAAGGAAAGATTTTTATGCTTGATGATGTAAGCGGCGGTGGAATTTCCCCATTCGGACTGGTCAATTAGGACGGGAGATACCGTCATGTCGTACCTCCGTGAAAACATGAACTATTGATGGATAACAACAACAACCTAAACAAAAACTGTTATTATGAAATTATGCTTTTGTATTTCTTTTTCGTATTTTAGAAATAATTACAATTAATCTGTCAATTCAAACAATCAAAATGTGCTAGACCTCATTGAATTACTTTTACTTTGGTATGTAAAGCTCCACAGATTATATTTGTATATTGTGTTGCCTGCAGCTGCGACGCCGATGTTATTTTGTCTTTATTTCAGCCACATGACTGAAACAGATGGAGTTATGTGCCGCGATAGACTGACGAGAATGCAGACTCTCCCCATCGTGTGAGAAAGATTTTGTGAAACGTGGTTTATAGTTTTAATATCTTTCGTATTCCCTCAACATCTAGTTTGACCAGATTTTACTGCATTATAATAATACCTGTACAACATTCGTTCTTCCGAAAGTCACAGCTGAAATAAACCTACTATAAATTTGGATCTAACCTTAGCATTATAGGCAGCTTTTTACGATACAATGTTCTATTCGTTTATGGTACCTATCTGCCTATGAATGTATATATTTAAATATTCTAACGATTAAATTGGACCATGAAACACGCAACTCATTGCAACCCTAGTGTAATCACCTATCGACATGCGGGTTTACTACCCTCGGAAATCCCGGTGACATGGAGGCGCCAGAGCCTCGATCGATATTGGTAAAATAAACCCATTGACCTGTCTCTTTAAACTAGTAACCAAACAAGAATATTTAAATAAATAGGTAAATAAAATATAATTTGACAAACTTTGATTTTGTTCACTTATACACTAAAAAAATTAGATATATTTGGTACAGTTCACAAAAATCCTTTAGATATATTTTGCCGAAACTATAACTTCGGGGCTCAGTTCAATCTCGAGTTCAATCTCTCCTCTGCCTTCCTCTTGAGGTTGTATGTAACTCTACCAAATTATGAAGGTTTTGAAAAGCAGTTCCCTGTCTCCAAATTACAAGCTCCGGATGGGGATTATATTGGCGTTCCGTCAATACTGTCGATAGTGTTCGCTCTATAAATTTTTGCCAAAATTGAATGATGAATACTTATTAATTGCTTTTCATAGCATTATTTGGATTTGTGGCGGTTCTCTGTTTTGTTGTCCAAGAAGGCCCACCTAGATCGATTCTCTTTGCTTCGGTCGAAATATATTCGAAGTCTATTTAGGGACTTCCAAGTAGGAAGCCAGATAGAAAGTACATTCATAAGATTGCTCTTAACTGATTAAGAAATACATGGTGTCTTTCTATACAATATGTGAAAGAACAGTTTCATTGCTAATCACCTGGGAACCTCACAATGCAGTCGCAATACAGTGAGCAATAAATACCAATAAAAAGTCGCAGTTACTGCACACATGGTACTTTATTTTCTTTAGTAATTGTACCAATCAATAATAAATCAACGTATAAAGATAGATTGAAAATAATATATTTTAGTAAGAATACCTACAGTCCCGGGTCCTTTAAGCGGGGCGTGAAAAAGCATCTGATGAGGCCGTCAAGCTGAGCGCCACCATTGTAGCACTGAATGTGTTTACAATGGTGACCCTCTTTCATGAGACTTTGCCTTCAGCTTAACTTCAGGCGAGGTGAAGTCAAATTGACTAGCCAAAATAAAAAAAAAATACTTAGCTGTTTAGCCAGATAAACACTGATAACCTAAAAAGGCGGTTGAGACAGACTGGATGCGGAAGACGGAAGTTCAGAAGCAGTGGCGCACATTAGGAGAGCCCCATTGATAATTTCATGTCTGTTCGTATGGAAAGTCGTGTAAGAATATATTTATTTATTACATACTTTATTGTAGGCCTATTATGGTTTCATGATACTTACAGAAATTAAGAGGACAAGAAGTGCAGTAGGTACCTACAACGGGCGGCATATCACTTTACGCAATTCCTGCGAGACAACCTTTGGATGGAATATATCCCTAATTCCTAATATTGCCATACCATGTTATAGTAATATTCATCATTCTCTGAGCCTATTTTGCCAACTCAGTTGGCTAACTAAGATGCAACTGAACTTTGATATTATTCGTGAAGCGACTGCGGACCTCCACAACCAAATTGGCGATATCAAAGTTCTATAGATAGTCTAGTCGGACTTTTCGGTCGGTCGGAGAGCTTCAACTCAGAGCTCAAACCCATAACGACTGCCGTGATGTTCGTATGGCAACCGGGACCGACAGCTTAACGTGCTCTTCGAGGCACGATCAGACCCACTAGCAGCCATATTCATGCATATAAATATTTGCACTGAACGGGTCTCCCCCATACGGATTGTTTTCATATTTTAATCCGTGACAGGTAGATTTGAGCCCGTCCGCTACCATTGCTTCCCGTGCCATCCTCAAAAGACTGCCCTAAAATGCAAACTGAATTCTCACATGCTAAATTGTCTTCTTTATTCTTATTACACATAAGTTACAGGCAATAAGCGAAGTAATCTTCGTACTTCTATTAAGACTACGCACGGCATTTATGTAGATATCAATAGCTAATTAGGTTAGTAGGAACTACGTATTTTTATTTCCGCCTATGCATTTCTTTCCTATGTTGAGACTATCAACAATTTATCTCTGGCCATCTTCTCCACACTCTACTGGAGGTTGTAATTTGTAACAACGGAACCGATTCTATCTAACAAAAAAAAACAAATGTGTCGAGTAGTACACTAACCGCATTCGAATTAGATAATTTTAACCGTAATAAATTATTGTCTTACGTAATTTCCGGCAACGTCGGGTTATATTTGTTTACGCGTTCTCTATTTTGAAAGAAAGGAGGCCTTCAGTAAATTGTGTGTATTGTTTTTTATAATCCTTGGCACACATTGTTATCAGAATTGATAGTTTTTGTGCAGAATATAAAAACTAACGTTTAAATTTGAAGAGATATGAACAGATAGAACACTAGGAGAATACTATTACTTACACATACGACATCATCT
The DNA here is from genome assembly GCA_963691645.1 of Pelosia muscerda. Taxonomy (NCBI): domain Eukaryota; kingdom Metazoa; phylum Arthropoda; class Insecta; order Lepidoptera; family Erebidae; genus Pelosia; species Pelosia muscerda. The sequence continues at coordinate 6,014,116 of OY829103.1, forward strand.
CTCTTTTGGTAAGAAGTCTTTGGATTATGTAAGTTATGATTTATGATTATGATGACGAACGCGACTGCTACGCATTAGGTGCGGGTTCGATTCCCGCTCAGTGCAAATATTTGTGTGTGAGAAATATGAATATCAGCATTAGTCTGCGTATTTCTATATATAATATGTGTGTATTTACAAAAAAAAAAAATATAAGTATGTTTATCCGCATTCTAGAACCCATAACACAAGCTAGTTAAGCTATGCTTACCATGGATCTAGATGGCGTTGTGTAGATTGTCCTAGAATATTCATTTATTTATTTATTTTATAAGTTTGCAATTGTTTCTTAAATATTGTTTCTTAAATTTGTTAATTTTGCTTGAGGGCCTCTACCTATAACACGAATTGTAGTTTTTATAAAAAACGTTTGATCTTCGCACTTGCAGAATATTGCGCATACGACAACATCTATTCTCGGCCAAGAAACCTTTTTAATTGCTTTGAGGAGTGCGGTTTGGCAATCCTTTCTATGGCAATTAGTAATATTTTGCTATTGCTATCGTTGGGATTGTTAAACCGTGGAAGAGTGGTGGGTTACCTGCTTAATATATTACCTGAATAGATAATTATAAAAGTAGGTACCGAATCTACCCACAGATGTAACTTAGTTTTGGTAAGCGAGTTTTAATAGATAACTATAAGATCATTAATTACATTGCATATCGTCTATCGGCCATACAGTTTCAAAATTACATTTGACGATTACAAGTTGGTTAAATTCAATTTCTTGGTTAATTTGTTACAGGGTATTTATTAACATTGTTAAGTTCAATTTCTTAGAGGCGGCTTAAAATGTAAGTACCTACGTATTTATCTACCAACTTTTTAATTAAAAGCATAAGGTACCGAATAATGATCTCCATAAAAGGTTGTTTTTTTTACATAACTACGTCCAAATGTCTACAACTTTCACATTATATAATAAACACAATGTTTTCCATAGTCACATCATTATCATTATAATTTTACATAGAGTTTGGTAGTATCTCGTAAAATGTACGTATGCTGATTACGTGACACGCAATGTATGTTATGGTAAGTACCTATTCACGACGACCGACGACAGGCTTATCGACAGGTAGCCTGGGGCGCTAGCCAAAATGCATTCGTTCCGAATCTACATTCGTCATAGCTCTGAAAATGTATGGGTGTGACATTTGTTGTCGAATGTCATGTGATCCGATTCCCAGGGCTCTCTGGAGAGGTTTTGTGTTGTCGGTGGGAAGAGGGAAGACCGAGTGCTTATGGTTTCACCACGATGTAATGGTATGAATCTCTGCTTTGTCTTCTACACTGACAGCACAGAAATTCTCTTAACCTCACGTCCTCCCTCTCCCCCTCATCTTTACAATGTAACGCTCCTGGTGTTGCCAACGTCCAAAGGCCAGTGGTTACCACGGTAACCACTTCCTATGAAGTGGCTCGTGTTCTTGTCTTCGAACTAAATGGTATTTAAAAGAACAGTAAGTATGTAAAGTGAAGCACAATTCTCGCATCAGTGGACACACGCACAGCCGAGGCCGTGCGGTTTTAGCCGTTTCGAGTCCGACATAACCCTTGCTGACTTCTGTGGACGGTATCCGTGGGGATATTCGCACATAAAAAAAGTCGACACACGCAACCCTGTCTGGTGTCTTAAGACGTCCTTACCAATAGACGTCATACTCCGAATTTGACAAACGAATCTTCATATCTGCGAGAACAAATATCTTCCATACTAATATTTTAGATGAAGATTATGTTTGTTCTAACGCCCTAATCTTTAAAACTACCGTTGTAATCTTTAACAAATATGTTTACATTGATAACCCAATCTTGAAGAAGGTTATTTATGCTATTTATATGGATGGCCATCGTGCGCTGCGGGGCGTTATGCTTCTGCACGTGTCTGGCCTTCAGGGACTCCGCCCACATTGGCACCCATATAGGGCCATGGATCGCACGATGCCCGCGTAGAGTGTGCTACGACCCTTAGAAGCCTAGAAAGTGCGAAAGTTTTGGTTGTTTGTTTGTTTTTGTTTATTAAATAAGTATGTCAACTTTTTTTTGAGTGGTTGTGTAAAACTTGATTGTGGGTGATTTCAGTGGTTGAAATTGCTTGTATTTATCGCAGGTTTATAAGTGCCCGGTTAATGGCAATAGGCTCGCCACCTATTACATTGGGATCTAAACATAAACTGGCGAAATGTGGGTGCTAGCACCTCTACCTTCGGGGATATAGGCATAACTTATGTTATGTTATGTATGTGGTTATGTATAAAATCTCTCAAATCAAAATGAATATAATGGGAATTAGAACGAACATTAAGAGGAATAGTTATTAAATCTATGGAATTAGTGCATTACATTTTTATATTAGGTATATTTTATTGAATCATATAGGAACGATATAATAAGTGGTTCAAGATTTAATAATGTAAACTGTAAGAAAATTCTCAAGTTATTTTTGAGTGATGTCGAAACGGATAGAGTACAAGTGTGATGGCGCTTTAGGTGTTTCAATCAATCAATTATATCTATCGTAGTCCACTGCTGAGGTTAGATACCCTTGTCTTCCACCTACTAAGTGGTATAAAAAAGAGTCAGACCCGGATGATCCGAAAAATACTGACTTGACATTATAATATAGGATGACATGATTGTCAGTAGTCTCACTGTTAGAGATGCATCGGATCTCACTCAACGGAGATGATGATTGTATGAAACCAGAGAGAAAAAGAAGAGAGGCATCGGATGAGGCAGTCAAGCTGCGTGCCACCATTGTAACACTTTACGTGTTTGTAATGGTGACCCTCGTTCCTGAGACTTTGCCTTCAGCTTACCATGAGGCGAGGTGAAGTCAAATTGACGTGTCTTAAATAAAATAAAAATAAAAACGTTAGGTAACTAATTAGGGATTTTTAATTAAAAACATGTGCGGTGGTAATAAATTTTGAATGTAAAACTTTTTGAATGTAAATTACAATTTTATTTGTATAAATATTATATTATATATATACCTACTTATTCTCTGCATTATCCAAGGTTGACCGACAAAATACCGGTACTGGTAACTTTCAAAAATTATAAAAAATGAACCCATAATTCAACTTACCCGAAAACAATCATCAGACACGCTGTAAACACCAACATTTTGCTCCGAGATCCCCACCATATAAGCCTGATCTCCCTTCAAAGCAGTTAGATTCAATCCATCGTGCTCCACCACTGCTGGAACCTCCAGCCACGATCTGATCACTTCTTTATACCACTGCCAAGTGTCATTCGATACACCCACCGAATCATTCATGATTGTCGAAATATTTGAAACTTGTTCCAAAAAAAAAATAACTGCACAATTGCACTCTCACAGTTCGAAAACCATTGTACCAATGTATTTGTTTTATTTTATTCTGTTTTTAAACGCGTCTATTCGTACCACAGAGTAGTGAGTAACTGATTCTGAATCAGCGGTCGCCGGCCGTCAAAGTGTTCACTCGCAAAATCGCAGCTGCAGTGTATCGTCGCCACGCCAACCTGTATGCGTATAATAATGAGCTTTCTGCATTCTTCTCCGATATCTGCCAATCTTCGGTAAATGAAAGTGCATCATAATGTAATAAGTGACTTACTCATAAGTAATGAGTCTTCTATGATACGATGCATTCCAATTTTACTATGCAATCAATGCACTATAAACAATGCATTAAATAGATAAATTTATTATACCTAATTGTTTTGTATAACATTTATTGTTTTTTACTTGAGTACTCCACTTTTACTAATGATATATTATTATAATATTTATAAGATTGACATTGTTAATTCCTCTCAATTGCCATTCCATTCCACTTTATTTCTATTTTATTTTATTTTACATTATCTATTTGATTAATTTTATTTGACATGCTTAGTTTTTATTTTATTTATTCGACATGTCTATTTTGTCATCATGTTTATATTTTGATTTAATTCGACATGTTTATATATGTTTTTCAAATGCATGAAATTCTATTACAATAATTTGTATGCAGTGAACTAGTTAAATATTATGTTGAACAATTTTTTTTTAATTACAACTAACCATGTTTAAAGTAATAAAATGAATTTGATTGGATCTAATTTTGTTTTCGAAAAATATAGAATTTATTATAGGAAAACCCAAAAACATACCTATATTACTCCTGGGAATCGAACCCAGTACCAGGATCACTACATACATACTCCTTTTTTTTTTTTTTTTTTTATAGTGCAAAAAATCCCCACGGATACCCCCCACCGGAGCCGGTTGGGAAGGTTATGTCGGACTCGAACCGACTAAAACGCACGCCGTCTTTGGGTCTTCAGTTGCCGGAGGTGAGGTTGTAGCCAACATATCCCTCGCACCCCGGCAGACCCGGGGCCCTCTCTTCGAGATGACCCCCGTCGGGTGTAGGGACCACGGTGTCCCCAACTAGCCCCCGGGTATGGGGAGGCGCATTTTGCGCCGCCGCCGCGGCCTGCTTCTGCTAGAGTGACAGGCGGCTCCACCCGTCACCCCCAGGCCCGCGCTCATGGAGGACGGAGGTCATTCTGCGACCTCCGACGTCCGAGTCGCCTCCGCTACTACATACATACTCCTGACGTTAAAAAAATTATCAATTCTATTCTACGAACAAATAACTTTCAAACGTAACAAAATATTGTAATCAATTGCCCGAAAATTATTGCAAAGGCCGAATTCGAGGTAATAAATTATTATAAGCATAATTTTTAACCTTCTAAGGAAAATATTATGTGCTAAAACCGGTAGATAATTGTAAGAGGCGTACCAACAACATATAGGTAAGTGGAATGACCGGTTTCTCCGCTAATTCACCTTAGCTTAATATTTGAGAAGTTAACAAAAATCAAATATTAAGCCCATAGGCGGATAAGGACAGGTATATTTTGGTAATGTACCTGTATTCTATATTCTTATGCCATTTTTTTCGGCTTTCTTTTACGTGTTTACGAAGATTGTCAACCTATTTCAACCCAGTAAGGGTAAGATCATCATCATTCTCTGAACCTTTTCCTAACTCTTCTTTTCTCCTTTTTTCAATCTTACCTCTTTATAATTAGTGTACATTTACCAATATTCTAAATTCCACAGCCTTCGGAACTAGTGCACGTTATTATAACTTGATAAATGGAAATCATTTTCGTAGAAACATGTTATGTTACTTGTCCTTGTGGCATAAACCTGCATAGGATAATTGCATCAAATCAATTACAATTTGATTCAATTATCAATTATTAATTACAATTTAATAATTGATAATTAAATCTGTATGCTTTTGAATGCAGAATTTAGTCAAATAATATAATAAAATTCAACCATAAGCGCCGAACCGACAACGTTTTCTTACTACAGAACTGCGACTGCCCCAGCAAACTGTTAATGTAGGTATAGATGGCAGTAGCTTCATAAAAAATATCATGAAACAGCAGTATCGCGAGTAGGGTGAAAATCTACTCTAATTAAGTTGGTAAAAGGCTTAAAATTGATGATTTAGAGTACAATTGTAAATAGGACATTGTTATCCAAAAAAAATTATCCTGTGGGTCTCAGTATTCCAAGCACCATCCGCTTTTGAATCGTGATTATAGGCTGTTTAATAAAATTTATATTGCCCCAATCCTATCAAATTGCGGCCGTTCGAGTTCAATAGCCTGTCTGAAATATCCAAAGACCTGCATCTTTTTGAAACCTAACAAATCGATTTATTAAAAAAATTGAATACTTTGAATGCTCAGGAATCTTGACATTGGATCCAGGATATATTAACCCATATATTCTTAGAGTACTTATGATGAATTACCTGAGGCAATTATATGCACGAGCATAGAACAGCGGACATGAGTGATCTGTTTGTATGCATTACCAATCGACCTTTAGATACAAAATCATTTACCAGATTAATCGCAAACAGATTGCGCACTGCACGTAACTTTAAATATTTCAATATTGTGTGTTTTATAAACATGAAAATGAAAGTGTGTATTATTTATCTTTTGTGCATGTGTGGGTTAAGTTTTCAAGCACTGAACACCGGGTATCCTGCAGGACTAATGGCAGATTGCAAGTTTTTCTTAATTATTTTTGTTATTTGCTTTGCTTTTCTCTACCCATAACACGAGTTGTATTTGAAAAATGTTTATTCTTCGCACTTGCGGAATATTGCACACACGACAACATCTATCCTCAAATAAAAAAAAAATCATTTATTTCTATGACAATCTATATAAATAAAAGAAATTCGTGTTAATAGACACTATTTATAACTCAATAATGGATGTACCGATTTGGCTGAAAATTGGTGGAGAGATAGCTTAAAACTAGGAGACGGACATAGAATATCTACTTTTTTTAGGTTGGTAGTAGGTAGGCAGTATGTAGACAGGACAACGTCTATTGGGTCAGCTAGTTAGTAATAATTTGTTATTGTTATCGTTGCCATTGTTAAGCCGTGGGTGAGTGGCAAGTTCCCTTCCCTTAGCCAATATATATTTTCTTATCTACCAAAAAATTTTGAAGTAGACAAACTGCAAAGGTTTACGCCCAGCTGTGGACTAAAATAAATTGATGCACTTATTGTTTGATATCAGATATCGTGACTATAGTAAACGGTGTGGGCAACGTTTAGTCCGTCTACTCCCACCTGTTCTGTTGAGTAGTTCTATTGGCAGAACTACTGGTAATTTTTTTCCCATTAGTTCTGTGACTCATAAGACTATGCTTTATACCGGATTTGTCTCAACTTTTCCCACTTGTTCTGTGCGCGTGCGTGCGCGTGTGTGTGTGTTTGTGTGTGTGTGTGTGTGCGTGTGTGTGTGTGTGTGTGTGTGTGCGCCGACGGTGGAACCGATTTTGATGTAGTTTTTTGTTTGAAAACTGTATTAGTCGGGAATGTTCTTAGTTATGTTTCAAGAAAATCGATTCAAGCTGGCTGCCACTACAAAATGGCGGACTCCATACTTTTGCACAAGTCCCTCAATATGGGTACCAAATGAAAGGGCTTCAAACAAGGAGATCAATTTAAAAAGTATAAAATAAAATGAAAATTAGTAATTTAAAATTATTTTTTGTGTGGAGGGTCCACACAAAACATATCTAAGATAAATAATACATGCGTTCTCGAGTCGGGAGACCTTGAATTGTTTTAAAAACATGTGGGAGTGTTTCACTAGTTAGAGGTCCCACAACACGACAACGCATGTTTTATTTATTTTTTACTTTTTGGAGGTTTTTTTGTGTCGGAGGGTTTTAAATTTTTAGTTTAATATTCTTTTCTTTTTTTTATATCTGTGTACTTGTGTACTGTGTATTTATGATCATTTTTTATATGAATAACGCAAGTTCTTTTTTGACAAAGATATTATAAGAGATAGATACTGAAGGAATAAAAAAATATTTTTTTTTTTAAATTAGAACAGTTTTCTAGGCAGAACTAATGGCGAAAAAAATACCAGTAGTTCTGCCAACAGAACTACTCAACAGAACAGGTGGGAGTAGACGATTTAATCAGTCATTTTGGATTTGTGTCTTTGTTTTGCATAGTAAAAATATGTAGTATTCTTTACAACAGGTCCAGGAATGAACCATTCGACTACACTGTCAGAAAAATCTAAACGCTCCGTCTCTGTGGTAGTGGTGTTCCCCACTCAAGAGTTCCTGTTGCCCTACCAGGAGGTGAGCTGTAAGCTCGATGATCCCGCATGCGTGGTCAAGCATATTAACCTCCGGGATAAGGTGACACAGGTGGTATTACTTTTATACTATTCAAGTAGACCAGTCACTTGATTGAACACATTACAATGGCAATCCTTGGTGTAACTAGCAAGGGCTCCACACGCGTGCATCTATATGCATGGCATGCATAGATAAATATAATTTAATAGGTAGGTAGATTTCCAGAGACATGCAAAATTGCCGCAATTCCGCTGCAGAAGCCTTTTAAGAAAATAGAAGATTATAGAAAATTTATATAAATTGAAAGACAAACTTGTGTTGATTCATGACATATCGGAACTAAATTATCATCTAGTCTCATCATCATCATGGAGACATGTATGTGATTACATCCGAGGTTAATGTGACTCCGCACATTTACCGCAGCATTTTTATACCCTGCATTATACATAATAATGAATCAGACATATGTATTGCAGGTGTTAATAGGCGGTTACCTGGACGCGTCAATCTCTCCACTGGTCCGCTCCTTCGCTGCCGAGTATCTGGCTATGAAGAGAAACGTCCTCGTGTTGGAGATATTTCCTATTCTGATCCGATCTTATCCACTGTAAGTACCAATTGTTTTTAAGAATTATTATAAGTAGGTACGCTTAGTTGGAGTCATCAAGTTAAAGAAAGTCACTATACAAGTTGTATTTTTGAGACGGGGCAGTAAAGACAGGTATCTACCTTAATCGGTGTGCATCAAAAAGTTATGGTTAGTCTCCAAGAACGTTTTGTTGTAACACAACAGTTAAGGTACCCTTACTACCCCGTCTCAAAAATACACCCTGTATAGACAGTTAGACTAGAGGGTAAACTGCCTAGGAAATAGATAGGGTACCAACATATTTCCATTCAATTTCCTTTTCTCTTCACGTGACGATGATATTTCTTATAGATTTAGATAGAAAAAAATGGCTCCACCAATGGGGCTACCCATGAAAGTACCTTCGAAGAAGAATTTCGAACATGCAAAATGTGTCCGTGTATCTCAGTTGGTCTGAGCTCAGAGCATTCTCCTTATAAGTGCTTGGGACTGGCCGCGGGTACAATAACCGTCTTGGACTTGTATGTTCGTTTTTTCCATTTAAAATCTAAGTGATTTTAATCCTGCCGTGGTTTTCCCAAGCGACTACAATATGGGGATCTTCAAGAAGGGCATTAGATGGTTTCTACAGGTCAGACAGCACGAGTGTGACGCCCCTGGTATTGCAAACGTCCATAGGCCACAATGACCGCTTCCCTTCAGGTAGGTTGTGTGCTTGTCTATCACCTAAGTGGTATAAAAAAAGCATATGAGAAGTAAATTTAGTTACTAATTGTTTTAAAATTACATTGTTTTCTTAACCGTGTGTACACTGCCCGATTTTAAGTAAGAACTAACAGACAACATAATGATTTTGCTAGAGCATGGTAGGTCCTTATCCATCATAGTTATTATCTAAGTAAGTATTTATTTCATTATCTAACGCTATCAATCCTTGTTGCAGGGCCGCTCGCGTGACAAAGCCTCTAGGCAAGCTATTGGGACAGTTCCTCGCGTCGCTGACTCGTGAAGGTCTTAAACCAAGCCGACTAGAGCTGGTGGGCGGTAGCTTAGGGGCCCATATCGCGTCATACGCGGCTGTCGAGTTGTATCGGCTAACCGGACAACGGCCCGCTAGAATTACCGGTCTGTATCTGATGTATCCACGGATTATATCTGTTTACCTCAGACTACAAAACAATAACAGAACAAGCGAATGAAGCCGTCTAAAGTAATACTAAAGTAGTACTACCATTTCGCTTGCAATTTTGAACTTTAGGTAAAACTATATGATAGCTTATGATAGCTGAATAAGTTGCATCAGGTTGGTGGTCGGAGTCGGGGGTCATCTCGAAGAAAAGGCCCCGGGTCTACCGGGGTGCGAGGGATATGTTGGCTACTCCTCCGGCAAATAAAGACCCAAAGATGGCGTGCGTTTTAGCCGGTTCGAGTCCGATAAAACTTACCCAACCAGCTCCGGTGGGGCTTTTTCGCACGATAAAAAAAATGTTGGTGGTCGGGTGTCGTTCGCGCCTTTTTTGTTTTGTACAGCTTTTGATAAACATCTATCGGTATACTAAAACATGTTAGTTAAAAAATTTACTTTAAATACTGTAGGTACAATTTAGTCTGCAATACCACAGACGAACCCCATTCCACAGTGCGCAGTAGGTACGTGAAATCGCGCAAGCGTCTATAAAAAGCTGATCGTAGAAAGCTGCTCTTTGCGTATTTTAATCTCCAAGACAAAAAAGCATAGGTATATCCTGCGGATCTTGCTAATAACACGTACATATGTAGAAACTTGTAAATAGCATTAGAACCAGTTCAGCACATCTAAAGGGCCAAAGACCTCTTATTCCAGGTTTAGACCCAGCCGGACCTTGTTTCCGCAACCTGCCCACAGAGGCCAAACTACATGCTGATGCAGCCGAGAAGGTTGATGTACTACATACTAACATAGATGGATTAGGTATCGCTGAGCCGTTAGGACACGTCGACTTCTATGCTAATGGAGGTGAGAACTATAATTCTAAATAAAAATGTCTAGAATCGATATCTATTTAGATACCTACGATTTAACCTAGTTGTGAGGATCTAAGTACTAGGTAGGTACCTACTTAGTATTTATTTTGAATATGAATAATTAATATACAGAAATTGGTTTTGGAAAAAATAAATGTGTATATATTGTACCTATCCAAAACCGAATTATGAATTCAACGCTAGTGTAGATACTATTTTATAAGAGTAGGTAAAATGGCGCAGATTTAGATTTTTCAACCCTAAATTTTTCAAATTATTTTGGGGATGGTAATTATTGTCCGAAGTATATCTAATAACATAGTTCTTTAAATAATGTTATCAACCGAAATAACCTAACTTTTCTAAAATTCCCTCTCACACTTCCAACTAGACTCAACGTCTTGTGTTAGAAGTGGGTTCACATCGGTACCTAGTTTAATGACCAGGTTTCTAACTCGAGACCTCTGGATTGTAAGATTGACTCCTTAACCACTAAGATACCCATGTGAGAAGACAATCACAGAACCTCCTTGAGCTCACAGACACTCTTGGAGAAAAAGAGTTTTTATACCCGTCGAGCTGTCATCGAAGGCATTGTGTACCCAAAAAGAAAACTATATGTGTTGGTCAGTAAAGGGGCAAACCTAGACTATATCTTCAACCCTCACAATCCAATGTTTTTAATAACACTTACATTACACCAAATGTAAAAAAAACACTTTCTCACGCCTTAGTTTATATGGAAAGATACGTAATATCACTTGCACACTTTATTCCTCTAAGGGAACTTATGACGTTAATTAACTTAAATAAATTTTCTCATTATTCATATTTCAGGTGAATTTCAAACAAATATAGGAGGAAAATTTGTCCTTCCATGCTTCCCACTATGCAGCCATATCCGTGCGGGTCTCTACTACCTCGTCGCGTTTACCAACCAAGACAAATTTGTCGCAGTTGGATGCGACTCAGTCGCAGACGCGCGCCACGGCAACTGTTTTGGCGGAAAAAAGAAAAGAATCAATGTGCTTGGACCTAAGACAAATTTTAATGAAACCGGAATATTTTACTTACCTACGAGAGCTGTTGCACCCTTTTATTTAGGATTAAAGGGATTGAAGAAACGAAAACATGGAGTGAATCACTATTTGTTAAAACCTTCACCTGATGGAGACATTATCATATAAGGTTCATTAGTGAAAACCTGATCAAATGCTTACAATTAGTTTAATGAAGTTAATTTATTGCGAATAACGTGATGAAAAAACCGATCGCGGTAGCCTAGTGGTATGGGTAATGGACTGCTGAGACGAGGTCTCGGGATCGATCCCAGGTTTTACCATGGCGCACACCAATGACTTTTCGAAGTTATGTGTGTATTTATCGCAGGTTTATAAGTGCCCGGTTAATGGCAATAGGCTCGCCACCTATTACATTGGGACCTAAAACATAAACTGGCGAAATGTGGTGGGTGGGCTAGCACCTCTGCCTACCCCTTCCGGGATATAGGCGTGAGTTTTTGTTTGAATAACGTGATAGGTTTGTTTTTTATAATTTGGCCTATATCCCGAGAGGGTTCGGCAGATGTTAATACACTCACATTTCACGAATCATTGTATTTGGTCCCACCACACAGATATCCGATATTCGTGATCTGTGATTGATATGATATGATTCGTGATTGATATCCGTGGGTCCCACATAATAGGGGGTATATTACCGTATTTCGGGTACTACTTATATAGAATAAATGGTAGCATTGAGAAGCCACAAAGAATTAAAGCAATGAACAATATTTTCGGGGACGGGATATTTACCATGTATGTTGGTTTTATGGTAATGTATGGTAAAATCATACTTCATACCTTAATGATCTATGTAGAATAAATTATTTTGAATTTCGAAATAAAACCAACGAATAATACAAGAGCAATTTTATTATAAATTTCATCACAATACGTATTAACAACACTAGCATTATTATGTTTCAGTTAGGCCGAGACTGTTCGGTACAAAACCTATCTAAGAACGTATTATGTACATTATGACATTACATTGGTTATGTTCAGTCAGTATAAGCTCACTGTGAACTTCTGTCGCCTTGAGCAACGCTTGGAAGCCATTTAACTAACTTTATATTATACAAACTACACCGAAATTCGGACATTACCTATGATATTTTTCATACACTGATTTAATAATGCTTAAAGCGAACAAATTGGAATAAATAAGGTCGTAGTCTCACTTGACTGCTCATACCTCAGTAAAAATTTTCAACTATTAATTTATCTAAAATAATTTTATACATATAACAACAAAGTCATATTTTAAAATGTTGTATATCTGTCTGTTTGTTTGTACGGATTAATCTCCACAGTCGGCCGATTTAGTCGAGATTTTATTTAGTGTACATAACTGATGTTAAAAAGCGTACTTAAGAAAAAGCGTAGCTTCAGTTCACCAAAAATATTATGTTAGTTAAAATCCAGATTTTAGTTCATGCATTCTAAGTCGCTTAAACAACTCATTAATATAAATTGTCATTTGCTAATAAAATTGCATTTCAGTATTCACAACAGTGAATAAATCTTACAAGTTAAATCATGCGTACCATATAACTCATCGGTAAATCTATAGAAAATGCGAACACAGTTAACAAGTAATCCAGTTATATTTGCACCACTTATTGTATGATCGTTCAGCTTCACTGATCACTGAGAGCGCAGGTAAGTGAGGCTTGACCCTAAGATTATACGTTTATATATCAAACTGATATAAGTAATATAGTATAAGATACAGTGGCGAGGGATCCCTATAATCCGATACCCGCCGGCTTCCCTCTGCAGAGATGGTAGATGTTTAAATGGTCTATACAGGATGTTAGGGGAACACTGTGTGCGTGACAAACATGATCGAGGTAAAAAAAAGTGTTGCCACCGGCTTCCCAATTGAACCCTTCGCCACTGTTAGAATATCTATTCTCTATAAGAATTCTGTATTATAGAATAATTTTGGCACAGTGAAGTGCTATAATGGTATCCTTAGTCAAACATTTTAATGCATAACTTCGAACTTAAATTAACAATTTCTACTAAGTATAAAAAATATTGATAAGCAAATTTATATTTCTTTATATTATATTCTTGTTTTCATTTCTATTATTTTACCTATAAGATTTTGTAATCGATGCTCTTAGTTCGTGCAAATGTGTACCATACCTATTTAGGCTCAGTCCTCACTGATGTGAATCTATGAGAATTTCTTTTTTACTAGTTGCAAGTTTCTGCGTAAATATTTTAGTAGTTTAACTGCGTTTGAGCTTAGTGCAGCCTTTAAACAGTGGCAGCGTTTGTAGAAGCCGCGGTAGCCTAGTGGTATGGGTAATGGACTGCTGAGACGAGGTCTCGAGTTCGATCCCAGGTTTACCATGGCACACACCAATGACTTTTCGATGCTTTTCGAAGTTATGTGTGTATTTATCGCAGGTTTATAAGTGCCTCGGAGAGCACGTTAAGCCGTCGGTCCCGGTTGCCATACAAACATCTATGGCAGTCGTTACGGGTAGTTGGAGCCCTCAAAAGTCCAACCAGCCTAACTTGGAACTTCGATATCGCCATTGGTCACTAGACCATTGGTTGTGGAGGTCAGATGGCAGTCGCTTCACGGAAAATATCGAAGTTCAGCCGCATCACAGTTAGACTGGAAAGCCGACCCCAACTGAGTTGGGAAAAAGGTTCAGGGAATGATGATGAGCGTTTGTAGAATAGAATAGAATGAAAATAATGCTATTGCCTGAGATATAGGACTCTCCTAGTTCAAGTGTCAGTATACTGAATTTCATGTCAATTTCACAGCCAAAATAATTCTAGAAGGTATTGTGTATTTTTTATTAACAATGTATGTCTTTTAAACTATCGCGGCGTTTACTCATAGTGTTTATAAGTTTCGGGACTTCACGCGATATATTTTCGAACGTCGCCAAAAGTAAGTGTTCGAAAATATATCGTGTGAAGTCCCGAAACTTATTAAACACTATGAATGTATGTCTTATGAAATGAATTAATTCATATACTTTAGTTATTAAATGCATGAGATTGACGTTCGACTGTAATAAACGTCAAAATCAACGTAATTCCCATACAATCAGCATTCTATTTTACAAAACGAAGACCAACGAATTCTCACTTGTTTAAGGGAATAGACCATTTGAATCTGCGTATAAATATTAATACAATATTGTGCGTTATAGCTATGAGCATAGAGGTCATTTTGGCTTGTTCACTCACACTGCTTCAGCAAGGATTGAGCCTTGGGTTAGGGGGCAAGTCGTCCACTTCGAAACTGGGACCAGGACGAATCCTACCTTATCTTGCCGTGATTGTAGCAAATTCCGTTGAAGAAGTACACATTGTTATATATGTAGTTACGATGTCCGTAGTTACATATACATACTTTAATAGTAAGCATATAGGTATAAAATGTTTGTATAGTAATTGAACATAATATCAATAACGTTATCTTAAATACATGGTCGTTACATTTTCCAATAAATAGTTAATCTAAAAATAACCTATTAGACCGCCCCTGCCTCATGCGTATCACGTGCTAGCATTCGCACATCGTGCAAACCATGTGAGCTTTTTGCACGACTTTTGTGCAAATAATTTTGCACGAATTTTGTGCAAATAATTTTGCACGAATTTGCTAAATATTATAAGTAGGAAACAGGTAGCATGCGTGCAAACGCACAAAACAGCTGGCGGTCTTAAGAATAACAATCAAATACCACAGTTTAAAGTAAAGCATATTTCATAGAAACCAAGCAGTAGCAATATATAACAATTTTAATCATTCATTCAGATCTCTAATTATAATATAAAAATATTAAAAGTTTATATGTAATATTAAAGTATATATGTAGGCTTAAGGCTCATTTAGACGTAGATATTATATAACTTTTACATTTCGGTGTGAAAGCCCCAGTTTAATAATAGCTATGGGGCTTAAGTCAACCTAACCTGCTAGTCGGCTATACCTGCTAAAAAACCGACGAGGCTCTGGCGCAGACTTTCCTCTAGAGGTTGGGAAGTCAGACGTCAGTCGCTTACGGAAAAGCCGGCTTACAATCAAAATATAAGCGGAACCCTTCGGTAAGGCTTGGAGTCTGCTCCAAGGCCCTTAAATTCGGATAAAACTGAGAAATAGTTGCGGGGATGTTGATTTTGCTCACGCCCTGTTTTACCAAGAAACATGTCTGATACAAAACTGGTTGAAAATTTGTTAAAAACTTGTAAAAGACCTGTTAGAACACAATTACTGGTTTTATACATGTATTGAGACTGTCTCAAACAGGTTGTAAACAAGTTTAAAACACATTAACGTTCACACTGAAGTTTGCGACATGTTGTAACTTGTCAAATACATGTTTTTAAACCTTGACGAAAACGAGGCGTGAGAAATACAAGTATTGGTGAAAATTACAGTCGTGTAAGCGAGCAAGCAGGAACACGCAACACAATTAATTTTTAATCTATAAAAAGTAATCTAAAAATAGAATATATGTTGGAATGTGACTATTAATATAGATGCCAATAATGCAGGTATTTACGTTACTATACATAATTATTATTGTTTAACTTAAATTTTATCTGTACTGACTTTGAAACAAAACCTCTATGATTTGGAGTTTTGTGGATGTAATTTCAGACTGGTAGATGTAATTTCATTCAGAGTTGTATAATATAAGGGTAGTTTGTAGAATGTGATCAGTTAATTTATTCGTTTTACCATAATTTACTGTCAATTAATTACCCAACAGTAGTGATAAATTATTTATATAAATAAATAAATTGTAGTAAAAGATAATTTTATGAACTTTTACTATGATATGTCCCAAATTTAATAATGCCCATAATAAGACTTAACAACGATGTGTTTGCGTGATATTGTTCCAATAGTACTTCGTACACTTAATTCAATAATTAATTGATTATGTATCGTAATGGTGCCTCTAGATCCACTCGGTCGGCCTCTCATAGTATACCTACAGGCACGGATTTTGTACCCAAGTCGCGAAAGTAACGAGGCGGTTTGTTTAATCCAATCTATGATTAATAATAATATTAATAAACATTCCAGGACGATCTACACAACGCCACCTAAAATAATTACCTATAGCTTCTAGGTTCTAGATTGCGGATAAACATACTTTTATATACATTTTTTTTGGAATTTCGAAACACCCTAACCAATACAAATATTCATATTCATATATACAAATATTTGCACTGAGCGAGAATCGAAACCGCGACGCGAAACCTGCGTGGCAGTCGTGTAGAGTTGAGCTCGCCCAACGTAGTTGTACTCCGAACTATCCTCAAAAAACTGCCCAAAAACCCGTACTGTACGTATAGAGCTCATTTTGAGCATATCTTGGGCCCACAACTCGTACCCATACCTATAGGTATTTCATAATTATGCGTTCAGAAGAATGATCGGTCAGTCGGCTGCATCGATCGGTAGACGGACTAAACCAATGGAAACCAACCGCTTAGGTCTGGAGACACCCTAATTATTATATTACACATATAAGTCCATCATTATTTCGTATTCTTTTAGTTAATAATCAAAACGCCTGACATTCTAGATACGAAAGTAGTATCTCACCAGATAACCAAACGGTGTCATTTTTTATGGTTTTTGGTTTGGACAGATACGTTAATCATATTGATAAATCAAAATTTCTTTAAAAGGAAGTCTTTTCCTTTAAACTGCTAAGTCCTTAACCAGTCTCTTAAGAAAATTTCATGTTGTATTTGATGTAAAATTTATCTTTTCTATTGCATACTTAGTTAAGTTTACACGTAAAGCATTATTTTTACAATTGATATTATCGATTATAGTGTTAAAATTAGTTACTAAGGCTGAAAACGTCTTTTAATTACATCTAACTTTAAAGTTAAATTTATTTAGATTTGAAGCTAAGATTTTGTGATTTAATGATCTAGTTTTATTTTGGGTACCGACCGGCGTTACAGGTTATCTCACGTTCGCAGTGAGCATTACATTACACCTGAACGAAATACCTATATACAATACTCGGTTAATAGTTTAACACGACTGGAAGAAGAGTGAGCTAAGATCAGCTTGTTGTTTGTAAAGCATTTTCTCTGATTAGCTTTATTAACTAAAGATTCTGATCCCGTTCCCGTTCCCGCTGTTGACCCTTACCCATATCGTGGTTATATGTAGCCTGCCACTCAATCAATAATGTGGATTTCTATTGGTAAAAGGTTTAGCAGATCCAAACTATATCTCTTTATCATAATAGTATATTAATTGATAAATAATAATATTAAATTTGATACTTTCCAAGACGTTAACTGGTAATGCTTGTGCGGCTGAGCACGTAATTAATTTCCTTGCGATTGACATCGCATAGCAAGAATTTTTGGCATACCCATTTTTGTACAAAGTACCCGATTTGCGGCAATAGGCTCGTTCCACTATTACGTGGAACTGGAAATCAAAATCACCTCTGCCTAGGCGAGAACCTCGACTGATGGTAAGCTGAAGGCAAAGTCTAAGGGAAAAGGGTCACCATTACAAACACGTAGAGTGTTACAATGGTGGCGCTCAGCTTGACGGCGTCATCGCTCTCATCAGAAAAACACGTGCGCCGGTAAGGAATTCCAAGACTAAATGGTGCAGCAGAGGAAAGACTCACCGAACCGCTTGGTTCTTGATAGAACTATCAGTGCAATGTACGAATGAGAAAACGCTCTACAAAACCGAAGCAATCCGATGTTAGACGAACATGAACTCTTCTTAAAGTCGTGCTAAATTAAAAGCAGGGTACTATACGAGGTGTGTTGTGCCCTTGTATGCTTCATTTGAATCTTTGAGTACACGAATACTCGCTGTATATCATGTTAAACGTGTCAGACAGTAGACACAGTTAAGAAAAAAAATATTATGTAGTTTAAAAATACAATATAAAATCGTTAAAGTTAAAATAAACTTTTATACATTCCACTATTGATGACTTAGGCGCTCGTTTCACGGGGACATATAACTTTTCAAGTTATCGTAAATGATTCGTTAAATTGCAATAACTACTTTTATACGTATATCTTTTTGCTGAATCGAAAATTATAGTTGGCGAGATATAGGTATTAATAGTAAGCCTAATAAA
This sequence comes from Pelosia muscerda, assembly GCA_963691645.1. Classification (NCBI taxonomy): domain Eukaryota; kingdom Metazoa; phylum Arthropoda; class Insecta; order Lepidoptera; family Erebidae; genus Pelosia; species Pelosia muscerda. Next base: position 6,032,641 of record OY829103.1, read on the forward strand.
CACTTCATTGGTGAATATATGTATGTGTATTTGTTAGTAGTGACAAGATAAATGTACATACGGATTCCTAGCATAAGTATTGTAAAAAATAGTTATTGCAAAGTGGGTTTATCAGCTATCTCTCTCACTTCCTGAGGTTCACGCGTTAAAACAAACTTTTCAGATTTATTAACTATTTTTATACCACTGGTGATAGACACCTGGGCCCTAATTCTACTAATTGTCAAACATTATCAAACCGCTGAGATTATAAAAATGCCATTAAGTTTTTACTGCCATGTTGTTAACGTTTAAAATTGAGCGTGAGTTTTAACGTGTAGAGCGAAATGAATGAATTTTTCGTTGTTATTTTGAACTTTTGATAAAGACAAAAGTTCAATGAATTTTTTTTGTAAACCCAGTGGTTTGACAATTAGTAGAATTGGTGTTCTGGTAGAAAGTGGTTACCGTGGCCTATGGACGTGTACAACATCAGAGGCGTCACACTCGTGCTGACAACCTTTTGATGCCTTTCTTGCAAAATAGATAGATAAGCCAACCCGATTTGAAAACCTTTACGCAACTAAAGCTCCCGTGAACGAACGTTTTTTTTAAATTAACCTATCATATAAGTACCCCGGGCTCCATATAGCGGAGCCGGCGAGTACTAGCTACCGAGGGATGTACTCTAGAGGGTACCAAGCTACGGTCTCCTCCCTCAGGGGTAGAGAACTCAGTGGGATGACCACTCCGCCTAGAAACTGATTTTCTTGTAAAGAATCATAGTTCCAAACGGTGGCTTGTAGACTTCTGCTCTTGATAACTTCAATGGGGAGCCGGTATTCGAGCATCTCCATAAACGAAGGGTGAGAGTTTCGTTTCAATACGCGGGTTTTTCGCTTCGTCTCTTTCGTTGGGTCAGGCACTAGGTATACCTGTAAAAGAAAAAATACAACACTTACACCTTATTCTTAGGTTTACTAATATCCGCCTGGGATGACGGGTGGCGCCGCCTATCACCATAGCAGAAGCGCTCGCAAAGTGCGCCTTTCCTTATCCGGAGGCTAGATGGGGACACCATGTCCTCTACACCCGAAGGGATATCGACAGAGATGGACCCAGGTTTGCTGGGATGCGAGGGCTATTTTTTTTTCAGAAATAGTCTCTAACGAATTACATGCGAGTGAAGCCGCAGGCAACATCTAGTTTTCCACAAACGAAAATTCATCAATAAAAACACGTTACTCTAAAGTCTATGTATTTTTATACCCCTTAGGTGGCAGACAAGCACGCGGCCCACCTGATGGTTACCATGGCCTATGGACGTGTGCAACACATGAGGGCCTCACATTCATGCTGCCGACCATACAGAGAAGAGGGGAAAGGGGAAAGGGGAGAAGATTAAGAGTTTCTGAGCTGTCAGTGCAGAAGACTAAGGGTTTCTCGGTCTTCCCACTGGCAACACAAAACCTCATTAGTGATCTCTTAATTGATAATATGTTGTATATATCTTACACTAGATGTCACTGCATGTTCAAACAAAGCGTCATTCAATTCTCTATTTAATAAGGAACCAAGTTTAATAATAATAATAATAGCGTACCTTGACGTAAGGGTTGGGCGGTAATCCCTGCGGGGTGAGCGCGAGCGACTGCGCGTGTAGGATCAACACGGAGAGCACGCCGCTCGCGTACTGCACCGACAGCTTGAGGGAGCCCGACCCACTCGTCTCGGGCTCTGTTGACTCACCTGGGAATGAACAACATGTTATGACTTATTAATAAAGTATATGATTCGCGCTCGGTAGCGCTCCAGAAGATGCCTCGTGTAGAGACGAAACATATGTCGAGGTTTGTTCTTCGCACTTACGGAATACGACAATATTCCTCAACCGGTATGAAGATCGACGCCCCCGAGGAATAAACCGGTAATCGCAAAAATCAAATTTTACAGGAGAAAAGATTTAGTGTTTTTCGGTTCTAACTTTTCTATAAAAGACAATTATGATAACATTTTAATACGCCGGGAAAGCTAATTTTTGCCCAAATAGATCACAGTTAGCCTTGTAACTATTGATTAAACACAGAATTAGATATTCACCAAAGTTCAAATTACCGAAAATAATTTCTAACAGTTTTTAGGGTATTGATATATTACCACCATGAACTATCAATAATATTCCAGCAACGTCTACTTACCGAATTATTCTTGTAATATAAAAATAATATCTTCAAAATCATAGACATAACACTACTTTACGGAGTTCTCCAACGATGTATATGTTCATTAGTAAATAAATGTAATGTTCAGTTACCGACTTATTATGGTAAACATTTTAATAACCTTATAATGGTAAATTATAGAAACTGGAATATTAAAGATCTTTTGGGTAATTATATTTTAATGTAATCGTTCAAACAGATTTGGTAAATAAATTTGTTATCGGTATCTCTAAGGGAAAATCAGAGAAAATTCATAAAATTTAAAAATATTGTTTAAAATGGGCAAAATGTCCATAATGAGATCACAATTGTAATATAAAAAATATAAAAAAAATAAAAACATCAAACGGAGTACTCAATCACTAAGTTCATTGTTAGCATCATTATTATCTTGTTCTCTCTACGCTCCGACCTAAAGCTTCCCATATACAGTACCCCGTGAGCTTTCAACTCGAACTTTCGAATCGCTTCTCTTGCCTAGAAGAATGCAGTAAAGTGGACGAGATAAATAACAGGTTGGTTGAAGCATTCAGCGCGCTCCAAATTCTTCAGGCCCCGTCGAAGAGATAGACCACAGAAGGTCACCGATCACACCCTAACTCATGGCCGAACGACGCTCTATGAGGCTGCAGTCTACCAATGACGCTGAAGCACATCGGCAGCTCAATAAACGTATCCAGCAGTCTTTGCGACACGACATCCGTGCCTTTAATACTCAGTGTATTAAGGAAACGATTGAGCGAAATAAAGGCTCCAAAGTGTTCGCAAAAGACTTGTCTATTGGGCAGAGCTAGTTGACAAAGCTGAAGAGGAAGGACGGCAGGGTCGCGTCGACTAAGGCAGATGTTTTGAGGGAAATCGAGGGGTTTTATGGACAGCATTATACCTCAGTCACCAAGTCTGCTACTGATACGGTTAAAGATCCAAGAGCCAAGCTAACCCGACACTACACCGAGGATATCCCGGACATCAGCCTATACGAGATTAGGGTGGCCCTCAAGCAGCTTAAAAATAACAAGGCACCAGGAGAAGACGGAATCACTTCGGAACTTCTGAAAGCGAGTGGAACACCGATACTCAAAGTCCTTCAGAAGCTCTTCAATTCTGTCTTATTCGAAGCTACTACGCCGGAAGCATGGAACAGAAGCGTGGTGATCCTCAAGAAAGGTGACAAAGCCTCTCTTAAGAACTAAAGATCCATCTCGCTTCTGAGCCATGTTTATAAGCTGTTTTCGAGGGTTATCACGAATGGTCTCGAACACAGGTTTGATGACTTTCAGTCGCCCGAACAAGCCGGTTTCCGAAAAGGTTATAGTACCGCAGACCACATTCATACGCTGCGGCAAGTCATACAGAAGACTCAGGAGTATAACTAGCCACTATGTTTAGCGTTTGTGGACTACGAGAAAGCCTTTGATTCGATCGAGACATGGACAGTGCTACAATCACTCCAGCGGTGTCATATAGACTACCGGTACATCAAAGTGCTGAAGTGTTTGTATAAAAACGCCACCATGTCAGTCCAAGTACAAGATCAGAGCACAGCGGCGACACTGTTGCAGAGGGGAGTGAGACAAGGAGATGTAATATCCCCGAAGCTCTTCACCAATGCAATGGAGGATGCCTTTAGGCTACTGGAATGGAAAGGTCTTGGCATTATTGTTAATAGCGAATACATCACTCACCTTCGTTTTGCCGACGATATCGTGCCCATGGCAGGATCGCTGGAGGATCTTAACACAATGCTCGACGACTTCAACCGAGTCTCTCAACAGTTGGGCCTCAAGATGAATATGGACAAGACCCAGGTTATGGCGAATGCTCATATTCTAAGGCCCTCCCCAGTGTCAGTTGGAGGCTCGACCTTCGAAGTTGTAGACCGATTAGACGGATCAAACTTCGAGGTGGAGGTCAATCGTCGAATCCAAATCAACAGGTCTATTATTGTGCTTACCTCTTAAGTCTGTAACGCGGTCATCTGTTTTAAATTTTACTATTGCTGTGTATACCATTTGTTCATTAATTTGTAAAGTATTTAAAAAAAAACTTCTTACAAACCAAAACATCCACATTTTACTGTGTGCGATTATTTTTTTGTTGTAGAGTCATTTGTTTGATGTTTTCTGTTTTAGTATGTTTAGCAAAGTATATCTATTGCAGTTTTCGATCAGCTAGTTTATAAAATTTATCAAATATAATTATTTTACCTATCTGAAGAGGTAAATTGGCTACCACAGTTCAATTTACAATTCCCAACAGCTCCTATAGACTTTTGTGGATATTTCAGTAATTTATTTTTCTTGCTAGACCATAGACCTTCATTAGTTTTACGTTTTCTGGTGTATTCATTTTCATTTAGGGAAGTGGAAGGTACCTCCAAATTATTTGGTTCAACTCTATTGAATGTTGTATTAATTCAGTTCTAACACCAGGTTGCTAATTTTAACAACAATTTAATTCAGTTCCAATATCAGGTTGCTTATTTTGACAACTATTTGGTCAGTGTGGTACCTATAATAAGTGTTATTAATTACGGGGGAGCTTTCAGGTTGCAATGTTTCCTCGAAATGCGAAGCAGTTAACGCCAATACCTATATCACGATCCCAAATGATTACTGTAACAGAGTATTACCGAAAATGTCAATCTCATAAATCACGAGAATAAACCTGTAATCGGTTTAACCAGTAATTAATAGAAAATATTTTGCAGTAATATTACTTTACCGAAATGTAGCCACACAAATGAATTTGTAATAATGTATTATGATATTCTTCTCGTACATAAAAATTACCACTTTTTCCGAAGAACAAAGGTGTCATAAGGTAAATACTTGGATATTATCGCTACAAAAATTTGAAAAAAATTACATAGGTGCATGCTGACCCATAGATACCGAAAATGCAATAACAGTAATAACCCAGTAATAGTACAATACAGGTTTATTCCTCGGGGGCGTCGAATTTAGTCTTTTTACTTGCGTTGAAGGGCTCGGTTTGCCATTCCTTTCTATGACAATTAGTAATATTTTGCTATTACAATGTGGTCCGTGTGGAAGAAACACGTTCATATTCTACCAAAAATTACACGATTTATTTACACTAGCAACAAAAACAAACATAAATGGCGATGAGAGCATTCATTATTGTATTGTTGCTAGTGTAAATATACCTATATTTATTTTGTAGAAATACAGAAGTCGGCCAATAACTTTTTGTGCTGTCAGTGTAGAAGATAAAGCAAGTCTTCACACCATGACATGACGGTGTCAACTTCAGCCTTCGGTTATCCCACTGACAACACTAATCCTCTCCAGTGAGCTCTAGCGAGGCTCTGGCAGTTCAAATTGTAGTCGTTCTCGCAAATGTGTAACCAATGAAAACAATACCCTGGATTCCAAAGGAAAACTTTGGAGGGGTACCCTACAAACACTAGACGATAATAACATGTCACCTACACAGAACAGGGAAAAACTACCTTTCGTCCTTTGGTCCACATCCTGTTGGTCTCTCAGAAGTGGGTGGAAGAATGTGTACACGAGGTCCGAGTGTGCGATTTCGTCGGCCAAACTGAACAGTGATGTCAAGAAAGCTTGTACGTCATTGAAGCGCCGGTCTGCTACCTGACGAGTGTTGGATCTGCCGACGTGCAGGCCTGATGGCAAACTGTAGAGACAAATAGAAAGTTAATAAAAAAGTATAAGATGGGTACATACTTAACCTTCAGTTACACCAATGTTTAAAATATGTTTTTGACGAGTTGCAATTTGTAACAAACTTCAGGGTGAACGCAAATGTGTTTTAAACTTGTTTGAGATAGTCTCAATCTGTATATCACTACATAGTATAAAATAAAGTCGCGTTTTTCTGTCCCTATTTTTCTTGTCCCTTTGTATGCTTAAATCTTTAAAACTACGCAACGGATTTTGATACGGTTTACGATTTTATAGATAGAATGGTTAAAGAGGAAGGTTTATATGTAAATAACATCATGCTACGACCAACAGGTGCGGAGCAGGAATGAAAAATGTTGCAAAAACGGGATGACGCAGACGAAGTTGCGCGGGTCAGCTAGTAATATATATTAATGTATTGTAATTTTTTGTATTATTTTTGTTTTAATATTGACATTTGTAATTTATTGAATAAATTTCTTGCATATTAAAATGTAACACATTATCACATTTAAGTTTATTTTACAAAATTTTACACTACAGTAAATAATTTATTTATTCATCAACACAGTATGCGTCAGACATTATAGATTATGCGTTCGTCAAGTCCGTTTACTGCCAGCTATAAAGTTTAAGCCAGAGATTAGGACAATTTGGTGACACAGACATTTGGTCCTATATACGTGTTAGTTGGAATGTTGGTCGATATGATTTTATCTTTACTATCCCTATATATAGGACGAATATAAGACTGGCAGCAAGTAATGAAGTGTCCATTGGATGAGTCACGAAAGAAATGAACAGCAGTTATGTAATAGCTAGTGTCGATTTCTTCAAGCGTATAAACCCCTGAAGTTGTAGGGAGAGTTGTGTTAATCAACACCAATATTCAACTATTTTCGATCTCCCGTAACAGGGGGTGACTCTAGTGCCGTCAAGCGGGCATATTGTCATAGGCTTTACGTTTACCGTCGGATTTCATTATCGTAGAGAAATCTCCCCGAATACCACCTCACCGGCTTGCGAGTGTGATTAAGTTGGACTGGAACTCCCTTCTTGAATAGGTGTTAGGTGGCCCAGTAAAGTAATTCTATCCCCTACTAACCCTTGGATACTTTTCATTTTTCTATATTTCTTTGCTTTTTCTCAAATCGATTTTTTACATCGCATGAATGTAAGAGTCATATTATTTATTTATTTTTATATTTTTCTAAATAAATACATAAGGATTTTGGTATCAGAGTATCCTATAGTAAATATTTTAATAATCATGTTTCTATTAATTTAATCAATAACATGAAATTTAATTAACGGGGTCATTCCTCCAACTACTAAAGTACAGTCGTGACGCTAAATACATGACTACGAACACAGACGCAGTATAATAAATTATTATTATAAGTGGTAACACTTTTAGTACAGCACAGAACAGATAGCATGTTAGGCTCCTAACTAGACTCCTACTTCTGACTGAACCTCCATCATATCTGGCAAGAATCACTATAATCTTGTACGATAGACAGAATCAATAACGTTTACACACTTATACATAAAGAGTAACATCATCATCATCCATCCTTAATTCCACTTATTCCAGACTGACTACATCGCAGCTGAACTTCGATTTTTTCGGTACAGTGCCTGTCACCTGGCCTTCACAACTTCTAGGCGATATCGAAGTACTGCAGTTAGATCAGTTGCTGGACTATTTAGAGCTTCAACTACCCATAACATATGACAACCGGGATCAAGGGCTCAAACGTGCTCTTCGAGGTTTAGTGCAAATAGCCATGCATAAAAATATTTGCACTGAGCGGGTATTGAACCCTCCTCCGTAATAGAGGCTGTCAACAAAGAGTAATATCATGTAGTAAAATCATAATACTACTATTATTGTGGAAATAATAAAGGTGTAAATACATGATATTATTTTTACTATACAAGATTATTGTTGGTTCTAGGAGTAGATACCGTCACCGATGCTTACATATTTTAGTTCTGACTGTACCTAAATATTTCACAAAGTGATTACAATAATTTCAGAGTGATAAGATTACAAGCATTATTCGCACCGTGTCGGAAAACACTTACGACTGTATCTTATCGCACGACAGGGCGTATTGATTTAAACTGTAATGGGCGAACAACTATTCTCATCGCTTACATATTTTATTTGCATTCACAATTCAAAACTGCATAATTAAATTTAATTGACATTCGAAAATCGGTGAGTGAGTGTGAGATATTTAAAAAAAAAAACCAAGTTGCTGTCAGTACAGGTACGTGAAAATATGTTTATTTTTTTATATAGATGACTCATTTGAATATTATTCGATAAGATAAAAAAAATTGTTTCTTTTTCAGATGTGACATATTTTCAAATGTGGAAACGTTTTCGTGTGTTAATTACGTGGCAATAATAACATTGTATTTGGCGCGTTATTCTGATGTTTCTGTTCGGAAAGTTCAAGACTTCGTTTAACATCAACAATGGAACGAAAAAGAGAGGAAAGCAGGAGGAAGTTAGCCACGGCTTGTCTATAACTGGAGCCTATAGGATAAACCGGAATGAGTTCTCCGGTAAGTTTATACATTTACTAATATATCATCATCATTATCATTTCAGCTGTAGGACGTCCATTGCTGAATATAGGCCTGCGACCTATAATTTGACCGCTTGGAGGTGGTTATTGGGGGGTTTCGAGCGTGTTCCCGCCATGCTAGTGCAATGCGGGTTGGCGGGTAACATTAATGTTACTAACATATACTATACTATAATTACTTTATCATATTACATTCAAACCTTATACCTAGCTACGCCGCATTTCAACCAGAAAATTTCTCGCCATGGCTTGGCCTGGCTTATCGTATCGGATCCGATCCGTACAGTGCACTATGATGTATCACCGATGCCAGTTCACAGCGATACGCCATGAAACCGGACCTAGTTTAAAGTCACGTGAAAATTTGGCCTTAGATTTCTCCCGAGGCTAATGAAGCATTTGTTATAAAGACTAGTAACTTTATTTTGACTTTGAGCCTATTTGTCAGATAAACTTCTCTAACTTACTACAGTGTAATAGATGATGAGTATTAGTCCAATTCACTTAGACACGAATAAGTTACTTGTTAATGTTTCATAGCATACACTTCAAATATTATAATATTATATTAACTACACTCCTTAATAAGTGTCTACTGATTAAATATGATTTGTAACGTTTTATCGTAAATTATCGCTAGTCAACAGTTCAATGAGAATCCCCATTGCTCATACTACGTTTAAAATTATCATCGTTACTATGCATTCTTCACTGACGTTTCAAATTGTATATTTTTACCGTTTCAGTAGACAGTAACTACTCAGAGTCGCAAGGGAAGGCAAAACGTACTGCTCCTACGGTCCCTGCAGTTCCATCTTACCAACCACAAGCGCCTATGCGACAGAAAAGAGCACCAAATCGTCCTTCGAACCCACCGCAACAACAGCCGGATCCCCGACTGACAAAAAGCACGAGTGATCTAATAAAGGACACAAATCTACCACCACCCATACGTCAAGCACAATCAGGAATATCTCTAGACCCTCGTGGAGCGACTGAAGTGAGAGGAGGTAGTAAAGGCGCAGTAGTAGACCCAACGACTAGACAACTAGATGCACATAAAAGAGTAGAAAAAAAGAGGCAAGAAGAACAAAAGAAGTTGGAAAAGCAAAGGTTAGAAGAAGAGAAAAAATTGGAGAAGCAGAGGTTAGAGGAACAGAAGAAAAGGGAGAAGTTAGCTGCAGAGGAGCAAGCGAGGCAGGATAAATTGAAAAAAGACAGAGAAAAGAAGGAGAAAAAGACTAAAAGGGCAGCACCGCAGAGACCTTTAGCGAATCCTTTGGCACAATCTGCTTCACAGTCTAACAATCAAGCAAATGTGTCGACGAATACATTAAATAGTTCTATCAGTAAAACGAGTGGACCACCGCCATACACAGACTCTCCTAGCCATGAGAGAAGAGAGGATGAGATCACAGGCAATGTGCAATTCAGTAAGCCCGAAGATAAGGGCAGTTGGGATATGGTTTCACAGCATAGACAAAACGTAATTGTCAACAAGCGTGCGAATCCAACGCAACCAGCTAAAAAGCAAACAACAATAGACTTAAACTACAATTTAGGTGAGAGTAAAAGTGATGCCTAAGTCTTGATATGCATCGTCAGAATCCTAAGGTTGAAAACATGTATTTGACAAGTTGCAATTTGTCGCAAACTTCAAACTGTGAACGCAAATGTGTGTAAATTTGCTTACGACTTGTTTGAGACAGTCTCAATACATGTATAAAACAAGTAATTGTATTCTGACAGGTCTACTATCAGTTTTTGACAAATCTTGAACTAGTTTTGTATGAAACATATTTTGTTTCGTTTCTTGGTGTAAACGAATGATATGGTAGAAATAGAAAACATGAAAGTTTAACAGGGATGACTGACAGACTGATTTCTATAAGCTCGTGTTTATGAATATATTTCTTGAAAGCTCTATTGGCTATAAACTTGTGGAAATAATAAATAGTAATAGCAAAATGATCATTTTTTTTTATCCAATGATAATCGTATTTGAAACCGCTTAATGTTCAACCCTAATTGGGTTATTAAATCGCTGTGTCTGTGCGAGAATTACAGAATGTGACTTTTTGTATATAATTTGAATTATAATTTATATTTAATTATTATTATACCTATGTTTTTATTTTGCTAATTGGTGTTTGTATTTACTCTCAAAACAAATTAGTGATAAGTATAATTAGTGATAACTCTTTGCCAAAAATTCAATCGCATTTTTGTAATCTCAGTGCTATGAGAATGGTCAGCAATTAGTAGAATGCTGGTCAGGTTACATGAATGAAGTGGTCTTAATAGCCTCCATATACCAGATTGTGATATTGTCACTTACATGCAAGTCTTACACTTAAGTCAAGTACATGCTTTTTTATATTGGTCAGTACAATATGACCTCACCTCGCGTGATAGGTAAGCTGAAGGGAGTCTCAAGATCAGTAAATAAAGTATATATATTTCTGTAAAAAAATGTTATCTTACCTGTGAACCTTGGCCAATGGGAAGTGCAGACATATTTTCTGGTACAACTCAGTGAAGTGTTTGTATGAGCGGTACAATACGAACGGGGTGGTCTGTCCCTGTCTGTAGATCCGTAGCGCGTATACGTAGTGCTTTTCGGGGTCGTAGCGCTTCTCGTAGCCGAGACATTCTACGCTGACTAGACGACCTTCCTGTGCGATTCTGAGAGAAATAAAATAATTTAAATGAATATAAAATTCATTACCGTAGTTTCCCTATTCTCTAAATACTACGAGCATTTACACATATTGAGAACTCACTTGTACTTTGCCACAGTATTTTTATTTTTTAATAGACCTGACCGGTTTCGCCTTACGGCATCCTCAAAGGTTTACGATGACATACAAGCCTATTCCCTTGTAAACATTGCGGCAATGTGTACAAGTGAGTTCTCAATATGTGTAACAACAAATTCCACCAAGTGCCATCAATCAACAGTATAAATAGTCTACGAGCATTTTATATGCAACACCTGTAAAACCCTCAAGGAATAGGCAGAAATGTATTTTACACCTGTTTCGTTCCACCCTAATGGCCCTAAATGGAACGCAGAAGTATATTTTACACAATATCACTAACTATATTTTTAATACAGGTCATATTCACACCCTATTTCCTTACACCTACTTTTTTTGATAACTGCAAAAAATTCCCACTTATAACCCCCGCCACAGCCGGTTGGGGAGGTTATGTCGGACTCAACTGACTAAAACGCACGTCGTCTTTGAGTCCTTAGTTGCTGGAGGTGAGATAGTAACCAACATATCCCTCGCACCCTGGCAGACCCACATATTCACACCTATTTCTTTACACCTACTGAGAATTACCAAGCGAAAAAACTATCAAACAATCAATTAACCCTTCACATGAAATGAAGTGGTAATACTCTTTCTATGCAACACAAACCTAGTCTAGCCATAAATCTGATCATAATTTCAAAATAAATAAACATTACTTACGTGTATGTACGCGGCATGAACGAAAGCAGCTCTGAAGAGTTACTGCTCTGGTCACCACTCGCACGGAGCTGCGCCAGATTGTGGATGAAGAAGTTTATCGGTGTAAACCTATAGGATGAACCAATTATCATATAAATACTTTCTGTCCACATTATCTTATTATCATTGCCGTTATCGTTATGATATCCCAATGGGAAAAAAAAAACCGCAGTAGCCTAGTGGTATGGTTAAAGGACTGCTGAGACGAGGTCTCGAGAGGTCGCAGGTTTATAAGTGCCCGGTTAATGGCAATAGGCTCGCCACTTATTACATTGGGACCTAAACATAAATGTGAGTGCTAGCACCTCTGCCTAACCCTTCGGGGACAAAGGCGTGAGTTTATGTATATTATATATCCTAATGGGAAGAAACACTCAAAGATCGACATAGATGTCGCTAGCATCGAGTTTGCTGTCACTTTGCTGTTGGTCTGTCGCTTTATTACGGCTCTATCAGTGGATATTCTTTGTTTATAGTTTGTTTTTAAACTCGCGAATTTCATCTCACACAGACGTGCAAAAAATTTAGATTTTCATGCTAATATCAAAATATTTTTTCTAAATAACGGTGTTTGTAACAATTTTCTTACGCTCTAATGTTAGTAATCAATCAGTGTCAATAATACACGTAGGTATTGAAATAATAAATATAAAATTTCGAAGAGGGGGGGGCGGGGACATATTCACACCTATACAATTTATATCCACCTTTTAAGCATAGGAGATATTTCGGACTAAAATTGAGCCATATATAATTAGCGGGAAGACCGAGAAACCAAAAAAAATCTTTGTCTTCTGTACTGGCAGTACAGAGACTCACTTAACCTCCCCTTCACCCGCTTTTTCCCTTCCCACCTATTCTCTATAAGGTCAGCAGTACTAATGTAACCCCCTTAGTGTTGCAAAAAAACTTATCTCTATCTGGAGAGTGTTACCACTTCCAGTACTATTAACTAGTCAACCTCACAGGTACCTAATAGAAGATTTTTAACTGGTTTTGAATTGTTATTATTTTTTGTTTATTCTTTCACATTCAAATTGTTATATTTTATGTTCTGACATCCATATTGTTATTTTTTTATTTCCTTTTGACATTCATATCGTTATTTTAGATTTAATTCTGACATTTTTTGACAGCCATAATGCTAATCTTTAACAATTTTACTGTTACCCATATAATTGTTTTTTTTTGTACTAATTATTTTGACATCCGAATTTATAATATATAACTTATGTGAGTAGTTAGCTGTTAGTATAAGTTGGTTTGAATAAATAAAAAAATAAAAAAGTCCATAGGCCACGGTCACCACTTTCCAACAGGTGGGCCGCGAGTATAAAAAATATATAATCATGTCAGTAATAATTTCAACCTAACGAAGCGGAGTATAGATGTGATTCACGCTCGGTTTCAAAATGAATGTTATGAAATATGTAGGCAGTGTGTACGCACTTGCTCTTGAGCGAGGAGTGTATGAGGCGCGCGAAGGCGGCGGCGGCCTCTGCGTTGGTGGCGGCGGGCAGCAGCGCCTTGCGCACGTAGCTCACCGCCACGCTGCTCACGCCGCACACGCCCGACATCGCCATCTGCACACGACACACTATCACTCATCCACATTCTCTGAACCTTTACCACCTGAACCCCAATCAGTATAAATTACATTTAAGGGTAGCCTAATGGACCCCAGTGGTCCATTACCCATATACCTATCGAAATAACTTTATATGGTATCTAACTAAAAGACATTAAATTGTGAATTCAATGTACAGTGGGCCTCAAAAATTCCTCAACATCCTAAGGCCTATAATCCTTTGACAGTCTAAATCTAATTTAACCAAAAGTAACATAGAGAATACCACGGTAGCCTAGTGGTATGGGTAATGGATTGCTGACACGAGGTCTCGGGTTCGATGCCAGGATTTACCATGGCACACACCAATAAACTGGCGAAACGTGGGTGCTACTACCTCTGCCTACCCCTTCGGGGATATAGGCGTGAGTTTATGTTATTTAAGGGTATAAAACATTGTTAATAATAAGTCTACAATCTACTAACCAACGCAAACAGATCAAGTATATGATCATGATGGGCTCGTACGATGTTGAACGCCATACAGCACAACTCGACGAAGTGCTGGAACCGTTGTGTGGGGCGTTCACCTCCGTTGATCACGTACACCATGTCGTGAGTCAACACGAACGGTGTTCGATCCCTGTTCGGGCAATAATGTTAATACGTTAGTGAAATTTGATTTTTTTTTTTAATATTCTAGGACATTCTACACAATAACTCTACATATAACTAAAATTCTACATATAACACAATGTCACCTAGACCCATGGTAAGCATAGTTTAACTAGCTTGTGTTACGGGTTCTAGAATGCGGATAAACATACATAGATACATTTTTTTTTTGTAAATATATACACATTATACATAGAAACCCCCAGAACAATGCAGATATTCATATTCAAGCACACAAATATTTGCACTGAGCGGGAATCGAACCCGCACCTCCTGCGTAGCAGTCGCGTTCACTACCGCTACGCCACGGAGGTCGTCGATAAAAATCTAAACAATTAGTAGGGATGCTAACTTTGTGACCTGGAAATTGTAAATTTCTGGTTCCGTAATATTTATTCTATAACCTTTGATAACGGCATATGAACGTAGAGGGCTTTATGAGCTCTGGTCGGTCCGATAAAAGATGGATGGATTGTGTGAAAGAAGATATGGCACAGAAGGGAATGACTGAGAGTATAACATCAGACAGAAATATGTGGAAGAGAACGACATGTTGTGCCGACCGCGATTAATTGGAAGAGTAAAGAGATAATGAACCTTTAATAATTGGCGACGAAGTCGTATCTCCCTCGATGTCTCCCTGTTCCTTGTCTCCTCAAGTTTTTAAGCAATGAAGGAGGAAGACCGCTGTTCGAGGGAGCTACGACCACTAGCAACATAAATTTGTCTACCCCAAGGGAAACACAAATCCGTCGCCATATAATTTGGTTTTGCTTTTTCATTTAAGAAATGAACAGAAACTTCGATATATGGATGTTAGTTTCTGAAAGGATCTGGATAATTTACAGAGACAGATTGCATTTTGAAAAACACACAAAGATTACTTCTGTGTCGGGCATGTTTTCGAGTGGGTCACGCCATCAATATTTACCTTTTGAAGTTGCCAAACATTTGTGCATCTCCAAGGAACTTCCCGAAGTCGATATGGAACAGGTGTCCAGATGTCTTCAGCATGATATTGTCGTTGTGACGATCACAGATACCCAAGAGGTACGTAGCCACGCTGTATCCCGCACATGAAGCTGTAAACAAATTACATAATTGACACTTCTGAAAATATGGAAGAATAGTAAGACTCATCGTCAGCCTCCGTGGCGTAGCGGTAGTGCACGCGACTGCTACGCACGGGGCGCGGGTTCGATCCCCGCTCAGTGCAAAAAGTTGTATGCATGAATATGGCTGTATGCACTGGACTGGTCGTGCCTCGAAGAGCACGTTAAGCCGTCGGTCCCGGTTGCAATACAAACTATGGCAGTCGTTACGGGTAGTTGGAGCCCTCAAAGTCCAACCACTAGTCTAACTGGGAACTTCGATATCGCCATTGGTCATTGGACCATTGGTTGTGGAGGTCAGATGGCAGTCGCTTCATGGAAAAATATCGAAGTTCAGCCGCATCACTGTTAGACTGAAAAGCCGACCCCAACTTAGGTGGGAAAAGGTTCAGAGAATGAGTAAGACTCATCGTCCTCGTCATCACAATGTTAGTCCCTATTGCATTTAAAATTTGAACTTTAGAACCCAGGGTTAACCCCCTATATTTTATAGCGATTTATGACCCTTCAACCCCGAGAGGAAAGCTGTGCCAGGCCATACCTTGAGGTCTAGAGAAAGTTACATTCTATTGGCGAAAAAGAGAGTGGAATCTCTTAGTAAAGTTAGAAATTGACATAAATCTGGAAAATAACTCTGAAATAGGAATCTTTGTGACTAGAAATATTATATTTCACATAATATACTCGAAAAGACTCACCAGTGAAATTATCCCTTGCCCGTTGATACTCGAGTTCAGAAGGGTTGTGTTTGGCTAGCCACTCAGCTATTGGCTTGTCTTTGAAAGACCCGGTTAAACCCCATTCCGTCTGTATTGCTCGAAGAGTTTCCGCTTCAGACACTATTTCAATCATACCTGTATACGAAAAAAAATAAAATAAAAAAATATCATATTAGGTACTTAGTGTATGACATCCCATAATAGGCATAATAAGATTTATCGTATTGAAGTCGAAAACGTGTTCTCATGATAGCCTCTGTGGCGTAGCGGTAGTGCGTTCGACTGCTACGTTAGAGGCGCGGGTTCGATTACCACTCAGTGCAAATTTTTGTATGCATGGGTGTTTTAGGTCCTTCTATGTATACCTTTTATGTAATTCTAGGTCCCATAACACACGCTCATTAAACTATGGAAACTTTGGCTCTAGATAGCGTTGTTTTGGATGTCGGACAATATTTATTTTTTTATTTATTTATTACTAGTTGTTACACTTAGCCCGCGGCTCTGCTCGCGTAGATTTTTCATCCCGTTCCCGCTACTCCATAAAACCTTCCTTGGAGTTCAAATAATATATTTAAAAGAAAATTCTCGAATTGGTCCAGCCGTCTTGAGTTATGCGCTTAGTAACATATTTCGCGATAGATTTGAATCTAATGCATCTGTTCATAAACACATTTAATTTATAAAAAACCTAAATGAAAGGAAAATATTGAAATAGGCATCTTAATTTAGTGGGTAGGTGTACATTATCAATCTACAGTTATCGTAGCGTATATCAACTGCGTTTTACCTGTAACTTACCTCTCTTATCGCTCGTGGGCAGCGCTTGGAAGGTAACTATCCGTAGATCGAGCCCCGCCTTCAACCATAGACTGTCCATCACTTTAATTACTTGCAACACCAACGAGTCTTGTCGTAAGTCGTCACCGACCTTGTGAAAAACGATAAATAACGTTAAGTATTTCATGGTACTGTTACAAATTACGCGAATGAAAGAAAACGAATAATTAATGGAACGGACAAACGTTTTATTTTAAGCAGCTATGGTCGCGGGATAGCTGTAAGGTAGGGTAGACGACATTTTATTGTACACATCCAAAAAATTAGATTACAGTAAATGGAAAGCGTTATAAGTACACGTTACAGCGCGATTCAACATAGCATACATAGCGCGAGTGCGGGTCATTTTGTTATCCATCGCCATTTACAGAATAAAGTAGAACAAAAAAATTCTATATTAAGAATACAATGGGCGCCCTCAGTGCTGGAAGCCATCTCTGGGTAACCGAAATTTTGGGCTTAGTGTAAAAAATACCCATTAAATCGCGATATAATTCGTTATTAATTGGCTATATTGCATTTTATTTAACATTTTAATCTTGGAATGTGGTGAAGAGGGATAAGAGATCTATCTATCTATAACTATCCGCTTTAACTCGCCTTGCTCACATACAAAGTATCGCCATCTACCGTCGAGAAGGATGTCTATTTGGAAACACTGAGGCTAAGAGAGCAGTACATAGACTTAGACCACGCCTACTGTGATGAATTCAGGGTTGATTCAAAACTCACTATTGTACGGTCACTTCGGTCACCTTCTCTCTGTATATGCTCAGTGGCCACAATGTTTTTCCCAGGGCTTACGGCACCTCCTCTCTGTGTTTGCTCTTCGTTGGATGTAAATGAAAGTTTCAATGTTTTATAAAATACATTACCTTGAACATAGCGGGAATCACTGCATTATCACTGCCTATAAAATTGATCTTCAGTGGTAGGGTATTCGAAGCGAAGTACATACAAGATCTGGAAATTTTTATTTATGTAAGTCAATAAAGAATCAAAGAATCAATTTTTTTTATTCAGTTGAGGTACATAGAGAGCATAGGTGAAGGCCAAAGATTTGCAATTTTATATGTTAAAAATACCGGCGGGGACCTGGAATCCAGTGATCAAAATAGTGAAACCCAAAAACACAGTGGCGCCGATACCGTCTAAAACTAACATAGTGAGTGTGGTGTGTCGCCAGCCTTACATTCAATATAAAAGTAATAGAGGGTAGGCACACAAAAAATGTTTCCTGCACACCGCGCGACGCTCGCAGGCCAGTCAAGTCGTGACCTTCGGGTGCTGCAACGCACCCGAAACGTCGGCAAAAGTAAGTGTTCTAAAATATATCGCGAACATTATAAACACTATGAGTAAACGCCGCGATAGTTTAAAAGTCACATTAATATAACATTAGAGTGCATTTAACATAAGAAAAAAAATGAGACGTTTAAGCTGCGGCACAAACCGACTGTTGTGGTTTCCCAAACGACTACAATATGGGATTCTCAAGTTGTATCTCAAGGGGATATCACAAGTTATAAATAAGTTTAAAACACATTTGCGATCACACTGATGATCTTGTCAAACACATGTTTTAGTGTCTAAACACACTATGCCGAAATTACGCGACCGAAGTTCGGCGGTTGATTTTTCGTTCCGATGTATTCGGCTGATATGACACACCATAAGTGCCGAACTTACGCGGCAGAAATTCGGTTTCACAACTTTATGTGTGTATTCAGTGCCTTGAGCGCTGTCGTGGCGTCGTGTCGTGTTATCTACACAGTTGGACAGACAGATTTCGGCGGCAACCGAACTAAACTTCGGTTGCGTATAATGTGTACTCACAGAATAAGTTGCCGTTGAACTTACGCCCGACCGAAGTTAGGCTGTACTCTATGACGCGACGTAATTTCGACATAGTGTGTCGTCAGTAATTCAAATAGCATTGCGAGCGTAATTGTGCTGAACTTCGGTCGCGTAACTTCGGTATAGTACGTTTAGACACTTAAACGTTAATGAAAACCTGTGGTAAGTGGTATAAGTGATATAAATAAAATCAACAAAGATTAGGTGAAGTTTAGTTACTTGATGTCGACGTCGTGTACGTATTTGTGCAGAGCGAGCGGCAACGCGGCGGGTTCAGTGCGCAGTAGCGCGGCCAGGCGCGTGCTGCCCGCACTGAGCGCGCGGCCCCGTCCCGCTTCCTTCGCTTCCTTTACCGCTTGAGCGATTTCCGATAACTCCTGAGGGAAGAGAGTGAATAAAACGTATAGTATTTGTTGTAATCCGTCATAAAAGTTATGACGGATGTAGGACGCAATGGTATCTCCCATCTCAATTGTGCAATCCAACAGGGGAAGTACCTCCACGCTATAGAAACCACGACTAATAACAACCGTGTGTGATATTTCCGGCGGTGAGTAGAGTAGCTAGAGCTCATTGGAGAGTTTTTGTGTTTACCAACAACAGCAACGCTCGCAGAAGCTTACTGTACTTACTGTACTGTACGTACTAAGTGAAGTGGGGTCAAGGTCACTCACCCTGACGAGTCTGGGTTATCTAACTGCAGGATGTGTCACAGAGACTTACCAACAACAGCAACGCTCGCAGAAGCCTACTGCACTAATAGTGACGTAAGGTCAAGGTCACTCACCCTGATGAGTCTAGGTTATCTCAATGCAGGGCATCCTGCCACAGAGGCTTACCAACAACAGCAATGCTCGCAGAAGCCTACTGTACTAATAATAACGTGAGGTCAAGGTCACTCACCCTGATGACTATGTGTTATCTCAATGCAGGGCATCCTGCCACAAAGGCTTACCAACAACTGCAATGCTCGCATTAGCCTACTGTACTTATACTGACGTGAGGTCAAGGTCACTCACCCTGACGAGTCTGTGTTATCACTGCAAGGATGGGTCACAGAGACTTACCAACAACAGCAATGCTCGCAGAAGCCTACTGTACTAATAATGACGTGAGGTCAAGGTCACTCACCCTGACGAGTCTGTATTATCTAACTGCAAAGATGTGTCACAGAGGTTTACCAACAACAGCAACGCTCGCAGAAGCTTTCTGTACTATAGTGAAATGAGGTCAAGGTCACTCACCCTGATGACTATGTGTTATCTCAATGCAGGGCATCCTGCCCAAGAGGCTTACCAACAACTGCAATGCTCGCAGAAGCCTACTGTACCAATAGTAACGTAAGGTCAAGGTCACTCACCCTGACGAGTCTGTGTTGCCGCTGTAGGGTGTGTTGCAGCGGCTCGCCCACCACAGCAAGTAACGCACGAAGAAGTAGACGGTATCGCCACTCGCACGTCATGCTACTGTCTGCAGAGGTCGGCTCACTGCCGCTCTCCTCCAGGGTTATGCCGAGGAACTCCTGGTTAGGTGTCTGGGAACATATTACTTTGTCAGATGTGTGTATATCATACACATTAATACTACTAGCGTAAATAAACCCACGGACTCCCACATTAACGCGTTACCGAATTATAGTCACTAGCAGTAATTTGTCACTTTTAGTGTTGAAACATTGATGTCACTGCAATATGTATTTCTGTCAAAGTTGATAATGGTTTATAAAAAAACGTTTCACGGTTCGTATATTCCGTCAGTTTCTCACGCCCAGGTTTGGTATAAAGATACTTATGTCACTCGCACACTTGGTTCCCCTAAGGATAATCTTTCTAATCACTCTTCTAATAATATAGTGTAAGTAGTTAACGAACTATGTTTCATTTTATTGTTTTAAGTCCTTATAAAAATATAAAGATTCGGCTCATAGAAAAGAACGGTGAGACGCCCGGTTAATATTGAATTGGTTAGTGTTTGCAGTATATACTCCATATCGCACTACTTGATATCTTTTCACAGTAGTTAAAATCAAAACCATATAAACATAAACGGTTTTAACTACTCTAGAAACATGTTATTGTCAGTTCTATGTGCGATAGAGAAAAAAACGAAACAATTCTCTCTCATTCAGACTCATATGCCGTATTATTAAATTATTTGCCTTAGCATAAAACTTAAAGTAAAAACAACTAATCACCCACCTGAGGTACGTTTGGCAAAGAATGCACTAGCAGCCAAAATAGTTTGTGGGCAACCGCAGGCGAAGCGAGGGCTCGGTATAGTAGCAGTTCTGTAACAAAGTATTCAGTTATATTTATACAGTGTTAGGGAAATGCTTCTGAAGTCGAAGGCACATCGTAGTACTCTAGGTACACTACACCATGTGCAAAAAAAATCCGATTATTTTTCTTAGTTTTTTTTTATCGCTTAGTTAGCATTATACATTATTCATTGTATAAAGCTAAATTAAACGATAATTTCTTACAAACACATCACTACAAAAAAAAACAAATGGCGCCATTATGTAAGTTCTTATTTTGACGTGACAACGTCTTATAAATTGGCTTGCCGGGTGACACTTCAAGAAACTGCGTTACGCTCCGCTCACGTTATGCGCTCACAATGAGAGCGAGTGAGAGGCACGCGTCCCTTCCACTCGGGCATGGTTAGCCCGCCTAAGAGCGAGAGAGACAGACATAAAAAGTGAAAGGCACGCGTCCCTTCCACTCGAGCACAGTTAGCCCGCCTAAGAGCGAGAGAGACAGAGCGAGAGAGATATTTTACCACTCAAAGTCGTTGTCACGTAAAACTTTCGCCCGTATACCGACTTTACAGGCAACCAATTTTTTAAGGTAACTATTGTTTCATTTTTGCTTTACTAATACGATGGAGAGTGAATAATATAAGTGAAATGGTATAATAAAATATAGTATACTCAGAGTACTACCAGTTGCCTTCGAATTCGTGAGCGTTTTCCTAACTAAATGTATAGATATCGAAACGCAAAGTGCGACTTTAGAATGAAAAATCTGATTGATCAGCTCATTGTGACGCGTCATGTGTAGTTAGAGTAT
Organism: Pelosia muscerda; assembly: GCA_963691645.1. NCBI lineage: Eukaryota > Metazoa > Arthropoda > Insecta > Lepidoptera > Erebidae > Pelosia > Pelosia muscerda. The sequence goes on from OY829103.1 coordinate 6,054,478, forward strand.
ATTGTCAAGAAGTTTGCCGGTCGGCGTACTAACCGGCGACGGGGCTGGGCTCGTAGGTCTCGTAGCGCAGCGCCTGCGTGAGCTGCGGCATGATGCGGCACAGCTCGTCGTCCGACATGCCGTTGATGAGCGTAGTGGCCGTGCGACGCACCTCGATGTCCGGGAAACTATAAGATTTGAACGCTCATAGAGTATTTTTTTTTCTGAAGGGATTAACGACCTCAAAGATGGAAGAATTCTGCCCAACATCCCCACTGATACCGCCTCCAACGGAGCCTGAGAGAGTGTTTATGGAGTGACGTATTTAGAAGTATAAGTATTCTTTTGGCTTTTACTATCTTGAATTAAAATCCTACTTACTAATAATATTATAAATGTGAAAGTTTGCGAAGATATGTTTGCTACTCAATCACTCCAAAGTCTGAACGGATCTGACTGGGTACAGGCATAGATTACATCAGATAATACACATAGACAACTTTTAAGGAGAAATTGTTCCCGTTTTTTGGTTTGTTGAGGGAACAGATTAAATACGCAGGCGAAGCCGCGGGCATCTACTAGTTCGACCAAAAGCATTAAAATTTTGAGGAAATATAGTAAAAAATACCTTCCTGACCCAGGTTCAAAAATAAAGAAGCAAATACTTTCTTTTTATACTGAACTGTAATTGCTTATTTACTTATTTATATACTGATCACCCATAATCTGCCCAGTTAGAAAAAGTGTGTGTTAAGTGTTGGTACACTGTGGAGTAGCATTTGGCTACCCTATATCTTCACTTGAGTATCGTACAAGGTGATTAAGGTATAGGCTGTTCTCCCTTAGAAAATAAACATACGACATATGACAAAGCGCCCGCATGACAGCGATAAGCTCGTCCCCTACTGCTTAGTGGATTTAGAGGCGTGAATATATGTAGAATAATATCGTCGGCTTATTGCAAGAAGTCATTATGTGACCAATTCACTATTCTGAGATAAACGGTATTTTAGTTCGATTTATGTTGATTTGCCCATAGCATCCTTATATTAATGACGGGGATGAAAAGTTTAATTTTTTCGATTAGCTTAAATGTTATATTAATTAAAACAAGCGATAGTCAGTAATCCTACAAAGTCATTTATTTTTAAAAAATACCAAAAAAAAACTAATGACTTCTGTGTACTGCAAGTCTGTTCGGTATGTGATTTAATTATTTCTTAATTTATAATAAAACAACGAAAATCTAATCAAATTGTTATTTTATAAAAGGGATAACCAATATTATCCTAAACATAACAGTGCTAGTCCTATGAAAAACTAATTCAATTCTTCCTAACAATTAAAATAACCATTTTTTATCACAAAAAACTTATAAAACTCTCAGTCTTTGAATAAAGAGGTAATAAACAGAGCTAATTTAAATCAATAAGCAATTGGAAGTTTAATAAACATGACAAAATAAACTGAAAAATAAAATTTGTCTTAACAGTTGTCATAAGCACTTAGATATTCGCACAATAGCAAATTATAAATGTTGCAAATACCTAGATACTAGCGACAACTTACATGGTCTCAAAAATTATCCATAATAATAATATTATGCGCTGGGACTAGGGGTGCTAAGAATCGCCGGGCGGGATCCCTCCATCAGACGACCAAAGCATGCACAATGGACAACCGATGCAAATGTAGGTTGTCGCTGGTGACACACAACATCTGCACAATGAGGACAGACGAGAAGCTAGCAGAGCTGGACGAAGAATTGAGCAAGTTGCACTGGGACATCGTTGGGTTATCCGAAGTCCGAAGAGAGGGAGAAGACACAATAACCCTGAAGTCTGGCAACCTGCTCTACTACCGCGAGGGCGACGAGAAGTCGCAAGGTGGTGTCGGGTTCATCGTCCATAGGTCCCTCATAAATAACATCATATCCATCACGAGTGTGTCGAGCAGGGTACCTGGTACTCAGAGTGTCCAAGAGATACTTGCTGAAGGTCATTCAGGCTTACGCACCGACCTCGACACGACCAGATGATGAGGTGGAGGCTATGTATGAGGACATTAGTAGAGCCATACATGCCTCTAAATCACACTTCAGTGTTGTTATGGGGGACTTCAACGCAAAACTGGGTACGAGAGGTGATAACGAGTTGAGATTGGGGCAATATGGGTATGGGAAGCGTAACCGAAGGGGTTGGAGGCTGGCCGACTTTCTTGAGAAAGAGCGACTCTTTATGATGGACTCTTTCTTTAAGAAGTCGCCTCACAGGAAATGGACCTGGATGGGCCCCGGTAGTCGTCCCAAAAATGAGATTGATTTCACCATGACGATGCATAGACGGATATTCAATGATGTCTCAATGATCCATGGGGTGAAAACCGGAAGTGATCACCGAATGGTTAGAGGCACATTGAATATTAATCTGGAGAGATCCCGTCTGATGAGGTCTGCGCTCCGGCCTAGAGCTTCTCATATACAGTACCCCGAGAGCTTTCAACTCGAACTTTCGGATCGCTTCTCTTGCCTTTAAGAATGCAATACAGTGGACGAGATAAATAACAGGTTGGTTGAAACTGTCCATTCAGTGGGCTCCAAATTCTTCAGGCACCGTCGAAGACTATCTCTTCGACAGAAGAGAGAACCACAGAAGCTCACCGATCACACCCTCAAACTCATGGTCGAACGACGGTCTATGAGGCTGCAGTCTACCAATGACGCTGAAGCACATCGGCAGCTCAATAAACGTATCTAGCAGTCTTTGCAACACGACATTCGTGCCTTTAATACTCAGTGTATTAAGGAAACGATTGAGTGAAATAAAGGCTCCAAAGTGTTTGCAAGAGACTTGTCTATTGGTTAGAGCCAGTTGACAAAGCTGAACAGGAAGGACGACAGTGTCGCGTCGACTAAGGCAGATGTTTTGGGGGAGATCGAGGGGTTTTATGGACAGTTTTATTACCTCAGTCACCAAGCCTGCTACTGATACGGTTAAAAATCCAAGAGCTAAGCTAACGTGACACTACACCGAGGATATACCGGACATCACCCTATACGAGATTAGGGTGGCCCTCAAGCAGCTTAAAAATAACAAGGCACGAGGAGAAGACGGAATCACTTCGGACTTCTGACAGCGGGTGGAACACCGATTCTTAAAGTCGTTCAGAATCTTTTCAACTCCGTCTTATTCGAAGGTACGAGGGATGCCTTTTAAGTTTTGTCGTTTGAAGAAAAAAACGCCACTAGGACCTCGAAGCACTATTTATTGTTTTTCAAAGTATTCACCACGTAGCTTAATACACTTTTCCATTCGCTCAAACCAGTTATTATAACATTTATTCCACTCTGAAGTGGGGGTGTTCAATATGGCTGGCTTGAAGCGTCGACTGCTTCTTCACCGGACTAGAACCTTTGACCACGAAGAATTTTCTTAATTTTAGGAAACGTAAAAAATTCGTCAGGCCTTAGGTCAGGACTGTATGGAGGATAGTCAAGTAATTCTACTTTTTCCTGCTTCAAATACTCAATCGTTTGACGAGCGCTGTGTGAGCTTGCGTTGTCGTGGTGAAGGATGATGCGTTGCTTTGAATCCATTTTTCGAAGTTCGGCGATGACTTGTGGTAAACAAACTGTTTTATACCACTCTGCGTTAACTGTTCTACGATCTTCAAGTACAATAGTTGCAATGTGACTGGTTTTTCCTACGAACGTGGCCACCATTTTCTTTGAACTGCTTTGAGAGCGAACAACTTTAGTCGACTTTGGTTCGTTTTGAAAGACCCAGACTGTAGATTGTTGTTTGGAGTCAGGATCGTAGGCATAGATCCAAGATCCGTCATCACTGATGATGTCGTAGACGTGGTTTGACTCTCCTCGGTTAAACCTTTGCAGAGTTCTTTTACACCATGTGACACGGGCCGCCTTGTGATCATCAGAAAGCAGATGCGGTATCCAACGGCAAACTAGCTTTCTCACACCAAGTGCTTCATGCAAGATCTTCTGAATGGTTGTCCCTGAAATGCCTAATAGAGCCTCTATCTCTAGATATGTCACATGACGATCTTCGAGAATTAGCTGTCTCACAGCAATGATGTCATCTTCAGTGAAGGCGGATTTTGGGCGTCCTTCACGAGATTTGTCACTAACACTAGTATTTCCACGCTGGAACTCTAAATACTACCGTTCGACAGTCCGCAAACATGGGGTTTCATTACTGAACACAGATGTGAGCTCTTCATAACAGTGAAGCCGTGTCAGGCCTCTTTTAAAATTGTTGAAAATTATTGCAAGAACATTTTCCTTAGAAAGATTCATTTTCGTACGTGACCTGACAGATTCCAATCGACGTTGTGATTAAACAATAGCATTAATCCTAATAGTTTTAACTGTTTTAAGATTCAAAATTCATACACATTCGAATATAGAACAGTTCCAAATTTGAAATTGCCGGGAAATATAGAAACGACAGAACTTAAAAGGCATGCCAGGTATTACGTCGGAAGCATGGAACAGAAGCGTGATGATCTTGTTCTTCAAAAAAGGCGACAAAGTCTCTCTTAACAACTACAGACCCATCTCGCTTCTGAGCCATGTTTATAAGCTGTTTTCGAGGTTTATCACGAATCGTCTCGAACGCAGGTTTGATGACTTCCAGCCGCCCGAACAAGCCGGTTTCCGAAAAGGTTATAGTACCGTAGACCACATTCATACGTTCGTTTTCCCGACGATATCGTTCTCATGGCAGGATCGCTGGAGGATCTTAACACAATGCTCGACGACCTCAACCGAGTCTCTCAACAGGTGGGCCTCAAGATAAGTATGGGCAACACCCAGGTCATGGCGAATGCTCATATTCTAAGGCCTTCCCCAGTGTCAGTTGGAGGCTCGACCCTCGAAGTTGTAGACGTCTACCTTGGGCAGATGGTCCGATTAGACGGATCAAACTTCGAGGCGGAGATCAATCGTCGAATCCAACTCGGCTGGGCAGCGTTCGGTAAGTTACACAGTGTCTTCTCATCCAAAATCCCTCAGTGCTTAAAGACAAGTCTTTAATCAGTGCGTGTTGCCAGTGATGACCTATGGCGCCGAGACGTGGACCCTCACTATGGGCCTCATAAGAAAGCTCAAGGTTACACAGCGAGCTATTGAAAGGGCTATGCTCATAATCTCTCTGCTAGATCGAATCAGAAATGAGCAGATCCGCAGACGAATAAAAGTGGTCGACATAGCACAGGGTTAGCAAGCTGAAGTGGCAGTGGGCGGGGCAAGAAAAACAGATGGCCGTTGGAGACGAAAGGTTCTCGAATGGAGACTGCGTATCGGTAGACGAAGCGTGGGACGGCCTCCTGCGAGCTATTAAGATTAAGTTATGCGATTGATAAAATAAAAAGTAGGTAATTAAAAACAATAAATGATTTTAGGAATACCTTAAATAATTGAAATCATGATATTTTACATAAAATTCATTTCGATAAAATTCATTAAGATTACTTATTGTGAACTTATGATCAATTATTCATTACAGAAAGTAATTAAGTACAAATAATGAACTTTATCGATCCAAATTCTAAGATATTATTCTACTCTTGTTTAGATAAAGTTAATTACATGGTGAAAATGAGTTCTGTTTAATATGTATGTTGTGATTTTAATAATTATCTATTTAATACAAATAACTTGAGCAGCTTAGTGATGTTTCCTAAATGCCTGATTTCCAAAGTTGCAGTTATGGACTTCATAGCAAGGTCATAAGGCCTAAAATTGAATAGATAGAAGTAAGTGAGTTTTTGCGTTTTGTAGAATGTGCCAAATGAAGTCCACTATAAATCAAAACGTATTTAGTGACTTTTTGCAGTTAACGAGTTCTTGCAATAAGCCGACGATATATAAGCTTCTTTTTTACTATCTTCAAGTAAAATTCCTTTCGTAAATAAACTTCGTGGATACTTAGAAGGTTACAAAAAAAATGATATCTTACCAAGGCAACAGTAGATGCATAGCATTCAAAGGAGAAGGTTTCTCCCACAGTTGTACTAACGCGAGCATCTGGTCTCTGTGTTCCCCATACCAGTTTGTGGCAGCCATCAGTATGAGGGGTAACGCGCCGGGCAACTCCACTAGATATTGTCGTTTCTCCCACATTATCTGTAAATAAGTAAATAGGTTATGGGTCAGTAAGATTACTTTTTAAAAACATCCGATTTTAAAGAACTAACTCGCCGGTCGTGAGTACATCGTGATCATGGCGCTTGCAACAGTGCCGAAATATCGGTTATTCAACAAAATAAACAAACATGGTAAATATCCCGATAAATTTAACAGTGAATGACAGGCAGTTCTACCAGTCATGGTAGGAAGAGGTCATTCTGCTACCTCCGACGCCTGAATCGCCTCCACTCGTCCCGGGCTGTGCGGGCTTGCGAGTCATATCCGGATCCGCACCGCCGCCTCCTTCTCGCAGAAGGCGACAGACACGCTGTTCTATGAACACTCGTAACACGAGCATATTATATTAAGACAAAACAGAAGGGTACATTACCTCCCTACATTCGCTTGGCATTCTTTGATAAGCTCCTTGTTCGATGAGGTGTAACAGTTGCGACTGTGTGTTCTTGTCTAAACTATCGAACTTCGGCAGGTCGTTTTGTGCCAGGGATCTCTGCTTGCTATCCTCACTGTCCGTCCATTTTACACCGGTGTGGGCGTACAGAGGAATTTCTGAAAAAAAATTGTTACAGTATTACTAGTCCAATCAATGAAGAAGCCAAAAGGGGATGTAGAGTGCGTGAGCTTGTGGGCTTTTAAAATGTATAAGCTTTCATTACGTGATATTAGCAAAAACTTAAAAATGGGAACCTTAATGACACCCCCAACTCCGGCTCACCTCCTAGACGCGGGGACTTTTAGTATGTTTACTCCCTTAGCTCCCTAAACAATATTCAAATGAAATTTCTTAGGTCCCAGCTCACGCACTCTACAACTACTATTAAGTGGACTATACTATGAGTATTTCGTAACTTGTTATTTAGATCAGAAAAATTTGTATTGGATTCTTTGCTTATGTACCAGCTATGTTTTTTTTTGGTTCTACGATAGCATGCAAACGCTAGCTTAGGTCACGAAACATACGTAAATATTATATTAAACTCTACTATTTTTTCTACTATTGACATGTCAACAAAAAATAAGAATGAAGAATGTTCAATATTACTTACCAATATTAACTACAGGGTGTGGTGTAGTAGGCGAGTGTGTAGGGTGTGGCGCCGGCCCGATGCGACGGTCACAGAACGTCGGCCATAGTGGTAGCACGTAGTTACCTGATGCTAGCATACTGGAAGCCAAAGTTAAACAGTAAATCAAATCAAATCAAATCAAATCACAGGTATTTTAGGTTTTCAATCCATAACACTACATAGTATAAAATAAAGTCGCGTTTTCTGTCCCTATTTTTCTTGTCCCTTTGTATGCTTAAATTTTTAGAACTACGCAACGGATTTTGATGCGGTTTATTTCAATAGATAGAATGGTTAAAGAGGAAGGTTTATATGTCTATAACATCATGCTACGACTAACAGGGGCGGAGCAGGAATGAAAAATGTTGCAAAAACGGGGTGACGCAGACGAAGTCGCGCGGGTCAGGTAGTTACAGTATTAAAATATTACGTTACTAACATATTCTTTTCGCTTTGTCTACTATCATAATTCTATTCATACATACGTTTTGGATATGACCTCGTAACCTCGAAAGAAAGCCTACGCTAAGCTACAAAGCCTCCTTCACCCATCAACAGCTGTTTATAGGTGAGGTTGCCTTAGCCGCGAAGGTTAAGCAAAGCCCCACCTACTCGAATAATATGATAATACTAGCTGACCCGCGCGACTTCGTCTGCGTCACCCCGTTTTTGCAACATTTTTCATTCCTGCTCCGCACCTGTTAGTCGTAGCATGATATATAAATATAAACCTTCCTCTTTAACCATTCTATTTATTGAAACAAACCGCATCAAAATCCGTTGCGTAGTTCTAAAGGTTTAAGCATACAAAGGGACTAGAAAAATAGGAACAGAAAACGCGACTTTATTTTATACTATGTAGTGAAGAGTATATACATACCCATCATAATCAAACAGTTGTATCGCCGCCCACCCTAACTCAACAAGTTCAAACTGGACGTCATTGTTCTCCTCATTCTCTGACCCACTCTGTTGGCTGTTGTCGTTCTGGTTCGGATGCTGACCATCCACGGTTCGCTGGGACCGTCCGTACAGAGTGAGAACTAGGCGAGATTCTCGTGGTAATGTATTCACTGGTAAATCTTCGAGGTTAAGCCTGTAACACAGAATTTTAGATTCAACATAATTTTATAATATGGACTGAATGCATATTCATAACTAACTTGTTATATTAATTTTAGAATGTGGATAAACTTATTAAAACATAGTGATATACGTATTTTTGTCACATAAATCATCATATGGCATATTAAACTTATTCATTCATTCATTTAAGACAGAATCAAGTTATAAGCAAAGTTAAAAGACAGAACTGGAAAAAGATGTATGTATGTATTACAGATTTTTGAATATCTGGATAAAGCCAGATGGCTCAAGTGATTTATTCCACCTAGAAAGGGGCAGGCCACGACTTCAAATTCCATCCTGGATGTTAACTTTTACCAACTTAAGTTAATAAAGTTACCTTACCTACTTACTAATCAGTTGAAAATTTCATTACAAATGTAAGCATGTATTTATAACTAAACTCACCACGTATCAAATATAATCCTAGGATAAAATGCTGCACTCTCAATGTTAGACGGGTGTGTAACGTGCAGAGAGTTCAGTGCCCTCGTTCCGTAGTACACTTGCGTATGAAACAGATAGTCGTCGTGGTTCCAGCAGTGTGGAAGACAGTGAACTGCTTCTATGCAGAACAGTGTAGTTTCTGATATCGTGTGAGCAGATACTGCACCTATAAAAATAAAATTACGAGCAAGTTGTAGACAAGATTAAAAAACGTTTGCATTGAAGTTTGCGACATGTTGCAACATGTCAAATACTCGGTGTAAACGAGGAGTGGGACACCAATCTTAATGAGATGTTGTCCAGTGTAATGTTATACACCTTTGTTAGAGTTTGTGTCATTGATATACAAAAAACACAAGATGCACAGTCAGGGTGTCAAAACTGTCCGCATTAAATGAGCGCTCAATTGGAAATTGAGCGCTTATTTCAAATAGTCTGACATCGCTCGTGTTCATACATGCAATTTATAGCTTTGTAAAAAGAGCTTTAAGTCATGTTCGTAAGGTTGAATTTATAAAAAAATATGTTTATAACATAACTATTACTACTTATGTGTGATTGCGGACAGATTCCAATTCTACTTTTGTTCGAGACTGTGTATCTAGGTTGGGCTGGTTTTTTGTATATCAACGGTTTGTGTACATTGGTTCAAACGTTGTTATATCACAGCTATGTTGTTATATAAAGGATAACACAAGTACTATAAGGCTATAAGGCGCGCTATAAGGCTACACAAGTACTCACCGGCGGCGCTGCCGGGCGAGAGGTAGTGCGTGTCGGCGAGCTGGAAGTCCAGCAGCCTGGTGCGGCAGTACAGCGCCAGCAGCGCGCGCGCTATAAGGCTACACAAGTACTCACCGGCGGCGCTGCCGGGCGAGAGGTAGTGCGTGTCGGCGAGCTGGAAGTCCAGCAGCCTGGTGCGGCAGTACAGCGCCAGCAGCGCGCGCGCTATAAGGCTACACAAGTACTCACCGGCGGCGCTGCTGGGCGAGAGGTAGTGCGTGTCGGCGAGCTGGAAGTCCAGCAGCCTGGTGCGGCAGTACAGCGCCAGCAGCGCGCGCGCTATAAGGCTACACAAGTACTCACCGGCGGCGCTGCCGGGCGAGAGGTAGTGCGTGTCGGCGAGCTGGAAGTCCAGCAGCCTGGTGCGGCAGTACAGCGCCAGCAGCGCGCGCGCTATAAGGCTACACAAGTACTCACCGGCGGCGCTGCCGGGCGAGAGGTAGTGCGTGTCGGCGAGCTGGAAGTCCAGCAGCCTGGTGCGGCAGTACAGCGCCAGCAGCGCGCGCGCTATAAGGCTACACAAGTACTCACCGGCGGCGTTGCCGGGCGAGAGGTAGTGCGTGTCGGCGAGCTGGAAGTCCAGCAGCCTGGTGCGGCAGTACAGCGCCAGCAGCGCGCGCGCTATAAGGCTACACAAGTACTCACCGGCGGCGTTGCCGGGCGAGAGGTAGTGCGTGTCGGCGAGCTGGAAGTCCAGCAGCCTGGTGCGGCAGTACAGCGCCAGCAGCGCGCGCGCTATAAGGCTACACAAGTACTCACCGGCGGCGTTGCCGGGCGAGAGGTAGTGCGTGTCGGCGAGCTGGAAGTCCAGCAGCCTGGTGCGGCAGTACAGCGCCAGCAGCGCGCGCGCTATAAGGCTACACAAGTACTCACCGGCGGCGTTGCCGGGCGAGAGGTAGTGCGTGTCGGCGAGCTGGAAGTCCAGCAGCCTGGTGCGGCAGTACAGCGCCAGCAGCGCGCGCGCTATAAGGCTACACAAGTACTCACCGGCGGCGTTGCCGGGCGAGAGGTAGTGCGTGTCGGCGAGCTGGAAGTCCAGCAGCCTGGTGCGGCAGTACAGCGCCAGCAGCGCGCGCGCTATAAGGCTACACAAGTACTCACCGGCGGCGTTGCCGGGCGAGAGGTAGTGCGTGTCGGCGAGCTGGAAGTCCAGCAGCCTGGTGCGGCAGTACAGCGCCAGCAGCGCGCGCGCTATAAGGCTACACAAGTACTCACCGGCGGCGTTGCCGGGCGAGAGGTAGTGCGTGTCGGCGAGCTGGAAGTCCAGCAGCCTGGTGCGGCAGTACAGCGCCAGCAGCGCGCGCGCTATAAGGCTACACAAGTACTCACCGGCGGCGTTGCCGGGCGAGAGGTAGTGCGTGTCGGCGAGCTGGAAGTCCAGCAGCCTGGTGCGGCAGTACAGCGCCAGCAGCGCGCGCGCTATAAGGCTACACAAGTACTCACCGGCGGCGTTGCCGGGCGAGAGGTAGTGCGTGTCGGCGAGCTGGAAGTCCAGCAGCCTGGTGCGGCAGTACAGCGCCAGCAGCGCGCGCGCTATAAGGCTACACAAGTACTCACCGGCGGCGTTGCCGGGCGAGAGGTAGTGCGTGTCGGCGAGCTGGAAGTCCAGCAGCCTGGTGCGGCAGTACAGCGCCAGCAGCGCGCGCGCTATAAGGCTACACAAGTACTCACCGGCGGCGTTGCCGGGCGAGAGGTAGTGCGTGTCGGCGAGCTGGAAGTCCAGCAGCCTGGTGCGGCAGTACAGCGCCAGCAGCGCGCGCACGGCGTCGCGCACGCGCGCGCACTGCGCCGCCACCGCCTCGCGCCGCGTGGCGCCGCGCAGCGACACGCCGCAGTACGGGCCCGCGTCCGCGCCGATCTCCGGCGTCACCGCGCCGCCCGGGCCCTGCCACAGCGAGAACACAAACCACGTGTAGTCGGTGCACGAGTGTTATCGGTTGGCGTATTTACGCAACCGATGATAAATTCGACAATATGAACCTTTCTGATAATAATACGTCTAAACGTAAATATTCAAGCTTGTTCAATTCCAAGTATGAAACGCCATAAATATTTTTTATCTATAGCAAAGTAATCGCTATTTTGAACTTTCTTATAAAGCGTAGTGTGTTTACGTTTAGTAATACGCATGATTTGAGATAATATGGTATTAAAGGTAGTATATAATAAGTACGACCAATCAAAGCAATTATTTACTAATAATGCACTGCATTATTAACGGTCAAGTGTGTGAGTTTGGCGACATCGGTTCCGCTACTGAAACTATCGCGTCGCACTTCCACTAGTTTTTTGTTCTGTGGCCACAACACTCTCAATACCTTTTGTATACCTTCATTCATTAAAATTATCAGTTCCATGTACACAACATTTAATTTCCCTTGTGCACTCCCGGGTTTGCTGGAAGAATACTCAAATTTGAGTTAAGCTCGCCTTTCGTACCTAACATCTCATAACTATTCTAGGAATGTAATTTATGTGTACAATAAAGAATTAAAAAAAATAAAAGATAACTCAAGTTAGCTTTGCTTGCTAAATTGATTTAATGCTATGATGCGTATCGATATGGGTTTTTTATTTTTTATAAATGGCACGTCAATTTGACTTCACCTCGCCTGATGTTAAGCTGAAGGCAAAGTCTCATGAAAGTGCGTCACCATGGCAAACACGTTCAGTACTACAAAGGTGGCGCTCAGTTCACGCCCCGCTTAAAGGACCCGGGACTGTAGGAAGAAGGAAACACTTGCGCCGGCAAGGAATTCCAGGACCTAATGGTGCGGCAGAGAAAAGGCTCACTGAACCTAAGGGTACCTAAGAAGACCACACAAGATTCCTTCTTCCCACAGTCAAAGTTCAAAAGTCAAGTAATGTCGTACTTACATGAGTAGTACACGCCTGAGCGAACGCGTTGAGCGTGTGAGTGACGTGGAGGGTCTCCACTCCTCCCGCGAGGGCACAGATCGCCTTCACCGCTTGGAACACGGCCTTCGGAGAACACGTCCCCTCGGCACCCGTCACTCCTATAGCCCGGGACAACTCGCCCTCTAGCGTTTCTGTAATTACATTGAAAAATATATGTCATTGCTACGCCATATTTAATTTAAATTAGAACTGAAAAGATAATTAGTTTCTAGATTTGTATTATACAGGTCAATAATGATTTCAGCCTGCTGAATAATGAACAGCCGCGGTAGCCTAGTGGTATGGGTAATGGACTGCTGAGACGAGGTCTCGGGTTCGATCCCAGGTTTACCATGGCACACACCAATGACTGCGATGCTTTTCGAAGTTATGTATGAATTTATCGCAGGTTTATAAGTGCCCAGTTAATGTGCAATAGGCCTCGCCACCTATTACATTGGGACCTAGATATAAAACTGGCGAAATGTGGGTGCTAACACCTCTGCCTACCCCTTCGGGGATATAGGCGTGAAATTATAAAAAAAAATGATTTCAATGGGTTAATTTTCGGAGTATGCTGGTTGTATGAGGTCCTAGCGACTGACATTTAACCTTTGCAATTAGACCAGTTTTTGGACTATTCGTCAGGGCTCCAACTACCTCAACGACTGCCATAGATGTTCATATGACAACCGGAACAGACGGTTTCACCTGTTCTCCGAGGCACGACCAAACCAGTGCAATTAGCCATGCAAATATTTGCACTGACCGGTGATCGAACTGTGTATCAGTAGCGTTCACTGCTGACACGCGAAAGTGACATTTTAAGAAAGTGACTTTTTTGAAAAAGTGACATTCTAAGAAAATGTCATTTTTGAAAAAGTGACATTCTAAGAAAGTGACATTATTGCGAGAGTGACATTGTGCTAAAGTGACCAAATTTTTCTCGATGACATTCTGCGAAAGTGACGTTCTGCGTCAAGACCCTTCAGAGGCGGTCATGGTACAAAAAGTGAAAAGTTACTTACCGAGTAATATAGACAAGTTATCAAAAGATAACAGAGGTGTAGCGCCTTGACAAGGTATCAGCTCATCGAGAGACAAATAACTGTCTCTCGCATCATCCCTCTCTGTCCTTCCTAGCGCGTTGTCTTTGCCCTCGGTGAGACAGAGCGTCACGTCTTTCTCTAGCCTAACACATTCCCGTATATAATCGTATTCGCTCAAGGAGCTGCCGGGCGTTAGGTATTCTTTCGCTCCCCATACCTGAAAGTAAAAAAATAAGTTTAAAATTTATACGTCAAAAAACCTGCCAAGTGCGAGTCAGACTCGAGCACGATGGGTTCCGTATCATTATCTAGCTCCCCTTAAGCTCACCACTACTCATATTTATACTTCTACATTGACAAGATATGTTGAAATTCGCAATGCACTATAGAAAAATAAGGTATAAAAGCTGTACACAATATTTTTACAAATAAATTTACATCTATATAAAATCACTTTTTGATTTATGGAAGACCCGATTGCATTTTTTTCTTTTATGTTTTTAAAATTAGCTGTTATAGAGGCAACAGAAATATATGATGTGTGAAAAATTTTAATGGCGGAGTTAAAATGAATGATATGGTTACAGACAGACGGGCAGAGAAGTCTTAGTAATAGGGTTTCCTTTTACTCTTTGGGTTTGGAACCCTAAAAACGACAATTTTAGGAGAAATTCCACTAATAAACTCCCTGCTGTGTAGAACCCCACATTGTAGTCGCTTGGAAAAAGTCCAAGCGACTACAATGTGGGGTTCTCCAAATAGGGCATGAGAATGTTTCTATATGGTCGAAAGCGCGAGTGTGACGCTTGCGGTGTTGCAAACGTCCATAGGCTACAGTGACCACTTTCCATCAAGTAGGCCGTGTGATTGTCTGCCACCCACACACGAAATGAGACGGGGATGATGGTGAAATATTTGTTATTTGAATAAATAGTTATAAGAAATTGTAATCTGTATATCACAAAACTTACCCTAAGCATATATTCAGACATATCTTCTCTAGTGTCCTCGTCGAGAGAACACACTACAGTTAATATCACATGTTCCACTGTTGATTCCACTGAAAAACAAACAAATAATATAAGAATAATAATAAACTCTATATACAATGTCATAAAGACGAACAAACAGAGAGGAGGAGGCGAAGTAACTGTGAAAAAACAAATCAACAATTGAAGAAAAACAAGTCAATATCCACGGATATATATCGCGAAGAAACCGCGGTAGCCTAGTGGTATGGGTGGTGGACTGCTGAAACGAGGTCTCGGGTTCGATCCCAGGTTTACCATGGCACACACCAATGACTGCGATGCTTTTCGAAGTTATGTGTGTATTTATCGCAGGTTTATAAGTGCCCGGTTGATGGCAATAACCTCGCCACCTATTACTACATTGAGACCTAAATATACACAGGCGAAATGTGGGTGCCTACCCCCCTTCGGGGATATAGGCGTGACAGTATAAAAAAAAATAACTCCCGTTCTTTTATAATTAGGTGTCAAAATTGTGTAAGTTTAAATTAACTTACCACCTCTCTGAGTTAGCTCTATAGTTGAACCAAATATAAATCTAGACAGTAATTCAGTAAGTTTACAAGGATGATTATAATGAGGCAAGACTCACCGTCAGACGTGAAAGTGAACGGTTCATCGGAGTGCGCGTGATGGACTAGAATCTTGATACTCGTGTTAGGCGGGTATTTGCCGCCGGATCGGGAAGCTATCACATGACCTGGGTTCGTTTTATCATCAGTGTAGACGAATCTTTCTGCAATCATACAATGTCATATTGTAAAATAATTTGTCTGTTTTGCCTAGAATTGTTTAAATTTAAAATTTAAATCATGTGACACGGTACACAGCAAATAAATATAGAACCGTACCGTACAGGATACCGTGGCTAATAATAACCTTGTGTTGTGTAGTAAGTAAGGTAACCAGAGTTCACTGGAGAGGGTTTGTGTTATCAGTGGGAAGACCGAGAAACGTTGCTTTGTCTTCTGCACTGACAGCACTTTCTATATGATCGGCATCATCATCATCTGGTGTTGAAAACGTTCATAGGCATCAGGTGGGCCGTGTGCTTGTCTGCTACTTCAGTGCTATAGAAAAAGCCAAAAATAAATTTTCTTAAATAATGCTTACTTCTGACATCCAAAACCATTTTGAGAAACGCTTTGTGTTCACTATCATGATTTCTTGTTCGACACTTCACTATACAATCGTACAGCTTATTCTGAAATACACAAATACAAAATTTAGTAATAATTCAACTACATACCAAAATGTTCGAGAGGACCCGGGTTCATAGCCATTATACGACCTACAAGGGTCTTACCACCACCTCTAGAAAGTAATGTTACATCTTACTTTAATTTCATAATGACATTCGGACCGTCCTTAGAATACTCGTATTATATTGTTACAATGGGTTAAACCGTATTTCTTACTGTAGTGGATACATTTATTTGTTTACGCACTCAAGATTCAAGATTCATTTATTTTCATAAACATGGGTTACATGGATGTTATTACAATATAATTTGTCGTTTGTTATAGTGCCAATATGTTTTGCCCAGACAGGCGTACAAAAATTATTGATAATTAATGAATAAATTATTTTAAACAAATTATAAGTTATGTCACAATTAAGAGAACAGCAAATTACAAAATCATTAAACATATTCACACTCTAGGTATATAAACTCTAAGCTAAATATTATTTTAAAAAAAAGTTTTGACAAAAGACAAACTTACAGTAGTAGATCTCAGTGCCACGGCCGGTACACTAGGTATAGACTTGGGCGGCGGGGATGGCAGTGTTTCTTTTTTATTGACGGCGGCGTATACAGCCTCGCGCATTTCCGTCTCGCCGTACAGAAAGTCCAAAGGGTCGTATTCTCCGTAAACGCTGCTACCACAATCGCTAGACGCAGCGGCATTTTCTGCAAATATCATTGGTTATCCTACCGTGGTTGAGTAAATCATTATCGTCGTTTCAGCCATAGGACGTCCACTGCTGAACATAGGCCTCCCCCATCGACCTCCAATAAATATATAGAGTAAATAGAATGATCCGAGGTCGAGTCAATATATCATATGAAATATTTATCTGGTCATACAACGGGGAAACACCACCAGCATCATGGGCACATCTGGTCGATGGGACAAAAGCTAGACTTGATCAAGGCATCTTCAGGAGCGCTCTCAAGCGAATGAAAAGCGCTCCTGAAGATGCCTCGTGGAGAGGCTAAACACGTGTCGAGGTTTGGCCTTCGCACTAGCGGAATGGTACAACATCTCCTCTCTGGTAAGATTTTTTTGTTTTAGTTACTTTGAAGAGGGTGGTTTGACATTCCAATATATATTGTTGGAGTTTTGAACCGCGGGTGAGCGGTGGGCCCTCCTCCCTCCCCCAATATATATCTTTTTGTAAAATATTATTAAATTTTAGTTTGACATATACATTTTATCTCATCAACATCATTTCAACCATAGAACGTCCGCTGCTGAACATAGACCTCACCACCGACCTCGATTCCGACCGGTTGAAGACGGTGTGCATCCAACCGGTGCCCAAACTTGACTAAGTCATCCCTCATAGATTACACAGTACATAAACCGTGATCATGGCGCTCGTAACAGCGCCGAAATGTCGGTTAACTGAGAAACCAACAAACATGGTAACTATCCTTTTGACTTTTATAATAATAGCTAGGTAAAGTTCAGATGTATGTATTTAAATCCTGCTTTTTAAAGATTTTTCTTTATTGCCCTGTGATGTCTTAAACATCAGCACATGTTTTGCAAATAACCCTGATCGAACTACTCTTTTACATTTTTATATGGGTAGTGTTTATAACGTTAAAAAATAAAAAAAACTTAAGTCTACCCTCATTTTAATGAAATGAAAATGATTTATTAATTTAGAAACAGTTGCAAATGAAACGAAATATGTGCAACATAAAGTGTGTTTTAAAAATGAAGTGATCTTAGCACATTCTCCCACACAAGCATTATTAAAACTAAAGTATTATAAAATCATAAAAACCTCAAAATGGAACATAGACCCATGCTTGAAGGGTAAATCGTTATTTAATATTCTATAATTTTAAATGCATAATGAAGTATGACTTTAAAATGAGAAAATTGTATCACATTGATGTGAGCAAACTGCAAAACCTTTCTCATTCTGTCGCTAGAATGAATGAATGGATAGTCTCGGAGTTTGCAGCAATCATTCTTTTGATAAGAAAAAAGAACAACGTATATATAACATAGTATAAAACGTTATTGTAAACATTGTTAACAATAATTACAATACAGTTATATACCTAATAAATAACATTATAGGCATATCTCACGTTTCAATTTTAAAATATGTATGTTTTTACAAAGAATCGAACGTTAACGAATCGATGTGTTTAACTCAAGTGGTTTTATAGTTAGTTATTAAAACGTTTAGTAACGATATATTTCACTCATCATTTTATTGATATAGCGCTCTCCGCTATAACAAATAACTGTACTAATCAAAGTATTTCGTTAGTTGATTAATTACAGTGAATCACTGTATAATCAATTTCTACGAAACTATTTTCCACGACTCACATATTTTTCTGTATATATCATCATAAACAATAGATAACAACGATAAAATTCTGTAGGTATTCTCATTTTAATAACCTTAATTATGTAGTCTCACAGATTTTTTGATTAATTGTTATTTTTATGGAACTATTTACGCTAAAGTTGTGTTTGTTTTGTTTTTCAATGACATCAAAGGGGTTGAACAGATATCATGATGAACTTTAGTCAAATTCTGTATCTGAAATGAGTGGACCATCGGAACCGCTGCGTCACAATGACATAGACTGTCCTCTCAAAAAGAGCTACCTCTGTGGCAAGAGAGCTACCACTGCCGCGTAGCGGTAAAGCGTTCGACTGCGACATTGGAGGTCGCGGGTTTCATTACCGATTAGTGCAAATATTTGCATACATGCATATATACCTATATTTGTATCAATCTGAGTGGGGTCTAAAATCATAATTCTCTGAGCCTTCCCAAATCAGTTGAGGTCGGCTTTCTAGTCTAAATAAGATGCGGCTGAACTTCGATATTTTCCGTGAAGCGACTGCCATCGGACTTTCACAACCAAATTCTGTAGTTAGGCTAGGATTGAGTTGGTCTATGAATATTATGTATATATTAAGTAATACAATATGTGTACTAGTTCTAGAACCCATGTAACCCCATGTGAACCTAAGTACCTTTAGATCTAGACAACGTCATCTAGAATCTCCTAGCTCATCCTAACGAGAATTCAAAACATATGTAATCAAAACGTGAGATATGCAGTAAACTTCTCATTTGTAAGTCGATAGTGAATCACGAGCCACTCACCAAGATTATTTGTCTGAATTAGTAGTGGATCAAACGCCTCTAGCACACTAACTCTTACGCTACCTTGCGCGTTGGGGTTGCGGCCAAAGTCGATCAGGTTCATCGACTTGGGCAGACTACCCAGTGTGTCGTTCGACTCGTTCGACTGAAAAAAAAAATCACATTTTGATTGTATTGCACATACGACATCATATATCCTCTGGTAAAAAGGATTTTTACTATCTTTGGGGGGTGTGATTTGGTATTATTTTCTATGAAAACTATGATATTTTGCTAATGTGATTATTAAACCGTGGGTGGGTTCCCTTGCCTCCCCAAACATACATATATTCTTGTAATGGGAGTGAATGAAACGACAGTACCTAGTATGTCGGGATCGTAGCAAACGGAGATCCGTGATACCCCTATGGGAAACAGGCGTGATTTTATGTATGTATGTTTGCATGTAATGGATTTCCGCGATGTAACGCCTACTTCAATATCTTACATAGATAATACTAAAATTAAACTTATAGGAAATCTATGTATAGTTACATTAAAATTAACATATTATAAAAGGCGAGCTTTAAAGTCACGCGTCGGTAGCTTAGTACTTAGTGCGTCGTCTTCCGAGCGGTTAGGTCTCGAGGATCACGGACACTATACAATCAATATCAGTTATTTTAGGTAAGGTAAAAGCGCCATAGGTTCGTGTTACTAACATACAAATATTTTTAGTACATCATCATTCTCTGAACCTTTTTCCCAACTCAGTTGGGGTCGGCTTTCCAGTCTAACTGTGATGTGTAAATATTTTTAGTACATATGTCTCTATGATATGTAGTTAGCGTATGACTTGTTACGCTTGGCCAGTAGCGAAAGCCTATATTTGTATTCACTTTTGTAGGCAGTCATCGTGACAGTCCATAATTTGATTGCCACTTGATTGCCTAAGGCGTATTGCAACCAAAGTTGAAATGATTGCACGTATATCCCGCGACAGCTAGCAGTACACGTAGATACTTACATTCACTTTCAATAAAATATATTAAATATAGATAAATTGTACCCAGTATATCTATTCCAGATTTGAAATTTTGGATTTCATAACTTGACGTTAGGTGTATCGGAAAAACATGAAACATTACTTTTACAAATTAAAAATATAGATAGATTTATCATGTAGACAGATATCAGTAGTACAAAACGTAATATGAGAATTTTGGACGAAAACCGCATTGAAATTAATTAATTTATTGAATGATTGATTGATGATTGAATGATTACATGAAAACTTTTAAACTTTCGCGTTGTATAGTATATGGTTAGCGAAACCCAGGTATTACGCATCATATGGTAAATACATTAATTTACCTTTTGATTTGCTTGACGTTTCGGTGAGGTTGCACTAGCCGTGGTCAATCAACTTGTGACCACGGGTTTCACTAACCGAATGAATGAATGAATGAAAGTTTTTTTTATTGATCATAAAAAGATTTTACATACCTACATGGCTTAGTCTAGGCTGTATTGGGAAGTACAAACGTACCTGATTCTGGTTCACAAATTAGGCTTGCAAGATATACGCTTTGGGACACAGTGTTTCAGTCAAATCTATTAAAAAGAATCTACGAGTTATATAAACTTACCGCATTACTGGCTTCCGATAACTTTCTAGAACTGTTCTCGACGGGATCCTTTGACGTCTCGGGCTTAGCCACGGGTTGTTTCACACCATTATTGACGGAGATCGGAGGCCCCGGCGGATACGGAGGATGCGCGTTAAGTTGAGGATATAAAGCGGGTACTGGCGGCCTCGATATCATATTGGTCGTATTATAATTGTATGTGGGAGGTGCATTGTACGGCGGATATGGAGATGGGGATGCCATTCGCGTTTGACTATACTGTATAGGAGGTCCGTACATTGGTGGATTAACGTGGACGTATGTTTGTGGTAGGTCGGGTGGATTCATAGGTGGTGGGTAGTAAGCATAGTTGGGCATTGGTGTAGGCATGCCGTAAGCAGGTGTTGGGTACGGGGGCATAGGGGTGTAGGGTTTTTGGTAGTTATAATAAGGGAATTGTGGAGGGTAATTGTACCCTGGGCGTTGATTGTAGGGTTGGTTGTTGGACATTGTGACAGTGGACTGTTCTGTTTGTACGTCGTTTAGTGGTGGCCCTTCAATCTTCTGACTCAACCTGGAATGTATGGAATTATACATAGTGTTACAAATTTAATTAACTTTTTTTTTATACAACTTAGGTCGCAGACAAGCACGCGTCCCACCTGATGGTAAGTGGTTACCGTGGCCTATGGGCGAGTGTAACACCAGAGGAATAACACTCGTGCCGCAACCCCTGTAAGAACAGAGACATTCTGTGTCGTCAGCGCAAAATATGTAGGATAAGCCTTTGGTTTTCCCACTGACAACACAAAACCTCCCTAGTGAGCTCTGGCTACCCTACTCACCACCGAAAACACAATACAAGGTTATTAAACGGCGATATTCTGTAGGGTCCTCTACCCCAGTCGGACAGCTCGATTGGGACGGATATACCGTCGTGTAATACCTCCTATTAAATTTTTACCTCCTATTAAAAACTAAAAACTTAATTAGACTAGATGTATTATGCGCAATTATGCGGAAGAAGGTGGCCTCAATATTATACAGAGTGAGGGTAAGCACTAACAGCATTCTAAAGGTGTATGCTCAGAGGTTGGATGGTCCAGTCACTGGTAGGTCCATCAAACTGCATGTTTTATCGGCATCTTGATGAAGCTGCCTGTGGCAAGTACCTACTTTCCTTTTCATATTTAAATTTTATCCTGTTGTTACTAACATA
The DNA here is from genome assembly GCA_963691645.1 of Pelosia muscerda. Classification (NCBI taxonomy): domain Eukaryota; kingdom Metazoa; phylum Arthropoda; class Insecta; order Lepidoptera; family Erebidae; genus Pelosia; species Pelosia muscerda. Next base: position 6,076,224 of record OY829103.1, read on the forward strand.
GTTTTTAAGCAATTGTACTAACACGCTATGAGTCCCTGTAGCTTGATAATAAACAATTTTTTATTTTTATTTATTATTATTAAAACTATTGAAATTGGGTATTTTCAAGCCAAATCAATAATATTATACTGAACGTGATTTATACATAGAACCGTAATCTATCAGTTTCAACGTTAAGTTAGCCAGTTGGTTTCGGTTTTTTGTCTATCTCTAGACAAAAAACCGTCTGTTCTCTCGAACAGACAGATTTAATTATCAAAGAGGCGTGTCATTTCGCATTACATATAAATTATCACGTACCTACAGATTAAAAAAATGGTGGTAAACTAGGATTGACGTGACTGATTAACTGAATAAGTAATGTGGTAACTAGTACCTACATATATTTTAACATTAAAAAAAAAAAAAATAGTAATAATAAATATGTTTTACATTACGATGAAACATCGAAGCGTGAAATAAACTTCGATTTTATTTGTACGATGCGACATAGGTTTTGGTAGAGATATCGGGATAGTAGTCTAAACGCCCCCTAGAGCCATAGTTAGCAAGGCTTCTAGAATACGGATAATCATAATTTTGTAAATTTAAAATACATGTTTTTTTTTGTAAATACAATACAGATAAGAGGAAAGATTTGTTTTTTTGTTTGTTTATTTGTAACGAATAGGCTCCGAAATTTCTGGACCTATTTCAATTATTATTTCACGTATAAAAAACTACAATATCTAGGAGTAACATAGCCTATATATCATTACACTACCATTCAAGGCAGAGGAGCAATATAATCATAAAATAGAACTGGTAGATTTTTATACATTGGCCCTAATATCGCTAACTATTTTCCTTGTCATGACAGCAAGGAGAAGTAGAGAGGCAAGTAGAGAATCGAGTAGAGTCGTACGACGCGATAATCGACATCCACGCGGAGGTGCGGGCAACAACTAGTTAATAATATACAGTTATATAGTTGGCTCAATATAGAATTTAGAGGGAAAATCTGGGAAATTACAGCCTAGTTAATAGAGAATTACTAACACGTATAAATATGAACTGAATGATAATATAAATACTAGGTATATAATTAATTTATATTATCATACCAATACGACTATTGTTTCTAATTAGGTATTTATAAACATATAGGCATGCGAATGTTGCGTAGATATAGGTTGTGACGAGAATGAGAGTAAATGTTTCGATTCTGTAGTTGAAATGAATTATTGAACTCGGCTTATTAAATTAATAGAGGTATTATGGGGGCCTAGCCAAATTCCGACAACAAATGTCACTCCCATACATTTTTAGAGCGATGACGAATGTAGATTCGGAACAAATGCATTTTGGCTAGGCCCCCTGTGAGTAATGAGGATCTTATCACACTAGCGGTTTGCGACCGTCTGCGAGAAAGCGCGGGGGTGTAACGTATGCGTCGCGTTCCCACCACGGCTGCACAGCGAGGACCTCGACAACGCGTATCAAATAAATATGCAACGTATTCATCGCGGATTTGTAACGAGTTTATGACTTATAATACGCTCAGCAACAAAAAGGATGCCGAAAAGGAAACACTATTGTTGGTGTTATTATTGCGAAGAGGCCAGAGACGAATATGAAAGATAGATAAACAAGAATAAAAAGAATAAAGATAGATAACTGCAAGCAAACAACATGATGAAGCGTCGATAGCTTAATGGTTAAAGACTCAGCCTTACGACCGAGAGGTCTCGAGTTCGAATCCTGGCCATTATACTACCGGCGTGAATCCACTCCTAGAGAGCCACTACTTCGTCTTATTTTGCAAGCTAAGAAATATAATCCTAAACAATTTCGTTTATCACTGCGTTGCGTGTGTTCAAGACCTACATTTAATGATGGGTGACGGATGTGAGAGAGGAAAGCTCGCACCAATAAATTTCTTTATCCCCATCACCGCCATCAATAATCATATATTATATAGAACCAACTCGCACGCGTCCAGGTTTATCGCGCACTTAGGGTTATCATATATGCCGCCTACTATACGTTAATGGTACATACTTGTTTATCCGATCGACGCACTCCTTGAGTTTGAGGTATGGTTCATTGGGAGCATGCTTGGATGTGGGACTCGAGAATGATATCAAGTCGCTGCTCACGTCTCGTGTTGGACTGGTTCCAGGCGACCTGTACAATGGAAATACACACATTAGTAAATGAACACTGTTATCAGGGTGAACAGCACCTCATTTGGACGTCAAGGCTATACGCTTGCTGAATGGCAGCCGGTTTCTGGTGCAGACTTAGCATTCGGGGTTGGAGGTCAGAAGAGGGAGTATCTTTACGTACTACCTATTTACGTCACGTTAAACACTGCCATGTTTGCGATATAATAACTCTTAAATGGCGACCTGCGTGGTATAAAGGTGTGTTAGAGCGTTGGAATTAGTTAGACTGCTATGGTAGAGGTCATGGCTTCCATTCCCACTCAGTGTAGATGTATTCATAAATAATAATACCAAGGATAAAAGCAAGAGGGGTGGCTGTTGTCAATGCCTGCCCGTGAGGGACATTGACGCGAGCATCGAATATGAGTAAATAATTCCATTTATATATGCACCTAAATAATAATTTATATAATGTAGGTAATAGGTTTCTAGACACAATGCCTAGTTTGAGTGTAGATAGCTCAGTATAGTTTGTCCTAATGTATTTATTTATTACATTTATTTACCTTATGGTGTAAAGTATATTTGTATTGACATGTAGAGCTGAATATTACACGTGTATGTCAAGGCTACGTCATATGATAACAAAGATAACACCCTATTTTGGGGCCATTCACATAATACGTTGGCAAACAGAGGGGGGTATCGCTTAGCGTAACGGTGTTTGTATATAAAAAACTTTTACTGGTATATTGATAAAGTAGAAATACAATAATGTCGTATCTACACTAACAATATAAAAAGGTAAAATTTGTATATTTGTGTATGTTTGTTATGAATAAACTCATAACTACTAATCCGATTTCAAAAATTCTACCACCATCGGAAAGCTACGTTCACCCTGAGTGACATAGACTATATTTATTGCTAGAAGAGATTAGGGATTCTTACTAAAACTTAAGTAACGTAACCCAAGGTGTAAAAAAGTGCCCCAAAATGTCGTACGTTGCATGCGCTGCCGAAACTATTGATATTGAACCGAATAAAAGTAGGTATGTGAGTCAAGTAGAATAGTGAGAAAGAGGCAAGTAGAGAATCGTGTAGAGTGCTAAAATTTACAATACTGCACGATAATTGGCATCCACGGGCAACTGTTAGTGTAAAATAAAATGCCTAACTATTTCTATTTTGTTAAAGGTGTTGTTCGGTCTTAAAATCTTATGTTAGTGTAATCGCAAATATTCAGGCGTGTAGAGCCCCGGGTATCAGATATTATAAACCATCATCATTTCAGTTAAAGGACGTCCACTGCTGAATATGTTTCCCTTCGGGCTAGGTAGAGATGATTTAACACCCACATTCCACTTACCATTATCGAATATAATGGTAAGTGGAATGTGGGTGTTCGGTCCACCCTAAGAGAGAGAAAAGAGTCATAGAGTTAATCATAAAATCGTTTAGAGAACATTTAGCAGAAATAAGTCCCCCTTACAACAAAAGTATGTAAGACAGCGAAGCAAGCGGGAGGGTATCCAATAAGGCCAAAGTCTTGCGTAACGTATTTCACTTATGGCCCCCAATTTCAAATTATTGTCGTCATGATTACTGTGAGAATATGTTGCCGGAATTCACTGAACTCATTTTTTTATACCGTCGTGCGTCGTATCAAATGATAATGTTGCCCTACTTGTGTTTATATGTCAGACAAGACGATATAACGCAACGGGTGACAAGATAACAATCTTGATTATGGACTTTTAATTCGTGAGGTATTGTTACTTATGTAGCCCAGTATTAAAAACACAAAATGAAATATATCAGAGAAAAAAGCACCCTTGAGGTACTTAGAGAATAAAAGTAACTGACAAAAAACAATATAACTATATCGCGCGTCTTACCAATTTTGATCAGTTATTTCCATACTGAAACGAAAAGCAATTATCTTAAACTGCAATTCTATTATGAAACAAGACTATTTACTATTACCACACTATTACAAGTTGTCTTTAGATACCTGTCTACAATTCGTTTGCTAAAATACCTTGAACTTTGGTCGCACAAAATAAATATTCAACTAACCAATCAACCAATCAAAATTATTATTGGGAGGTGAATTAACACCCACATTTAATCAACCACTGTATTTGGTCCCACATAATAGGGTGTGAGTTTGTTGAGTAATTGTAAATAGGTATATATGTTACAATTCCAGGCACTATTGTTGACCCGAGCCACGCATCGGAAGCTGAGTCTGCGCTGTATACATTACCTATCTGTATAATGTTAAACAGTCCTATCACTTAGACTGCTTACACACTAGCATTTATTACTACTACTAGCGAAATTTCAATGCTAGTACCGCGTATTCATACCTATGTTCCAGCAGGCACGCCGCGACAACGCGACGCACGCGTAGCGTTGTCGCGGCGTCTGCGGCGTCTGCGCTGCGCATACGTTTATCGAACGCCTGGATAAACGCTAGTGTGAAGGCAGCCTTAGTCGCCGTGTACGATACCGCGTAGAAAGTGATGGGGTGGCTCAAATTCTACTCTGCCGGGAACCACACGGCGGCATGATAAAAGATATTGCTCTCAACATACTCATACTCTCTACATATTCCTGTCAGATGTCATTTCCTGAGTTTCTTCCTCCCTTCATTGCCATATCATCCTTCACGCACAATGGATGGCCCAAAAATGGAGTCTAGGGGCAGACAAAATAGTCCCAAATCAATCCATCTGTCTTGTCTCGAGCTTACGTGTGCTGTTATTTAAATCTATGTTTCAAAACTGGAAACTGTTTTTTTGTTTGTTTGATCGATTATCAGACAAAAACTTCTATACCGGTTATAACCAGTTTTGTTAAAAAATACGATGACGGAAGTAGGAAAATAACATTTAACGTTTTCTAGACTGGCGTTAAAATTTCAAAGGATCTGTGTATAACGGATATTTTAATATGATAATTTAGAAAGTTCAAAATAAATTTCCTAAAGGTGCTTCATCACTACTTAGTATAAAACATAGGGATATAGGGACAGAGATATTGTGTTCTCTGTCTTTATATCCCTATGTCCTTATATCCCTATGTCCTTATGTCCCTTTGTATGCTTAATTCTTTGTAAGTACGCAACGGATTTAGATGCGGTTTTAATAGATGGATTGATTGAAGAGGAAGGTTTCTATGAATGTAACATCATGCTACAACCGACTGGTAGAAGTGAAAAATGTTGCAAAAGCGGGGTAACGCAGACGAAGTTGCGCGGGTCATAAAAATCGATGTTCTGCCTACTGCTAATGGGTAAGAAAATGGTCATGCCGGTGTCACTTCCACTTCCCGGTAAGAGATACTTCCCTTATTGCCCGCTCTTATAGGCACCCCCAATAATTATTGGCTTGGTGTAGTAGTGACGTGTCAATGGTCTCACTATCATGGATGTCCAAGACCGTTGGGCCTGAGAGTGACGGGCCCCTAGCAGAAGCAGGCCGCGGTGGCGGCGCTAAGCGCGCCTCCCCATACCCGGGGACTGGATGGGGACACCGTGGTCCCTACACCCGACGGGGGTCATCTTGAAAGAGACGGACCCGGGTCTGCCGGGGGTCTGCCGGGGTGCGAGGGATATGTTGACTACTATCTCACCCCGCCCTCGGCGGAGAAGGTGGGTATCCGTAAAAAAAAGACCGTTCGAAGTGGACAAGTTGCCCTCCGACCCCAGAATGACCGACCGGGAGTTACGATTAGATAAATGATAGTATAAGAGCAGTAAAATCTCGTTAATAACAGTCTACTAATTTTTAAATATTCTCAGGTTTTAATTTCAATAACAGAAAATTATACTTATTTGATCGATACGACGTATGGTATGACATCATATCACGTTTTGAGGTTTAATTAAAAAAATGCATGCACTATCATATTTTACTGACATATAAATTTAAATTAAGCTGGATAGAAATACAACAAAAGCTTTGCTTGTTAACTTTAACAAGCAAAGATTAATATAGTCATTCTCAGTCTTCAAAATGGTCTCCATGAAGAGGCTATAAAAGTAGCAAGACAACACTGTGATATGGGATTTCGTTTAAGAAGAAACGGAGAAGAAACCACTCTCATTCATTTCATTTGAATTAGTTACACGAAAAGGCCGTCCGCTGTCTAACGCGTAGCACGCATTAGGCAGCGAACGTACAAATAATAAGATGCTCATTTCGTATTTAAAACTTTTCTAATTTATAGATATAAGATAGATAGATAGATAGATTACTCTTTATTGTACACCAAAACAATACAAAAAAAAAATACAAGAAAACACCAGGGACATACACGGATAAGCACGAGTTGTGGACCCAAAATGAACTCAAAATGCGTTCGATGTCATGCAATACGCGTTTTGGGCTGTATTTTGACAGTAGTACCCGTATCATGCTCAAATCTACCAAGCATAGATAATATCAAAACACCAGCGCACCAGGGCCTTGTTTTTCTCGCGACTTAACTTACTTGACTTCACTTTATTCTTAGGTTGTACATGTACACTTCAGACTGCCTTCATTATGATACCTACTCCTCTGAAACTCAAAGGTTTGCTGGTAGAGAACTCATTGTGAGTTAAGCTCGCCTTTGTACATGATTCTTGCAAATTGTTTATGAATTATCTCTGTACTTTGTGTGTGCAATAAAGAATTAAAGAAAGGAAAAAAAGGTTTAAGATCCTTGGCGATAGGTATACACGAAGCAATACGTCAATTCCCGTACGGGCGCACGCATGTGTGACACGCATATGGTTCGGAGACTATTAGACACATCGTAGTATTGCACGCGTCGATGACGTAGCGAGATTTTGTGTGCATCGCACAATTTCACACGCGGCGTTAATCAGCGCGCGTCCTCGTATACGAGACAATTCATAATGTGTGCATTTGCGTCTTAGTGGACGCGGGGAATAGCTTTCATCGAGATAAGACGGGCAGACAAGTGTGTAATCCTATAGATCGTGTTATAAAACCTACCAATTTCTACTACCTACTAGGTATTACAATAAATACGAAAGTATGGATTGATGGCTATTAGTTACTAGTTGCTCAATCACGCCAAAACAGCTGAACGGATCAAGGTGAAATTTAGCACGGGGATAGTTAAATAGTCTCGAATAATATGTGTATAGGATCTCAGGAATAGACTCCAGCGGATAGTAGGTCAAAACTAAACGGCTAGTGGCCATATTAAAATTTAACTCTACCGGATCTTCACAGCCGTTACGAAAACATACACAATATGTAGAATATTCTTGAATCTGTTATTAAATAAACACTTACTAAACGTAAAAGTAGCTTCTTACTTTCATTATTTTTACTTTACAGCCTAGACGAATAAATTATTATGATTTCTTTTTTGAATTTGAGACACTTACGCTCATAAATATTGACGATGTTTTAGTTAGTAAATAAAGTAAAGTTTTTAATTATATCTAACATGTAATATTAGTTTATCAGCGTCAGATAAGATAACATTACCTTTCATTTCAACGTTGTTGCACAAGCCATGGTCATTAATCGACGATTCCAGTAATGTATAAATGATACAACACTGGTTCTTAGTTAACCGACTTCGATATAGTTTCGTTTTGCGGTTCACTAACATCAACTTTATATCTGAAGTCACTTCAGTAATGGCCGTCAAAGAAGGTTGAAGTTCATCAACGCCTACTAATTTCGTCCTGTTTTGCATATGTAGGTGTTTGACGGAACTCCATTTTAATTTTCAACGGTTTTTTACAATAAAGACACCTAGTACTTACTTAAATTGAGGTGCGACTTTGCATCTCAAAAACAACATCGCATCGCTTCTATGAACAGACTCTTTACACACTGAGATAAGTGTAGAAGTGATGTACTATAGAGAGGTTTACTAGATAGTGTATTGTATCAAACGCGTAGTGGGATATGATTGACTGAGCACTCCGTATACTAAAAGTACAGAGGATATATTCACCTAGGGCCTTCAGAGATAGAAGATCTTCCTCGTGGGTTTCTAGGGGGCGGAGGTAGCGCTGGTGGCGGGCCGTCACTCTCGTCGCGCCTGCGTGCACTGACGTTGCCAACTTCGCGCACATTATCTAAAAAAATCCACATGATAAGACAAGGATTGACCAATAATCATCCATCATCACCATCGCCAATCTTCACAATTTTTTTTATAGATATCGATAAACAATAGATAAGAAATGTATCTTGTAAACAAGAAGTTATGGTATGTAAACAATGTTTTTGTTTACAGATAAACATTAGAAATTGAATGAGGACTTTCTAGCTGGTTCAGTAGTTATAAAGAGGCTTACAAAAGAATTGAAAACACTACCATGAGATAATGTTAAGTAAGCTGCTCAAATAACAGTTACAAACATAACCCAGGTCACCTGTAGGGGCTATAGGCTTACCATAACATGCTATATGTGATCATGTTTTGAGCCATCATCTTGAGAGAGAGGGATGGAACTAAATAGGGTGCATATCTCTATCCCGCTCCTTCTAGATATCATAGGATTAACTATATTAAAACTATAAAAATGCATTTTTTTTATTTAAGGCACGTCAATTTTGCCCCCTTCAACATGCCTGACGGTAAGCTGAAGGCAAAGTCTCAGGATAGAGGGTCACCATTACAAACACGTAGAGGCGCTCAGTTGACAGTCTCATCAGTCGGCCGCATCAGATTATGTAAAAGAACTTTGTTTTGTAACTTTTACAGAAAAAAGAATTTCATATTTTTTCCTCTTTCATCTCATACATACATAAACACCTTCAATAAATTTAGATAAAGAGAATTTGGAAACCAGACAAGTACATTGTCTCGATTCACAATCTGTGCCCCATTTACTTCAGTGTCATTGACCTTTCACTTCCTGTTTGATTGACGGAACAGTCATTTTGCTGAACTGACAACACTCATTAATATATCTTGTTTACACAGCTTCAATTGATCTTGTTGTGCCAATAAAGGTGCCATTATGTCTGTCAATTCAATACTCATAATCAATAACAAGCATGTTATGGAATTTCACTTATTTTACTTCTAATTTTTATGTAAAGCATACTGTAAAGCCTATGTCAGGTCAAAGCTATGGAATTAAACAAAAAATGAATTCAGTAATACTAATAATATATGTTTATATTTCTTTTCACTCCAAAGTCATGCGTTTTAAATTGCAAAGTTGTACAAAAATGAACATGTGTTTTGAAATTTGAAAAGAGAAATCTAATGGCATGGTAACCTCCTACGGGAGCCAATCACTGCCATTAGAATTAGATATTCGAAATTCAAAGGGCTATTGAGTTATGGATGCTGAAAATGTTCACTCACTCCATAATTAGGTAATTAGTGTAATCACACACAATTGCAAATTGATTTTTATTTTAATTATCCAATGTATTAAAGGAAGTAGTAGCAAAATAGCAAAAAACTATCTGCAACTAACATGTACAAAATATGAGACTTCAGAAATACAATATAATTGGTAAATATTGCAATGTGTGCACTGGAGTTTAACATACCAAATTACAGGGAGAGAAGATAAGGGAAAAATGTACATTTCTTTGATCACCATTCATTTTAAAAATTGTCCAACACTTGTGTGTATTAAACCTCTGAGAATGCGGCAAAGCAAAAACGGTAAGGTTCAATAATAACTATTCTGGAGAAGTTATCAGTGTGTTAATCAATATATTAATGACTTTAATAAATGTTTAAGCAATTAGTAAGCTTATTTTCCTAACGATTTAGATCTCCATCAAAGAGATAGAAGTCCCATCTTGCACAATAATTTTTCCAATCAATTCATTATTATATTTAATGAATTTATCTCAAAAAGTGGATTATTTTGTATCAACAGAAATATTTTGCAGTCCAATTAAAATATAATATCTTTGTATTATTGGATGATAAGAGCAGTTGTAATTAAATTGAGCGAAGGAATAATTTTACTGAATTTAAATACATATTTAATATGAATGACATAGATAGTGGTAAGTATCACTGTCATAAAGAATCTCATTATTATATCTATAGAATAGAATCAGTAATTTTTTCAAGGAGCTAATAAGGTTACACAGACAATTTATCATTCTCTAAGCCTATTCCCAATTTTGTGGGGGACTGCATTTCTACTCTAACTAAGATGCTGCTGAACTTCAATATTTTCCATGAAGCAACTGGTATAGGGTCTTAACAACCAGACAGGCAATATCGAAGTTCTGTAGTTAGGCTAATCAGACTTTTGAAGGCTTCCACTACCCGTAACTACTGCCATAGATGTTCATATGGCAAACGGGACCACAGTTTAACATGCTCTCCGAGGCACGACCAGACCAATGCAAATGTTTGCACACGAGATGGATGATTTATAGTCATCATAAATATATTGATCAAAAATTCTAATGGAAAGACTAAATATATGAGAACTTTCATAAAAGGTACTAAGTTAAGTCTAGAACGTCGATGGCAACCATGTTGGGAAAAGGCTTAGAGAATGATGACTTAGGTATGTTCTAATTAAAAGTGTATGGCTAACATGATGTAAACGGCTGATGCTGTCTACAACTTTACTAGAATTTGAAACAATATAGCTATTTGGAATACATTCAAGGATTTGAAACAACTATAAAATATATGACGATAATGTCTAACTAAGATCAGTCCTTTCATCAGTTAATTGTAATACACATCTCAACATATCCTGTCAGCTTTGTAGTCATTAATAATTTGTAAATGATACCAAGATATATCATAATACCTGAATTAAAGGTACATAATAATACCTAATAAAAATTAAATAAAATAGATATGGTAGTGTTGATATGTCGCTTTCCTCTGCAATATAGTATAATAATGAGGAGGCGGTAAAAATAGTATAGCAAGAATGCGAAATTACATTACACCTACAATAATAAAAGAATGTGCCAAATCTTTAACAGGAGGCCTTGGGACATCACTAATCAGATGGAGTAAACAAAGTTACGTCAGTTACCTGAAGTGGACAGTAGCTTCTGCCTACGAAACTGTTCTAGAGCAAGACTTTCTAAACTCAAAGCCTGCGCCTTTTCCAAATCCGCTTGGTACTGAAGTTCGTAGTCAGACATAATCGGTCTTCCTTTAACATGTATCTACAACATGCACAAAACGAGCGTGGGAATTAAAACAATAATACCACTGTTTAACGATGAGCACATAACATAATCACAAAAACTTTGAATTCAAACACAATTGCGACACAAGAGGCACTTCAATGTATTCCGCTTTGCCATACCAATGGACTGTTTCCGATAACTCACTGTATATTTAATTTTCACTCCATAATAAAATTTTGGACGACTCTTGGTTTGATTTTATTTTATTATTTTACTGGGTCAATTCAATTTTTATGCATCATTCGAAAGATAAAAATACTAAATTGCGAAGATACACATTCAAAACTTTGACAGCTAAACTTCAGCAGAAATCAACACAATAGAACGAAAGGCAGAAACTAAATTTGACAACTGGGCACACTTTTTAAAATAGTCGCTTTAAAATGGTGACGTTACTGTAAATGATAATTACGATGAACTCTCTTTATAGATAAAAATCGACTAAAACTGATAAAAACCAGAATAGTTCAGTTTGAAAATCAGAATAATTTTAAAAATACAATAGGTATGTTGAAATGTTTGAATACATTTTACTAACGAAAATCAGAAATGAAATTCCGCCGAAGATTTTATTTGGAAACTCTGTGTATAGGTACAGGCACAAGGATGTGTGCGCACTGCGCCGCGCGCCGTACGCATTTTAGTGTTATTGTGGGAGAATTAGGATCCGTCAGGATTTCAGGATATAAGTGTTCTGTGATTATGATAGCACGGATTGCAACAGTGTTGGACGAGCTCAAATCTAACAATCACAGATTATATCAAAACAATGCATTATGTGCCAGCGCTTTTTTTACCACAATATAACTTAGGCCCAAGACCGGTGTAGATATACTTTGTCAAATATAGGATGATAATTTTGACAGGTCTAAGTAGGGTACCCCATACAGTACAATCGTAAATGAATCCATTCGATATTCGATTATCGTTCCCGTAGAATATGGTATCGATATTACATAAATAGTAAAACATTTATTTCTTATTATTTTATGTACTTAGGGTATTATAATTTTATAAATATTTGTTTACTTAAGGTGACACTTCATTAGTGCGGCGCGGCATTACCTAATCGCACTTTACTGCAAATATAGATTGATAATTGCTACAGTTACTGCCATTTATAGCATAATATTTATGTTTTATATTATATCTAGTTAATTCTATTACGAAAATTGTAGTAGATAAGTACTTAAACTTCAAATTATTTTCATAAATTAATAGATTATGTTCGATTTTTACGATTCGTTTGTCTACAGTCAATCATGCTATATTCTTGCAAGGCACTACTCTACGATAAGTGGGCGGTACTTGTCTATGAATTACGATAATTTTAGAGGTATTAATATGTTCATAAAAATATGTTACTTCATAGACGTGAACTGTCAAAAGTATCATCCTAAATTAGACAGAGTATAGTTTTAACGTAGTGCCTTGTGTATAAATTTTGTGAAGAAACTTTTTATATTATATACCAAGAAAACTTAGTATCCAAGCATTTTAAATGTAAAAGATGAAGATTAATAAAGTTGAACGCTGAACCTTTTTCCGTGTACTTACTCTTGCCAATAGATAACAATACTAGCGTACCGAGGTACTCGTGCATTATGTATGTAATAGTTGAATCGACTACTTATACTTTGTAAAATATAGCTTGGGTCCTATGACAGATGTCAAAATGAGGTTCATAGGGATGTCCGAAATTCGATGAAAATATCGATACTACCAGCTATTATTGATGCATGTTACATATTATAATTAGGTTTAATTTAATTGTATTATGTATTTAATTGTAATGAGAACGGAGTATACGTAGCATACACTCGTACTAATGAGAATGAGTGGAGTGGATCAGTGGAAGTTCATATCAAACAAGATGTTGCCGCGTGTATCTTATGCCTATATCATGGCCCAAGAGCCAAACGCGGCGTGTCTTCTTACAAAATCCAAAAACAGGTTCAGGGCGTTGATGGATTCAATGTAAGATTTTATTTACTCAATATTATTTAGGATCAAGTATATTGAAATATAAATATTATTATAATATTAAAATACCTAAGCAATAAAATTAAATTCTAATTATTTTTTTGTTATATTAATTTCAATTTTAAATTAAGCTTTATTCAAAATATGGATAGTTTATAGTATGTGGTTACGATGATTCATCGCCCATCACTAATTAGCTCGGTATGCCCATAAAGTATGACATTGAGAGCTACTACATTCATTATTAGAAAATTCAAAACTTCATGTGCGGGATTTCACTGACAGCTGTCATAGGACCCAAGCTACATTTTACAAAGTATAGTCGATTTATTACTTAGTCGATGAGAACTTTCATCAGTTCTCTGACTTTCATTGAAAGGGCCCATTGGACCAAACCTATGTCGGTTTACTTGTCCTTTGTTCATATAATGTTGACTATGAGGATCTGTCTACGATTCAATCACATTGATCTAGATTGAACCCCTTGTATACGTTTCAATGATCGTTATCCTAGTTTATCAAGTACCTATAGTTCGTCAACGCTAGATAACGCTATTAATTTTTTTTTAAGTATGTTTTTGTAATTTGGAATTTACGTATAAACTTAAAAATCGTTTTTCTGAGAAAAGAAAAATGATTTTGCAGTAAAAAGTCAATAAAATCTATTTTCAATAGAGCGCCATTTCGATTTTCATTATTAATATTATGATGTTGTATTGTATCTCATAACTACAAGATGGCGTTATATTAAAAATACGCAAAGACACTAAAAATATGGGAGCGAGAAAAGAGAACGATTTTTTTATGACATATCAATTGACTTCACCCCGCCTGATGGTAAGCTCAAGGCGAAGTCTCAGGAACGAGGGTCCCCATTACAAACACGTAAAGTGTTACAATGGTGGCAGTCAGCTTGACGGCCTCATCAGATGCTTTTTCACGCCCCGCTTAAAGGACCCGGGACTGTAGGGAAGAAGTAAACACGTGAGCTGGCAAGGAATTCCAAGACTTAATGGTGCGGCTGAGGCAAGACTCGCCGAACCGCTTGTCTCTCGATGGAATATTCCACACCGTATGCGGATGACATCTAAGCCCTGCACGTGTTGTCCTGTGCGATGCCTCCTCTAGGCATTTATTAAAGTAACCTTCTATTAAACCTTGCCCTAGTTACCGTCAGCAGAACTACTGGGTACCTTCTTTACTATTAGTCTCAGGGTACGGTTTGATCGGGTGGTCTGTCTCCGACTCTTACGTAAGACGATTTAGGGGCACACTCAAGTTGTGTGGCCACCAGACACCCCAGCAGAAGCAGTCCGAGGGGCTAGTTCGGATGTCCGGGGTGCGATAGATACCTGTAAGTACATTCCCTACAATTCCTACTATCTATCCTCCTGCAACCAAAGAGTCGGCGTGTTTTTGTCAGCCAGCTCCGGCGAGGAATGGAGTTTTAATTATTATTTGACTGATAATCCTAAAACAGTCTATTTATTTTATCTAAATCTAGGTATATATATATAAATAAATCGTGAAATATGTTAGTAAGCGCATAACTCGAAGACGGCTGGACCAATTCGAGTTTTTTTTTTATTTGTTCCTTGAACTCTACGGAAGGTTTTTATGGAGCAGCGGAAACGAGATCAGAAGTCCACGCGGGCGGAGCCGCTGGCAACAGCTAGGTAGTAGCTAGATTTTAGATTTTAATTTAATTACTATGTCCGATCCCCTATTGTCGACTATACCTAATATTTTAGTAGGGGCATTAGAACGTCTAAAATAAAATAGGATGGTCAAAATTTGTGATGAGTAAACAAATAAATATTGATTAGTTACATATTTATTTATTTTAATGAGGATAAATACAACAGGGTCAACGGAAGGTGCATAGTTTATGGATTTCATGAGGTCTTCTGTCCGGGTGTAGAATACTCTGTACGTTTAAAAAATCCTTGCTCGAGTTCCGCAGCTTCTACCAAAATTATAAATTACTTCTTCAACATTTATTTTGATACAAGTGAGAGGAAAATGACTGACTTGGACTAGATTCTAAAATGAAAAGCAAGAACATAATTACATTCCCTTCATAGTGGAAGGCTAAAAATGCCTATAGGGCAATAATGTACAAGATCCATTGTAAAGGTAGGAATTCGTAGCCGACCACATTTTGCAGCAACGGATAGGTACCTACAGCGTACCGTGCAACAGAATTGAATATGATAATTTATTTATTGTTTTCATTCATTGGAGCTTCTCAATGGTGCCGATTACCCGTATCGAAGTTTAATAAGTAATGTGTGTGAAAAGATGACACGTCATCTGACTGTACAGATGGTTCATGATATAAAAGCGTATCGGTCCCGCGATCCGCTGATTAGTATGATAACACTATGTACATATTTTAATTCTTTTCACATAAACTTCAATAGGGGCCGTAAACAACGGCATTGAGAAACCGCAATGAATTAAAACCAACAATATTATCACATTCAAGTCAATTTCGCGGTACGATGTATCTGTCTGCTGCATACCAACTGTATCTTGTTGCTGTCTTCGGTCGGCTACGAACTAGTACCTTACGTGAGCATCAAGTTAGTGCATATTACATATCTATATTTAGGGAATTGATTGCGTTACTAATAAGTTAATTTATAACACGGACTTCTATGAGTTACTATTTCTTTACATCAGCTTTTACTGTTTTCTAACTTGTCCCATTCTTCAGGTTCATCTATAGTATCTGATGAGTCTTTTGGTTTCTTCCTTTTGCTGCGTTTCTTTTTAATAACTTTACGGCGGGGTATTCGAGGCAAGTTTGATATTGTTCGCGTTTTGCTCTGAACACTATCTTGAGTTTTAGGTACAGCTGGTTTAACTTTCACGTTATAATTTGTGACTAATGCTTTTCTAATAATCGATGTTTTAGTGTACTTATATGGTGTAGTGTTTTTAACAGTAGGTAAAGCAGGCGTCGTAACCAAATCTTCTTTTCTATCTGACATTGTTGGTTTAATTGTAGATGTAATTTCAGGTTTTGCATTTATATTACGGCTGGTCGGTATGTGTAAACTTTTAGTTTTAGTTATTTTCTTTTTCTTATGATGTGTTTTTAGCTTCTTCGGTTTCACATTCAAGTTGTGGTGCATTGGATCGTGTACTCCGGTCATCTGAAAACAATTGGTATTAGCATAATTGGTAAGTACGTACATAAGATTTTTTTTTGACCATATAGAACTAGTGAATTCTAATGTTGATGGTGACGGGTAAAAATACAAGTATAAAATATAATACACCCCATTTTATGTGCAGGGAGAGATGGAAATCTCGATGAAATCCTGAACCAACCCGTGTGGTCAGTGTGCTAATATTAGCCAAAAGCCGCCAAACATTGGGCAATTATTGCAATCAATGCAGTAAACTTAACATTAACTTGAATTTGTACCCTAACCTGTTCATAGAAAACTTCGTCTGCGTCTTGACGATCGCAATAATCCAATATTTTATTGCACACGGTCCTCAGGTTTTTAATCCGTTCTTTCTTCTTTTTACCTACTACATATTTGTCGTCATCATCCAATCTTAGTGTTCTGGAAAACAGATAGAAATATAATGATTACATATGATCGCAATGCAGAGATAAGGGCGTTAGTGAACCGTCAGGCTAAGGGCCGCTTGCCGCACTCTGCAGTTTTACATACAAGTGCACAGTTCCACGAACTTCGCACCGTGGAAGGGGCACATGACTTTATTCGTAGGGCACAACCCTAATACTGCAAACACATTGGTCATAATAAATGCGTCCGTGTGTGCGTCTGCGTCCGTGAAATATCACAGCGTGGAAACCTGACCCAAGACTGAAAGCCACGTAGCGGTAGTTGAGTAGAACTAGTTCTGTATTGACAATCATTACCACATAGATATGTGCACGACGAATCGACAAACATAAGCACAGAGATCCGTGCTAATGTTTGTCGATTCTGTATCAACAGATGACCAGTTACCAGTTACCCGGCGTCGTCCATTCTATTCTAGCAAAGATAAAAGGCCTAGAAGAAGATGCTACCCTACTTTAGTGGATTGTTTGCCTTGATGATTTCCATCAAGTACCTTCTAGTGTTTTTTCTAAAGACCACAATGGAGCATGCCGGCATACGGGAATCACATTCCTATGTAGAATTCTCATTCACCCCTCTAGACACGTTTTACGTCAGTGATATACTGGGTGGAGCTTATATCATAGTGCCCTCATCCCCCTTCTTATACAATTTTTTATACAACGTTGGAGGCAGACATGCACACGGTCCATCTGATGGAAAGTGGTTACCGTATGGACGTTTGCAACGCCAGGGGCGTCACACTCGTGCTACTGACCCTGTATATGGGAGGGGGAGAGAAACGGAGAGGGGGAGGGAGTGAAATTTAAGATTAAGAGAATTTCTGTGCAGTCAATGTAGAAGACAAAGCAAGGTTTCATACCATCCCATAGTGGTGACAAGGTAAGCCCTCGGTTTTCTCACTAACAACACTAAACCTCTTCAGTGAGCTTCCGAACCCTACTCACCGCCGGAAACACAACACAAGGTTATTATCAGCCGCGGTATTCTGTAGGATACATTTAGCATAAATTAGTAGATATTTTCGTACACATACTTGATGACTTTAGGCTTATTTGCATTGTCAGGGTCTTTGTCCTCCATCAGCATAGCCGTGTCCCAGATGTCTTTGAAGAGCTGACGCCGGTCGGCGTAGCTGTCATCCGTCGAAATCAGCTCCATAGTAGCCTAGTCCTGTCGCTTTACTACTGTTTGTGAGTGCAAGATTCAAGTAATGAATCCTACTTTATTCTATTTTTTTTAGTTTATTCATTATTTTGTTTTATATTTTACATTTTTTTTAATGTTTTATAATTTTATTTTTTCTCCGTCCATGTCATAGACATGTGTAATATTCTTATCCATGGTTAAAATATTTTTCTAAATCAACTTTCAATTTTATTGTGTTCAGAATAAGTTTGTATACGAAGGTCTACGAAGGAGTCTAATTTAACACTATTCATACTACATATATCTACCTTTCCAGTTTAATTAAGTCCCAGAATAATTTTAAAATCCGCATGACATAGGTACATTAAGAAGTTTAAGATATATAATATATACCTAGCTTATTTTAAATTTCATGAGGAGCTCAGGATTATATCTGAGAATTAAAAAATCATAAATTAGGTATATCACAACAATCCGCGCGCGCCAAGGTCTCGTTTCCCTCGCGACTTGGGTCCAATATATATGGCGGGTGCTATACAACCTTAACTCTACAAGTGGTTACGATTGTGTTGTGCCGCAACTTGTGCGCCTTCAGTCGTTCAGTGGGCGGGAAGCTCTTGACGGAGACTTTTCTCTGACATTAACATACCGTGCTGCTGCGCTTAAATATAACGGGACTTTGGACCTATTATATATTTTTTTTTACTAGTATGATACTATAATGATAGTATAAGTGTATAAAATGGTGTGGTTGTGTAAAAAATGGTCTAAAAATTAAAAAATAATATTAAAAAAATTTTTAACTTAAAAATAACAAACTTTCGAGCATATTTTTTTGTACTTACCTAAGTATTAATTAGTTTGAGGTTTACATTTTCTTAAAGTGTAAACATTGTTGCATCGGTAATAATAAATAATAACTGTTTAGATGCTAACGGCATCATTTAAATGGATACTTTACCAAAATGAGTGTTTAAAAGTTAATTCTTAATTTGAAACAACGTAATGTCGAAAAAATGGCAATTAAGTACGATCCGAACGCTTTATGGGTGGCTCTTAACGAAATTGTCGATGGCAATATCTTCCAAGTGTATCCCAAGACGTTGGCTGAGCTGTTCCTGCAGGAGGAGGCTGCTCGGCAGGAAGGCGACTTCACAGAGGCGGAGAAGCTGGTCCTGCCCAGCGATAGGGAGTACAGATTGACGCAGTACTTCGCGCTCGTAGCTCTACAGAAGACCACAGAGACGTTAGTCCATGTTGTTTGACCGCTTGATGACCGCTTTGAAACTCATAGCAAAAATTTATCCGCGTTGCGAAATAATTTCTCATCTTCATTAGTTAAGTAAGTAATCATCATTAGTGACGTAGAAAGAATACTCACCTCATCTCTACCAAATGGAGAGAGATTAGGTCGTCAAATTGACTGCACCAAGCATGATAGTAAGCAAAGGCGCAGTCCCGAACATGGTGGCCGCCGTTACAGGTGCAGTACCTGCAACGGCGGTCCGCGCCCTGACCGCCTAGACAGTTGTTGAACCCTGTACCTACTGACCTGTCTGGCAATTGGAGAAAGAGTTGGCTAAAGTAGTGGACTGTGATAGGCTAATTGATTTATTAACGAGTAGGTACCTACCAAAATAATAGTTTAAAATGGATGAACAATTACATTTTCATTCAATTTTAAATTTGTTTAATTTGGAAGAATATTATTAATTAATTAATTAATTAATTAGAAGTATTATTTATTGTTAAACATTTTGTACCAAAAGGTTTAACAATAAATAATACCTACAATGCATATTTCTAAGTAGATACATACTCTGCCTTATGTGGCGTGCAAATTAGTTGTTCATCAATATTACAAATTATTATTTTATTCCTGCATTTCGACAAGGAACTCTTTGAAATAATCACTGTTGACATAAATATGACCACGTTTCAATGGCACAAATAATGAAGATAATCCAATCAGGTTTAGTAATCGTTGATATCCTTGCGTTAATTCTACTCATCTTCATCCTTCATTCAGGAGTCCGGAATACGCACCAGTGAAGGTGTCTCTTCTGCATTTTATCTGCTAAGTCATAGATACAAGAGCTGCCGTGGATGTGGCATTTGCATAGCGTAAAATGGGGTGAATAGGGATATAAATGGTCAGCTAAATTCTGTAGTTATTTCCTTTCAAGCGAAACTTTGAACTAACTAGTTCATTGTAATCACATAATCATCAAATATCTGGTAATGTGCTTAGTCCAAAAATTTGTAAAACAGATTATTTAAAATATTCAATTGACCATTTATATCCCTATCCACCCCTGGATCCTTATTCACCCCGTTTTACGGTACGCGATCTTCACACGTACCTAACTTCACACATTGAAAGACTACAATACAATTGGACATATTTTTTTGGAAAAAATAAAGTAGCGGACTCATTGTTATATTTTTATTGCAAAGCAAATATGCTGGGTAGGTTGGTTGGTTCGAGAGATGGGAAAATTACATATTTAATTATTTTCAAGACGGACCAACCTACCCACCAGTGGGAAGGTTTTTTCTGATTTGCAGCAGTGGGAAGGCTACTTCTGATTAGGTGTAACTTTTCCACTGGTGACCTGATTTGCATCAGTGGGAAGGCTACCCCTGATTAGGTGTAACCTTCCCACTGGTGGAAATGCTAGGTAGTAAGGTTGGTCCGAGTCGATAATTATACCCAATTAAATAAAAACTTGTAAAAATTGCTAAAATAAAGTGAATTTATTACATTTTGTACAATTTATGTCAGTAGGTAAAGGTGTAAAGGACCTATTTTGTGGGACAAATTACTAAAAAAAATCATTTCTTTAATGTGTGAGGTTATTACAGTTACTCACTAATGTATGCACAGGTGCTTTGCTTTGACTATGTTTAATGGGTGCCTTCGTAATAACAGGTGCCATGCAGCGCCATTCACTAGGATACCGGGAATGATTGTCATAACAATACAGCCATTTTTTATTATTGGCTGAAATGCATACATTATTCAATATGGGAAGACATTAATTAAGTAATAGGATGGGTACGGAGCTACTTACGTTATTAAACTGTATACATTTTATTTACCTTAATTTAAAACTTTTTTGGTGATGTAATTCTATACGCAAATAGCAAACCCGGCGAACTCCGTTTCGCCACCATTCCCGCTTTTCTGTTGAAATTGTTCCTGAATTTTCTTTGCTATAAACCTCACGGAGCCCGAGACCTTTCCAACGAATGCAAAACCATGGAAATTGGTTTGTGTGTTCTGGAGTTATAGCGTCAGGAAGGAAATTTTATATACCCCGACTTAATTTTATATACTAGATAACAATAATAACCATAACGTAATAATAATAAAAAAATCACTGTAATTGTATAATAAATATTAGTATTATTTCTATTTCTTTTTGTTTGTAAGCACATAAAACGAGTAGCAAAACTTTACTCACAGCACATAAAAATAATAGTCTCAAATCAAATAAACATTCCTTTATTTTAAAGCAACAAATTGTGGAGGTTTGCCACTTTTGTCGTCCTAGTCTAGATAACAATATCATCAAAATTGTGTAAACTAAAGTTACTACACGAACTCATTATAGTTTTAAATTGGCTGTTAAGTTAAGACAATAGCAGTAAAGTTTATTGCATCGTCCCCTACGAACATATTGCGGCCCTGACCTGATCTACACGTAATCACTTCATGGCTTAGCTACTTCATCATCATACCATACGTTTAGCATGGAATGTCAAACGACTAATCGAATTCCATATGATTGCCTATATATAGGTAAAACTAGGTAAACAGAAATAAAATAGCCTATCGCCATTAACCGGGCACTTATAAACCTGCGATAAATACACACATAACTTCCAAAATCATCGAAAAGTCATTGGTGTGTGCCATGGTAAAACCTGGGATCGAACCGTAGACCTCGTCTCTGCAGTCCATTACCCATACCAATAAGCTACCACGATGAAGTTTAAAAGAGAGTATTTTGTTAAACTATTAATCGAAATTACTAATATTCCCTTTACCCCTTCCAGCTAAACTCAATGTGTTGTCTTAGGATTCACGTCGGTAGTGATTCGAACGCGGGATCTCTAGATCGTAACGCAGACTCCTTAACCATTATGCCCACCTAATATGGATAAATGAATTTTTATTAAGTGCTCAATCACGTCTCAAATTGATCCAAACATAATTTGGCACACAGATAGTCTAGATAGGCTTTTAAATCCAGGAATAGATAACTTTCAGCCGTCGGAATAAGGTCAGTTTTCAATTGGGCGGAAACTCGGGCAATTTATCAGATGGATCGTTATTCGTTATCACCTGTACGTTCAAGGACATGTTATTGTATAACTTCAAATGGAATCAGTTAGTAGAATCAATTACAATAGATTGCAATCATGTTATTGATTTGCCTTGAATAAAAACCACGGTTATGTTCGATTCCGATCCATTTTTAACAACGGCAACTTCAATTGTTAGGCAAGTTATTATTAGACACAAAGACTACCGTATAAATTTTCTTTGTTTTAATTCCGGTAAGGTGGCAGACAAGCACGCGGCCCACCTGATGGAAAGTTTTTACCGTGGCCTATGGACGTTTGAAACACCAGGGACGTCACATTCGTGCTGCCGACTCTATAGAGAAGAGGGGGGAAGGTGAATGGGGGAGGGGAGAAGATCAAGAGAGTCTCTGTGCTGTCAGTGCAGAAGACAAAGAAGGGTTTCTCGGTCTTTCCACTTACAACACAAAACCTCTGGCCACCCTTCTCACCTCCGGAAATACAACAGAAGGTTATTATTAGCCGCGGTATTCTATATAGGGCGAAGGTACTTCCCTAGTCAGACTGCTCAATAAGGAGGGAAGATACCGTGATGTCCTACCTCCGTCATCAACCTTTTAATTTAAGTTATTTTTAAAAGAGCTAGGCGCGTACTTGTGTCTTACCTTAGAATCTAGTAAAAATCAAAGATAATACAATGTAAAAATAAAGTCAATGATTACCTAAAAATGGACCATTTACTTATTTATTTTTAATTAATAAAGTTTGACAATCACCTTCGTAGTTTTAAAGAGGTGTCGATTCGCACACTAATAAATTCAGTTTGTGCGAATCGATCACTTGCTTACGCACAGTGCTTGCAAAAATGAATTTGTATCGATACTTACTTAGCCAAATCTAACTACCGACCTTTTTATATCGAAACGGCTCTTCAGTACGATAACGATACGGTCCATAAGGTCAATATGCATTTGTTGCATAATTTGACGTAGCCCTCGTAGCACTGCGTAGCGCTGTACAGACTCTACGAAGAACAGTGACAGAAATATTTATTTATTACTAGCGGTTGCCCGCGGCTCCACGTGTCCTTCTAAGCCCGTTCCCGTTACTCTTTAAAAGCCGTGAGCCTAGAGTTCAAGGAATAAATTAAAAAAAGACTCGTATTGGTTAAGCCGTTTTCCCAACATATTTTACCATTTTAGAAACATATTTTGCGATTCATTTTTACTTATATAAATTAACTACAGTACCATTTTGCTAATGCTTAAGACTGTGATTAGCAAGACCCAATCAAAAACATTTTTTATACCACTTAGGTGGCAGCCAAGCACGCGGTTCACCTGATGGAAAGTGGTTGCCGTGGCCTAGGGACGTATGGATTTGTGAAGTTGATCAAATGTAGCTACGATACTACTCGTATACGAGTATATGCCATATATTAACTTTGTAGGTAGTGTCATAATTTCACAAGTCAAATAAAAGCTTGTAAAAATTACCAACATCATGCAAACGCATAGTGTGTCGTAACTCGTATGTTACGATAACCTACTCAAAAGTTACGTAATTTGCATGCAATATGTAGTACAAATGTGCGAGGAACACACCTTGCATGTAACATCTCAATGCAATTGCCTTCATGACCGACTGAATTCTATGGTAAATTGCACAGTGTGCCGATAACGCGAACACAAGGTTGGATAGCTATTGCTCACGCTTGAGAATTGAACAAAGGTATATCACGTGTATAGTAGGTATAGAACGATAGAGGTTAATTTCATAAAAAGTAAAATGGGAATGAAAGAGAAGAGTAATCGAAGTGCCGGTATCATTTTTATGCGTATTTACACAAAAGTGCAATTTAACCTTAAAATTGAACTTCAACTTCTTCTTAAGATGGCTTCTGCAGCAATTTCGCCGCAATTTCGCCAATGTCCAGTAAGTGGTAAATATAATACAGTCACGCCAGTAAATTGGATTCTGTGTCCCCCCCCCTCCCCCTCCTCCCCACAAGATCAGATAGTAATTCAGGACGTGTGATTGAACCTTAAAGTTTTAAATAACTTTCTTAGAATACACAAATATTCCATCTTGTTCGATTCCAGGTGCGAAACCCGCACCCGCACTATGTGTAATCGTGCTTAACAGTTATATGTGTATTGTGTAAGTAACACATTTTTATTAGCTTTTTATGTTCTGTGGGCTTAAGTTACTTGAGAACGTCATAATTCCGCACGGGCAATACCGTGAGCAACAGCCTACAAATAATATAATATAAATTGTTTGAAGGTAATAATTATGGAATCAATAACACTGGTTGAAAACAAAATAGAAAAACTATTTAGTACGCCATAACGTCAAATATTTTTTTGACAAAATAGTTGCATTACGTCAGCCACCAAGCCCAAGTCAACGAAACACATCAGAAACAAAAAAAAGCATTGAAGAAACCAATAAAATTATTTTGTGTTTTTAACTTGCTATAATCTAACATATCGCTTTAAAAAAACTGCTCGATGTAATGGATGCTATAAACTATATTAAATTGTGTTGTGCAGATTTATTTTTGTAATGGCGTGCACAGGCTGGAAACAATGCTAGAAAAGGACATCCTGGAAGGAGTAGAGTAAGTCTTGACGGGAAAATAAGAGGCTGGAAAAAAAAATAAGCGCCAGATTTTGACTGGTCTTCTCTTCATCAGTTTATATGTTTTTGGACTATATACTAGCTTGACTTGACTTTTTGGTTTGTTGGCGAACCCAGACATTCACCCAGACTTCCGCCAATGTCCGCAGTTAGGTAAATAAACGAAGGAGTTTGGTTGGTACTGAAGCATATGATCGGTAATCCTTCAAATTACACAATGAGCTTTTTTGTATTTCAATCTATTTTTGGTCCAGAACTCATTGCCTGTCACTGTCAAGTTTAATTACAAGAGTGCTCTTAAAACCTTACACATAAAAATCTCTGCTTTACTTTGATAGCTCAGAAGGCATATAGCCAATATTTTTTTATAAATTATAGTATAGCACGGTATATTGCATCCCTTAAGTAGAAAATTAAACTAATTGAAATTAAAATAACGAGAAAAAAGAAAAAAGAAGCGAGTAAGGTTGAAGGCGGTGGTACCTAAAAAGTTATAAAATCTTGATCGTGTTGATTGTGAATCTTCTCTTAGGGAGGATGAAATCGAAAAATTGCAAAATCTGGCAGAAGAACCGCCGGAAGAATGGGCACCATGGACCTTGGTGCTACCGTTCAAGAACCCCCACGCCCCCCCGCCTGTCGCCGTGACCACTACACCTGGACCTGCTTGGGACATTGAACAGGTGAAGTTCTATTTATTACCAATAATTACGACGTGACGACGCCGACGTGTTTGAGACTTATTATTGAAAATTAGAAAGTTTAAGTAAGGACACTTCAGGTCACATAGTATAAAACAAAGTCGCTTTTTCTGTCCCTATATCCCTATGTATGCTTAATCTTTAACACTACGCAACGGATTTTGATGTGATTTTTTTAATAGATATAGTGATTGAAGAGGAAGGTTTATATGTAAATAATATCATGATACAAACAACTTGTGCGGAGCAGAAGTGAAAAATGGTGCAAAAACGGGGTGAGGCAGACGAAGTTGCACGGGTCAGCTAGTTGTAAATAGATTAGAAGGTTTCTACAGGGTAGGCAGCGCGTGTGTGACGCCTCTGGTGTTGCAAATGTCCATAGGCCACAGTGACCGCTTTCCATCAGGTGGGCCGTGTGCTTGTCTGCCACCTAAGTGGTATAAAAAAAAAAAAAAATAGAAAGTTGTTAATTTAGTAAAAGAATTAAGTACCTACAAGATAATAATTTAACAGTTTCATATTTTCCAAGCAACAATGTGGGTCTTCACGAAGGGCATCAGAGGGTTCTTACAAGGTCGCTAGCTCCGAGTGTACCTACACGTCCATAGGTGACTAGTTCCCATCCGGGCCATCAGTATGCATATCTGCCACCTAAGTGGTATAAAAAATGCAACAAATAAGGCGGAAATGCACAGTTTGAACGTGACCTGTCTAGAAATTGT
Organism: Pelosia muscerda; assembly: GCA_963691645.1. Classification (NCBI taxonomy): domain Eukaryota; kingdom Metazoa; phylum Arthropoda; class Insecta; order Lepidoptera; family Erebidae; genus Pelosia; species Pelosia muscerda. Next base: position 6,102,670 of record OY829103.1, read on the forward strand.
TCTGCTAACGCTTAACGTTCCAAATGTTATATATTAGTCTATGGTTTAACGACTTACGACTTGCTATATAGTCTACTTCTGTTGCTTTCGGCTGCCATATTTAGGGAATCTTTAAAATCTGGCTCCATATGTGAAATTAAGAGGACATGGTACCCACTAGGTAGACCCTTATAAACCTTTGTTTTCGCATTGCGTATGTATTTGCCTTGAGTTTACCAGATTTGTTGACATCTAAAGTTACGGCTCGCTCCTGTGCGTAGCGTGACATTAGACGGCTATAACTGTCCTCAATAAATGACTTATATAACGCAATTTTTTTTCAAATCTGACTTGAAACGTACCTGCAAACTCTTCAGCTTTATAATAATAGTAAAGGTTATGCAGTCTGTTACGATGTTCAATTAAATTTAGTGGTGCTCCCACCGATTCTCATAGTCCGTAATCACGCGCTACTTTGACTTAATAGTCCCATTTGTTTCGCGCCCAAATTCAGACTGCTTTGTAATTTCAAATTTTCGAATGAATGATGTAATAACTGTCAAAACTGTTTCGAGAATGTGAGCCTTGTATTTCTCAATTTGAATAGCGGGCGATTGATTTTGTAGTTTAAGCGCTATTCACACATAGATACGGTTGCGGGTCGCTGGTGGACCGGTTTGCATCCATCCATTGTTGTTTTCTTGATATAGTATTTTTTACTTTTTTTTTTATTAATTGCACGTCAATTTGACTTTCCCTCGCCTGATGTTAAACTGAAGGCAAAGTATCATGAAAGACGGGTCACCATTGTAAACAAGTACAGTGCTACAATGGTGGCGCTCAGCTTGACGGCCTCATCAGATGATTTTTCACGCCCCGCTTAAAGGACTTTATTCTGTACTAGCTGACTCGCGCAACTTTGTCTGCGACACCCCATTTTTACAACATTTTTCATTACTGCTACGCACCTGTCGTAGCATGATTTTATATACATATAAACCTTCCTCTTTAACCATTCTATGTATTAAAAAAAACCGCATTAAAATCCGTTGCGTAGTTTTAAAGATTTAAGCATACAAGGGACATAAGGACATGAAAAATAGGGACAGTGAACGCGACTTTGTTTTATACTATGTAGTGAAACGGTATGGCAACCGACCCGTTGTGTGTGCTGAGCCTGAGCTATACTTTCTGTTCTTGTTCTGCTCTCTAAAACATTATGTCTAAAGTTTTTATAGATCCTAGTTTCATGTGTGCAGGTCGTGAAAGCCGCTCGCTTACTCTGCAAGCCACCGAGGCCGGTTAACTTCGTTGACGAACAAGACATGCGTTGTGTATACTCCTTGATATACGACGTGTTCCGATGTAAGTCATTTTTTTATCTAGGTCACGTCAATTTGACTTCATCTCGCCTGATGGTAAACTGAGGTCTAACTCTCAGGTAAAAGACTCACCATTACAAACATGTAGTGTTACAATAGTGGCGCTCAGCTTGATGGCCCCATCATATGTTTTTTCACGCACCGCCCAGTATAAAGGACCCGCGACTGTAGGAAGAAGGAAACACGTGAGCTGGGAAGGCAATTGATGTCTTATGCCTATGTTAGTTGATCAACTCTACAAAAAGAAGTCATAATAGACAGGGACAAACTATCTGCCACAGTTTTTAGAATCTAGTACAGTTTCAAAACTTACTTAATTATTCAAAAAGTGTAATAAATCTTAGAATAAAACGAAAATAAATCTTTCCTTGCGTGAATACAGTTTTAGGGCCTGAGAAATACCATATAAAAGTCATAAAAAGTCTGTTTGACGTTCTCCTCATAATATATAGTCCTACAGGTTCTACGATTTCAGTGCCATGAACTTGTGTGTTGAATGTAGGTAACATTAATAATTTTGGTTTGGCTAAAAACATAAATGTATCTGCAAGAAACAGGCGTGTGCTAATCTATCACCTAAACTAATTCAAACCTAACCTAATCGCTTGAAACTTGTCCGAAAGGAGGACCGGCAATTTGGCCTATGTGACCAATAAAGTTATGTGATATGTCGTTAGAAAGGTTTTTTTATTTTCTACAACTTCCATTATGGCGGTAAGTTTCGAATCGCTGTGAGAAAAAAGGTTATCGGAGCGTAAACACCACGAGTTTCGTAGATAAGCGGCGCGGGAGCAACGGGGGCGCAACATATAATATGCCTCCAAACGTTTGTTTATTAAGAGGTCGTATACAATCGAGACACGTACGGGCAAGAACATATTTCTCTTATGTTTTAATTAACCTAGATGAAGTCGGACTTAATGCAATATCGCAATACTATTGCACCTGCCTAACAGGACGGCGTACAGTGGGAAGCTGTGCTCATATATCTTCTATAGTTTGGTACCTTGGTATAGGAAGGCACGAACCGTTCAATCCTCCAGCTGCACACTTAATGGATATCATTATTGACAATAATATGCATTAATATATAAATAACATGTTTAAAATCCTTTATAACAACTAATTATAATCAATAAAACATGTAAAAATAATGACACGCAGTTTCATTTTATTTGCTCATAATGTTTTTCTCACAGCGATTCGAGACTTGTCGCCATAGTAAAAGTTGTAGAAAATAAAAAAACCTTTCCAAAAACATATCGCTTAACGTTATTGGTCCATAGGCCAGGTTCCATGTAATTTTGCCGGTCCTCCTTTCGGATGAATTATTAAGATGACTGTGAAACTGCGTTGACACCAATTTACTGAATTGTATTGACTATATGGAGTCAGTATCACCTACTACAAAAGTATCCTTCCGTAACTGTATAGGTAAGTACATACTTCGTACCGTTTGGACCACGTTTTAGAATTATATTTCTCAAAGTGCCACGAAATAGTGATTTTCCAAACGCTACTAAAGATAAATAATAGGGAATTTCTTTATCACCCATGTAGACTATAAATGAACACAGCCCACACCTTCAGCCAGTTTATTACAGTTATAAAACGTTATTTGAGTTTATCAACTGGAGGCCTACGCGATAAAACTTTGATAAATAGTGAAAACTTTGCAACTAGTTCCACGTTACAAGTCAAATTAACATCTTGAATATTGCGAGTTTGTGTTTTCATAATAGAACTTGGAATTTCAAAGTAAGTACCGTAAAACGGGGTGAATAGGGATCCAAGGGTGAATAGGGATTAAATGGTCAGCTAAATTCTGTACTTATTTTCTTTCAACCGTAATTTTGGACTAGTTCATTGTAATAACAGAATCATCAAATATCTGATAAGAGGCTTATTTTTGAGATCTAGTAAAAGAAATTATGTAAAATATTCCATTGACCATTTTGTCCCTATTCACCCTTGCATCCCTATTCACCCCGTTATACCGGTATAGTTAGTTCGTCACTATACTAATCACAAAATAAAAGGCCCGTTTTGGCATATGCCTACTTGGCATAACTAGTGATGTAACAAAACGACTCGGTACTCGATACTCACGATTAATCGAATCCAGTTTGCATGGGGATTTGATCGATTTGAATATGTATATAAAGTACATTGGTTTAAAGTTCTGATTAGATTTAGAATTTAGAATTAGCTTAATCTTTGATATTGTAGGTATTATAAAATGATATAGTATTATGAAAGGTCAATTTGCTTTTATTTCATATTTTTGTTATAATAAATTTCACTCAATCACAAAAACAACAGGAATATCAAGATCAACAAGAATCTGGTTGTAGAAATTTGATGGCAGGAATTTGTCAAAAATTTTGACCGGGTGGATGACCACCATGCACATATGCGGAAAAGCCTTCATAGTAGAAACGGTGGTGCCATGGCTGTACAGTGTACAAGTCAAATCTATGTGTGCCTTTATCGGAGCATTGGCAGTATTCGAATTCGGTAGATATTCGAAGAGTCGAGATGCCGAGACAACTCGAATATCTAAGTCAAAAATAATCCAAAAATCAACAAAACCAAACGTAACGGGCGCACAGTCAACAAGACGGGCGAACACACGCGTATGCCTCTTGGTCAAAGACACGTCATTCTATAAAAATCTATGCTGCCATTATTTACTGCTTTAAGCTCCAAGCTCATAATTTTCAGTAAATGATCACTAGTTACACAGTGAAGTTCAGTAATTAATTTCGGTCTAAACACTAGTTTAAATAAATAAAAATCGGGCTTATCTTACTCGATATTTTTTTCCTTAATTGATTATTAATAGTCTGTGGACAACGTAATTAAAATCGTTATGCACAGCACTAAGCCGAGTGGGCGGTACCTGTCTATGAAAAATGTAATAACCTTCATTACATTTTGATTGGTAAAAACTGAGAACTTCATGGGCGCGAACTGTCAAAACGGGCCTTTTATTTTGTGATAACTATAGCGTTATGCATGTGTTAGAAGAAAAGGCAGAGATGAAGTAACACCCACATTACACTAGCTATTGTTTTCAATCCATGGGATTGAAATTGAAAATTGAGTCTATTGCCGTATTCCGGCCACTATTATAGACTCGAACCATGAATCTGAGACTGAGTCTGGGCTAAATATATCTGATCTGATCGTAAAATACACATTTTCTTATTTTACAAAGTGGTATTAAGGTACTGGGGTAAGCAGTCCTCCCGGGACTTACTCTTTAAGGGCAGCCACTCTCATGAAAAACTAAATTAAACCAAATTGTGGAAGGACTCCTTCCTTCCATAATTTGGTTTAATTTGGGAGAGCGGAAATATATTTACATTACTCATGGTGAGAAAGAAACTATGAAAGTGTTAGAAAAGTCGATGCAGAACTTTTTAAGAGACAAATTAAATTAAAATTTATTTTAAAGTATATATAAGAACATGAAAATTCAACATACAAGTATAATAAATTATCCTTTAAGCGAGGCGTGAAAAAGCATCTGATTAGGCCATCAAGCTGAGCGCCACCACCATTGTAGCACGTGTTTACAATGGTGACCCTCTTTTATGAGACTTTGCTTAACATCAGGCGAGGTGAAGTCAAATTGACGTGCCATAAATTAAAAAAAAAAAACATCATCACTACAAAGTATAGAACAAAGTCGCGTTCTCTGTCCCTATTTTTCATGTCCTATGTCCCTTCGTATGCTTAAATCTTTTAAACTACGCAACGGATTTTGATGCGGTTTTTTTAATACATATAATGGTTGAAGAGGAAGGTTTAGGTATATGTAATAACATCATAGGGTAATTTCACGCATGCCTCATTTTTTGCTAATTTCGGTGGTATTTTTCAATCATAGGTTTACCGATGAAAAAAATTAATGGTGTTCTTTTAGAACACATTAGTATTCTAGATATTTAGATGGAAACAAATAACTGCATTTGTTATAAAAATAGAACAACCACCGAAATTGTCAACCCACCGAAATTGCAAGATCACACCGAAATTATAAATTGTGATATATTTATCTAAACAATATGTACTAACGGCTTGGATGCATGATGCAGATGCTACATCATGCTGCCAAAGGCAATTTTGCTTTTGTCGTCCGTCCATCTCGCAGGAGGCCGTCCCACACTTCGACTACCGGTACGCGGTCTCCATTCAAGAACCTTTCGGCTCCAATGGCCATCTGTTCTTCTTGCTACGTGCCCCGCCCACTGCCACTTCAGCTTACTAACCCTGTAGGCTATGTCGACCACTCTCGTTCGTCTGCGGATCTCCTCATTTCTGATTCGATCCAGCAGAGAGATTCCGAGCCTAGCCTAGATTATAGCCCTTTCCATAGCTCGCTGTGCGACTTTGAGCTTTCTTATGAGGCCCATAGTGAGGGTCCACGTCTCGGCGCCATAGGTCATCACGGGCAACACGCACTGATTAAAGACTTTTGTCTTTAAGCACTGAGGTATTTTGGACGAGAAGACGCTGTGTAACTTCCCGAACGCTGCCCAGCCGAGTTGGATTCGACGATTGACCTCCGCCTCGAAGTTTGATCCGTCTAATCGGACCATCTGTCCAAGGTAGACGTACTTGTCTACAACTTCGAGGGTCGAGCCTTCAACTGACACTGGGGAGGGCCTTAGAATATGAGCATTCGCCATAACCTGGGTCTTGTCCATATTCATCTTGAGGCCCACCTGTTGAGAGACTCGGTTGAGGTCGCGAGCATTGTGTTAAGATCCTCCAGCGATCCTGCCCTGAGCACGATATCTTCGGCAAAACGAAGGTGAGTGATGTATTCGCCATTAACATTAAAGCCAAGACCTTTCCATTCCAGTAGCTTAAAGGCATCCTCCATTGCATTGGTGAAGAGCTTCGGGGATATTACATCTCCTTATCTCACTCCCCTCTGCAACAGTATCGCCGCTGTGCTCTGATCTTGTACTCAGACTGACATAGTGGCGTTTTTATACAAACACTTCAGCACTTCGATGTACCGGTAGTCTATATGACACCGCTGGAGAGATTGTAGCACTGCCCATGTCTCGATCGAATCAAAGGCTTTCTCGTAGTCCACAAACGCTAGACATAGTGTCAAGTTATACTCCTGAGTCTTCTGTATGACTTGCCGCAGCGTATGAATGTGGTCTACGGTAATATAACCTTTTCGGAAACCGGCTTGTTCGGGCGGCTGGAAGTCATCAAACCTGCGTTCGAGACGATTCGTGATAACCCTCGAAAACAGCTTATAAACATGGCTCAGAAGCGAGATGGGTCTGTAGTTCTTAAGAGAGGCTTTGTCACCTTTCTTGAAGAACAAGACTTCTACGCTTCTGTTCCATGCTTCCGGCGTAGTACCTTCGAATAAGACGGAGTTGAAGAGCTTCTGAAGGACTTTAAGTATCGGTGTTCCACCCGCTTTCAGAAGTTCCGAAGTGATTCCGTCTTCTCCTGGTGCCTTGTTATTTTTAAGCTGCTTGAGGGCCACCCTAATCTCGTACAGGCTAATGTCCGGGATATCCTCGGTGTAGTGTCGGGTTAGCTTGGCTCTTGGATCTTTAACCGTATCAGTAGCAGGCTTAGTGACTGAGGTATAAAGCTGTCCATAAAACCCCTCGATCCCCCTCAAAACATCTCCCTTAGTCGACACGACACTGCCGTCCTTCCTCTTCAGTTTTGTCAACTGGCTCTGCCCAATAGACAAGTCTCTTGCGAACACTTTGGAGCCTTTATTTCGTTCAATCGTTTCTTTAATACATTGAGTATTAAAGGCACGGATGTCGTGTCGCAAAGACTGCTGGATACGTCTATTGAGCTGCCGATGTGCTTCAGCGTCATTGGTAGACTGCAGCCTCATAGAGCGTCGTTCGGCCATGAGTTTGAGGGTGTGATCGGTGAGCTTCTGTGGTCTATCTCTTCGACGGGGCCTGAAGAATTTGGAGCCCACTGAATGGACAGCTTCAACCAACCTGTTATTTATCTCGTCCACTGTACTGCATTCTTCTAGGCAAGAGAAGCGATTCGAAAGTTCGAGTTGAAAGCTCTCGGGGTACTGTATATGGGTCAATATCAACAATACGTATTTTTTGTCAATTTTGGTGGCGGAATTTATTCTTTGGCTTTTGTAAAAAATAAGGACGCAGTTTAAAAATAGATAGTCAAAGTTAGAAGAATCTGTAAGAGGGCTGCAAATCTATCAATAACTTTATGAAATAATTCAGTTTTAAGTTCAGGTTGGCACCAAAATTGAGATTCGCCCACCAAACTTGAAAATCAGTGGAAGCAAAATTTAATTTCTTTCACAAACCTCAATCTCGCCAACTCAAACCCACAGATTCTTAGAAGTTTAGCAGTATGTAATTCAAAGGATAATAAAACTCCATTGTGAAAAAATATTTTTCATTGTATGTAATCACAAAAACCATAATTCTATTTATTGCAAACAAAATTAGGTAAAAACTAAGAAAACCAATATGATTAAATATAAAAATATTTTAAATATTGGATTTTAACCCTTTAACTGGTAGAGGAAACTAGTCATGCGATTGAGATAAAACTCAGTTATGGGATGTAGGTCTTTATGTTTATATTAATTATGCCATAAAAAATAAAAATTAAGAAAAACTTAGAAAAATTATGATGAAAATTTTTAAAACAAGGAACAGCACACCAGGGCACTTCGCATTTGCCACATTATATGTTGGACCTTTTGTTTGTGGTCGCGCTGCTACAAAGTCGGCAGCGCCTATAGGTGTCTTCACCTTCTGGTAAGTGCTCACTAACATTAGCAAATCGGATATCTTCAGGAATTCCAAAAAGTTTCTTCTTGCGACTGACTGCCTCTACACTATAATTTTTTTTCTTTGCCAAAAATTTTGGAACAGATGAATATTTTCGTTTTCGAAATGTCAAGTTATTTACAAGTTCTCTGGCAAGCTTGAACATCTTTTGGCTCATAGGATTAAGCACTCTTGAATTTTTTGAGCACAATATATTGGAATTTGTTATTGCCACATCAAACAAGAAATAAAACAATCATTTCCACCATTTCCTGTTTTGATGAGTGACATGGATGGGTGGAGTCGATAGATTTGACCAGCAAGAAGCCGTGTAGCTTTTTGCAGGTGTAATCTATCGACTCCACCCACTCGCTTTGAGTATTCTAAAACTGAGCGTGGCCAGGAAAAGGATCTTTTACTACAATCCTTTTGTGTTCGGTGACAAATAGCCTCCTCTTTTAGGTGAAAGGCTGTACTCAAAATGGTCACTAATTTTATGTCCTTCCAGATGGCAAACCCCACATTGTTCCAAACTCAACTCAAGACATCTGGGATTTTTTTGAAATCTCTGAAGTGTCATAGTCTCAGCAATCTCAGGGACACATAATGCTGGATTACTAGACCAGTAGTCTTCAATTGATGGTAATTTGTGTATCCCCATTTGTTTAGCATTAATTCAGTTAATCCCCATTTGTTTAGTTAATCCTTCAGTTCATTTTTAGTAATTTCGGTATAGTTTCTTATCTTTGATTGTCTTGCAAACAAGTTCGTTTGAACTAGCAGGTTTTCAATAACTTCACTATCAAAAAATGATTCGAAAAATGCAATTGGTCTTGATCTACTTGGAAAATGAATCTGCGATTGAAGTTAGTTTTCATCAAAGGAAGGCACATTTACATCATTTATTTGTCCTTCTTCTTTTTCCAGTCTATTTCATCTTCACCAGAATCGGGTTCCTTCAAAAACAAAAGGCCCTACCTTTTGTTGGTGGTGGTGACACGAGATGTAGAATTAAGAGGTGCGGTAGTGACATGAGTTGTAGAATCAAGAGGTGGTGCGGTGGTGATACGAGATGTAGAAGCTAGAAGTTGGGCAATGGCAGCGCTAGATGTTGCAGCACAAAGTACTCTGACACTTCTTTCTCCTTCTATTTCATTTTCTTGACAATCTGTTGTATTATCAATATCCATGGTCCTGTTGTTGCTCTCTGTATCGGTTTTGTCTTCACTATCATATTCAACATCTTCTTCCTATTCATCCGTAGCTTGTTCGGGCCCATGCTTTCCACGTCTTCTCCTTCTAGTATATTTACTAACCATTGGTTCCAAAATAACGACACGATCTCATCATCGTGCAAAGATACGACGTCGTTCATCGTCGGACGACACGATTGTGGTTGTTGGATAACACGCCCGTGTTTTCCAGCGATGAACGAGACGTTGTACCGTTGTACAATGATGAAGTCATGTCGTTATGTTGGAACCAGATCCTAACTGGTACATAATACAGTACATTTAAATATTTTAAATATTTTGGTGGCAAGTTTTCAATTTTGGTGGCGAAAAATGCCACCAAAACCACCAAAATTGAGCCACCAACATTGAAACCAGGCGTAAAATAAATCTCTAAAAATAGAGGGTTTAAGTTGCAATTAAAATAATAACAATGATGTATGTGTAACCTAAATCACTACCTATAATGTGTACTTAACTGGTAAAACACTTTGTATTCAAGAGCAAATCGTTCCACCAAATATTGAACTATTCTTGTCCCTCTTCCCGCGTAAAATGTAACTTACCTTTTTGGCAGGAAATCACAATACTAAATACACAACTGTCACACGCAAGTGCGGGCGCACGATTGAGGGATGAGCAGTAAATAGGTCGCATCGATCTCACACGCACGTAACTTTGATTTATAGTTCATTGAAAAAGTGATACTAAAATTCAGATTTTTGCTTGGACAAACTTTGATTCGGGTATCCTGCGCTTTTAAATAATATTTTCTTATATGTTTAAATTGTTTTAAGATAATGTGTTTTGTACATATAGATACGAAATAATTTTTTTTATTAATCCTTTATGGTTTTGGTGTAGTGAATGCATTTATGTAAAAAAAGGGAAGTGGGACAAGCCACCAAACTTGAATTTTGAAGTGATTTTTTTTATTCCTTAATTACTATTATACATTTATAATAAAAAAATGTTGCCTCAAGTAGATCAAGTTACACAGTTCACATAAAAAAAATAAAAAGGTAAATTCTGTCATTTTACACCGCGATTCCCAGTGAAGACATATAATATTTGCCGTTGGGATATTCACCCATATGGGAAGCTCTAGGTCGGAGCGTAGACGTCATCAGACGGGATCTCTCCAGTTTAACATTAATATTCAATGTGCCTCTAACCATTAGGTGATCACTTCCGGTTTTCACCCCATGGATCACTGAGACATCATTGAATAGCCGTCTATGCGTCGTCATGATGAAGTCAATCTCATTTTTGGTACGACCACCGGGGCCCATCCAGGTCCATTTCCTGTGGGGTGGTTTTTGAAGAAAGAGTTCATCATAAAGAGTCGTTCTTTCTCAAGAAAGTCGGCCAGCCTCCAACCCCTTCGGTTACGCCTCCCATACCCATATTGCCCCACTCTCAGTAGTAATAGTAAATACGTTAATTATAACAAAAAAATGAGTAATTTTATTATTTATTACCTTGTGAGTAAATATCTTACCAAAGATATGGAAACTCATAGCCATGTTAGTATTGATGCAATATAGGTGGCAATAAATCTACCACCGAAACCACCGATATTGCACCACCGAAGTTAGAAACATCAAGAAAAAATTAAATTAAACAAAACTCAGTGATGCATTCGTCACGTGAAATGTATGATTACTGAGGGTACCTAACAACACACAACATACTCGCAAATCGTAATATTAAAACCAAATATTCATTCATACAGTAACCCACCGTGATTGTAAAATTTCGTACTCCCTCTTAGAAATAAGAAGGTACTTACGTATTAGCGGGAAAACTGGGCAGAATCGGACATGCCATTACTGCGTAAACGCAAGAGCATGACTGGAACTCCGCGTGCATAAGAAGATAGATCGTTTAAATTGACGTGTATACGTTGTATAAGGGTTTAAAAAAAACACACCGAAATTGCACTTTAGGCGCGGACGTTCCTTATCGACATTGTCACGATGTCTGCGTTATAATAGAAGTAATGAAAGCAGTACATATGGTTGCTTCATATATTAATTAACATAATAATCTTAATTTAAGTACTAAATTTGCAATCATAGCGGACTTAAAGAGGTAAATGCGCTTAAAGGTGCATCGCGGACACGCCACCGTTATTGCAATCTAGCATGTTTTAATTTTTTTTTAATTTTATGTTTAAGAGAAATGTATTTTCAGTAGTGACTTCATATAAGCTAGTGTTCGTATTACATGAAAAAAAATAGAGTGGTCATAGATAAACGTTTTACATAGTGATTTCATGCGAAGAAACTCTAAAAATGCGGTCGGTGAAATTACCCCATACTACGACCAACAGACGCGGAACAGGAATGAAAAATGTTGCAAAAACGGGGTGACGCAGACGAAGCTGCGAGGGTCAGCTACTATTACATAAAGAAGAAAACATTATATTCCTTTGTCTATGGGTAGTCATTTGTGGCCGTAGTGAAATACTTAACCACGGGCTTCGACGTTGAAACACCTTCTAAAACTATGGCTACCTACACAACGTACGAACGTACGATCTGTCTGTATCGAAATAAAAACGCACTGACTTCTGAACTATCTGACCTTTTATTATTCAGCATTTTGAATATCTACTCATATAGAAGTTTTCTGTCACGCAACATATTTATTTTGTAGTTTTATTTGAATCATATTCAACGGTTTCTTATTCTGTTAAATTTTTTCAGATAAATGTGTGTTGGAGCAGGCGCTACAGGATACAGAGTTCTTTGTCGACCACCCAGAAGTAAGTGCAAACCTTCAGTACTAAGTAAATTGGATTGCCTCAGTCGTCAGCAAATGCCGCTACCATACACAAGGACTACCGTATAGCTACAAATCTTCCACTGCAGTAAGCCTTCAAAGACTCTGACTGACCTGCTCACTAGCATGTACATAATAACACTGTAGTGTGCTGATTATTTGCTGCAGCTTCGATGTAATGGGTAAGACTCTTTCGTTCGAGTATTTACGACCAACAAAAACCGACCGAGACCGAGAGTGACCAAATCGATTATTTAAAACTACCCCGTAAATCCTATCATCATTATCATAGTTTCAGCCATAGGACGTCCACTGTTGAATATAGGCCTCCCCCATCAACCTCCAATCCGACAATAGGTGGTCTGCTTCCAACGGGTACCAGCGACTCTGACAAAGTCGTCCTCTACTGTTCTGTCCTCTACGTTTCATCACGCAGGGGCTGTCCTATACCTCGTCTACCAGTGGTCTTGATTCAAGGTTTCAGCTTCAACGGCCATCAGTGTTTCTTGGTCCGGAGTACACCCCGGGCATATATTATCATATATGAACAGTTTTCTATAGGGTGCTGACCCTTTCGAAAACTGTTCTCCAGTTTCCCAGTTTCCCTGCAATAAATTTAAAAAGTAAATCCAATAATAGCCACCCAACTCTCTATACCCTGCTTTCTAAAATCATCTAAACATCCCGTACCATTCCGTTATTGAAAAGATATAACCTCAATCAAACATTCCAAATTCATAACATCATTTTTCATTTTTGTTCCGTTCATGAACTTGTAAAAATATTGATGAAGGTCTTATTACCCCTGCGGATATCAAGGTTGTATAATTTAGTCCTCGTTACCGAACAGTAACAACCTCCAGTTAAGGTAGGTTCGACAAGATGTTACAATAAAAGTAAGCCCCATCTAACTCACATTAAACGACTTTCTCGTGACCGAAACGATTTCTTTCGGAACGCTCACGAAAATAGGGGTTTATATTTATGACAATCGTTTGTGTACCAACGAAAAGAATCGCTATTTCAAGATTTTTTGAGATTGATAAATAGTTTCTATCAATAAAAACACGAAACTTAGGCGTGATGTAGTTTTGTTAGACGCCTTCTAATTATTAGATACTGAGGCAGTTTTAAACGAATGATTAATTAATTATGTTTTTTGTTTTGGCAAAAAGAGACGCTTTACAAAAAGGTTTTATACCTAACTGTTATATACAAAATCATTTATTAGGAGAAGTAAATTATAGAAATAGGTTAGGATATCATTCACTTAATTTTTTATTTATTTACACTTTATGCTCGTTGTATACATAGGCGGACTTAATGCCGTAGGCATTCTCTGCTAGTTTACCATAGGGTGGTGCAGTTATACCTACATTATTCTAAGTTTATATACTTCTATTTCGAATTACTGGAATAATAGCCGTATTCTATGTTTACGTCTGTGCAACGCAAGCACAGTCACACGTTTAGCACTATACGTTAAACGACTACACTAGATAAACTCTATATTGAAGCTGCTGGTAGGTAACAGATCCGAATCCAAGTTTCCTGCCCTTCACTTAAAGGAGCAGATCCACACCGACCGATCTTAGATGTTTGTTATAACGTTATAATACTATCCATGAAGATGGTGCTGTCGAATGGAACCACTGTAAACAAACTAAGTATAGTTGTGCACACATTCATATAGTACACCCATGCACATATATAAATGAATGCGTGAAACAAAAAACGGTACAATTAGCAAAGAAAAAGCTATAAAAATGTCACACACACACGAATACACATACACGAATAATAAATGCGTGCTCGTGAATTACAAAAACTCTGTATACTAGGCATGAAGTTTTCTCATAGTCATGAGCACGCCCACGGCCCATGGCCTGGGCACAACAGGGATATATACATTTAAAATTCGACGACCTCCGTGGCATAGCGGTAGTGAACGCAGCTGCTACGCAGGAGGCGCGGGTTCGATTCCCGCTCGGTGCAAATATTTGTGTACTTGAATATGAATATCTGCATTGGTCTGGGTGTTTCTATGTATAATATGTACCTATGTATTTACAAAAAAAAATGTATCTATGTATGTTTATCCGCATTCTAGAACCCGTAACACAAGCTAGTTAAACTATGCTTACCATGGGTCTAGGTGACGTTGTGTAGATTGTCCTATAATAATAATAATAATAATAAAGGAGTTACATGGTAGGTTTTATCGGGCCCTCCACAGGCCCGAAGTAGACCTACTGGCATCCGTATCCTGGCTACGTTTCAGTGACCTTTTTGGGGAAACTGAAGGTTTTGTCTGTGCAATTGCAGACGAAGTTATCAAGACGAATAATTACCGGAAGTATATCATGAGGGATGGCACAGTCGACATATGTCGAGCGTGCCACCAACCTGGTGAATCCCTCAGGCATATTACTTCCGGTTGTTCTCGTCTTGCTAACGGTGAGTACTTGCACAGACATAATCAAGTAGCCAGGATAATCCACCAACGGCTTGCTCTGAAATATAACCTTGTGGAAGTTGAGGTACCATACTATAGATATGTTCCTGAGCCAGTTCTGGAAAATAGTCATATCACATTGTACTGGGATCGATCTATCATCACTGATAGGACTGTTGTAGCCAACAAGCCTGACATTGTGGTGATAGACCGATCCGAGCGCCGAGCATTGATTGTTGATGTTACCATTCCTCATGACGAGAATCTCGTGAAAGCTGAGAAAGATAAACAGGTTAAGTACTTGGACTTAGCTCGCGAGATTGTCGACATGTGGAGTGTTGACTCAGCAATCATTGTGCCGATAGTCGTGTCAGTCAATGGACTGATAGCGAAGAGCCTCGATCAACACCTAAAGAGGCTCGGGTTAGACGGTTGGGTCAAGGGCCAGATGCAGAAGGCTGTGCTACTAGATACGGCGCGCATCGTGAGGAGGTTCCTTTCTCTGGAGCCCTAACCACCGGTAGCTTGGTCCCTGTATCCGATACCGGTGGCACTCTGTTTTTTTATATTTTTAAATGTGTATATTGTTTTTTATTGTTATATGATATTTATATTTAAAAATGTAAAAAAATATGAACAGAAAACGAATAAATAGAAATAATAATAATATATTATTTATTATTTATTTATTTATATCACCTTTCCCCATTTTACTTTCAACCTTACAGTACACCGACCACCGTCATACGATATGGCTGTTCCTAATGGAGCTGGCGAGACGTCGATGGGGAGCCCGACCAAGGAAGGAATTGGAAAGAGCTGAACGACTTCTGAATGAAGCCGGTGAACCATTCAAAGACATGGAAAAAGTGATCTGGGAGGAAAGAGTGCACTTTGCAGCTGCCATTGCCAGAATACGCATCAAGAATAAGGCTTTCACGTGTGTTACTTATTTTTTACGTTGGTTACTCTACGCCTATATGGTGACAGTAAATCTGTCTGTAGATCATTAGACTGGAAAAAAGTGGACCCCAAACTTCAAGGTGACGGCTTCGGATCCGAACGGAACTAACGCAAAGGTGATGATGATGGTAGGGAAAATGGTACAAATGCAGATGCTCAATTGCGTGGGCTATCACCTCTTGCAGATGTACATTTACAATATTTATAAGTTAGTAAGTAAACTAGTTACTTGACACTAACTTCATATACTCATTTATAAATTATTGATACAATACACACGCTCGCACACATAGACACACATACATACAAATACACGAACACGCGCGCGAACACACACACACACTCAAAACTCGTACCCTCTTATATTTCATCGTTTCTTCTTTTTTCTCGGATCACTTGTTTCTCTGTATGAACTGTTAGCAAACAATTACGACGAGCACTGACTTCTAAGATACAGGCGAAAGCCTAGTTCAGGGGTCTGAGTATCACATACTTGCACTTATTCCATAATACAACTTTGTATGTATACTATGTACTATTTATTTATTTACTGACCTTTAAATGGTCTCTTTGAAGGTAATTGTATTGTTGCAGATTATCAGAACTGTTGCCAGCACATTTGCGTGAAGAGCGATCTGCGTGCGCTAACAAACAGACAGTGACGGGATGGGTCAACATTTTTAAAGCCAAGTATGTTTTGACGACAATTATTTATCTACGAGGTGTGCATATGAAAATGCCGTACATAATTATTATTATATTTTTTATTTATGGCACGTCGATTTGACTTCAGTGCTTCAATGGTGACGCTCAGCTTGACGGCCTCATCAGATGCTTTTTCACGCCCCGCTTAAAGGACCCGGGACTGTAGGAAGCAGGTTCTTACTTACTTCTTTCTCTATATATTAATTTCTTCATATTGGTCTAAATCTACATAGTTACTGACTAGTTTTGTGCTTCATACGGGTTAATACACATTTTATGTTTTCTAGAAAAGTGGCGTTGCTTGTGAAGAAGCTGCACGAACTTGGCTATTCTTACAGCAATTCGAAACAACTTTGTGCAGGAGAGTACAGATTTGATCGTGTCTGTCCAAGGTATTTGAATTTCCTTTTAACTTTAGTTGAATCATGTTTAGATACTACTTACTACTAGTTTACTTACTTTTTTTATCGTGCGCTAAATCTCTACGGATACCACCTCCACTAAAACCGGTGTAGGTGATTATGTCGGACTCGAATTGACTAAAACGCACGCAGTCTATGGGTCCCTGATTACTAGAGGTGAGATTATGCAAGACATATCTCTCGCACCCTGGCAGACCCGGCGATATCTCTTTTGAGATGACCCCCTTCCCCCAATGTGAGAACCATGGTGTCCCCATTTAGCCATCCCACGGTTATGAGAAGACGCACTTTGCGCTGCCGCCGCGGCCTACTAATTTGCTTACCTTGGTATTTCTATGGCAGAACATACAATAAAGACTTGATTTTTTTTACTGTTTGAATAATGTTACATTATGCTACCTACTCATAAAATGTATGTCTTGGTAATTCCACAAATGGCTTTGTTCGTCAGACATTTTAAATCTTGGTCGTCTACCAATGGTTTGAACTATAGTTGAATGATGTAGTAGGCTTCACTCGTGATTTGTCAGTAATTAAATAATTAACTTTTACCCGTTTAGATTCATAACGCTGCGACCGCCGTCAAACGTGAGCATTGGACAAATAGATCTGGTGAAGGAAGGAATCATAGTGCTGCAGGTAAGCTTTACAAAGAAAATACTTACCGTTGGACAACTGCTGGCTACAGGCTGGATGCGGAAGGCGGAGGAACGGGAGCAGTGGCCAGGAGAGGCCAATGTCCAGCAGTGGACTGCAATAAGCTAAATGGTGAAACTGATGAACCTTTGTAAAAAGGCCTAGCGATGGTTGTAACTGACAGTCGTATTCTATTGTTTAAATATAAGATGATACCCTATTAGGAATAACTATCTAATATTGTACTAGATATTTTAAAGTCCTTACCTACCTAATTATGTATTAGGTGAAGCACGCCTTTCTCCATGTCGGGAAACCTTGTAATTGACTAAGCGTCCAATATATTTTTAAGTTATTCATTTATCGTTTGTTAATAGATAGAATCAGATTTCCGAGTCGAGCTGCAAGCTGCAAAAGCGGTTTACACACTGCCCTGTATTATATAGCATAGCGTGGAAGTATCCCTCCTTCCATCTTGCGTTGAAAACACACGTAGTGTCACACACAAAACACATTATTGTGTAGTTCGTTAAGTAGTAAGTTTACTGCGTTATGCGGAGCAGTGTGCGAACCTCCTTAGAGCAGCTTGCCTGCGAAAGCTGTATCTCCTTCACGATATATCAATAGCCTATGCCTCAAAACCTGGTGCAGGTGTTTCCAAGTACCGTTCTCTTAAGCTGAACTCATCCATTTTTTTCAGGAGCGTGAATTCTGCGAAGGCGCTTCAACCCTCTGCAGAGCTCTCCGCGCAAACTGTCTCCAAGGCGTAGTGGCGCAGACGCACGCGTCATCCCCCCGTTGTTCCGCGTACCTGGCCGCACAGCTCAGAGATTTAGCCGCAGTACTGAAAGCACAGACGCCGGCAGCGCCCGCTACACCTACGCTTGGCAAACTCGTTGTGTTCGGGGCTGGGGACAAGTGTGTACCTGCATTCGTTCATGACACAGTCTAGAAAGTGGAAATGATTATCACAAGCTAACGTCTTGCAGCTATTTTGTACTACAATCATTCTCTAAGTCTACGTAGTTCGTAGGCTCAAACGGAACGGAATCGAACTTTGTGATGTAACTTACTGAACGCTCAAATTCACAGAATCGTAGCCCAATTATATTTTGTATTCTATTCTCTTTTTATTTTAGGAACTTATTTATTACACAGGTCAAAACCACAATATACCCAAAATAATATTAACCATTGTTATATTGAATGTCAAAATAATGTAGCATTCGGCGTAGCGGGGCGTAGCGAAACGTAGCACAAAACAAACGGTATAAAACAAATCTATGTAATTTTTACATAGATATTACATACTAGCTGTTGCCCCCGGGTCCGCCTACGGGGATGTCGGTTACAGAAGAATGTTGTTTTTAACGCTCTACCCGATTTTCTACTCGCCTCTCCACTCGACTCGCATACATTCCTGCCCCATACATCAATAATAGTTTCCGCAGCGCATGCAACGAAAGACATTTCAGGGCACTCTTTTAACCCCCTAATCTTATATAGCAATAAATATAATCTATGTTACTCAGGATGAATGTTGCTTTTGTAATTTTTGAAATCGGCAGAGTCGTTATTGAGCTTATTTATTACAAACATACACACATATAAAAATACCAAGTGTTCCTCTCTTTATAATATTTGTGTAGATATCGTTACATAATATCTTTAATTCCAGAGTCGAAAGCTATATTGGCGCACTGAAAGAACTGGGCATCGAAGCTTCCGAAGCGCCTCAATCTGGTGCCCCAGTGCTGATACTAAGCGAGCCAGTCTACTGCGAGACACCCACAGTAGTCAGCGCACTGGATGGAGTGGTAGCTGTTCTAGCCACTCCACCAAATTCGTATTCTGCAGTCACAGACCCTATTGATTTAGTATGCGGCAGAGGAGGAGATCTGGCTATGTTAGAGGTACAATGTTGTTTGTTTTTTTTAAACTGTGAATACTTTTCGAGAATAGGTGCAGGGGGCTTGTAGCCCACTGCACCTAAGCCTAGTTCCCAGCCTTAAGATACGGGACACCTTAAGATCTATATTCCTTTGCCAGCCTCCGTCTCTAACTTAAGGAGTAACACAGATAGCGTTAATAAAATCAACTAGATCGATATCGTAGTTGCGTAGTGGCATCACTTCTCTCTCTTTACACACTTTAATAAATTAAACCTTTCCTTATACTCGTACCTTCTTAACAACCTTCCAGATTCAACTTTCGCTATTTCGCAATAAAATGATGAGTTTCATTAAATCTTCTACAGGTTCTCACCGAGTCGGAAATGGACGGTAAAGGTAAGACTCGCGTACAACTCATATTGGAAGAACAGAAGAAAACCTTGAAGACTCTCATGTCCAAGCCTCAGGTAAATAAATTGCTTTGTTTTACCCAATAGTGTGTGACGTGTAGAAGACGGATATCATGCTGATGAATTTTATACTTAAAATCAATGTAATATTAGGTAAACAATCGAATCGAAAGTAAGTTGAGTGATAAGTATATTTTGAATGGCCTTGTTGACGAATGAAAAAAAAAACGATAGGTGGAACCCACTAATTAAGTTTGTTCCCGGGGGAGTAGAATACGCACCTTATCTCTTCCCATGGGTGACGTAGAAGGCGAGTAAGGGATAAGGTGGTTCTCTATCGGACTGTAACTAAACAGCCCATGACAAAGTGCCCGCTGGACGTATTACGTAGGGTCGAAAGTTATAGTTGCCGAAATGTGGGTGACATCAAATCTCTACCTTTTTGGATTTTTACAAGCGTGAATGATAATAAAATTGGCGACATACAACTGGCGGCCTTATCGCACTGATGCAATCTCTTGAAGGCAACCATGAGGTTGGAGAAAAGTATAGTAGAAAAGATAAATAAGTATATGCATATATATTGATTTTATGTCTTATATAATGTAAAAAGTCTTTATCAATTATTCTTATCTGGTCTTTTAGATTCAACTGATATTATACGAAACCCATTCGGCTTTGGAGGCGGAGAACCAGGCTCAAGTTACGCGTGCAGTGGCCGAAGCAAACAGACTGGCGCGGGAACGACACATGTGGCTAAAGAAAAAATTTAGAGTACAGGTATGCCAACACAAGGTGACATGCATGTCAAGTTCTCACCACCATGGAGAATCCGTGCGAAGTAGAGGAGAAAAAGCCGGGAGGCAGACCTTGTGCTCTGAAATGCAATCGTTACACAACGGTTTCATGATGATGACTATCACAGTATTAGTGCCGATGGTTGATATGTCTTTCTGAGAGTATTGCCAACTGAACCCCAGAGAGTAAAGCCTACACCAGGACCTCGTCGTTCAATCTACCGACTGACATCGAATCTATTGACTTACAAAATACTAGCTGCTACCCGCGGCTTCGCCCGCGTGGACTTCACATCTCGTTCCTGCTGTTGATCACATTCATATCTAAAACCCTCAGAAACAATGTGTTTTCTATCGGTTCAGTACATCCAGAGATTACCCTATACAACCTCACAATTCACAAACTCATAAACCTCTTTATAATAATAAATCGATTGGTATAATTACCCTACATAGAGCTATGATAATGAGTCGTGCTCACTAAACTAAATATAGCGACAACTCAGTAATTCTATTTATATTACAGAGTCCTAAAAAACATGCGGTCATTGCAGAGATTGATGCAATAACAAATGCATCCACAACATCTTTCGATACCTTACTTCCCTCTGAATATGACAAAGAGGACATGCTTGACGAAGTTTCAATATGTGAATCCCAATCGACGATTCAAACGATATCGTCCTCCCGGCCCAGCTCAGCTGCTAAAACGCGAAGTTCTCGGCCCAGCTCACGAACTGCTACAGCTAGAACCAAAGTCTCGAGTTCTGACAGATATAGCAGGAAGCGACAAGACAGTGTGGATAGTTCTTCTCGACCGGGAACTACGAAAGCCAGGCCGATTCCTGAAATGCCTACTAGTCTTATGCCTCATGATCCTGATCAAGATAATCCGAATGTTATTGTAAGTATGGTGGTGGTATTTGAATTTGGAGCTGATGCTGATGTTCGCGATGAAATCGAATTCATTTATTCAAACTTCTCTCCTGCTATGATAGTCTAGCTCTTCAATATTGATAATGTCTCGAACACCGAAAAAAAACACAAAAACATACCTATTCACTGTTTATTTATCATGTTTTTATTTCAAACTGTATTTGCTGTTCTGTGGTCTCTCCAACTGACGAAAGCTGAACTTCTTGTCAAGTAACTTTACGCAATTTTAAAATATGTATAGGTATATAATATCCTTGATAATATGTAATATCCTTGTAATTGGCAGGTCACTTTCAGAGGACTAACAGTTGTTAAAGCATAAAATGAAAAAAACGACGATATTACGAATCTATGAAAAAATAGAATATATCTAGTACCGGATGTTTCATGTTACAGGTACCAAATTGTGATCTGTTCGAAGTTACGACGTTGCCAAACCTGGGCAACGGACTAGATATTAATTATATACTTGATAGAGATGGTTGCTATCTTGGCCTCATTCAAAGAAAGGTTGGTATCTATAAATTATTGTCATTTTAGGGACGATTCCGATTGAATTCGAGGCATTCGGAGCCAGGGTCACGGTAATATAGATAGTATTACCGTGCCAGGGTGCTGTTAATATAGGGTACATTACTTCGTTTGACTTACTTTGACTGCTGTCTGATCTATGCAGAGTGAGGCGTGTTATTGTTTACCGCGTGTAAAATGGTTGGTGTACCTATACTTATAGTCAAGATCATTCTAATTAGATCTAAGCTACGTCATCATCACAGCGTTTCTCTCAGGTGCATCCAAAGCTTAGCTTATACTTTGGAACCCGGGGTGGACTACCGTTCTCTTTTTTTTGTTCGGCTTAACTTGCATCTGCCATCTGATCTTCCAAATCCTACACATTAGCCTAGTCCGGTAATCAGCACGTATACCGTTTAGCTGGTGATGTACTTAGGTTAGCTTGAACACTGAATTCTCTACCGGCTTCCATGCACTCCATTTTAACTCAACTACACTATCTTAACTCTTTTTGAATGTTAGAATGAACTGCTTCGAATAGAAACTGTGTTAGTATTGACCTTTTGACAGTATTTTGAGCATTAATAACTATGATAGTATCGCAACATAGAGCTGATTGCACAACGGTAGGTTGACTACAGGAGATCACCCGACTGGATGCTAAATATATGATCCGAGTTGCGGAGGAGCGAGGGCTGTTCGGGCAGACGGCGTCTGCGCCCCCGCCGCACCGCCGCAAGAAGGAGCCGGTCACTCTCTCTCCTAAGAGGCGGAGAAGAAAACAGAGTTTTGAGGTACGTCTCACAGTGAATTAAGTGTGCTTTATGGTTCAACGTATTGTGACAATTTATTTGTGTACTGCGATATATATTTTCTTAATATCAATGACAATCATAATTTCATGATGACATCACAGCAGCCGTTTTAACCACCCCTGCGCTACTATGAAAGTTACATTTCTTCAGATAACTAAGTAATAGCGATTCATTAAGTATTATCCCATTAACGTTAATTCCAGATGTATATAATGCTTTTTTCGGTTTATTACACGAATTCCCTCAGATGATAATCTACCCTTCGCAGGGGATTTGTGGGCTTTTTGTCCAGAAACCCCTTTTTTATCGATGCAGGGGATTTCTAGACTAAAGTTTACAAATCCCAAAAGAAGATCATCTAAGGGCATTTGTGGGATAAGCCTTTTTTTCATCCACCAAAGCATACCTACCACGAACTCTGCTTGCCGTGCTATTATTGTGTAGGTACTGTGCCCTAAGCACGAAAAACTATCGAATTCGTAAGGTAAAAGTATCGAGAGTTCGAGCATTGCGATAGGCTAGACTTTCCGTTCTTTCGATACATAAGTATACGTTACGAATTCAATAATTGTTCGTGATCGGGACACTGAGCGCTTTACTGATAGTGTTTGGTGGTACTACAGCCAGCCCCTATGGTCACTGGTCAGGTGGAGCGAGTGGGCGCGCCTACGTACGCGTCGCTGTCGCGCTCCATGCGGCGCGGCTCGGCGCCGGGCTGGCTGGAGCCGGGCCGCGCCGAGCCGGGCCCGGGCCGCCGCTCGTCGCACGACGCGCGCCTCGTGTGCGAGCGACACGCGCGCCGCCAGGCCGCCGCGCAGGCACTCGCCGTCGCCTCCTGCACTTGCGACGCACGGCACAAGTGAGACTACCTACCTTCTTGTATGATTTTAGATTGACTTGGTCATTTACAAAGTCACTGTTAGATTTTCTGTACTGTACTGTAAAATTAACAAACATGGTAAATATTCCGATCGATTTAACAGTGACTACCTACCTTCTTAGTTCATTCTTCTTCTTCTTTTTTTCTTAGATGGCAACATATCAACCCAATTTAGGGGACAATCTTGCCAGTGTCGAGTTGGGAATAACTGCCAAGTCTTCAGTTAATTTAGTTGGAATGATTGATGATGATGACGATGACGGTGAAGGATGATAGTTGCCTCAATAAAGTAGTGGAGACTTTACTAGAAGCTTTTCTTATGGAGATTTTGACACCAACACGAAAAATCACAATTCACTACAATATTACACTCTCCTACACTTGTGTGCTTTGTCCAAGCCGTTTTGTTTTTAGAACTCCGCCATTTTTACACATAAAAACTCGAATGTACACAAAGTTATAGAAAAAAAAATACCGCTATGTACTTTCTCGGCTTGCCGCCAAAAACTCACCTTAGCTTCAACAAAGCTTAAAACAAAAACAATTATCTGTATTCTGAGGTTAAGGCACACGTGGATCCAAAATGTGCTCAAAACGCGATCTAAATAATGCGCTTTTTAGGCTGTCTTTGGAGGATAGCACAGGGTGTTACAATTGGCGCTGGTGTCTCTTTTCTCAGGCGACTCAGATACTACGTCCGTGCCGATAAGTACCTATACCTTCATAGCTACACAAGGCTAAGGTTACCTACATGCACCTTCATAGTTAGGTTAGGCCTACCTACCTTCCTACGTTTTGAACCACCCGCCAGCTAGCGAATCGAACCGATCAAATCCGCTTGCCGTCTTGTGTTTCAAATGCCGGGGTAAGTTGACCCAGACACAGACCCCGAAGAGCGCGTACACCTTACGATAAGCACTAATGATTTGTCTAACTTTTAGTTTTGTATCATCGCCGTCCATATTTGTGGACGGGTTTCTCCTCTTACCTAAGATATCATAAGTACCTACTGTTCTGTTACTTCCAGACAACGGCGCACATCCGTCACTGTCACTTCGCCCCGGCTCACGCAACCGTGTCGCCGTCCTTTCCCGCTGGTTGTTCAAGATCTGCGCCTCAACAAATCACTAAGCAACCATCACAAAGTGAACGCCTTGCTACAAGCTTGAACTCAACGATACGAAGACGGTATTAAAACGTGACGTTAACAAAAAACTTAGGCGATGGCTTTGTTTGTACTTTGTTGACGCTACTACTGGCGCTCTTGTAGTGTAGTAACTGATGCACACATTACTATTATTATTAATGTATTTCAATATTGTGATAACGATAACACCAATACCGATATATTTATCAGAAATGCGGTCTGCTGAGATGAAATATAATAGCTAAGATATCGAAGCTCTCTCAGGGATAAATCTACGTTTTGGTGTTATTGAATATTGTTTAGATCTGTGGTGGATCGGAATGGTTAAAATTTTTACTTTTAGATAATAGTTTATTTCGGAATAAAGCAAATGAAACGAAAAGTTGGTATCATTTATTATTGCTTAATAGCTAATGGACGTTTTTCCACTAGCCAGTCCGGCACCGCACGGTACTGGCGCCCAATTTATATAGAATAGGTACACATGCAGATTTGCCGGGCCTCACCGACTGGGAAGTTTGCTACCCCGGCGATGGCATTCACTACACCAAAGTCAGTGGAGGTGATTATGTCGGACTCAAACCGAGGACTAAAACGCACGCCGTCTATGGGCCTTTGATTTTACAAGACATATCTCTCACACTACGGCAAACCCGGGGACATCTATGTGGGAACCATGGTGACACTATCCAGCCCCCCGATATGGGGCGACGCACGCACTTGCCCAGCCGCCGGGGCCTGCTTCTGACAGGCGACTCCACTCGTCACCCCCAGGCCCGCACTCATTGAGGACGGAGGTCATTCTGCCCCCTGTTCCCAGTAGTATTACCCAGTAGTAATGGGAAAAACCCGTCTTACCAGGCGACCTCCGACGCCCGAACCCCCGGGTGCATAGGATCCCCTTCAGACCCACGTTACCCCTGGGCATACCCCTGGTGGTACCGTCGGTTTTTAAAAGTTCAACGGTACCACCGAGTATGTGTTGACCTATTTGTTGAAAGAAATCGAAGTGCCCATTATGTACATATCTATTATTTAACTTGTTAATTGTTGTTAATTGAAATTGAAGGCATTTTGAAATGACTATTTGTAATGATGTGACAATGTTCTAATTTGTAATTTAGCCACCAAAATTGCATGCCTATTGGTGATATATGGTGAAACTGTAACCACTGCCTATAACAACTACTCTGTAACCCATATATGCAATGTATGATTAAATGATTAAATGATTAAATTAAATGATTAAACTTTCAAAAACCCACGGTACCACCAGGGGAATGCCCAGGGGTACTGTGGCTCAGAAGGGATAGCATCAGTATCTCACGCGGGTAGCAATACAATAAAGATAAAAAATAAGAGTACATATAAATAAAACAAACTTTATTTATTAATGTTACAAAGACGCCTGGCTCATTTACAACAACTGTTTGTTCAACATCAATACACTATGTTAAAGCATTCCGAAGCCTTTCGAGTAGCTTATCGCTTTCATCAGTCTGTCTTGTAGTTTGTCCTTGGTCTCGTACTCGGGTAGGAGTAGCACGTTGAAGCAAGTGTGTGCGGTGGGCAGCCTGTCGCAGTCGGGCCCGTTTCTTGCGATGACCAACTTGAGGTGACTGAGCCCGCCCACGGGCACGCGGTCCGAGCCGGTGGTGAACTGTAAGAGTTTCCTCTTGTCGTCCAACGCTAAGCTGTGGACGATGCTCCAGAAGTCTTTGATCGTCTGTGAATCCGATGTGTACCCGCCATCGTATTCGGTAGACTTTTCTAGTTCGTTGAAGTCAAAGTTCTGTAAACATTAAAAGTAGATAAATATTCTAAGACAGAACCACGGTAGCCTAGTGGGTAATGGACTGCTGAGACGATGTCTCGGGTTCGATCCCAGGTTTACCATGGCACACACCAATGACTGCGATGCTTTTCGAAGTTATGTGTGTATTTATCGCAGGGGTTAATGGCAATAGGCTCGCCACCTATTATTACACTGGGACGTAAATATAAACTGGCGAAATGTGGGTGCCAGCACCTCTCCCTACCCCTTCGGGGACATAGGCGTGACATTATAAAAAAAAATATTCTAAGACAATCTATACAACGCCATCTAGACACATGGTAAGCATGGTTTATATAATACCTGTTATGGTTTATAGAACGCGGATAAACATTATTATACATAGGAACACCCAGACCAATGGAAATATTCATTATTCATGCACACAAAATTTGCACTGAGCAGGAATCGAACCCGCGCCTCCTGCGAAGCTGTCCGCGTTTCTTTCGGCTTCACTACTGTCAAGTCATAGAGGTCGGATGAATTAAATTATTTTTTTACGTATAATTATAGACGGTCGAACAATTTTTATAAAGAATTATCATAAGGAATACTATCTAATGCCCTTTAGTGTAATTCATATGAAAATACATAGATCTAATCCCCTATTCCACCTATCCCACCTGGGTGGTAAGAGTGGAAGATTATTACGCCGTTCTTCCCACCCAGGTGGGATAAAAGCAACATTTACAATTCCTCCTTTTCCACCTATCCTTCCTGGGAGGGAAAAGTGGATTATTTTTTCTACTCTTACTACCCAGCTGGGATGGCCAAGTGGGATAGGTGGAATAGGGGGATCTAATGCATTTTAATATGATTTTAAATAGAGATACCTAGATCGAATGATCCTTAATGTAATTACTAATGAGGTTACCTACATCTCATGTTCCTTTTAATTTAATTTCCAAGCTTACCTTACTACCACACACCAGCATTTCCACTTCCTCGGGCCTAAACAATGCTGCAAGTGGACTCTCGTCGGTGACCATCAAGAAGCCGCGTCTGAATGCTCTGAACTGCGTATCCACAGACTCGTTTAACAAGAAATTTGAATACAGCTCCACAAATTCCTGAAATTATTATACTGTTTTCATTGAATTGATTCAACAATGTTACTTATTGAAACGATATTATTTTTTCACGTATTTTTATACTACTCAAGTGGCAAAAAAGCACACGGCCCACCTGATGGCAAGTGATCACTATGACTTATGGACATTTGCAACACTAGGGGCGTTACTCTCGTGCCGCCTACGCTGTAGAAACCTTCTAATGCCCTTTTTGAAGAACTCCATATAGTAGTTGCTTGGAAAAATATTGTAGCGAAATACAACATACGTTATTCGATACACGAATCACATACCTATTCTATTGTGTTTTTTTTTTAATATCTCTATGTTTCAATTGCTTTTCCTTTCTTGGTTACCAATATGTACATATATTATACACACATATACTCACACCCGTAATCCCCCAACAGGGTAGACAGAGGTGTTTTAAACACTCACATTGCTCCAACTATGATTTTCTGTCCCACGTAATAGGGAGCGAGCATGCCGCCAATCGGACACTTCTAAAAAATGGGTATGCCGAAAATAAATTCTTAAAACGAAAATGTTGCTTTGAAAAAAAAAGTTGACCCGATTATCGCAAGAAAATTAATTACGTGCTTAGCCGCATAAGCACTACCAATAAACGTCTTGGAGAGTATCACTTGTAAACCAAGAAGAGATAGTTTCCCTGTGTACATAGTTGCTAAAAACCAAGTAGCACACAGTATGTTTAGCATACATTACCCACCAAAGAGTTTTTGAAAGTATACAAACCTTTTTATTTTCCTGAGTGACGAATATACTGTCACCATCCTCTTTCAAATCGTGGAAGATGGCGTTACCGAACACATCTTGGTAACATATCCTGAATGTTTGGTAATAGGCTTCTTCTAAATCACTGCCTTCGTATTCTAACATATCTTTTAAACCGTTGTATAATATCTGGAATTAGCAATAATATATTGAATGAACGTCTAACGAATATGGGATAGGTACTAATGTGCTTAATAAGGTTTGTTATTCGTAACAAGCCGTCATAAGGGCCCTTTCAAACATAACATCTCACGCCTTTATCCCCGAAGGGGTAGACTGAGGTGCTAGCACCCACATTTCGCCATTTATGTTTAGGTCCCAATGTAATAGGTGGCGAGCATATTGCCATTAACCGGGGACTTATAAAGCTTGCGATAAAGGGCCCTTTCAAGTATACATATAATACATACGTACATATAATCAAGCCTGTAAATCCCTTAGAGCAGAGGTTTATTAAGCACTCTTATTACCAACTAGGATTTTATTGTAAAAGGGTCTATTGCCGTCAAGCGGGAAATTCTGCCAATTTACCAACTAGCGTTGGACGTTTGCAGTACTCATACGTATTTTTGTTACAATCAGAAGGGATATAAGAAGTACGCTGTTAATATAAGCATGTTTGTTGTTTTTTTTACTTTTAGACTCGATTTGAGACTGTTATAATTGACCTTTAGTCGTCCTCTACGACATCCACAATGTAGAATTAGGAAGGCCCTATTTCCTATTCACTAAGAATCAAAGTACCAATTATACCGTAACCTCTAAAAAGGAACAGAACAAAGCAGTCTATGGTAGTCATTGTATATATAGGAAATGGTCATCCATTTCCTATATATACAGGGTGGAATTTAGTAATGCCACCTGAAAGGGAAGTACTCTTAATACTGTAGATAGAAAAGTTTACTCAAAGGAAACATTCTTTTATTTTTGAAAAGAAACCATACTGCATTCAATGATTTTGAAAAATTCGCTTGCCGCACCCGGTAATCGAACCGACAAAAATCTGTAAAAGTTGCACCCTGTACTTTGATTACATTGATCGTTAGGGTCAATAATAAGGACATACACATACAGTTCGATTACCGGGTGCGGCATACGAATTTTTCAAAATCATTGAATGCACTTTGGTTTCTTTTCAAAAATAAAAGAATGTTTCCTTTGAGTAAACTTTTCTATCTACAGTATTAAGAGTACTTTCCCTTCAGGTGGCATTACAAAATTCTACCCTGTATAACGACTGCCATAGACTGGCACATAGAAAGGATGATCACCCGTCCCCACTGGAAGAAGTAATAGTTGTACTAGGTAGGGGGAACATTTTTTTTATGTATGTAGGGTAAACCACCCAATAGTTGGCACTTTAAGGGTGAACTTCGTGTCGGTCTAAAATGAAACTACCATAAAATCTTATTTACAAAAGCTACTAGACAAAACATATCATAGAATTGAAGAAAATGCTTTAATTTTTGTTTTTATAATCATTTTTATGTGATTGAATAGTATTAAATAACAATTTTATACTTAAATCAAAAAGACTATAGAAAATCCTATTATTGGCACAGAAGATATCAATAATACTATTTTATTTTTAAGGCATACTAAACTTGAATAATCTATGGTTTCCTTATTTTTTGTACTAAACTCTAAAGTGCCAATAATTGGAGTAGTGCTAACGATTGGATGGATTACCCTACGTATATGTAAATACTAACAATGTCTACTTACGGGGTTCCAGTCAGCCAAGTCCTCGAACGATCCCTTCTTGCCCATAAGCTTCCTATATACAACCATGGGGAAATTGACGGCGAGTATAACGTTGTTGTATATCGCTAGCCCTAAGACTATACCAATAAGTGTGAACTGCGCTTCCGTCTCGAATGAGGTCATGTTGAACCTGGAACACAGAACACACGTAAATTTTTTCCTGACTCCTTAATTCTGTGATATTTATTTTACAACTAAAGAGGGCCTGCGGTGGAGGCGACTCGGGCGTCAGAGGGCGCAGAATGACCTCCATCCTCCACGAGAGGAAAACCAAAGGCTTATCCTACATCTTCTGCGCTGACGACACAGAATGTCTCTGTTCTTACAGGGGTTGCGGCACGAGTGTTATTCCTCTGGTGTTACACCCATAGGCCACGGTAATCACTTATCATAAGGTGGGCCGCGTGCTTGTCTGCGACCTAAGTTGAAAAAAAAAAAAAAAAAAAAAAAAAAAAAAAAAAAAAAAAAAAACAGTGCAGGTGACAGGTGTAGTCGCCTGACACCCTAGCAAGAGCAGGCCTCGGAGTCCGCTATCCAGCGAAAGATGAGGTCATAGTCCCACACCCGAGAGGGCCTTCGCTGGCCCTTGGTCAGCCGGTGCGTGAGGGATATGCCAGAAGCTACCTCACCTTCGGCAACTGACGACCTGAGACGGCCGTGCGGTTTTGGTCGGTTCAACTCCGACATAACCACTCTTGCTGAATTCGGCGGGCATTACCGCACGGGAAAAAAAAAGAGAAGGCCTGCGATGGCTCTGGGTCAGACGGGGCGTGATTGATATTGCAGAGGTTGTCCCGCCCTCGAGAAATAATTACCCATTATTACCTACATTAGAATAAGGATTTTTGCTGATAACTGATGGACATTATCAATAAAATACCAGAATTAAAATTCGTTTCGTGGTTTTTGCGTTCATCCCGAATAAACATACATGTATTTCAATAGAATTATTTTTGTGTTTGTAAGCGTTAATCTGACATAACCCAAGTTTTTTCAAATATCTCCAGTGTACAGACACTTTATAATTTTACAATAGTAGGGGAAACTGGGGACACTTGATCCCTATGGGAGCCAAGGTACACCAATATTTTTTAAATTACTAAGTGTATTAGAGTATTTTTTAGTGTGGCAACACTAAGTAAACATTATTACCCTTAGTGTTACCACATTAAAAATAGTCTAATACGCTTAGTAAATCCAAAAATATTGGTGTACCTTGTCTCCCATAGGGATCAAGTGTCCCCAGTTTCCCCTATACATAGATTACTGAATGAAAGAAGTACATACCACACAGTGAGGAAGTCAGACTGCTGCGTAAACATTCCATAGTCTGGGTTAAAGATTTCTTCAACAATTAACTGAAAGAACTCTTTACTGACTCCGCCTTCGTCCACGCCCTGCTCTCCCTCGAATTCTACGACTAGTTGCTTCTTTAGGTCCAATGCTCTTTCCATAGCTACCATTTCCAACTGAAAATAATAAGATATTATATTCTCTGCAGATTAAAATGGCGTCTGTAATTCTGTATTGCTCGGTGTAGAACTTGGTCGACTTTGAACTAAGTCGATATGTCTAACATATCAAAACGGCCTTATACATAATATGTACAATCGTATTATATGGCCGCAAGAACAAACTGAACAAACACAGAGAGGAGGCGACTTGTGATTTACTCTCACCGGTCAAATAAATGTAAAGGGAACCAAAATGGAGCAAATATGTATAGAGAGAAGGCGATTAATGAGAACCGTATGAAATGGAGCAAACATAGAGAGAAGGCGACTAATGAGTCACTTCGTATTGTACCAACAAATATAAAGGTAATCGAATCATATAGACGCTTTAATGAGATTACAACGAGCAAACATAAAGAGGAGGCGACTTGTGACTCAGTCTAACGATTCGTAGCAATAAATGTAAAATAAACGGAATTATATAGACGCTTAACAGAGCAAAGACAGAGAGGAGGAGGAGTATTATACACCGTGATTTTGTAGTCGTTTTGGACCCGAAAGGGGGTTATTCGGAATAATGCATGGTACCTTTTTGTGAGGTCCCAATTACTGTACTGGTTATAATAAAAACGTTGACATTAATGTAATCTTTGTCACTTGTCCCAGTTGAAAAGTTAGTAGCGCTCCGATAATTCATTGACAATTTTGAATGAATGTAATGTAGCGCGCGTATTTCGACTCGTGAATTGATGCCGCGCGCTCGCCGGTAAGGCGCCGCTCGCCGCGCCCCGTCCGCCGCGCGCCGGCGCCGCGAACTTCGCGAAACCATGACGAAACATGTGACTTGCTTGATAAGGGAACACTGACCGCAGAGAATTAAACTATGAAACTCATCTACTTTGAAATCAAGTACTCCAATTTTTCCTTCATTCTTTATACGGGCTCAGGACCGTATTTCATTAGAATATTAAGTGGGTATTCGACGATTAAACTTTAAAATACTTAAACACAGTAACAACGGACTGCGAGTAGGTAGGTATTTCAGGCGTATTTAAAAAATTGGAGCTACATACGAGTATTTACAAAATAATCAACTTACATAGGTACCTATTTATAGTTTATTTACGTATCCCTGAGCCGAAGTAACTGCTCGATATGGAGTCCATTGCTTTCGATACACAAAACGTTTTAAGCTATTGTCTCTCAGTTTATTTTATGATGTGTCTCCGTCACTTTTCACTGTTCCGAAAGCGTCCACTATCGCACTACGTAAGTCATCACGAGATTCATATTCCTAGGTGTAAAGTAGTCGTTTTATTTCTAACCACAAATAAAAATTCCTCGGTGGCCAAGACACGGGGCCACCAAGGCCTATTCAGCGTTCACCAAACTCTTGTCTAAATAGGTAATCACGCACTGCTCGAGCATAATGAGTCGACATCCATCGTGGTGGTAGGTAGGCATGTCTCGTAGGTACGCTGACGACACATTCTCCAGTAATTCCGATTTCACTGTACGTATGATATTCCATTACGAGATACGAACTTCCAGTTAAGATGGCCGGGTCCAGTTTACTTGGGAATCATTAGTACCACGTTGCCGTAATCCAACCAGGTGCTCCGACTGGGATTATAACCGCCTAGCCTCTTCTAAATTGAAGCCAGCAACGGCTGTACAGCTGTACAGCTGCACCATTGCCAAGTACTTCCACATTAGAATATTCACGATAACGATACATTTTTGCAACTTGTCGCGTGCAAGTCTTTGACGTAATGGGCGTTCGTTGGCCCGCGTTGGCGCCGTGCGGGCGCGCAACAACGGCGGTGCGGCGGCGGCGGCGGCGCGCGGCTGCGTCGCGCTAGCTCGGTCTCCCTCGCTGAGAGGCATCTGATTGGCGGAGAATCGTGGCCGCGCGCGCTGATTGGTGGATGCTGTACCATCGCGCAGGCGCAGACGTCTCGTCTTTTGTTTACATACCGCATACGTAAAATCGTGAATGAAATCATAGTAGTAAAACGTAATTAGTGTATTACGTGAAAGTTAAGGGAGTTACCACGAGTTCTTATTTGCTGTCTACTGACGTTATCAATCTCGTCGTTTCTATGAAAAAAATATGTTTTGTTTTTCAAATTAGTACTTCCAGTTCATTATGTTATCGTAACTATACCCAAATTTCTTTTTTCCAAAACCACTACAAACTCACGTTGTATAGGCGCTTTAATATGTCTACTCGAGCGGACACAGAGAGGAGGCGACTCGTGAGTCAGTCCCACGGGTCGTGCCAGTAGTGGCTATGGCAGTCATGAGTAAGCGGCGTGATTTATACAAGGAAGTAAAAACTCACGTGAACGCTAAATAAGAAATCACGCTCATCTGCCATAACAATGAAAAATCTAATCAGCATACGGGTTACACGAGTCATCTTGAGACGTGACTACGAGAGCAAACCCCACTACACTACTAGCAATAGTATATAAGTTGATATAAATAATAAGTACCGGTATAACGGGGTGAATAGGGATCCAAGGGTGAATAGGGATAAAATGATCAATGGAATCATCATTCCCTGAACCTTTTTCCCAACTCAGTTGGGGTCGGCTTTCCAGTCTAACTGTGATGCGGCTGAACTTCGATATTTTCCGTGAAGCGACTGCCATCTGACCTCCACAACCAATCCTCTAATGACCAATGGCGATATCGAAATTCCAAGTTAGGCTGGTTGGACTTTTGAGGGTTCCAACTACCCGTAACGACTGCCATAGATGTTTGTATGGCAACCGGGACCGACGGCTTAACGTGCTCTCCGAGGCACTTATAAACCTGCGATAAATACACACATAACTTCGAAAAGCATCGAAAAGTCATTGGTGTGTGCCATGGTAAACCTGGGATCGAATTCGAGACCTCGTCTCAGCAGTCCATTACCCATACCACTAGGCTACCGCGGCTAGGCTAATGATCAATGGAATATTTTACATAACTTTTACCAGATCTCAAATAAGCCTCTTATCAGATATTTGATGATTCTGTTATTACAATGAACTAGTCCAAAATTACCGTTGAAAGAAAATAACTACAGAATTTAGCTGACCATTTATTCCCTATTCACCCTTGGATCCCTATTCACCCCGTTTTACGGTAATTCTATCAGAGTCAATCAGTAAACATTTTTTATACTCCGCAATAGTGGCGAAGGTGTGTACTCACCCCCACGAGCGCGTCGTCGATGATGTGGTCGCGGCGCACCTTGAGGCGCAGGAAGGGCATGGGCGGCGCCGCGCCCACCACCGCGTGCAGCAGCGACACGCGCCGCTCCGAGTACATGCGGATGCGGTTCTCGTAGTACAGCCCCAGCGACTTGGTCGCCACCGTCAGGATGAACGGGTACTTCAGGAACGCGAACTTCTTACCTAACGTACACAATTTATGGGGTTAAACATATTTTTAGTGGGGCGTGATTCTTCTGTGAGCATCACTACTTTAAATGTATGTTTTGGTTCAATTATGTTATCTGTTGTTAAGATGAGCGAACGTATAACACGAAAGAGACGTATAGATGAATAAATTACCAAGTGTGAAAGAGCTGCATGATTGGTAGATGTGTGAAAGAGATAGATATATTATAGTGTACGAATAGGAAAGAGGGGAAACAATAAAAGACAGATTTGAAAAGGTAATGGAGACTTTCATTTCTCTTACACTTCTGAAAATCATACAAATATCAAGGTCATTACTGTCATTGTAAAGACATAATTTTGACATTGCACCCGAGGTTTTCACCAGATTCTGCTTTCCGACTTCCACTTCGATACACTTCTCTTTACTCACATTTGAGACCATGGACTTGTATGTCTCGATCTACGACTTTACACGAATAGTTTTCAATTGTCAGAGAACGACAGATTGTATAGACAATCTGTCAAATTTGTCAATTTAAATCGAGATTCAGAACTAAGTTTCTAGAATATGAGCCTAAGATTTTCAATTAACGAACGAGGCAAACAAAAGCTTCCCTCTTGGACCTGAACGATCAGATGGCAGTTAAGGCTAAGAGAGCTATGCAGAAGACGAACATCTATACTACACTAAGGCCACGCCTACTACGATGACATCAGACGTAATTGAGAATCACAATGTACAGTTTATTTGGCCACCTCCTCTCTGTGTCTGCTGTGATTCTGATAATTCATACTGTCATCAAGTTTCTACAGGGTAGGCGGCATGAGTATAACGCTCCTGGTGTTGCAAACATCCATAGGCCACGGTAACCGCTTTCCATCAGGTAGGCCGCGAGCTTGTTTGCCACCTAAATGTTATATAAAAAAGGGTAATAAATAAATAGGTGTAAAAATACATTTAAAAGTTACAATTTCAAGGGTGAAAAAAGATTACTGACAAGCTTGTGCTAAAATATCAGTGACAATATAGAACTTACCTTTACTTATTTCCGTCTTAAAATTACCAAAATCTATATCCATTTCAATCGTATCACTAAGAGGTTCGTTGTAGAATTCCTCAAATGGCAGGTATGGCTTTCTAGCATCTAATACTTGTATATCTAATTCAATGGCTGAAACAAGAATACACATTGGCATATTTAGCTAAACAAAACATCTCTAACATTCACTATTTATTTTTATTTATTTATAATGTTTACACTATCATTACAGGTACATATCAAACTTAATGCAATAGTGACGTTAGTGTAAATATAAATTATATAAGTCGAAGACACACAGTTGCCCAATATCAAACGACCCATCCAATTTACATTTTTTTTTTATTGTTATATTTCTTTTTTTAAACATTGTATAGATACCATGTTTAAAAAATTGTTCCCAATATAATAATTCCCCGGTGGAAACACGGTCAAATTGATCTCAGTTCTGGATAATTTTGTATCTATTTATTTTCTCTGTCCACACCAAAAACTTAAAAATGCGACTGTAACTTTTTATCTGTCTCCTTTGCACGCCCTTATACTGATAAACCGATGATGATGAAAATTGGCATAGAAACAGCTCAGAAACTGTACTCAGTATGCCTAATTATTTTAAAAAATATTTCGTAATATTCACGTCGGCAGTGTAATGGCTAGGATTTGAACCCGGCCTCTCGATCGTAAGGCCGACCTTTTAACCGCCAAGCTACCGGCGCTCGATTTTCTTTAATTCTTTTATTCAGTGGTCTTCTTCTTCTTCTTCTTCAGATTCAGAAGAAGATTCAGCGGTAAAGAGTTCTCAAATGAGTCACGGGCAAAGTTAGTAGTGAATATTACAGGTAATATTATATTCTTTTAAATTAGATTTTTAAATTTTTATGTACCGGGTAAAACGGGGTGAATAGAGATCGAAGGGTGAATAGAAATAAAATGGTCAGCTAAATTCTGTAGTTATTTTCTTTAAAGCGAAAATTTGGACCAGTTCATTGTAATAACAGAATCATCAAATATCTGGTAATGAGCTTAGTTAAAATGTTGTAAAACAAATTATTTAAAACATTCCATTGACCATTTTATTTCTATCCACCCCTGGATCCTTATTCACCCCGTCTTACGATAGTCATATTATACCGGTTGATTTTATAGTGGTTTCGGAAAAAAAGATTTTGGCCACAATTTCGATAGTAAAATCGTAAGGAAGTACTAATCTGGCGAAAAAAAATATTTTTTTTACACGTCCCATACATTTTTCTGTCCGCCTGCACATCATTGCTATACATAAAGTATTTTTTTTCTATTTTCAAAATTGAAACTTCCAGTCGATTCCAGTGTGAAACAAAATATTATTTTTCAGAAACCACTATAAAATCACCGTGTATATTAACCGTGTATTTATCGCAGGTTTATAAGTGCCCGGTTAATGGCAATAGGCTCGCCACCTATTACATTGGGACCTAAATATAAAAACTGGCGAAATGTGGGTGCTAGCACCTCTGCCTACCCCATCAGGGATATAGGCGTGATATTATAAAAAAAATAACAAAATTACCTAAGGGATCATCAGGCTGTGTATGCTTAGAGCCCTTCATAGAGGTGGGTGGGTAGAGATGTCCTAACACGTTCTCGAGCGGGTCTTGTTGGTTGTTGATGACGATTGGTTCCTCCCGCAAAGAGTTCGACTCCATAGAACCAGCCAGCATGTTCGCGTAGTATACTATCTGTAAAATAATACAATAATATTGAATACTAGCCTATGCCCGCGGTTCGGTTCGGTTATCGCGACCTAAGCGCCATATGTACAACTTAAATTCTATATTACTAATCATAACCCTGGTTTTACTTAACTGATTGCAATAAAAAACGTAAGATTTTAAGTTGGACCAAACCCCTTCAAACAAAAAACCGCATCGATATCCGTTCAGTAGTTTCTGCGTCCATCGCGGACAAACATAAACTTTTTACAATTATATAATAGTATAGATGTAATGTATATTCTTGTACACTCCCAAACGCTCCCAAAATGAAAACAAGGGTTATCTACTACTGATCAGTTTAACAATATTGGGCTCTTTTTTATAGCGATACTTTTTTTGGTGGGTACCAGCATTTTCAAACCTTTTTAAATAGTATTATTGTGTGAATTATGCTAATTGATAGCATAAAAACATTTAACTTGATCTAGTATTAAGCTAACTTTCCCTTTTATCTTAAGCAATTGTAATCCACTGTATTTCAAACATGACGTCACTCAGAATACCCCTAGGACTCTAGACAAAATGCATTCGACATCGCTCTGAAAATGTATGGGAGTGACATTTGCTGTCGGAATCGGACTACATGACATTCGACAACAAATGTTACTCCCATACATTTTCAGAGCGATGACGAATGTAGATTCGGAACGAATGCATTTGGCTAGAGCCCCTGAGTGGTAATCAACATTGAGCGTATAACATACCTTCATAAACTTAGTGGCACAAGTAACAACATCATCATCTTGCACTTGGAACTGTCGCGTGTAGTTTGTGGAGATGACCCTGAGCGTGATGAGCTGCTGAAGGGTTTCGAGGATGTGACGCAAACTGTCCTTACAATGCTGGGCCCAAATACGCGCCAGTTTCGCTTGACCTGTTAACAAACACCATTTTATGGTTGAGTATAGCAATTCAGTATATTGTTTTTTTTTTTTTAATTATTGGGTAATGAATTTTCAAGACGAGGCTCGAACCCTTGACCATTTCACTGCAGGAATGCTCTAACTAACTTGAACTACATGAATACTTCTTAAGTATTGGAAATTCTCTTACACCATCTTAGAGCATCCGATTGGAATAGTTAGCAGAATAATTTCTTCAAAACGCCCCTCACCCCTCCCCGCATTCCTCAACGTATACAACATCTCTCCTCAGGTAAGAAGTCTTCTTACTTGCTTTGAGGGGTGCGGTTTAACATTCCTTAAATTGCTATTGTTATCATTAGAA
Source organism: Pelosia muscerda (assembly GCA_963691645.1). Classification (NCBI taxonomy): domain Eukaryota; kingdom Metazoa; phylum Arthropoda; class Insecta; order Lepidoptera; family Erebidae; genus Pelosia; species Pelosia muscerda. The sequence continues at coordinate 6,141,775 of OY829103.1, forward strand.
TTGTTAAACCATGGGTGAGTGGTGGGTCCCTTCCCTCCCCCAATATATAATTTCTTATTATCAACTTTGATAGATATTGCAGTAACCCAATGTTTCTACACTTAAAGTCACCGCCACTGACATTTATATTCGGTAACGCGGTGATGAATGAATCTGTGGATCTATTTACGGCAGTAATATTAATGTCAATGGGCAAAATATAGTCCTGACCATATTACAATGCCCGGTATACTTTATTACCTTTAACCGACAAATGTTCAGCCGCATGACACAAAGCCGGCAAGGCTATCTCCAGATAGTCGCTACAGCCAAGGTCGGGCACCTCGAACGCGATCACAAAGCAGTTCACAGCATCGTCCATGAGCAGCTTCTTAGTTATCCGCAAATCAATCAACATGTTGTCCGCTAGCGTTTTCAACGCAGTCACTAAAGCTGAACTGTAGTTCTCTGATGGCACCTGTAACATAAATATTTATTTATTATTCGGTAAACAATTCGCCTAAACAACACAAATGCTCGTAACGCAAGACATGACACTCACGAATTAATATCAAGAAAGTCGTAACGCAAGACATGTCACTCACGAATTAATATCAAGAAAGTCGTAACGCAAGACTACTCACGAATTAATAGTAAGTGACTCGGAAGGGAAGATAGAGGATTCCGCGGTTTGGTCGCAATCCAAGTTGACGAAACTCCAGTTTCGTTCTAATATAAAAAGGGCCTTAAATGAGGATACAGTAATGTATACTTACTTTGGCAAGGTACTGAAATGCTCTGCGACATGAAGCCACGTCTAACTCAGGCCCTGTCACACTATCTACATCTTTATCTGGATCACTTGACAAACACATTGCTTTAGACTCTTTGTCTTTATCTGAAAAATTACGAACAATCTTTATCTGGAAATATGGTTATAGCCTATCACCATTCCACCATCACCTTAGACGGAGGTAGGCCATGACGGTATCTCCCGTCCTAATTGAGCAGTCTCACTGGAGGAGCCTTACAGAATACCGCGGCTAATAATAACCTTGTGTAGTTTCCGGCGGTGAGTAGGGTAGCCAGAGCTCACTGGAGAGATTTTGTGTTGTCAGTGTGAAGACCGAGAAATCCTTCTTAGTCTTCTGCACTGACAGCACAGAGACTCTCTTATTCTTAGTCCCCTTCCCCCTCTTCTCTATATGGTCGGCAGTACGAATATGACGCCCCTGGTGTTGCAAACGTGCATAGGACATGGTAACCACTTAGTAACAGAGGTAGGACACGACGGTATCTCCCGTCCGAAATGAGCTGTCCAACTGGGGAAGGACCTCCGCCCTACAGAAGACCGCGGTCATAATAACCATCGTGTTGTGTTCCCGCCGGTAAGTAGTGTAGCCAGAGCTCACTGTACCCCTCCTTCCCCTCCGCTTCCTAGCCTCCCCACCTCTTCCCAGCTCTCCCCCTTTCCCTTCAGGGTGAGCAGCGCCTGTGTGACACCCTTAGTGTTGCACACGTTCATAGGCCACGG